>OY856409.1:1430610506-1431810506 GCA_963693085.1 Alisma plantago-aquatica
AGATAGTTATTGAATCATTAGCACCACATAAAAACATTCCTCCTAAAGTAGATGTTAATACGAATAATAGAAACTTTGTTATAGCCATTTCTGTACATTCAATGTATTCTACAGATAGAGGAATACATAGAGTTGAACATAGTAAAATAAGAAATTGAAAGATTTTGTTGAAATTATTCGTTTGGAAATTTCTCGAAAAGCTAATCATAGGTTCTTCTCTCCATCAGAACAAATATAGCTTTTAAATTAAGTTCTGAATTAGTAGATGCAGCCAAAGGGAGTGGCGATGCCATACGCCAAAAGGAAGAGACTATTAAAATGGCAGAGGCAAATCTAGCTTTTGCACATTTTCATTTTTCCTAGACAAGATATGCCCTATTTGCAAGATGGAATGCCGGTTGATATGGTTTTCAACCAATTAGGAGTACCCTCACGAATGAATGTGGGATAGATATTTGAATGCTCGCTTGGGTTAGCGGGAGATCTGATAAAGAGACATTATAGAATCACGCCTTTTGATGAAAGATACGAACAAGAGGCCTCAAGAAAACTAGTGTTTTCTGAATTATATGAGGCTAGAAAGCAAACAACAAATCCATGGATATTTGAACCCGAGTATCTGGGAAAAAGCAGAATTTTTGATGGAAGGACTGCATAGGAAATTAAGTGAAGTACCCTTGACTTTTTTAGAACAGGTCCGAAGAATAAAAAAAGAAATAGGAAAAATATTTCTTTTTTGATTTCTTTATTTTGATTTCTTTATTTTATATACAACTATGACAAATCGTCATTTTCTCTTCCTTATATTGCATCTATAGTATTTTTCCCTCGATTATATGACCAATTATATATCACATTAATTATTGGATCCAATAGAATTCTCTTAGAACCCATTTTTACAATACTCAATTTAAAGTGAGTAAACAAAATTTGTGTACCAACTCAAGATATGCTATTGTTCGGTCCTCAACGAAATTATAGAAGTTCCACTTTAAGATCAAACAATTCTATCGATTTGAGTATGACTGTATGTGTGATAGCATCTACTATACTAGGAATAACAATGAACCCAATTCTTGCAATTGCTCAGGATACCCTTTTTTAGGTATGTTTCTTAGTTTCTTACTAACTGGAATAAAAGAATTAGTAGACCTGTTCCGCCCAAAATAGGATAGGAATGGACTGGGGTTATGAACTTATAATCATGGAATCGACTCGATCATCAGATTATAAGTTCATTCCATACCGGACCAGACCGAAATGAATAGGGTTATGTACATTCTCATTATGAGAAGGGGGTCATTCATAAATAGATACTATGTTTACATATGGATCCCTACGTTGTGACATTTTATTTAGGATTAGGAATAGGCGTAATCAGACCTGCTTTTGACATATCTATCATTATTTTTGTTTTGGGTACCATATTAACTTCTTTGGGATTCTATTGAATCGAGAAATAGGTTTGATTGTACATCTTTTTGATTGATATATTTTTGATATATATCAGGTATCCTCTGGATAATTCAAATCGAAGAAATTTGATGTCTGACTCTGGCCTATATTATATGATCGATAGAAATACTCCAACAAACACTCTAATTTTGGCATTTTTAACCTACTCATTTTGGATATATTATGAAGAATTAACATTTCGAATAAAAGAGGGAAAAATATAAACAAATAAAAAAAGAAAATAGAGGCTAACCTAATTTTTATACCATAACCATTAACCAATTAATCATATAATTAACCATATATATTCCTATCCATATACATATGTCTATCTACTCCACAAAAAATAGAGGAAAAAAAGAGATATAGAGGTATATATTATATAGCTAGATGAATAAGTATGTAGCATGCTCTGGATTATTAAAAAAAAATAAGTATCCTCACCCTTTTTTATGGATTTGTATGAATATCTATACATTAATCGCGTGTCAGGAACCAGATTTGAACTGGTGACACAGTTTAAATGGATCAATTTTTTACGAATCTGGGGAAATTTTAGGTTATGACAATAAATCCAGTTTCATACTTGTGAAATGTCTAATTCTTCGAATGTATCAACATAATTTTTTGATTCATTCATCTAATAAATCTCATAAAAATAGATTCGTTGGACACAACAACCCTTTTTTCCCAAAATGATATGGGGGGGCTTTGCGGTTATTGTAGAAATTCCTTTCTTCCTTCAATCCTTAATTAAAGAAAAAAAGAAATACCAAAATCTCAGATTGTTGTGTTCAGGAAGGATGAATCGCTCCTGAAAAAGAATCTATTGATTCTCTCCCAATTGGTTGGATCGTAGGTGCAATGATTTACTTCACAGGTGAGGTCTCTGGTTCAAGTCCAGGATGGCCCAGCTACGCCAGGGAAAAGAATAAGAAAAGCATCTGACTCCTTCATGCATGCTCCACTTGGCTTAGGGGGATATAGCTCAGTTGGTAGAGCTCCACTCTTGCAATTGGGTCGTTGCGCGAGCGATAGAGAGAGGAACTAAGTGGCTCGACCTTCAGGGAGAGGTATTGAAAATGACTCGAGCGATAGTGAGAGGAACTAAGTGGCTCGACCTTCAGGGAGAGATATTGGAAATGACTCGACTGAAAGGAGAGGAATGACGACCTTTGGAATGAGTCACAACACAAGGTTCCAAACCAAACCAAACAATATCATGGCCGGTGGATGTAGATGAAGAGTGCCTCATATGGATGTCAACCCTATAGGGGAAAGAGAAGGGACTCACCCTCAGTGAAAACTCTGACAGGATAAGGGAAGGAGGCATTCTATATAGCCATGGAAATGAAAGGATTTCTATTATTTATTGGAATTTGATTGCGGGGAACAGAGTTGGCCCCCAAATCAAGTGGAACCTTTCTTTCCTGCCTCGTTTTATTCAGCGGGCTTGGTACCATGTCTCCCGCACAATTTTAGTACATATGGCGCAAGACGATTCCACATATCGAGTTTGGAATGGGATCAGGTGTTTTCACGTCGAACCCTAGTGCCCTCTTTGTTTTATCTTGGTTGGAGATTGATGAAATGATTTCTATTTCTATTCTTTAACTCTTCTAGATTCAATTTTGGCATTTTTAACCTACTCATTTTGGATATATTATGAAGAATTAACATTTCAAATAAAAGAGGGCAAAATATAAACAAATAAAAAAGAAAATAGAGGCTAACCTAATATTTTTACCATAACCATGAACCAATTAACCATATAATTAACCATATATATTCCTATCCATATACATATGTTTATCTACTCCACAAAAAATAGAGGAAAAATAGTGGTATAGAGGTATATATTATATAGCTAGATGAATAAGTATGTAGCATGCTCTGGATTATTAAAAAAAAGTATCCTCACCCCTTTTTATGGATTTGTATGAATATCTATACATTAATCGTGTGTCAGGAACCAGATTTGAACTGGTAACATGAGGATTTTCAGTCCTCTTCTCTACCGACTGAGCTATCTCGACTACTTTTCGTACATTATCCTACTATAGTGTAGGACCCATGTTTATGTCAATTAAAGGGACTGAAAAGTATCAAAATCTTATTTAGTCCCTGAAATTTTTTGTATCTTAAAAAAAGATTTTGTGTAAAAATAATGGTATGGACTATGAATGATTATTCTGGCACAAATCTTTTTGGTTCTTAAAAAGAAACAGTTTGAAAAAGTTCAATTGTACGAAATGAATTTCTAGATCCAGGAAAGGAATTACTTAACAGCAAGTTAATAAAAAGTAAAGGGCTAAATCGAGTTTTTAATTTTTGTGTTATGGGATGGATCAAAGACTCGTCCTATAAGAACTCTGAAATTCATAAATGAATTCATGGTGGGGTTACCATAATCCTTTTTGTAGTGACGAATCTTATATGTTTTTCCATATTTTTCACAGATATTCCCAATTTTGGTTTAATAGTACATCCCAATAGGGGACGACCATATTTGTTCAATTTGGCATATGCCTGCCTTGACCGAGATCTTTGGAGATGATTCCGTATTACAGTTCGACAGAGGAACTTTAGGACACCCTTGGGGAAATGCACCTCGTGCAGTAGCTAACCGAGTGGCTTTAAAAGCATGTGTGAATATGGATTCTTTCAAGTATTGTTTGTTCCATTTTTTTTTTCATTAAAAAGACTATTTCTGTATTATAGTGTATTCATTGTATGACCAATCAATTACATATATGACATATAAGACATATCATGTATGTGTCTGGATCATATTTGTGCAGGGTCGAGAACTTTCTTTAGTTTTAAGGGAATCCCATTAATACCAGCCTTATTATATCTAATTAATAACAAAAATGCAAAATGATAATTTTGACTTAATCTTAATAAAAATTGATAAATCTATGATCTATTTTGATTTTATATATCTATTTTAATGAAATTGATTTTATATATTTTTTTATCTTAATTTCGATTTTGTTTGTATTTTTATATATTTATATAAAAATAATAATATTTATTTGATATGTTATATGAATAGCATAATATTTCTTAATTATTATTAAATATGAAAATAATAAGCATTGGGTCGAACTCTTCTTTGGTGTCAAGGTAAGACCTAGATCTGGAAGTGATTTGAAAAACCAATTACGCTCTGGGAAAAGATCACAATATCGTATTCGTCTAGAAGAAAAATAGAAATTGCGCTTTCATTATGGTCTGACAGAGCGACAATTACTTAGATATGTGCATATCGCTGGAAAAGAAAAAGGGTCAACATGACAACTTTTATTATTCCTTTAAGTTATTTTATTATTCCTTTAAGTTACATGTTCTATCTTTCCATATCATAGAATTCCTTGCGGTTCAGTATATATATATATATATATATATATGTATATATATATATATATATATATAGTAAACCCCCGCTTTAGATTTAATGCAATAAAGGTTGTATCATGAATATGGATTCTTTCAAGTATTGTTTGTTCTGTTTTTTCATAAAAAGACTATTTTTGTATTATAGTGTATTCATTTTATGACCAATCAATTACTTAACAAGAAAGGGTTAGATTAAAGAAATACAAATTTTAACCATGAAAATGGGTTTAGGTTTATGGATTTCGTATCTAATTGAACTGGATGAATATGAGAAATTTTTTTCACGAATTGTTATATTAAAACATTAATACTTTTGAAAAATGCTTTTTTCGAATAAGCCAATTCATTTGGGACCATGTGGATCCATTCTTTTTCCTATTCAAAAATCGACCCTTTGTCTCTGTGTTTTCACGTCGAGAATTCTTTACAGATGAAGGTCATTTTTGTAACTGGAACATATTTTCTTAAGCCACACATAAGAGCCATATTCTGGCTTTTATCTGGTGAATATCCAACAATGGGTTCCATTGAATGAATAATGGATCCAGACCCCCAAAAATAATAATGCTTTCGTATAGGCATGAGTGATCAAATGAAAAAAGCTGCTATATAAGAACCCATACCTAGAGCTAACATCATATAACCTAATTGAGACATTGTAGAATAGGCTAAACCTCTTTTAATATCTCTTTGGGCAACAGACAAATGATTCCTCTTTGGCTGATAGGTACTGTAGGTGGTATTCTTGTGATTGGTTCAATATGTGTTTTCTTTTATGGTTCATATTCTGGATTGGGCTCATCCCTGTAGTAATCAGATGAACTGCATTGTGGACATGAAAAAGTAAGAACTCATAGAGACCTTACCCCTCAAATAATACCATAGGTTTAATCCTGTAGAATCTGACCCGTTTTTCTCATCGAGTGGAGAGCACGAAAAAAATTTCTTTTTCGATCAAAAGTAATATGTGAAATCTTCAGTTTTTTCTTCTTCCTCTATCACTATCTCATAGGTATAGCATTTGAATCAATGGAGAACCTTTTCTTCTTTCTGTATGAATCGATATTATTTACTCGATTGCAGACATTTCTGCAACACCTCTAACAGAGGAACAAATAGTCGATTTTGAAAGAACTTATTGTCAGCCTTTTTCAGATATGAATCTATCTGATTCAGAAGGGAAGAACTTACTTCAATATCTCAATTTCAATTATAAAATAAAGAAATAAAGTTAAAAGTTATATTATATATATTTTAATTTAAAAAAATTTATTTTTTAATTTAAATTTACCAATCAAGAATAATAAATATAATAATAATGAATTTAATTTTAGTAATATATATTTAATAATTTCTCTAATAATACCTCTAATTTTAATAATTTTAACCTGGTACACGCAAAAACTTTGATTTATTTTTTATCCAAATCCAAATCCAATTATAACTTTCACATATAAGGAAAATTTGTGTGAGTTTTTGATAATTATTTAACCCCATTTTTTATTGAACGATGAAATAATGATAACTCATTATATTATAATAATTTAATAATGGGGTTTTTTATATATAGATTTATAGATTTTGGGCTCCGATAATATGACGCCCTTGTGGAAATCTATTTGATTGTATCGAAAGGCCCAATGAATTGGGATTTCCCTATTTAGCCAGGGCATTTTGGGGCATATATACGTATATAGTATCAATATACACATATATATTGATACTATATATATATATATATATATATATATATGAATATATGTACATTGTATATATATATATATATAAATATATATGTATACTATATATATATTGTATAAATATATATATATATGTATATTGATACAATATATATATATATATATATTGTATATATTGTATATTGTGTATATATATACACTATTAATATATATATGTGTATATTGATACAATATATATACATATATATTATATTATATTATATATATTATATATTATATATATATATATAGAGAGAGAGAGAGAGAGTCAGGCTAGAATACACTCGAGTGTATCCAGAGCGAAATACACTCAAGTAGTTTTTCAGGATGCAATATTTTTTTTGAAAATCTAATCCGTTGATCTTCTTAAATATCTCGTGAACAACTCATACACAAAATTTGAGCACATTTGGATATGTATTGCTCATGTTATGAAGACCGCAAAAATTATGTATTTCAAATTAGTTTCGCGCGTCGATTTTATTTCCCTTGGATGAGTGACTTACACTCATCCAAATGGGCTCAAAATTTGTATGTAGCCTAGTTATAGTATGACGGTGAAGATCAACGGTTTACATTTTGCAAAAAATAGTCTTGATATGCAAACACACTTGAGTGTATTCGTGCGATCCGTACACTCGAGTGTATTCTAGCCTGACTATATATATATATATATATATATATATATATATATATATATATATATATATATATATATATATATATATATATATAGTCAGGCTAGAATACACTCGAGTGTATAGATTACGCCGTACATCTCAATGGTGTTAACCTATCTAGACCTTGTCTTTCTAAAATCCAATCCATTGATCTTCATGGTTACAATAATAATAGGCCACATATAAAATTTGAGCTCATTTGGATGAGTGCAAGTCACTCATCCAAAGATATATAAACTAATTTGAAATATATATATGTATATTGTCTATATATATATTGTGTATATATTATATATATATTGATACAATATATATATCTATATATACAAACAATATATATAAATGTGTGTGCGTGTGTGTCTATATATATATATATATATCTGTGTGTGTGTGTGTGTGTCTAAGGGGTATACTATACATCCATAAGGTTGGATTATTTAATAAAATTTTACAATCCCCATAAATGAAGGTGGGTACATGTAAGCTACATGTACTCGGGTACACAATTCTTTTAGCCTATATATATATATATATATATATATATATATATATATATATATATATATATTCAACCGGTTTGATCGGTCCGACCACTAATTGCCTTTTATCATGGTGACTGGTTTCGGTTTTTCTGGTTCAAAAATTTTTTATGTCA
The DNA here is from genome assembly GCA_963693085.1 of Alisma plantago-aquatica. NCBI lineage: Eukaryota > Viridiplantae > Streptophyta > Magnoliopsida > Alismatales > Alismataceae > Alisma > Alisma plantago-aquatica. Next base: position 1,430,618,438 of record OY856409.1, read on the forward strand.
TGCTGACATCATTTCCAGTCCAACCGGTTCAGCTACTCCTGTGAATTGAACTCAATCCAGTCTGAGTTAGTACCGGTCCGACCACCGGTTCGGTTATGAAAACATTGGTTTCTATATCCAACTCCAACTCATTAAAAAGTTATATTACGTCTTTTTTTTGGTTCCTTATATTACGTCTTTTTAGAAACTATTCTCGTAGAAAGACAAGATACTAGTTCTTCTACGATTTCTGGCTTTCTAAACCACCCAAAGCACGATCAACCATATTGACCCCTTCTTAGGCTTTTGTTGAAGGGACACTGCATGTGATCAAAATATTAACTTAATATCGCTTGCATTATAGATTCATCACAATGTAACACCGATGTGCATTAGTGCAACATACCGATAAACAATGAAGCACGATTAAGCACGAGGGGAGACACATGGGTTTATGTAGGATACACAAATACAATTTATTGATGTATACATCATAAATATTTGTTAGTCTTAACTAAATGTCAAAAAAAATCAGAAGAAAAACCAAGTTGTCACGACAGGCCAAATTTTTTTTACCCAGTCCAGTTTTGTGCTATGCCATATATTTGAGGAGGATATTATCTATATTATATCAGAGTACAACTTGTTCCATCTTAATTTTGATGCCCATCTATACTCCATCTCAAAGGGGGAGGGGGCTCGATGCAATTTTTGCCTCTATAGTTAAAAATTAAAAATTGATTGTTCTTTGTGTTAATAAGACAATCACGCACCAAACATGTTTATGACTAGTTATGAATATAAAGATGGTGGTCAATTTTAAGAGACAAACCCTAAGGCATCTCCTTTCATCCCTCGTCTGTCTTTTCTTTTTGGTTCAACAATATGTAGAAGCATGGGGACTAGAAATTCACATGATGGACCAAGTGGTGTTCTACACATCTATAGGTCTAGTTTTTGGTTACAATAAGCTTTGCTCCAACACATCTGGAATCTGAATCAAGGTCAAAAATCTTTGAATCACAATTTCCCCCCTAAATTTGATTGGAAGATTACTTGCATGTATCCTTGTCTAAAGTTCATCTCAACCAAATAATACAAGAAACAAGCCTAATTGTGGTGAATCGCCTTCATGATTGTACTTAGTGTATTGTGTTAGTGTTACTTGTTGGTCCTTACTAATTATCTTATGCAAAACAAATCAACACACTTTCATTTATGGTTCTTTAATAGTTAGATCGTGCCATTAGCCATGGTTATCGTACTTAGTGAATGAGGCATTTTGTCAAACATAAGATCTTGGATTCAGATCCCCTTAAGGACATAATTAGGGGACCATTTTATGATGTGCGCAACCCCCACCAAAAACCTTGCAATGGCACTACATGCTACTAGGTGTGGCTCTATGTGACTGAACACCACATGTCTACTCATAGGGTTTACCCTATTGGGATGGGCCCAATGTTACCTCACGTGGGGGAGGGTTCTTATCATATGGAATAGTAATAACGAAGTAATAACCATCATGGTTCCAACCTAGTTCCTAAAAGGAAACATCTAACCGAACCATTCCATATCCTACAATATAAAATGCATGGATTTTGCCTTAATAGCTAAAAATATCTAGTATACATTTGTCTAGTCTCTATTTTTGTGGTACGAAACCTAACCATTATTGTGATGGAATGATAATATTGATACAATCCTATTTTAGGGCTTCATCTCGTGTCTTTTTGTACTTTAATCACATCTAAACATGTTAGAATGCCCTTCACTTCCCTCAACATATGTATTACTATCAAATGCACTTATGACTGTTCTTTGTGTGTTTTTTAGGTACTTGAACCATGCGTTTGACAGAAATGAGAGAGAGAGGAGGATCTTAGGATTTATACACCCTTAGATAAGCTCTAAACCATCCCCCAACCTTCCACAAGCGACCAAAAATTAATCCAAGGCAAAGACCAACAAGAAGAAAATTATTGAGCCAAAATGCACAGCTGGGCCCTCAAAACGGGCCATGCTATACGAGCACGACCGTGAAACAAACGTTCCAATTCCTAGTTAAAATTCAAGATTGAATAAGCTACAACAACTCCACCACAACCATGACAGGCAAAATGACCTTGGTGTGCAAGACCTACCACTGCCGTCCCACTCACCATAGTCGTGGAAAAGAGCTTCCAAGATGACTAGGATTGAAGAAATGCCTAAGTCTCCCCTCCCTCCAATACTACCATGACAACCATCATGATCGTGTCACCATCCACCCACCACGACTGTGGCGACCACCACACCTGTGCTACTAGCCCCCAAAACCCAAACGTCATTTGACATTCACCCATTTCCACTTCATTTATTTCACTCCACCACAACCATCTTCATCCCATCCACCACGGTCATGGTGACCAAAATAGTTGTGGTGACCAAAACAGTTGTACCCTAACTCGTTTTCTACATTGATTTCCCTATTTTGCTCCCACTTAACCATAAGCTTCCCTAGCCCCTGTATATACATGGGTGGCGATTGGGAGCTGAGGTTAGCACTTATTGCCACCCAATCTAGCATTCATTGATCCCCCACCTACTCCCACTCCATTTCCACCACCCCTACCTCAAAACCCTAGTTTTCTAGGGTTTCAGCTACTTCCATCCACAATTCTATGTCATCCAACCATCAAGGAGGGAGGAGGATGAGATTAGCTACTAGGAGGTGAAGAAGGAGGAGTCTTCACCAATCTTCTATGGTTATTCACTTCTTCACTCATTCTTCTTCCTTCTCTTGTTTTGTTATGAGTAGCTAAGCCCCTTAGGTGGGTTGTTTGGGGTTAACATGTGACCTTGATACCATGTCAAGGGAAATAACTTGTAAACCTTATAATCTCATTTTATTTTGATTGTATTCTACTTATATCTATTTTCTCATAAATTATCTTGTGATTTATGCTTGAAAACATGGATAATCTTGTGATTTGTTTTTGAAACCACATGACCTATTTTGACTCTGGGAAGAATACCTATGGAACCCACCCACCTTATCCAAACTTGATTTTTGGTTTGTTTTCTCACCACACTGAGAAATCTCTTTTCCATGATCTTCATTACAAAGCAAGTAGGAAATGTGTTTACATTAGTGAAACCACTATCAAAAAGTCTTTTCATCCCACCTCCTCTATCACACTCGATGCTTCGACTTCCACCCAGGCTCCTCTACCTCCTCCTAGACCTGACTATGCCTCATATTCTCGGTGTCTAATGAAACCCTCATGGGATACATGATGCAGCAGCAAGCATACAACCTACAGGTCCAGGAGAACCTACATCATGATATCATTCAAATAATGTCAAACATAAACTTGTCCTACACCCAACCTTACCCCACCTACCAGCCCTATCCAGTTGATGACCATGCTTCCTATGAATACCGTCAGTTCTCACCAGACCACCACCATGTCGCTTCCATTATGCCCCTACCTCTGATGGTGGACTTGCCCCTGCTTCCTCTCTACCTGTTACTCTTCCAGTTGGCCCTGCTGCCACTTTTCTTGCTAGCTTTGGTGGGGTTTCTACACCCAACTTTGAGCACGAAAATGCCCTAGCTACTTGTGGCATGTCATGGCTAGAGAAACATTGCAAGTGGCCTTCCACTCACTCCTTTGGGCCACTTGAGGATGAGGATATGGAAGATGAGGATGTTGATGATGATGAGGATGATGCTGGTGATGATGACCATGATGTTGATGATGGTGATGGCTCTTAGGATGATGGAGATGGTGTTGATGCTACACCTACTGCCCCTGATGCACCTTCCAATGGAGATGAAGACTGCCATCCTAATGGATAAGATGAGGACCTTGACCTAGATAACCTATATGTTTACTTCTTAGTCTATAGAGTGCTCATATTTATATCTTTTTGTAGACTTATATGTACTGAACATTTGGGCATTGTATCTGAGGCTTACTATTTTCATATTTTGTTGTTTTTCACTATTTTTTAGTTTTCATCTAGAAAGGACATATGTTTTGTTGTAATATGACTATATGTACCTTAACTTTGTGCTTGGTTATATCTCATGAGTTTTGGGTATGTGCTTACATATTTTGATTATGACTCTAGTATGTTTGTTCTCTCTGCTTGCTTTTGGTTGGTGATTTCTTTTGGTGGTTGCTTGTCTAGTTTGTGCCTATAGGTAAGGCCTATGCTTTTAGATCTTCTACCCCTACCTTTTTGATATGACAAAAGGGGAGAAATGAGCTCAGTACATATTGAATTGTGATCCTTTTCTAGTTAATTCTCTAAAATATCATATGGCTATGTAAGAGGACTCAACAATATATATTTGCTATGCTTATGCTTTTTGGAGATACTAACCATACATGCAAAGGCAAGTATGAATTGAGGGGGAGCAATTTTCATTGTTCATTCATGTATCCCTCTTCAATTCACAAGGTAAAAGTTTAAATTCTAATTCCTTTTCAATATGTCGAGGAATGGTCGGTCATCTCCGAGAAGGGGGAGAATGTTGCCCTAATAGTTATACATTGTCTTTATTTTGATAATAACTTAACCATTCTAGTCATATGTATCTAATATGTCTATTTGAGATTGATTTCAGGTATTAGGTACATGAAAAGGATCAATTCAATCAAGCCCTAGCTTGACACAATAAAAGTCAAAGTCAGTGCAAATGCATTTTTGTGAAAAACACCCTAAAAGACTTAGGACATTTTTGTAATAATTTGTATTGATGTTGTGACTTGAAATTAAGATGAAAAAAATTAGGAGGACTTAAATTGAACATTTGAGCACTTCAATGAAAATTTTCAAAATGCATCACAGGTAGTCTGTTCGGCAGATCTTCCCTCTCAGAAACTTGACGACGCCTAACATGGGTCTTGGGATTTTCCAGGTTTGGCTGAGTGTGTCCCGGGTCAAACTCGACTGAAACCCTACACAGACAAAGTGATTTTAATCCATCGGTCAAATTTCATCTAGGATAAACTCGATTGACAATTTAAAACCAGCTTGTTGAATAATGTAATTAATCAAGTTATCTTTATTGAAACTCGACCAATCACACTGTACAAAGTGTGCAGAAAAAGTGATTCTAGCGTTGAAGTGTTTCAAATAAAAAAATAGACTCGTTGAAACTCCCCAAACAACTAGGATTTGTTCCCAAGTGCATCTAGTAGCTTGTAGACATCCCCAACTACAAATAGGCACCCTTGGGCTTCATCCCAAGTTTTCCTCTCACAATCCTAGCTATAGTTGATTGGATTTGTCTACTTAGAGCTCCATTCTCTCTCTTTCTTACGAATCAAAATGTCATTATGAGTGAGATAGGCTATGTGTGAGAGAGATACTCCATTGTACTCTTGTAAAGTTGGTGAAAGCTTCTCCAAGATGAAGGAGAAGGTGAAGGTTGAAGATCCTTGAGAAGAGTGAGTAATTCCTTCAAGGTAGAAGACTTGTTGCAAGATGGGAACTCCTTAGAAAAGGTGTCCAACTTGTTGCAAAAGTGGGTAAGCCATTGTAGAGGTTGAAGACTCTTGCTCAAATTATAGGTGTGATACCATTTTCCACACAAAGAGAGATTACTCAAACTTAAACTACGATCAACCATTAACAATGCATTACCGAAAATCACAAAAAAATAAATTGATTTGCAAAGAGCACCAGGAGTTGAGAATTATTACACGAGCCAATACTTGCATTTCATAACATATATTCAAGGTGCTACATCATCATATTTCAATCAACTTGTTACATAAGACAATAGTTCCACATGTATATACATACCACCAAAGGCACACAAGCCAAAAATCATGTATCGATCATCATGTCTACAAAACACATCGAGAATGCCCCCAAGGACCTGAGTGTATAGGGACGACACATATGACTCTATTGCTAGACACTACCCATGTACCATGTTTCACTAGGAGTAGTTTCTCCTCGTATTATGTCCTCAGCCACATGATATTTAACTCATCATGGACGTGCACGTAAAATGATATTTAACCAACGGGGTGAGACAATAGTCCCAATGAGAGATATCAATCTCTGTCAACTCTATTATTATCACATATAACTAGGTAAATAGATTAACATACTGAGTAGATTGAATAGAATTAACTAGATGACATGTATCTCATGGATGAAGTAAATAGATTAGTAATATGCACTTGCCAATGAGTGATAGAACATTTAATAATGTAAAAAGGAATATGACGAACATGTATGACTGTTATAAACTAAATAGTATAAAAGCAAGGCAAGGCTTCATCCAATGTTTTTGTGTTTGATCCTATACATGCACACTATACAACTGATTACATATTTATTATTCCCTGAGGATTTGAGTCGTACCACCCAAATCCAACTGACCACTGCTAAATTGAAATCGGTGTCATACAAGGTCTAGTGGAAGAGCTGAAATCCACAACCTCACCTTCCTCGGTCAGTACGAGTGAACATGTAGTGACATCACAAGTCAACTGTTTCCAGTGACATATAGTCTAGTTGTGCAAACCTAGCTCACCTTGGTACATGTCATGACGCTAGTGAAACTGAGCTACGACGCATAACCGCACTCTTACAGGGTATGGCCCGTAGTCAATCCTGTAAAATCTCATAAACATACCATCACTGAGCTATGAACTGAATCCACACTCTTTCCAGGGTATGGCCTGCAGCCAATCACGTGTCACGTATCCTTGATGTAAGGGGATATTTATCCTCATCCCGCATATTCAAAAATATGCGCTCTGAGTTAAACTCATTTTACCATTCAGCAATTTCTGACACTGAATGGATCTATGGCACAGGGCAAACTACATGATTAGATTCCACTTGATTACTTAGACCAATTAAAGTATCTTTTAGCATCAATCAAGTTACAACGTATAAACCACAAACAAATCCTTCAAAAAAAAGGGCATAGTATTGCAACAACAGATATCATTGTATAAACTATAAACCGATTCTCATCATCTCATAACATTGTATCTCTACCAGCCACAAGTTTATCATCATCAACATATTATCATGGGATATCAATCCTTCATTCCAGTACCAGAGGATATCACCTCAACCAGGCACTAAGCCCTTACCATGTCCTAAGACCCATCACATCACACTTGTGATTCATGGTTATCTCATCATGACTGATTGAGCATATATGTATTACTCATGCCACATCACTCATGCCACATCACATGTAATTGTCATAGCAACCATTAGCCATTATGTTCAGAGAGAGAATATGTTAAAACATATTAAACACCTTTAACTAAAACAAGCAATGCATCATAAGATTTCTAAATTTAGGATTAGGCTTCATGTTGACTTCACATAAGGTCCCCAAGCATCATTCTACCTCAAATCTCTGACATGCACTACCTCCCATAAGTTGGAGTGTATACGGCTAAGAATTAGTCAATGTAACTAAGCATGCACATTCACATATTCATTGTAATGACCCTGACCTGGGTTATGAGGTAACCCTATTTTTTTTGGCTAAGTAAGTTGATTAGAGCTTTAATATAATCCTCTAAAGCATTTTTCTATCAGGTAACAAACTTATGTTTCAAATTTGGTCCTGTTTGAATAATGTTTGAGCAATGTTCTCATGTTTTGGACCAAAATGCAATTTACCCAAGATGAGGGGTTATATTGCAATTTGTCACATGTTGAATGTGCCCTAAGTGTTTTATCATCATTATAGAAAGAATGATGCAAGTTGGTGGCTTGTGGAAAGCGTAAATTCCGAGTTTGAACTTGTTTGAATAATACTGGTGACTTGTGTACCAATTTTGGTGCAAGTTGTAATTTACCCAAAATATAGGGTTGATATGCAAATTACCACCTCTAGAGTGTCCCTACTCCCTCCTAGTATCATTTATAGGAGATATAAATAATGAGGCACCATTTTTGAATCAATTATGAGTGATGGTATTCTTGGTGATGAAAAGACCAAGAAAGGGGTTTGAATGGAAACCCTAATTTGAACTTGTATTAGGTGTATCGAGTTATAGTGTTAAATGGGAGTCCCTATCGGACAAGGAGCCAAAGAGGAGACCCCAATATCATGTTGTTAACTATTTGACTTTTCAAAAACGAGCTAATCACCTCAATAAAGCAATGGATATCGGCTTGCAACTTTCCTTGGGAAAGGTTGCATTGAATTGAGAATATAATAATGTGTGTGGAAGTGGCTTGTCCTAGAAGATAACCAAAGGGGGGACCCTTATCCCTTGCATTATCCTCGAGTTTTTATTTTGCATGGAAATATAAATATGGAGTGCATGCAAGTACATGTATCAATCCATGCGTGGCCATGTGGCACCTACCAGTAGTAAATTGATGACACCTCATATACACACACTTTTTCATGAACCTCAAGTATATATACCCTTCCTTTCACCCCTTAGTGAACTTTTTAGAATCCTACCACCTCCTTGCTCTTAGATATCATGCATGGAGTCTTGGTATCGTGCATGGGTGAAGTGGTATTGTTCATAAGGCCTTGGTATCGTCCATAGCAAGTGATATTGGCCATAGCAATATGATATCGGCCATAGTGGAGTTATATTGGCCACAAGTGAAGGGGATATCAGCCACAAGTGAGGGAATATCGTGCATGAGTAGTGAGGTACCATTCAAAGGTTCTAAGGAGCAAGAAGGAGCTCAAATCTTAACCCTAAGGTAAGGCCATGATCATCTTCAACCTTGGATTGAAGCATGGATATATGGTTATGATCTTTCTTTCTTTCCTTCTTCACCAAGTGCTTAACTATGGTGATTTCTTGTCTATGGAGGAGTTGTGAATGAGCCTTGGACCTTGGAGAAGTTCTTCTTCAACCTTAGTATGCGAAGCTTTAGATCTTGGAGCTTTGAAGCTGTTCACAAAGTGGGTTATATAACTTGAACTCAACCATGTTATTATTCATCACCTAAATTGCTATGCTTAAATGAACTACTTTAAATTCAGAAATATTTTGAAATGGTTGATGAAATTATGAGTTCTAGTAGTTTCTTAGACATGTTATCCTTGTACTAGAACAAGTAGAATTAAGGTATAGAGCTTGAAGATGATGGTATCACCTTATAAAGTGATATCGGGTTCAAGCACACAAGCAAGAACCTCTAACCCGATATGGTGATGCATCTACTCCACTAAAACGATATGGATATGAGTTTATACTTTCTTGCACGATATGGTAAGGTAGTATACACATCTTGGACGATATGAGGTCAAGCATACACCTCAAAAACAATATTGGGTTTATCACACACCTCTTTGCCCGATATGGTGTGAAGCACACATACACCTCTAAAGTGATATGGTATGAAGCACACACACACCTCTTTGCCTGATATGGTGTGAAGCATACACACACCTCTCTGCCCGATATGGTGTAAAGCACACATACACCTCTAAGGTGATATGGTGTGAAGCACACACACACCTCTTTGCCCGATATGGTGTGAAGCATACACACACCTCTCTGCCCGATATGGTGTGAAGCACACATACACCTCTAAAGTGATATGGTGTGAAGCACACACACACCTCTTTTCCCAATATGGTGTGAAGCACACACACACCTCTTTGCCCGATATGGTATGAAGCACACACACACCTCTTTGCCCGATATGGTGTGAATCATACACACACCTCTCTGCCCGATATAGTGTGAAGCACACATACACTTCTAAAGTGATATGGAAGCAAGCATACACCTCAAACCCGAGATGGTAAGCACACATACACCTCATACCCGATATGGTAAGCACACATACACCTCTAAAGGTGATATGGTGTGAAGCACACACACACCTCTTTGCCCGATATGGTGTGTAGCACACATACACCTCTCTGCCTGATATGGTGTGAAGCATACACACACCTCTCTGCCCGATATGGTGTGAATCACACATACACCTCAAGGGTGATATGGTAAGCACACATACACCTCATACCCGATATGGTGGAAGCACCTCAAAACCCATATGAAGGAAAGCACCTTAGATGCAATGTACTTGATGGAGTAACACATGAAGTGTCTTATATCAAGTCATACATTAAGAGGTATGTAGTTTAATGAATATTGATTAAGTAGGCTAATGAACCTTGAAGGAAAGGTTGATCCAACTTAATAAATTATGAAGTAATCAACATCCTAGTAAGGATGAGAGAGAAACTCATACTTTTGTGATAATCATGAAATGAGCATACATTGATACTCCTAATATGTGTAAAGACTGAATTAGAGTTTGATTCTTGATAAATGTACTTGAAAACCCTAGATGGTTTTATAAGAGAAACCTTAACCCTAATTAAGGGTAATGATAAGAGTTGAAATTATAATTGGTTAATAAAGGGGAAACCTTAACCATATTGAAACCATGCTGGTAGCATGAGATAATGAGCATAGATAAGTATGAGCTATGATGTTACATATAATACAATTTAATGGGACTTGTGAGCCATGCGATTAGTTGTTTCCTAGTGAGAGGTGACAATATGTTTAATGGGACTTGTGAGCCATGTGATTAGTTGTTGCCTAGTGAGAGGTGACAAGATGTTTGATGGGCCTTGTGAGCCATGAGAATAGTTGTTGCCAAGTGAGTGGTAACAAGCTATTAATCATAGGATTGGTAATAACCCAATGTCTGGTTGTTAATCACAAGTTTGGTAATAACCTAATGTCTAGATGTTAATCATAAGATTGGTAATAACCCAATTCCTGGTTGTTAATCATAGGATTGGTAATAACCCAATTCCTGGCTGTTAATCATAGGATTGGTAATAACCGAATGCCTGGTTGTTAATCACAGGATTAGTAATAACCCATTGCCTGACTGTCAATCACATGATTGGTAATAACCCAATGCCTGGATGTTAATCACATGATTGGTAATAACCCAATGCCTGGCTGTTAATCACAGGATTGGTAATAACCCAATGCCTGGCTATTAATCATAGGATTGGTAATAACCCAATGCATGGTTGTTAATCACAAGATTGGTAATAATCCAATGTCTGACTGTTAATCACATGATTGGTAATAACCCAATGTCTGGCTGTTAATCACAGGATTGGTAATAACCCAATGCCTGGTTGTTAATCACATGATTGGTAATAACCCAATGCCTAGTTGTTAATCACAGAATTGGTAATAACCTAATGCCTGATTGTTAATCACATGATTGGTAATAACCCAATACCTAGCTGTAATATCACAGGATTGGCATAGTCCAATTCCTGGAATAGTTGCATAGGATTGGCATAGTCCAATGCCTGGAATAGCCCCAAATGATTGGCAAAGCCAATACCTGGACAAATGATGATGATGTATATTCACATGATTGATATAATTCAATATCTGATTAGCAAATTGGCTGAGGCCAACAGATAGAAATGAGAATGATTCATGGATGTCATACTATGATAATGAGCATCACATGATAAGCTTGAGATGTTGATATAATATGATGGGTAAATGATATACATGTTCTTCCTATTCCTTATAAAGAGAATAGACAATTTACTGCTCTATCATAGATAGTTACAATGCTTTAAAATATGAGAATGTTCTAAACTGCTTATCCTCTATTTAGTTTAATACTATTTAACTATGATAATAACATTGTTGGCGGAGAATTATATCTCTCACTGGGACAATTGTCTCACCCAGTGGGATCCACTTTTTTTTAGGTGGACGTGCACGAGGGGGATTGAGACCGTACTGCAGAGAAAGAACAACAACAGCAGGGACAGTAGTGACAACTCAGGTTGAGTGTACTGTCTATCGTGTCTTGTAAATTGAAGTCCTATGTGTCGTCTCTGTACTCTCAGGTCCTTGGATTTAGTACGTGTTGGTTTTATGAACAATTTGAGATTTTGGCTTGTATGCCTCGAGGTTTGTTGTTGCTTTATGTATATGTTTTGAGAAAGCAATTGTTATATGTTATCCTCGAGATGAGATGGTACAATGTATGTACAATATATGATGAATGTGAATATCAAGTTTTGGTTCTTCCTTAAAGAGTTTTCCTAGAAATGGATCTCTATGAAAAAATGGTTTTAATTTTTAGTGATTTTTGTTAATCTGTTGCTTATGATTATTCCGCATAATTAGTAATGATTTGGTTGTCGGTTTGGTGGCGGTCATTTCATTCATACTTCCCATTTTTCCCTTATCAAGGTTCATAACCAAATCTTAATATTATTTAACCATCTTCATAGTACTCACAAGTTATAACATCCAATTAACCCATTAGGTTAAAGTCATGTAATTTAAGGGAGGGGTCAATATCATGCCTTCCATTCATACTCATTCAATGATATGGCATTCCCTTAGAATTAGGGTCAATACTCTTTACATGTACCCGATTAGGATTTCACCTCATGGTTACATCCTAAACACACCAATTCTCACCTTCTGAAACTGATTTAGGTTTGAACAACATTAGCTAGATATAATTAGATCATTGTGTCATCAACACTAGCTATCACCATTTGGTAAGTGTGTGTATATCATCTCATTAAGTCATGTGTAATTACAACAAGACATCATGCAACATATTGACTATCACACCAACATGATGTTTTGGCATTAAATGATCCAAACATCATTATTCCTCATAAGTTATCAACCCCAATATCTTACTAAGGAACATCAAACCTTAGACTACATAACTAGAGGGTTTCACTTCAAATTATACACAAGGAACTTATTAGATCATTAGCCTTGTTTATATGATTTCTACACAAATGTTGTCACCTTTTATTCCAACAAGGCTTATCACCACCCTCATGTATATTCACATAGTTGTATCATTAACCATACTCTACAAGTTAAGATTATATGAAAAAGAAATATAGTTGACACTTGCCATGGATTATAATATTTCATTAAGATGAGCACATGGGTCATATTATTCCAAGATTAAGGTTAGCATATGGAAACTCAACCATCAAACTCTTCATCCATTAAATCCCACATTGTTGGAGATTTAGGGCTAAACTCTTTAGTTAAGGAGGGACCACTAATAGTTACATCATTCCATGGTGCACTAGGTTCAGGAGAAGTAATTAAGATTAATCATTCATTATCCACAACAACATTCTTCTATATCATGCATTTCTCATATGTGTACATCATCGAGTATCCAAGCATACCCATCAATCCTCATCATGTGGTATCAGTTTCACCTCATCATCATGTGTCAGCTTGACCACATCATGGTGTGTCGGGTTAGCTCACCCAAGGTATAGGTTCAAACCTTCTTGTGGTGTATTGGTTTAGCTCTCAAGTGGTGTATCTGTTTGCAACTTCTTGGGTCAGCTTTGGTGTATCGATCTCTCATGGCTAGGAGGATATTGGTCTCATCATCCTCCTATATCGGCTTGACCATATCAAGGTGAGTTGGGCAAGCTTACCTTTGGTGTATCAGTTGGGCACTCATGGTGTCGGGTTAACCTCACAAGAGGTGTATCTGTTTAGAGAGTGTGACAGGCAACACCACCTAAAGGTGTGATGGCCAACACCACCTAAAGGTGTCAGGCAACCATTGGTATGATGGGTTGTTAGGGTTAGGGTTTCAACAAAGCATCACAGTTCATCACTTCAAGGTATATTGAGCAACCCTTCACTAAAGTGTGTCGGTCTCTACTTAAACAAGGTGTCACAATTACGCACTCAAAGCAAGCCATATCACACAAGGTACCACCATGGTCATGATGGACTGACTCCATCCAAGCATATCAGTTTAGCAACCCATATCGGTTAGGCACTTCTAGGGAATGACATCTAGCTCCATCAAGATCTATCAGTTTAGGCATCTCTAAGGCGTGATGATTTAGCACCCATCCAAACCTATCGGCCAAGCACTCCCAAGTCATGATGACTTGATGCATATTGTGTCAGTTTAAGCTCCATGAGTCATGATGACCATTCACCACCTAAGTGTCGATTTAGTCATCTTCAACCTTAGGAAACTCGGTCACAAGTCCATCTACTAGAAAAGCAAAAAAGAGCGAGACATGGGCATCAATTTAAACAAAGTTCCTTCATCAAAACAGTCCTCAAAATAATCACTAACTACTAACATGTAAGAGGTACACAATCTAGATATGAAGAACAACTTAATTATATACAAAGTGATAATAACAAAAAAGGTTAAGAGCTATATAACTTGCCTCAAGAAGGTCTCCATCAAGGGTTCAAGCTCCATGATCAAAGCTCCAAAGCACACGTTCCTCAACTTGAAGATGATTCAACAAGAGTCCCAACTCGATCTCAACATCACCTCAAGAATGAAGAAGAAGATGCCATGGTTATGATAGCTTAAGAAGAAAGGAAAGATGGAGAGAGAACCACATCCTAGTCAACATTCATCCAAGGTATGATCCATGGCTGAGAGGGGAAGAAGAAGATGAGGAAGAGATCTCAAAGGAATGGACATCAAAGAAACATAACTCACCAAGATGGAAGTTGAACAAGAAATCACCATGAGCAAGGAACTCGACCTCCCAAGCTCAATAGAGACTTCCTCTAGCTTCTTAAGCTCCCAAGCTCGTCCACCAAGAGGAGAGGAACAAGGATGGACGAAAGGGTTTACTTGTGTGAAGAAGGAGAGGATTATATACTTGATGGAAGAAAGAGAGATCAAATAAGAGAGGTCATCACCTTAGGAGCTTATGTGACACTTGTCCACGAGAAAGGGACCACATGCAACAACATGCAAGACATCGTGATAAGATCTAGGCTAGATCTCGTCCTCTAGGTCTCCTTCCAAGATCATCATCGATATGCCAAAGCCCTACACCCTTAAAAAAATGATAGGGAATACTCCACACACTCAAAAACTGATAGGGAACAACCCTACACCACTCACAAACCAATAGATAGACTCTCCAAGGCTCTCTAACCTGAGACGACACATCTAAGTGCAAGGCACATCTCATACATGCGTTCCATTTATCACCAAAGATGTTACCATATAACCAGGACCCCAACAAGGTGCCCACCTCTTCCTCTCTCCTCTAGATGATGCCAAGAGAGGGAAGGAACACTCTAGAGATGTTAGATTGCATATTAACCCTTCTCTTTAGGTAAATTGAAATTTACATCAAAACTAGCACATACAACACAAGGATCAAACATACAAGCTCAACTTGATACGTAGGCTCTCCACAAGACACCTCATAGCATAATCCTCTCTCTTATGATGCTAAAACATTAAGGGCACACTCATCATGTGACATATTGCAAGATAACCCCTCATCTTGGGTAAATTGCACTTTGATCCAAAATAAGCAAACATTGCTCAAACAACATTCAACCAGGACCAAACTTGAAACATAAGCATGACACATGATAACAAAACACCTTAAAGGATTATATTAAAGTTATAAGCAACTTACTTAGGAAAAGAAAATAGGGTCAGCCCAAAACCAAGGTCAGGGTCCTTACAAGTCATAAATCCCTAACAAGGATTTTGCCCTCAAAATCCCAGGAGAAAGGATATGGATACTGCTCCTGCATCATACCTTCAAACTTCCACATAGCCACTTAATGTAAGGTTGATGTCACAAGACTTAACCAACATATCATTCTTGTATCCAAGGTCAACACATGATCTGTTGCACATATACTTAACTTATCCTTTCCATTATTGGTTGTAGAGTCAACCCTATGCCAGGTGATACTTTCTTGGACATAGAAACACTCTACATACTTATCTAACTTAGGTGTCAACTCTTTCTTATGTATTAACTTCTCATCTTATAACATCATATGATAAGATTCTTGATTATGAGAGTTTTCCATACCCTCCTCAAACCTCAGCATGCTTCATCCAAAGAAAGACTAGGGATACGTTCTATCATCCACTTAGAACTACAAATCCTGTCATGCTTTTGCTGTGCTATTCTAATCTGCTGACTCGACATTAGTCTTACTCAACTATCATGCCAACATACTCACTCTCAGCTATACATTCCCATGTCATAAAAAGATGCCACCCATCCAAAAAAAACTATCTCAGAGGTAACTCAAGGTGTCATATGTCATCTTGACTGACCTAGATAGGGATTGAAAACCTTGCTTATCCATCTATAGACAAAGAACAATCTTCTTGATACCTTTCTTACTTACAAACCTGATAAGAATACTCCAAGGGATTATACTTAGCCTGATGAACTTTACCCAAGAAGATCTTACAACTGTCTCTTCAACTTATGCATCATTGTCGATGTTATATTTATGTGGAGCATAAACCCCTAACATGTGGTATCCATACTATAGGTTAGGTACTTGTAACCAGATTGATTCAAAGTCAACCTTTCTAGGTAACCAAACACCTAATCATCCTATCAAGTGGCATGTTCTTACTTTCCCACAACTTACACTACTTGGATACTAGGATTCCTTACCTTGGTATCCATCACACGTACCAAAGACACATCACATCCTCAACACATCCATCCTCTGTTGCTACTGCCAAACCAAAAATATCAGAAGGGTCTTTCTTTCATCCCGAGACATCTCCTATCACATATATCCCGATCTTGGAACCGAACCCAAGACCAACTGATACTTTTCAAAGTATCCATCTTAATATCACTTCTAATCTATGCACATTAAGTGTCATAAGACTCAATTGACTGCCACATCCTTGAAAGGATAGAACATAAGGGAACATATTCCTCTTATCACTACATCATTATCCAAAATTTTCTTATCAAGGTGAAGGGATTATCAACTTCTTTGATTATTTCATGAGTTTTCAACTGTTCATGTATCATTTAAACTTGTATCATATAGGTTTCCTTGCAATTAGCATAAGAACTGTAAAGATGAGTACATGTCATTACTCCCTTCTTTGTTACTGTCTATCATCTTCATGAACATGTCCTTGTTTTACCACATTTTTCATCTTTACATCATGGAAAGGATCATTATTCTTTACACATTCTTTACTGAATAGGGATCATCTCCCTTGTTTCCTTTCACATATCATGAGGATTGCACTTTACATCTTTTCATATTCATGGGTTGGTCTGAGATTAACTTAGGTTCCATCTTATTTATTTACCATTCGTTCTTATTTTCCTTCTCACTTCATCCTTGTCTCAGGAATTCTCCCCATCTTATGTGAATTTTATATCTTGACTTACTTTATTAACACAAGTTCATCTATCTTTTCTTCATACATTTCTTAAAATTACAGCTTCAAGAACTTTTCTTATCATATTCACTCTTGGATTTAGGTTTCATGGAGCTGTATCTTTCTCTTTTAATCACCAAACATTCAAGTTTTAGTGAATTATGGTGCAGTTCTTATCTCTTTCCATAATATGATGGATGTATTAACTTCATGATTTTTTATTGTTATGCTCTTTATATTGTTCCAAAATGATTACTTGATCAGTGTAATAAAAGAGAAATCAATCTAAGAGTTTCGTACTTACCTTTTCTTCAACGTTTCAATACCTGGCCAGGGTACTCAAGTATTTAGATTAGGCAGTATGCACGATATTTTATATCATGTTCTTATCTTAGACACCATCCTAATCCTAGTCCTAGTGTCCCTATAAACTCAACAAACCTAGAGCTCTGATACCAACCAAATATGAAACCCTTTTCCACACAAAGAGAGATTACTCAAACTTAAACTACGATCAACCATTAACTGTGCATTACCGAAAATCACAAAAAAATAAAACCGATTTGCAACAAGCATTAGGAGCTGAGAATTATTACACAAGATCCAATACTTGTATTTCATAACATATATTCAAGGTGCTACATCATCATATTTCAATCAACCTGTTACATAAGATAACATTTCCACATGTATATACATACCACAAAAGGCACACAAGCCCGAAATCATGTATCGATCATAATGTCTACAAAACACATCGATAATTCCCCTAAGGACCTGAGTGTATACGGACGACACATATGACTCTATTTCTAGACACTACCCATGTACCATGTTCCACTAGGTGTAGTTTCTCCTCATATTATGTCCTCAGCCACATGATCTTTAACTCATCATGTACGTCCACCTAAAAATATATTTAACCAATAGGGTGAGACAACAGTCCCAATGAGAGATATAACTCTCTACCAACTCTATTATTACCACAGATAACTTGATAAACAGATTAACATACTGAGCAGATTGAATAGAATTAACTAGATGACATGTATCTCATGGATGAAGTAAATAGAGCAGTAATATGCACTTTCCAATGAGTAATAGAACATCTAATAATTTAAAAAGGAATATGAAGAACATGTATGATTGTTATAAAGTAAACAATAGAAAAGAAAGGTAAGGCTTCATCCAATATTTTTGTGTTTGATCCTATACATGCACACTATATGTCTGATTACACATTTATTATGCCCTGAGGATTTGAGCCGTACCACTCAAATCCAACCAACCACTGCTAAGTCAAAATCAATGCCATAGAAGGTCTAGTGGAAGAGTCGGAATCCACAAGCTCACCTTCCTCAGTCAGTACGAGTGAACATACAGTGACATCACAAGTCAACTGCTTCCAGCGCCACATATTCCAACTATGCAAACCTAGCCCGCCTTGGTATAGGTTACGACACTAGTGAAACTAAGCTACACCCCACAGCCGCACTCTTTCAGGGTATGGCTCGTAGCCAATCCTGTGAATTCTCATAAACATAACATAACTGAGCTATGGACCAAAGCCACACTCCTTCTAGGGTATGGCCCACATCCAATCATGTCTCACATATCTTGGACGTAAGGGGATATTCGTCCTCACCCCCACATATTCAAAAATATGCTCTCTAAGTTAAATTCATTTCACCATTCAACAATTTCTGACACTAAATGGATCTATGGCATAGGACAAACTATATGATTAGATTCCACTTGATTACTTAGGCCAATTAAAGAGTCTTTTAGCATCAATCAAGTTACAACGTATAAACCACAAACAAATCCTTCAAAAGAAAAGGCATAGTATTACAAAAACAGATTTCATTGTTTAAACTATAAACTGATTCTCATCATCTCACAACACTGTATCTTTGCTAGTGACAAGGCTATCATCAACAACATATTGTCATGGATATCAATCCTTCATTCCAGTAATAGAGGATATCACCTCAACTGGACACTAAGTCATTACCAGGTCCTAAGACCCATCATATCACACTTGTAATTCATGGTTATCGCATCATGCCTCATTGAGCATATATGTATTACTCACGCCACATCACATGTACTTGTCATAGAAACCATTATCCATTATTTTTAGAGAGAGAATATGTTAAAACATATTAAACACCTTTAATTGAAACAAGCAATGCATCATAAGATTTCTAATTTAGGATTAGGCTTTGTGCTGACTTCATATAAGGTCCCCAAGCATCATTCTACCTCAAATCTCTGACATGCACTACCTCTCATAAGTTGGAGTGTATACGGCTAAGATTTAGTCAATGTAACAAAGTATGCACATTCACATATTCATACTTCCGATTTTCCCTTATCAAGGTTCATAACCAAAGCTTAATATTATTTAACCATCTTCATAGTACTCACAAGTTATAACACACAATTAACCCATTAGGTTAAGGTCATGTAATTTAAGGGAGGGAACAATATCATGCCTTCATTTCATACTCATTCAATGACATGACATGCCCTTAGAATTAGGGTCAATACTCTTTACATGTAGCTGATTAGGGTTTCACCTCATGGTTACATCCTAAACACACCAATTCTCACCTTCTGAAACTAATTTAGATTTGAACAACATTATCTAGATATAATTAGATCATTGTGTCATCAGCACTAGCTATCACCATTTGGTATGCGTGTGTGTACATCATCTCATTAAGTTATGTGTGGTTACAACAAGGCATCATGCAACATATTGACTATTGCACCTACATGATGTTTTATCATTAAATGATTCAAACGTCATTACTCCTCATAAGTTATCAACCCCAATATCTTACTAAGGAACATCAAACCTTAGACTACATAACTAGAGGGTTTCACTTAAAATTATACACAAGACACTTACTAGATCATTAGACTTGTTTATATGATTTCAACATAAATGTTGTCACCTTTTATTCCAACAAGCTTTATCACCATCCTCATGTGTATTCACGTAGTTGTATCATTAACCTTACTCCACAAGTTAATATTATATGAAATGGAAATATAGTTGACACTTGTCATGGATTATAATCTTTCATTAAGATGAGCACATGGGTCATATTATTCCATGAATAAGGTTAGCATATGGAAACTCAACCTTCAAACTCTTCATCCATTACTTCCCACATTGTTGGAGAGTTAGGGATAATCTTTTTAGTTGGGGGCACTCATAGTAACATCATTCCATGGTGCACTAGGTTTAGGATAAGCAATTAAGATTAATCATTCATTATCCACAACAAAATTCTTCTATATCATGCATTGCTCATATGTGTACATCATTGAGTATCCAAGCATACCCTTCAATCCTCATCATGTGATATCGGTTTCACCTCATCATCATGTGTCGGCTTGACCACATCATGGTGTGTCGGGTCAGCTCACCCAAGGTATTGGTTCAGACCCTCTTGTGGTGTATTGATTTAGCTCTCAAGTGGTGTATCGATTTGTAACTTCTTGGGTCAACTTTGGTGTATCAGTCTCTCATGGCTAGGAGGATCTTGGTCTCATCATCCTCCTATATTAGCCTGACCATATCACAGTGTGTCGGGTAAGCTTATCTTTGGTGTATTGGTTAGGCACGCATGGTGTCAGGTTAGCCTCACAAGAGGTGTATCTATTTAGAGAGTGTGACAGGAAACATCACCTAAAGCTGTGACATCCAACACCACCTAAAGGTGTCAAGCAACCGCTGGTATATTGTGTTGTTAAGGGTTCAGAAATTTAGCAAAGAATCATGGTTCATCACTTCAAGGTATATCGAGCAATCCTTCACTAAAGTGTGTTGGCCCCTACTCAATCAGGGCATCACGATTTAGCACTCAAAGTAGGCCATCTCACACAAGGTACCACCATGTTTATGACGAGCTCACTCCCTCCAAGCATATTAGTGTAGAAGCACATATTGGTGAGACACTTCTAGGGCATGACGACTAACTCCATCAAGATCTATTGGTTTAGACATCTCTAAGGTATGATGGTTTAGCACCCATCCAAACCTATCGGCCAAGCACTCCAAGTCATGATGACTTGATGCATATTGTGTCAGTTTAAGCATCATGAGTCATGACGACCATTCACCACCTAAGTGTTGACTTAGTCATCTTCAACCTTAGGAAACTCAGTCACTAGTCCATCTACTTACAAAGTAAGAAAGACAAAGACATGGGAAGAAACTTAAACAAAGTCCTTCATCAAAATAGTCCTCAAAATAATCACTAACTACTAACATGTAGAAGTACACAATCTAGAGATGAAGAACAACTTAATTATATAAAAAGTGATAATAATAAAGGAGGTTAAGAGTTATAAAACCCGCCTCAAGAAGGTCTCCATTAAGGGTTCAAGCTCCATGATCAAAGCTCCAAAGCACACATTCCTCAACTTGAAGATGATCCATCAAGATTCCCAACCCGATCTCAACATCACCTCAAGAAAGAAGGGGAAGATGTCATGGTTATGATAGCTTAAGAAGAAAGGAAAGAAGGAGAGATAACCACATCCTAGTCAAACTTCATCCAAGGTATGATCCATGGATGAGAGGGGACGAAGAAGATGATGAAGAGTGCTAAAGGAATGGATATACAGGAAACATAAATCACCAAGATGGAAGTTGAACAAGAAATCACCATGAGTAAGGAACTTGACCTCTCAAGCTCCATAGAGACTTCCTCTAGCTTCTTAAGCTCCCAAGATCATCCACTAAGAGGAGAGGAACAAGGATGGATGAAAGTGTTTACTTGTGTAAATAAGGAGAGGGTTATATATGTGAGGGAAGAAAGAGAGATCAAAGAAGAGGTGTCATCACCTTAGGAGCTTAGTTGAGACTTGTCCATGAGAAAGGGACCACATGCAACAACATGCAAGACACGGTGATAAGATCTAGGCTAGATCTTGCCCTCTAGGTCTCCTTCTAAGATCATGGTCGATATGTCAAAACCCTACACCCTTCACAAACCGATAGGCAATACTCCACACACTCACAAAATGATAGGGAACAGCCCTACACACTCACAAACCTATAGGTAGCCTCTTCACGACTCTCTAACCTGAGATGACACATATAAGTGCAAGGCACATCTCATACATGTGTTCCATTTATCACCAAATATGTTATCATACAACCAAGAACCAAAGAAGGTGCCCACCTCTTCCTCTCTCCTCTATATGATTCTAAGAGAGGGAAGGAACACTCTAGAGATGGAAAATTGCATATTAACCATTCTATTTAGGTAAATTGTAATTTACATCAAAACTAGCACATAAAGCACAAGCATCAAACATACAAGCTCAACTTGATACTTAGTTTATCCACAAGGCGCCCCATAGCATCATCCTCTCTCTTATGATACTAAATCACTAACACACTCATCATGTGACATATTGCAAGATAACCCCTCATCTTGGGTAAATTGCACCTTGGTCCAAAATAAGTAAACATTACTCAAACAACATTCAACCAGGACCAAATTTGAAACATAAGTGTGTCACATATAAGAAAACACCTTAAATGATTAGATTAAATTTCTAAGCAACTTACTTAGGCAAAGCAAACAAGGTTAGCCCAAAACCTAGGTCAGAGTCCTTACAATAGGTAAGACCTTGTAAGGTTTTATTCGCTCCTTTTGATCCTTATAAAGGAAGGTTAGGTATCCTTTCCCTGCAAAAGGAAGATATTATTGTATGATTTATAGTGAAATATAAGTATGCAATGGTTGTAAAAGCCTAGAGGTTGACCTCTCCAGGTAGTGGATGTACACTCTCTTAGTTTGAATTTTAAAACCACTATACATAGCTTGTTCTTGATCTCATTCAATCTCTCTCATCCTTTCTATGTATGTTTAATTTCACATCAAACTCCATATTTGCAATCTTATGTCTTAAAGAAATATGAAGGTCTAATGAATTTAGATTAAATTTTTATAGATCTATTCACCCCCCTTAGAGCCCTTTGATCCAACAAAAGATAGCAGTCATCATTTTCAAGTGAAGCATCTTTTATGGCCTTCTTCATGGGAATATATTTATTCCAACTACCAACCTTCAAACAATTTCAACAAGATTTATTCTTTGATTTGTTTTGGATGCCGATCTTAGTTTTATTTGAATTCTTTTGTTTCTTCATAGATATGACCGAAAGGACTTGTAGATGTCAACATGATTATGGACAATAACATGAGGATAAATTATCACCACAACGGTCATTCTCCTTCTAACCATCAATTCTATCTAAACTTTTAGGGTTACTTATATTAGGCTTCGAGCTACCAATGCACTGGGTCCAATAACCCAACCATAACAAGCCAAATTTTCATATGGCTTTGCCAAGTTTTAAATTGGGTGTCGATGAACTGATCGTGCATTCCAGAATGTCAACCTAAGAGCACATCGAACCCTGATCGAACATGTTCACTATGACAAACATTAATTTCTCTTAGATTGTTTTAAACAATAGATGCACAAGCTATAACTAGGCAATCACAATAAATATTAGCATTGTTCATTTGAATATATTTAGAGATCCAGAAGAGATTGAATATTAAATGGAATAAGAGAAAGAAAACAGTAATAAAATTAGTACTTATACTCTGCAAGTGAAGAATGATGTTAATTGGAGAAATCACCGCTCAAGCATTAAGGAAGACAATGAAGTTCTACTAGATATGTGATCTAAGCATGTACTTGTACAATGTCGTCATTCACGAGTAAGAAGACTATCGAGCAACAAAAGTGGTTCGAAGTAGTGATGATTAAGTACATCTACCCAACAGAACTTAATTAGCGAGTAGAGAGTCGTAGCGCCTTGAACATGAGAAGACGTCTCCTATAGAAACAACGGGCGTAGTCAATAATTTTTGCAGAGGAGAACACTCTTAATTACGAAGTCAGAAGTAAAGACGTCTCCTCTAGCAACAAGTGGCGTAGTCATGAATTTTTACAGAGGAGCCACGTGGAATTCTACTTGGCAAATTGGGACCACTATAAAAATGATTTTATAGCTTTTCTGTCTGCTTTCCACGCTAGTACAAACCCACATAACATCATCAAATTCATAAATAAAACTTTCATCACCATGATTTAAAAAAATAGTCAACCCGAAAACATATCCCACTTCCGACCCATCAGCCTCATAAACACCTCATATAAAATCATTGCTAAAACTCTAGCAAACAAGATTAAACCGCACTTGGAGGACATCATCCCTCTTAATCAAACTGCCTTCCTAAAAAACAGAAGTATTCAAGATGCCTTCCTGATGGTAAATGAAACGATCCATTTTTGCCACAAAAACAAAACCCCCTTCTAGCCATCAAACTTGATTTTGAAAAAGCCTTTGACTTTGTTAACTGGAAATGTATTTTAAAAACTCTCAAGGGTTTTGGTTTTCCCGACATATGGGTTACTTGGATCCATGCTTGCATATCAACAAACCATTTCTCTACTATCATTAATGGTGTTCCTTTTGGTTATTTCCATAACTCAAATGGACTTAGACAAGGGGACCCTCTCTCTCCCTACATGTTCATCATCCTGACTACTATTCTCTCCCGCATGATCCATTTGGGCAAACAAAATGGTCTTATCATTTCTCCTAATGAATGCAAGGAGAATATCATCCAATTTGCAGATGATACCATTATCTTCTCCTCCCCAGATGAATCCTCCCTTCAAAATATCTTCATCAAAATATCTTCAGGGTCATTGGCATCTTTTCATATATCTCTGGGCTAAAAATAAATATGCAAAAATCTTCCATCTTTGGGGTTAACATAAATCAATCTACTTTGGAGCACTTTAGAAACCTCTTAAATTGCAAGACAGAGGCTTTCCCTATCAAATATCTGGGGCTCCCCATCACTCCATACAACATTACAAATGTTATATGGACCCCCATCATAACAAAAATAAACACAAAACTCACAAATTGGACAAATAAGTTCCTTAACCTTTCGGGTAGACTTACCCTTCTAAACAGTGTCATCACCCCTATTACTACCCACTTCCTGAGTTGCATTCCCCTACCCTAAAAAACAAAATCCATCTTAGACAAAATCAAAAGAAATTTTCTGTGGAACAACTACCACAAGGTGGATAGACCAGGGAAACACTACCATCTTGTAAATTGGAAAACCATATCAGCTCCTCTCGATCAAGGTGGTTGGGGAATCATCAATATTGAAACACACTCACTCTGCCTTATAGCAAAAATCATTGATAGTCTGCTTCAAAACAAACAAAAAATCTGGACCCAACTCATCAAATGCAAATATTATCAATGTTCTCCACCCTGGCACCAAACCCCCCAAAAAACAGCTTCCCCATTTTGGAAATTTATCAACAAAAACATCCACACGATAACACAACTCATCAACACTCCACCTCACTCGCACAAATATATCTCCTTTTAGTTTGACCCTTGGTTCGAAAACAACTCGATAATAAATCTTCGACCAAATTGGTCTATTCCAAATAAACTCCTCAACATAAAGATTGACAAAGCTCTACCACTTATCACCAGTAATAGATCAAATTCCCTTAAAAGATGCATTCTATCTCAGATCAGTCAAAACAATTTCAGACATCTCACTCTCTCCCTGGAAAATAACACCTCAAATACTATCACCTGGAAATGGGGCAGTAAATATTCGGTTAAACATGCCTACACCTACCTCTCCTACAGAGGTCTTTCCCCATCATCATCAAAGATATGGAAACAGAAATGGCCTCAAAAATACAAAACATTCCTTTAGCTTCTGCTACATAACAAACTTCTCTCATGTGAAAATATTACAAAAAAGGGTTTCATCGGCCCTTTCAGATGCTCACTATGCGAAAAAAACAATGACTCGGTTGACCACATCTTCTTTAAATGCCATTTCTCTCAAAATATCTTCCAACATTTTACAAGAAACTCCCTTCCTGACCTCAAGGAAGCCATTTTTCCCTTACAAACAACACCAAATAGACTTTATAAAAAAATTAAAAGCAGTGATTTATTCACCACAATCAGTTGGAATCTATGGAAAGAAAGAAACAACAGAATTTTCAACAACAAAAAGAATCTGGCCCAAAATATTATATCACAAATAGATGCCGATCTTTACATTCTAACAAAATGCAGGTAACCTAGCAGATGGGGGACTAGATGAATCCGAGGAGGGAGAATCTGAAGCTGCTTTTCTGTGTGATCTCAAAGCCAT
This sequence comes from Alisma plantago-aquatica, assembly GCA_963693085.1. Taxonomy (NCBI): domain Eukaryota; kingdom Viridiplantae; phylum Streptophyta; class Magnoliopsida; order Alismatales; family Alismataceae; genus Alisma; species Alisma plantago-aquatica. Next base: position 1,430,644,858 of record OY856409.1, read on the forward strand.
GGTGGACGATGAGACTGGCGTCAGTTTGGTCCAACAACAACTGTGATTTCTCCTTCAGGCGTATGTTCTTTTTTTAAACAACTTGGGTCCATCATCTTCATAACATCTAGAGGCTTGTTAAGGGGTGCCTCCCCCTCATTATCAAAACATTGCTTTTTTTTTTAAATCTGCATACATTTTTCAGTTTTCAACTATCAGTTACATTTCCAACATTCTGTAAGTTTTCACATAAGCAGGTTTCGCTTGCTTGATGTGCCATCAATACATGACATAACCTTTCCTCAAAAAAAAAAGTCAGAAGTGATATCACGGGGTGGTTACCAATGGACATTTCTGTATAAATTGGACCATTTTTGCTAAAATGACTAATAATTTTAAAAGCTAACAACAGAAACGACTGGGAGCTGAGGGAGCATGAGACTGATCACGATGTCCTTTTAGGGTGAATGGTAAGAGCAGAATAAATGTGATTGCCTAAGCTTCCAAGGGATCCTTAATAAGGCATAAGGCCCGAGAGTCTCATGCTTTGCGTAAGACATCTTCGTATTATGAATTTATTCATCCCGTCACTAAGGAAGTTTGAACTCACGGCCTCTCACTCTCACAACATCACTTTTCACCACTACGGTGATACTTCATTGACAAGACATCTCAGATTATCACGCTAACTTGATCACTCTTTGTACAACTCACATAATACAAACATTCACAATCTTATTTGGTTTGTAAAAAACATTAATTATAATGTTACACTTACAATATAATAGTTACAAATTATTTTCTTGTGCAGAAAATGAAAATATCACAAGCCGGAGCCCAAACCCGGTGAGGTGTAATGTGTAGTGCTGGCAATCGGGCGGGTCGGGTCAGGTTTGGATCAAGTCATTTCAGATCCGGTCACTCCGGGTCGGAGATAATTCATGTTTTTTTTGTCGGGTCGGGTCAGTATCGGGTTGGATCCCTTCGGGTCATTTTGTATTTTTGGGTCGACTCGGGTTCCGATCGGGTCAATTTTGGTATAGATTTTTTTAGGTTACTTTGTCGGGTCCGGTCGGGTTCAAGACAAATCATTCTGAGTCATCTTAATACCGGGTCGTGTCAATTTCTACTATTTCCTCCGACTAATTTAGTTTCAGATCGAGTCATTTTCGGGTTGGTAGTAATCAGATCAGGTCTTCTTGGGTTGTGTATTTAGTTCGGGTCTAGTTGTTTTAGGTTGGGTCTCAGTCTGTTCAGGTTGGAGAGTTGGCAATCAATCAGGTCAATTCAGGTTTGGCCAGCGTCATTATGGGTCGAAGATAGTTGAGATTATTTATCCTTTCATGTTGAGTCGGGTTAGTATCAGTTTGGTCCCTCAGTTCATTTTGCATTTTTGGGTCAACTTGCGTTCAGGTCGGGTCAATTTTGGTACAAGTTTATTCAAATTCATTTATAGGGTTGGTTTGGGTTTACATCAAATAACGTCAGGTTGTTTCAATTTGCACTATTTTCTGGGCCTAACTCTAGTTTGAATCGAATCATTTTGAATTAGGTAGTTATCAAGTTGGGGTTGTTTGGGTTGTATATTTGTAAAATCAAGTTTTTTTAGTTGGACCTCATTCAGGCCATATTGTGACTTGTGATAATGAGTAATGACTAATATGTTGCATTAATTAAAAAAAATAGTTGTTATTTTCTTCTTTTACCATCCATTATCCCAAATATATCCCCTTCCTTTTCCTTACTATCAAATTATCAAGCATTTTTTTTAAATAATATATCGATAAAGACATACTAAAATTTATTTTAAATTGACTTCTTGGCTTCTCGCTAGTTGCTACTAGCTAGTACTCAGCCGGTGCAGATTCAGTTTGACGTCAAGTCAGGTCGATATTAGGTCATTTTGGTGTTGAATTGGGTTGACATTGAGTTGAGTTGGTGTTGGGTGGGTTGACGTCGGGTCGGGTCAATGTTAGGTCAAGTTGATATTGAGTCGGGTCAAGTCGGTTGTGATTTTTTCAGGTTGATTCGGGTCACACAATATCACCGGGCCGGGTGTCGGGTCAGATTTGGGTCTAACAATTCCGGGTCATATTGAATTTTGGATAAACATCGGGTCGGGTTGGGTTAGATTTGGGTTTATATTATCTTCAGGTTTAATAGGATCGGGTGGCGGGGGGGTGGGGGGGTCGGGTGTCTCGGGTCGGGTCGGGTCGGCTTTTGCCAGCTCTAATAATGTGTGCAAGTGTGTCGTTTCCATTGTTACCTCAAAATTTTGAGGGACAAATTTTCACATGTGCGAGGTATATCAATGGATAATATGGGACTAACTTTCCTTTTATTTACACAAAAAGGCGGAACTACTACTGTGACAACTCAAGATACCAGCTTGCAAAGAACTAAAGCTAACATAAACTAAGACGGAGCCTGATATTCATTCTCCCACAATCACATTTTCTGATGACACTTGCAATGACTCGTTGAGGTGAATTTTTCTATAATGGATGGCAGCACAACAAGATAGCCAAGACTTCCTTGCAGTAGAAAAGAAAAGAACCAACAGATCGTGTGTAATGAAATGGGTGTATACAATAATCACATACAGGATTTCAGAGAACGGATTGGTATATAGTTGAAACAGCTCACAACAAAGAGAAATGAGAAACTACACAAATCAGACGCACGGAAAGCATGATGACATAATGGTTAGAGAAACAAAAACAATGCCGGCACAAGCAAATCCTTTACCAAAGGAAAAACCATCTATGACAAGGGTGCCGTGAATTACAGCTGAATTCGAATATCAAACAAATCCCACAAAGCCGATCAATCCTCTTCTGCCCTGCGCGCTTTCTGATTCCTCCACAACATCGATCTCCAGGTTTGTTCAGCTTTCGTCATTGCTCCGCCTCGTACATGATGTCCCTGGCAGAGAAATAACCCATTAGCCTATGAAGCACATCCGCCTCGCGTTTTCTCATGGCTTTTCTTGATTGACACTCCGCCTCACCTTCCGTGGAGCCGCCGCCGCCGTTGGAGTACCCGCTGTAGTTCTCGGTGTAGGAGATCCGGTCTCTCCTGCTATGGCTGCTACCGTCTCCAGCAGAAGACGCAGGAGAAGCCGCATAGGTATTGGCAACCCGACTACGACGATCCACCTCTTCGCCGGGTACAATCTTCCGGTCGATCGCGAACTTATACGGGACAATGCGCGTCTTGTCAACAAGCATATATTCGACGACCAGAGAGCAGTTCCCGCACCGCATCCTGTTTCGCCTCGACCTGGAGAAATGGAAGTCTTTGGGCATCTGCATGAGCTCCTCACACTCGTAGCACATCAGAAATCCGGCGCCGCCGAAGACCTGCTTCAAGTGTTGCTTCTTCTTCTCCATGGCTTTCAGCGCCACTCCGCTGCCATCCTGTACCTGCTCGTCGACTCTGAGGCTGGAGATGAAAGGGTTGGGCTTCCCATGGCACTGCGGCAGCTGGCCAGAGTTGGTGCTCGTCGGCGGCTGGCAGCAGGAGTGGGAGCAGAAACTGCAGCTGCCATTGGCGCAACACATGTTGTCTGGGAACTGCTCGAAGACACCGCACGCCTTGGAGCGGCAGTGCATGCAGCAGTGGATAGACCGGGAGGCACAGGGGCTCGCCTGCTTGTGGTTCGTCGACGACGTCGGAGGCGGGAAATGAGTACCATGCGATGCCTGGGGCGCCGATGACGCTGAATTAAGGCCGTAGGGGTTCACTTCCTGTAGACCGTCCAGTGAAGTTCGGCCGCTACTGCCTTCTCCATTCACCAGCTGACCGGGCCTCATCACTTGGGGCGATTTGCTACCACTTCTGTATTGACTGGCTCTGATTTCAGCCAAACGACTCAGGTCCCCAGAAGAAGAAGAATTATACGCATGGGAGTTGTCGTTCCCGGATCCCGTCCACGCATTAAAGCGGGAGAGATCCCCAGAGCCCCAAGAAGAAGACGAAGAAGGCTCACGGGCATGGGACCCGTTGCTGCTAGAATCGGCAATGCTGCCGGACGTATAAGGCCTTCTTTGGGGAAGTTCCCTGGAGGACGAAGCACTCTTCTCGGCATCACTGGCGCCGGTGCCGAAGCCGGGTCCTGCTGCGGGTACTTTCTCTGCAAATCCGCCTCCCGGTTTCTTCCTGCGCGTACGTCTAGACACGCCGCGGCTCAAGTACCCAGCATCCTCCGACGAGATGATGCTCGGCTCGTACGAACCACCACCGGAGCTGTGTGGAGAGCCAGGGCAGTCGCCGTTCCAGCTGCTGTTGTCGTCTCCATCCATTGTATCCTCCGATGAGACGACGCTCTGGCTGCTAGAAAACATCGGCTGCTTCGGTCGCTGCTGAGTTGCTCTTGATGCCTCCGAGTCAGAAGTAGCCATTTTCAGAGACCTGTCAGCATTCACGGCAAGTCTGTCCATGGTCGATTCAAACAGGGATAAATTGTTTCGACCTTTATCTTCGGTTCCCACCACAGATCTACCAGGGGGAGGGAGTAGGAACCCATTAGTACCTCGCCTGCTCCCTGTTTCCGGCGTTTTCCGGCCATCAGCTGCGGCGTCTTCCTCCTGTTCGCGACCGGAGCTGCTTCTCCAACTTAAGTTGCTGCTCGTCCTGGAACTACATGTGTTGCTTTTCCAACTGTTCACTGCATGGATGAATCAAACAATAAGCAAGAGTTCAATGAGAGAGCTGAATTCCTAGCTGAACAGTGACATAAAGTTTAGTACCTTGTACCGGTGTGCGGCATTTGTAACATGGCGGATTCACGAGAGGACCAGAACTCACTAGAGCTGTACCGCAAACGGAGCAGCTGACGAATCGCCTGCTCTCCATCTCGTTGGGGTAATGTCAGATGGCGATACCTTCCATGGACGATTCAGAGTTCTCGGACCCAGTTGATCTCAAATATTGCCTAGAATGGACTGACCAAGAGATACTGCGAATTGGAAAAACAGAGTTGCCGGTTTCTGTTAGGAATCACAAACCTCAAAATTGTTTCAGGAAAGAAAAAGAAAATATAGAAGAAATATATCCAAATGAAAAACACAGCGCAAGCATTGAGTTCAAGTTGAAGCTGGCCAGTGAATTGTTTATATATTCAACTAATGCTAAGGTTGATCAATAGGAAAGCAGACACAGAACTCGTTCTGGCCAGAAATTAAAACACCAAATATTTTGAGAAACTTATGACTCCTATGTTTTGGTTTTCTTTCCACAATATAAACAGATTTAATGTATTTTAACTGAGAACAGTGGGGAGAAACAGTTGATCACATAATGATAGCATTTCATTATCAACTGAGACTGTAAAACTGAAGCGTGATTAAAGTCCTGACACCAGAGAAAATATAATGAAACACGATCCATTCACCATTCATGTAAAAGAGGCTTTTCTTGACAGGGTACAGCCAAACTGGCTAATCCTTCTGATGTATACCAGGGTTTTTTGTTTTAACGGATTTGAACTCGTTTGATCAGAGTTTATATTAAAAGCTAACTGTTCGTGATGACTCTGGTCACAAAACATCGATGAAGTTTGCCTGCGGTGTTTAGGGGGTACTTGGGTAGGTCGGATCCGGACGTAGACTTATCAAAACAATATATCACCACCAGATGCCTACCTTCTAGGTTAAAGGATTGAGATATATACGGTGTACCAGCGTTGAATCGGACAGACTGTGACATTGGACCTAACCAATGTTATACTCTGCTGCCTCGAAGAGGTTAACGGAATCCTTAAAAATATATATTTAACAGGAAGTTGCTTAGTTTGCCAGAAATTATCACTCCATTGTTGTCAAGTGACATACCATAGTAGATACTTAAACCAAACAGATCTTTCTAGGACGGAGCACAGGGTGAAAGTTTAATATTTTTTGGACTTACGGATGGGTAAAAGCCCTTTTGGAGTAATGGAATGAGAAATGGGCAAAGCCGATTCTTTTCACATTAGAAAATGCGCCTATATTGCTGTTGCGAGTGATGATTCAAGGTTTGCTTGTACGACTTCATACTGATTACTTTTACATTACCCCTCAATATTATCAGCTTGCATCTCTTCAACCATTGCCTAAATGGGATTTCAAGGATTGATTATGTGCGAATTAAAAAAAAGGATAATTTCCTGTGCAGGTGTCTTTTTGGCATTATCCGAACAAGTGTATTTCTGGTTAGATTAATGAAATTTATCTTTATAAAAATCAAAACATATAGTCTATGTGTGATTTGTTTACATATCTGAAAAATGTTACCCCTCACAATTATAAATACAATAAAAAGTTGAATGACTTCTGTGACAAAAATAGGTTACGGAATGCAGGTTTACACAGGTAAGATGCATATGCACATGATCTGTAGAAGAGGTGAAGGTGTTACAGGTACATCTTATTCCTTATGTCAATCCAGGAAAATCGAAGGGAAACTCAACGAGATCTTGCAGACTCAAATGAAGAACCTGAGGACTATTTCCAATCAGAACTAGTTGTTCCAGATATGCAGTATAGCATGTTGGTCCATCCTATCTACCAACCAAATAATGACAAAGCATTTTCACATAACAGGAGAAGAAGACCATAGCTAAAATCTTCGCTTAGCACGGCAACGGTTCAACTCCAGACGTGCACATGACAGGAAAGAGAAACCGGGGGAGAAGAAACTGGAAATAGAAGGCCAGAACACCCAAACTCCACCTGGACTACAACTAAGAGAAACTTCACAAGATCTAAGCAGCAGAACAAATAACCAGATTCTTCCTCTCTTACGGCTCCAAGCAAACAGAACAAAAAACCAGGCACTAGAGGCAACGGGCTAGTACCTGATGACTCGTTGCTGAAATTTCTGAGGACTCCTTACTGAAAGTCTACGGGCACTCTTCCAGGAAGCAGCAGGCGGTGGGGGTAGAACTCGGGGGAGGTATTCTCGGCGAAGTTCCGGGAGGAAGGATAGGCCCTTTACTTCTGTCCCTCGGGTATGAACGCGGAAATGAAACGGGAATGAGGCAGTCGGAAGGAACCCTCGTCGGGAGGAAAAACTGAGAAGCGTGTGGGTTCGATTTGAAGAAGAGTTGTATAATAAAAATTATTTAAAAGCTCCAGTTGGGTCTCCTATATGGCCTTGTCAACAGCTGGTGCCTTTGAATTTTCTATTATTTCTCATTACTTCGTCAACAACTAAAATTTATGGCAGTACAACGACAGGACCGCGCTTTTACTTATTTTTCTTCGTTTGTATACGCATTCTAGAGACAAGTTGGAAATCGCGTGCACAGCTCGCGATGTGCATCTCGGATGAGCTTGTGTATGGAAGATGTCACAAAACAGATTTTCTAAAACACAAACCACATTCACCATCGGCTAAATAACAGACCAACGGTCAATTAACAGTTCACTAATCATTTTTAAGCCGCTCAAAATTGTCCTTACGTCATATGGAGATGAGTATTGTATGTTTTTGTTTGCACTGTTATGTGTATTTTTTTAATATTATTGTGAGTACTTTATTTTATAAGTTTGGTGGTTTTGGATATTAACATGAAGATCAATAAAGATAAGTATAACAAAAATCAAGATAGCAGGATCAAGCGGTGGAATCTTAAAGGAGAAAAAAATTGACTTTTCATGATAAACTCATCAAGAAAGGAACTTAGAACTTGGAGTCTGATGTTAACACTATGTCATAATAAAAATTACCAAAAAAGTTTTGGGGAAGTCTAAAGATGTGGTCCTTCACATAAAGACACTTGGTGGTAGAATGATGAATTACAGAAGGTGAGATCTATAAGAGTTTTTCCAAATCTTGAGATGATGCAATATTTCAAAGATACAAACAAACAAAGAAAGAAGCTAAAAAGTTTGTTGATGAGGCAAGGTCTAGATACTTTGATGATATTTATAAGAACTTGGACACAAGAGAAGAGAAAAAAATATATATATAAATGACTTGTATAAGAGAAAGGAAAGTAAGAGACTTGATTTAAGTAAAAGGCATCAAGAATAAGATGGCAAAGTGTTAATGAAGGATGATGATATTAAGAACTGATGGAGAAATTACTTCTATAATCTTTTCAATGGAGATACTGCAAATAATGTTAGAGACTCGTGTAACATGAATATAAGAGATATCATTTACACATGACGAGATTTATCATTTGATGTCAAGAATGCTTTGAAAAAGATGAAAATGAGATAGGTACACGGACTAGACGGTATTCCCATTGATGTATGGAAGAATATGGGGGATGAATGAGTTATGTGATTAATAAAGTTCTCTAACAAGATCATAAAGACTAAGAAGATGTCAGATGAGTGGAGAAATAGTACTATAGTCCCCATCTACAAGAACAAAGGTGATGTTCAGAGTTGCACAAATTACAAAGGTATCAAGTTGATGTGTCACACAATGAAGCTTTAAGAGAGGATTATTGAGCAGAGACTAAGATCTATATAGCAAATATCAAACAACCAATTTGGTTTCATGCCTGGAAGATCAAAAACAGATGCTATTTTTCTGATAAGGAGGCTTACGGAAAAATATAAAGAAAGTAAAAGAGATCTTCATATGGTGTTTATTTATTTTGAAAGGGCTTATGATCGAGTACCTAGAGAAGTATTGTGGATGTTTTTGAAGAAAAAGGGTGTGTCAATCCAATACATTGACTCGATCAAAGACACGCATGATAGCTCTACTGCAAGTGTGAAGACTCCTGGAGGAGAGGCACCAACTTTTCCTATTACTGTTGGGATACACCAAGGATCCACACTCAGCCCATATATATTTGTTTTTGTTATGTATGAGTTGACATAGAATGCTCAAGATGATATTCCTTGATGTATATGATTTGTTAATAACATTGTTATGATTGACAAAACTAAAGATGGATCAAATGATAAAGTTGAGAGTTAAAGAAAGGCATTGGAATCAAATCGATTTATGATTAGTTGGAGCAAATTTGAGTATATGCATTGCAATTTCAACTAATCTCGTTGTGTGAATGATGGAGCCAAGTTGCACGGAGTAGATGTACCAAAATGTAATACATTTCATTCCTTGGGTTCTATTATTCAAATAGATATGGATGTCTAAAATGATGTTTGTCACAGGATCACTGCATGATGGTTGAAATGGAGGAGTGAAACTGGAGTATTATGTGATCGGAAGACCCTCTCAGGTTAAAAAAGTAAGTTTTATGGAACAGTTATATGGCCAACCATGCTCTATGGAAGTGCATGTTGGACGGTAAAGAAACAAAGTCTCAACAAGATGAAAATGGTTGAAATGCTTATGCTGAGATGGATGTATGAGAAGACAGGAAAAAATTGGTTGAGAAATGACTACATCAAGAATAAAGTGGGGCTGGTGAGCATTGCATACAAGTTGCACGAGAGCCGACTCATATGGTACAAACATGTGCAACGCAGAATGACTAATTAATGTGCCTATACGAAACAATGCTATTGAGTCAATCACAATAAATAGAAGAAGAAGAAAGCCTAAATTAACAAGGGATGAACTTATTAAGAGATATTTTGAATCTCTACATCTCAACCAGAATATAGCCCTTGATAGAGCTGAATGGAAATGAATGATCCATGCAGCCGACCTCAACATAGTTGGGACTGAGACATAGATGATGATGATGATGATGATGATGATGATGATGACAACGACGATGATGATGATTGTGAGTACTTTGTTTATTTATCTCAAAATTCTTACAAGCCAACTTGTAAAAATATTATGATCATAATCTTTACACATAATGTAAAAACAACGAACAATCTTTTTTACAAACTTACAACATTTATATAATCACTCTTCACATTTTTATACATGACATTATTTATTCTTATACAATTGTACTCATTATTACGCATACCAATACACATTCAGACTAAAAAATTAGTTGAACTTTAACGTATTTTATTTATAGGTGTGAAACATGTTTCATATGTCAAGGTCCTTTGTGGATATATATATATATATATATATATATATATATATATATATATATATATATATATATATATTCAGGCTAGAATACACTCGAGTGTATTTGGAGCATAATACACTCAAGTAGTTTTTCATGATGTAATATTTTTTTAAAATCTAATCAATTGATCTTCTTAAACATTTTGTAAATAACTCATATATAATATTTGAGCCAATTTGGATATTTATAGGTCATGTTATGAAGACTACAAAAATTATGCATTTCAAATTAGTTTTGTGCGTCGATTTTGTTGCCCTCGGAAGAGTGACTTACACTCATCCAAATAGGCTCAAAATTCTTGTGTATCCTAATTATAGTATGGCAATGAAGATCAATGGTTTACATTTTATAAAAAAGTAGTCTTGATATGCAAACACAACTAGAGTGTAGCGTGCGATCCATACACTCGAGTGTATTCTAGCCTGACTCTATATATATACATATATATATACATATACATATATATACATACATATATATACATATATATATACATATATACACACACACACACATATATACATATATATATATATATATAGAGTCAGGCTAGAATACACTCGAGTGTACAGATCGCACGAATACACTCAAGTGTGTTTGCATATCAAGACTAATTTTTTCAAAATATAAACCATTGATCTTCACTGTCATACTATAACTAGGCTACATATACATTTTGAGCCCATTTGGATGAGTGTAAGTCACTCATCCAAGGGCAACAAAATTGATGCACGAAACTAATTTGAAATGCATAATTTTTGCGGTCTTTATAACATGACTTATAAATGTCCAAATGTGCTCAAATTTTACGTATGAGGTATTCACAAGTTGTTTAAGAAGATCAACAGATTAGATTTTTGAAAAAAATATTGCCTCATGAAAAACTACTTGAGTGTATTGTGCTCTGAATACACTCGAGTGTATTCTAGCCTAACTCTATATATATATATACATATATATATATACATATATATATACATATATATACATGCATATACATATATATAGATATATATACATATATATAGTTTGTTTTTATTGCCCATGTGGGTACTGTAGCCTTGCTACCCATTCCAAAAAATGTGGTGACATCATCGTAAATAAAACAAAAACGGAATCCCTAAAGGAGTGACTATTGGAGGGAAAATGAAATTGCGAAAAAAATTCCGCCTAAAGGAACCCCAAATCCCAATCCAAAACCCTCATCTGTCTCGTTCCTCCCCACAACAAAACATTGATTCGTTGTGCTCCTCTGCCCACCAAAGTCTGCAACCTATGACTACGACGATTGTGGGATACATTGGGCTAGCAGTGACGGTGGTCTTCTTCCCGCAAGCATTATGTCTCTGTCACAGACAACCTTCTCCGCTGCTGGTTCTCTACCATTCCTGAGCGATGGGAAGAAGAAAGCCATACAAAAAGACAGTGAAGAAGCCAAATAACAAGGAGATAGGAATATTAACTAAAGATGATGATTTCGTATCAGAGTACTACGACGATGTGCATAGTATAGTAGAAAAAGTATTTGAAGACATTGCTGACTGAACTTCGAGGAGATCAAAGAGGGATAAGGGTGAAGAAAAATGAAGTGAAACAACTGTGATGGTGAAAGCTAGAAAGGGAAAGAAGAAGGGAGAAAGCAGTAAGACAACTGCAGAACGTGTTGATGCTACTGGACATGAGGAACCAGCGCGAGACCACTCCGAAGAGAGGGAGGTTGGAGAACATTCAGTTGCAGAGCATGAGAATGAAGAAATGGAAGGTAATCTTCAATGCATGCATAGTTGTATATAAAATCTAACAATGTTGGACTACAATAAAAACATTGTTGAGCGTATCTTGTATGTTAGCAATGAAAAAGTACATGTGAAGTGAAAAAAGTAACTGTGTAGACTAATAAGTAACTTGGTTGAGAGAAGAGTAACACCGAGAATATGAAAGTAATGCTTACAGTTAAAAAGTTATTAGATTAGCAAAAAAGAACCTTTATAAAACTTAAAGAAACTTTGATTACAGTGTGTAACAAAGACGGCTCTATTGAACAAATGGAGGTAGATGCGGGTAGGAATGAAAAAGAAAAACCTAGTAATGAAGGATCTAATTCTGAGGACAGAAGGAAACTGAAAGGAAAGGAAAATGATGTGGAAGGTAGTACTGTTTATATGAATACTTGAATACAAAGTGTAATTTTATATTGTATTCTTCTTATAGAAATATTTACTTTTGGTAAACATGCAATGATACTAAACTACTTAATGCTTTACTTCATTTACAGAAATATTGAACTATTGTATGGTTTACTTGATTTACAGATATATTTACTTTTTCTAAACTTGCAATGATATCATTTTCTTATTCGCTTGATACCCTATTACAATTAAATTTATCTTATATCTCTAAAGGGAACTATGCTTGATTCAGTGCATTAATTGTAAATTGATGATTAAATGTAACTGTTAAAGGCAAATAGCAACTGTGTGGATAAAAGAGTAACCACACAATAATGAAAGTAAGTATTACATTAAGAAAGTAACATGTAGTGACTTTTTAATATATTTGCAGGTACACAATAGTTGTATCATAGATACTACATAAAGAGTTACAACAACATCCAAAACAACATATGCTTTAGCCCAAATCAAATGCAGATGCTGAAGTCAACAACCTTTGCAAATTTGATAGCGATGCCTAATCTTACGGTAGATGTGGCATTTTTAGAAGAACTTATAGAGAGATACATAGAGGATGATAGATTCCTGTTAGCACCAGAATTTGAAGCAAGGATGACAGTTGAGGATGTAGGGATGATACTAGGTTTGCCTAGTAGGGGTATGGATATAGTTTCTAGGAAGCAATCCCAAATTGTAAAATCAATATGGGATGTTTTTGCTAATGCAACAAAGGGAGGAGGTGAAGATAATGAAATTGGAAAAAAATTAGAGGAGAGGGATGTGTTGCACAAAGACAATTTAGGGAAGCTTTGGTAGGAATTTGCCAAGAAAGACACGGCAGAAAACTATCAAAATATATATGTGTCGTGCATGGATGTTGCACTTGTTAGCAACATTCCTTTTACCAGACACGAGTTACTGTGCCCCAATTTCCCTTCTACATTATTTAGACGATGTAACTGCTACAGGGCATTTGAACTGGGAAAAGTTGGTCCACAATTGCATATTCAAGAGAATGAAGGCTTTAAGTGAGAACATAAGAAAGAGGAAAAGAGGGGAAAGTAACAGAAGCACACTATACACCACTGGATATGTGATGTGCCTATGTGTAAGTAACACTTTGCATAGTATTTTTGGTTACACAAGAAAGAATATAAATTAACGTTATAATTTTGATTTATACTTTTTTGTTGGACGCAGGTCTGGGCTAACGAGATAAAAGGGATAGCACAACCTACTTTCCTTGACGCAAAGCCAAGGATAAAGAGATGGGGAGATCCTATTAAGAGGATAAAGGAACTTGGAAGTTTGGAAATAGATAATGTGAGAATGAGTGTGTACATTATAACATGTGTATAATGTTGGGTTTTAGGGGAGACAGAGAAGGCAGCGGAAACAAAAATTTTCTTCTCCCCAAACCCAAAATAAAGGAAACACGTCAACATATATACAATAGGAAGGATGGTTTGTAGAGGCGTACCTTGTCCCGAGGCTTGCTCGGCGATATTACCTCACGGCTTGTGCGGTCTTCACCTCTGGTCTTGGACGGTGTCTGAGCAGCTCTTGGTCTCACCGAGACTGTCGGGATTGATAGCTGTCCTCCGAGTGGCAGAAGTCTCCCACCTCTGAAGTAGTCCATACGAACCACCTGGAACTTCGATCTCCTTGTCTCACAAAGAATCAAAAGGAGTCGCACCCTCCTGTCGGCGTACTAGTCACCGACACACTCTCCTGCCACTAGTCACTTTCTTAGTTGTCTTTCCCTTGTTATGCCTCCCTTATCAGGTAGTACTTTCTCGGGTTCTCTCTCGGTTACCAAAACCAGAGAGAACGACAACTTTGCAGAGCAACTGATGCACTGAGTTGTGTTCCTAAGAAGCCCCCACTACCCCTATATATAGGAGGGTCATGGGACATTGTTCTCTATCACGGGTAATGCAGGATTGATGCAGGAGTAGAAGGGTTTGAGATTTTACATAAAACAACCAACTGCACCACCTGAACCGATCGTTTCAAGCATGAAACGGTCGATTGGGGAGATGAGTTGATCGTTTCACACCTGAAACGATCGGTTGGAGTACCTGAGCCGATCGGTTCACTTCCCAACCGATTAGTTCGTAGTCCTGGTCCAACTCAAATTGACTTTCATATTTGTTTCCGATTAATCAAATATTAATCCTTGTCCAAATCAAATTTGTAAGTGAAAAAAATTGTATTTGCAAAATAGTCTTCTCACTTTCAAAACGATCTCAGTTAGACCAGTTGAGCCGATCGGTTCAACCCTTGAACTGGTCGTCTCATCCTGTCTTGAGCCGATCGGTTCATCACATGAGTCGATCGGTTCACCAACTTGAGCCGATCGGTTCATCACATGAATCAATCGGTTGGAAGTGCAGGCTGTGCAAAATCAGTCAATTGTAGTTTCAATCAATCCGATACTCTAATCAATCGATCCAACACCTTGAATACTATGATTTTGAGCTATCAATTAATTGAGTGTTTAATTGAACTACTAAACTCCTTTAGTAATCAATCTAAACATCGTTTGTGGATAAACTCCTCTTCCAGGTTAAATCCTATGTGTGTGACCATGTAGGTCCATTTCACGTTGGCAGTGAAAGTCCATAACACTTATGACTTCACAAGAAAAGAGCGGTGCCTAGTTGCACATCAGTGCTACCCAAGTGAAATAGAAAGTTGGAGAACAACTTTCGATCCTACAATCCGTGAATGGTGTTACAGTGAATGTATAATTCCTTTGTCACTGATATCCTGAATGAACTCAAGGCATGGAACAGTCATCCTGTCAACGTTCATTCACTTTCTTGATCTCAGAGTAGATTGGAGGAGATATGTATGACATCAATATCACATACTGATTCACACATGTATGCGCACGCCTATCTCAATCCTACTCATCAAGTGGCCATGGATATCAAACTCCCTCGGAGGGACAAATCCCATATCTATCACTCACCCCTCAAAAGCCCCATGTGTCAAAGCCACCCAATCATCACCTTTATAACAACCCATGTTTCAGGACTGCGTTTGATGATGTCAAAGTGTACCCAACGACATGTGTTGAGTGTAATGATTTTAGGTCAAAGAATCACACTCATCACCATTACTGTGAGAACTGACTGTGACTACCATGTCATGGTTCCATGTGTCAAACTCACGGTGGGTCTGTCCGGTAAACTTGTTCTCTAACAAGTACCTATGTGTTTGGTTTGATATCTCCATATCATGACTAATGAGATTCTGTCATCAACCAATACCACAATCTAGTCTTGTGTGTCATTGTTGTCTATCTACCTTCCACAATGACATCTGACTAGGGACATAATAAGAATGTACAAACTCTTAGCATCTGTATTATCTCATCGTTCAGGTCCTAAATCTGAAAGCATACGTCATCGAGTATTGTCATTCTATAGACATTCAATTTGTTCTATCATTATCTCATATGACTAAATTAGAAAGAATTGGAAGCTTGCCTTTGATATTTATCAAATCAATCTTAATGTATCCCACCAATCATCCCATGATTGGCTCTCAGGGCATACATACCAACTGACTCCCACTTGCACTGTAAGCCAATCACCCTTGAATCATATTCATAGTGATCTTCAAACATGTCCCACATGTTACTATGTTCTAGTTCTAACATAGTGAGTTATGGCAACACCTTGCCAAAGTCGGTATTAATTGCATGTCTCTCATCTCTTCACTGTATGTCATACGTATGAGATGGAGTTGCCGTAATGTGTGATCTAGTATTCCTTTGCTAACCTTTAGCCACATTGCATGACCAAGTATTCCTTACTTGTCATCAAAGATCGGAATATCTATAAGTTCATCTTATGAACTTCCAGATCCATATAGTATCCACTAATGTTCTTTAACACATGGATACTCAGCTTTTCTTTTCAAATGACTTTCTTGGAACGTTTCCATTAACAAACATTCACTTTTATATATCATATACATATATTGCGATTAATTTTCTGTCCTTTTTGGAAGTTCACATCAGTGTAACTCTTTACAGTGAACCCTTCCTTATTTCCATAGAACTAGTACTTCTAAAGTACTTATCAAGTTCTCATGGTATTCCAGTAACCCTTACTGGAACTAGACAGACATCCACTCATCATGTCCCACATACGAGTTATCAGGATGAGCATATCATATTGTCATGTCCTACATACAAGATGATGAATGCACTTTATTCTTATTATGTCCATACAAGTAAGATAATGGGATGATTACATACATGATAGATCCTTATCTATTCTTAGTGTTTCCATTCTTCATAAGAATTGGACACTTGGCTCTGGGATACTAACTCCATGTAATCATGGATAAGTTTTCTCCCACTGAATCTGTGCATACTGAACCCTTCAGTATAGATTGCCAATGTATACTCTCTCTTTTCAGGTCAAGAGGTTTTCGAGAACTATCTCTATAGATCTCTATTCCTATCACATAGGAAACGTCTCTATCTTCCTTAAAGATAATTTCCACTTTGGATTTCCATTCTAGAACATTTCCATTTCACGTCAACATGTGGAATGTGAATACGCTCCCACGAAATCACAGATCCCTTCTTTATATTTGACATATCAGTCAAACCCTTTGACTATATCATCAAAGTAAAGATCACAATTATGAGTTGCTTGTACTCAATCAATCATATTGATTAGTCCATTGTAACTTATAGACTTTATTTGCATTAATGGATTCATAAACCTTATAGGTTGTGTCACATACACATCCTTGTTTTATTCCTCATAGGAATGCAGTTTTAGTATCCGTATGCAAATCTCTTAGTCATTAAGTTGCAATCAACAAGCATCATCCTTCTCAAAATGTCATCCATGTGTCTTAACACTTAAGACTCATTCACACTTATGGATTTCATCCCAATGGGTGCTACCATCAAGGTCATACCTTACGGTTCACATGGAAGTCATTTAGGATGTAATGGTCATAAACCATAACTCAAAATGTGGTTCCTCATATTCATCTAGATAGTTGACTCATCACATGACCAACTCATCACATGATCAATTCATCATATAGATAATCAAGGTGTATCTGTCAAGGATATAAGAACTCACAACTCCTTGTGATTCTTAATGTCCTTTATTAGTGTGGGGTATTCTTTATTTAAGAAGAAATTAGTTATTTGATAATCATCATCTAATTCCTTAGAGTATGACTCCCTTTTGATTTAGACATCACCATGCCTTAACCATGAGTTCACTATGATACATTATCATAATCACTCATAAGGATCTCAAACATTTGGTTCAAGTATTCCATTCATTGATCTCATCAAGAATTAATACTTCACCAAATTCGTACTTCATCTATGATATTCTGTAACACTTCAAGATATTCATATTGGTATTTCTCTAAACACCATTTGAAGTACTAGAATTAAGTCCAATAGGTATGTAAATACATCACATGTATTATACCTAATAGGATAATCATTCTCCCACTACCACTAGTGAAGATCGATTAATCACGTCTAAGAGATTCATGTCTCTTATTGGTTCTCTAACCAAAAGAGTCTATATTTATCCATCATATGGAAACTAGAAATGAATTTCTCATGATTTATGCTAATTTGATTATTTGAGTTATCAATAACCTTTAGGTGTCATTTTATCTTATGCATACCAAGTATCACAAGATAAGCATGGCATTGCCACAAAGATTGAAACATCAACTTTATTAATTGCTATCATTGTCATACAATATGCAAAAATAATGTGTTTCTATCTATTGGCAAATATGAAATAGCAGTTCATAACTCTATTACATGCCTTCAAGGCTGAAAATAAACTAAAGTACTCCTATCTATGGCGGCAACACTTGCCCCATTTATTGAGTACTTTACATTTTATATCTTGGTATCATATACCTCAAAAAATGTTACAAGTTTATTTCATGACACCTTCAGGTGGAGACATCTGTTGCCTCCTTCTTCTTTTGTTCTTTCAAATAAAGTGGACAATTCCTTTTCCAATGTCCTGGCTTTTGACAATGGTGGCAATTGCCTCTCTTGGTCACGCCTCCTTTGGCCTTGAGATCTGAAGATGCTTTGGGATGCTAGCTAGCATCAGAACCCTTCTTAGCTTTGCCCTTGCCCTTGCGCTTGGACTTGCTTTTGTTGCTGATCATCATCACAGACTTAGGCTTGTCCTTCTTCATCTGTGTCTCGGCTGTCCTCAACATTCCCAACAACTCTGTCAACGGCTTGTCAAAGTTGTTCATGTTGTAGTTCATCACAAACTGATTGTAAGATTCTGGCAACGATTGCAGTATCACGTCAGTAACCAACTCTTGGCTTAGGGGAAATCCCAGTCTTGTCAGGTTCTCCACATACCCAATCATCTTGAGTGTGTGAGGACCAAATGGATCTCCTTCTGTCATGACACACTTGAACAACACCCTGGAGACATCATATCTCTCTTGCCGTGCTTGATCTTTATACATGTTCTTGAGATGCTGAATCATCTCAATGACACCCATGTTCTCATGTTGTCTCTGCAACTCATGGTTCATGGAGAAAAACATCAATCACTTTGCATCAATGGCATCATCAGAATGCTTCTTATAAGCATCCCTTTCTGCCTTTGGTGCAGTAGGAGTAGGTTCCTCTGGAACTGGAGTATCCAGGACATATAGCTTTCACTCTTGAGTGAGAACAATTCTCAATGTCCTAAACCAGTCGTGGAAGTTAGTCTCATTCAACTTGTCCTTTTCAAGGACCGATCGCAACAAAAAGTGATTGTTGTTTGTTGTCATTTATACTACAAAAGGAAATATATGCAATTTAGTCCAAAACTCAATTTTGACTTATTTGATTGATTTGAAAAAGTTGACGATATAATTAGGACTTTAATTAATTATCGCTCCGACTATTTTTATTCAAATTGATAGCCCTCACCATCAATTCGGAAGATTGTAGCGTACAATCTTCTAGTGGGTCAAGATCCTGAAATCCTCTAAGTCATGGACCAGCTAGGGTTGCAATCTTCTAGTGGGTCAAGATCCTGAAATCCTCTAAGTCATGGACCAGCTAGGGTTGTCACCCACAACTTAGATCTTCCAGGTAGGCAACTCTTGCCAATTGCATCATATGCAACTCTTGAAAGATGTCATATGCAACTCCTTTCCATGATCATATCCATGCCTCAAGGTGCTAGATCCTATCTAGGTCACCTTGTTAAGTCCGACCCAAAGCCAACACGATGAATATGCACCCTGCTAGGGTAGACCCACATATCCATCCTTCACGCTTCCACGAGATAGACGGTGCACCATACTAGGGCGTGCCCACACTTGGCCGGTCAAGCTTTTCACATTTGTTGCATTTGGAAGGCATCTAAAACTTTAATATTTAATGAGGGTTTTAGTTTTATAGGTACATATATACATATCCAATCACCACAATACATAGTATGTATCATATACATGCTATATCCCATAGAAAATATGTGAAACAATAAAAGCAATGATTATGGCCATCCTAATGTGATTCCTTGAGACAAGAAGAATCACGGTCATCTAGGTCTACATCACATTCAACCTGTATAAGATGAAGTGCTATAGCCGTATGAGTTGATCAAATCATCACATGAATGACCTGCTCGCCCTGGCCAGTCGTCTGGGTGCCACCAGCTGATCGTTTGGCTCCTCCAACCGATCAGTTCGTCTGGTCATCATGCATCTCCTCATGGCCGCCACCCGATCGTATCGCTCCTCGAGCCGATCATCTGGATCGCCAACCGATCGGTTCACTCCATGAACTGATCGTTTCAGTCGTCATCATATTGTCCTCCGTTCTTTGAAATAATAGGAAGTAAAAGATCTATCCTATTTTACATTTGAATTGGGAAACCTCGAGTTACATTCGGGGGGGAGCAAAGGTAAGAAAGAAATCTCGAGTTATCTTGAGTTACATTAGGAATAGGAGATATGGAATCGATGCGCAGACCGAGATGCAAACAACCACATACAACCAAGCACACATACAAAGGGTTTATTGGCCATAACCACGCTATACATCCACCACAAAACTTGTTTAAGGGTGACGCGTATCGAGTGCATTCATATTACATATCATATATGTATATAGGGATTTGTGGATTTAAGATTGGACATGCATAAAGTCAATTTTATTTGCATCATATGCAATAAATAAAGGCGACAAACCAAAATCGATCATATCGATAATCCTAAAGCATAAAGCAGTTGACGTGGCTCTGATACCACTGTTGGGTTTTAGGAGAGAAAGAGAAGGCAGCGGAAACAAAAATTTTCTTCTCCCTAAACCCAAAACAAAGGAAACATGTCAACGTCTATACAATAGGAAGGATGGTTTGTAGAGGCGTACCTTGTCCTGAGGCTTGCTCAGCGACGGTACCTTGCGGCTTGCGCGGTCTTCACCTCCGGTTTTGGACGATATTTGAGCAGCTCCTGGTCTCACCGGGACTGTCAGGATTGACATCTGTCCTCCGAGGGCAGAAGTCTCCCACCTATGAAGTAGTCCACACGGACCACCTGGAACTCCGATCTCCTTGTCCTACAAGGAATCAGAATGAGTTACACCCTCCTATCGGCGTACTAGTCACTAACACACTCTCCTGCCACCAGTCTCTTTCTGCAGTTGTCTTTCACTTGATGTGCCTCCCTTATCGGGTAGTACTTGCTTGGGTTCTCTCTCAGTTACTAAAACCAGAGAGAACGACAACTTTGCAGAGCAACTAATGCACTAAGTTATGTTCCTGAGAAGCCCCCACTACCCCTATATATATAGGAGGGTCATGGGATAGGGTTCTCTATCCCGGGCAAAGCGGGATTAATGTAGGAGGAAGGGTTCGAAATTTTCCACAAAACAACCAACTACGCCACCTGAACCGATCGTTTCAAGCATGCGGTCGGTTGGGGAGCTGAGCCGGTCGTTTCACACCTGAAATGATCGGTTGGAGCACCTGAGCCGATCGGTTCACTTCCCAACCGATCAGTTCGTGGTCCTGGTCCAACTCAAATTGACTTTCATATTTGTTTCCGATTAATCAAATATTAATCCTTGTCCAAATTGAATTTGTATAAGTGAAACAAATTGTATTTACAAAATAGTCTTCTCACTTTCAAAACGATCTCGGTTAGACCAGTTGAGCCGATTGGTTCAACCCTTGAACCGGTCATCTCAGACTGTCTTGAGCCGATTGGTTCATCACATGAGTCGATCAGTTCACCAACCTGAGCCGATCGGTTCATCACATGAACCGATCGGTTGGAAGTGCAGACTATGCAAAATCAGTCAATTGCAGTTTCAATCAATCCGATACTCTAATCAATCGATCCAACATCTTGAATACTAAGATTTTGAGCTATCAATTAATTGAGTGTTTAATTGAACTACTAAACTCCTTTAGTAATCAATCTAAACATCGTTTGTGGATAAACTCCTCTTCTAGGTTAAATCCTATGTGTGTGACCCTGCAGGTCCATTTCACGTTGGCAGTGAAAGTCCATAACACTTATGACTTCACAAGCAAAGAGCGGTGCCTAGTCGCACATCAGTGCTACCCAAGTGAAATAGAAAGTTGGAGAACAACTTTCAATCCTACAATCCGTGAATGGTGTTACAGTGAATGTATAATTCCTTTGTCACTGATATCCCGAATGAACTCAAGGCATGGAACAGACATCCTGTCAACGTTCATTCACTTTCTTGATCTTAGAGTAGATTGGAGGATATATGTATGGCATTAATATCACATACTGATTCACACATGCGTGTGCACGCCTATCTCAATCCTACTCATCAAGTGGCCATGGATATCAAACTCCCTCAGGAGGGACAAATCCCATATCTATCACTCACCCCTCAAAAGCCCCATGTGTCAAAGCCACCCAATCATCACCTTTATAACAACCCATGTTTCAGGACTGCGTTTGATGATGTCAAAGTGTACCCAACGACATATGTTGAGTGTAGTGATTTCAGGTCAAAGAATCACACTCACCACCATCACTGTGAGAACTGACTGTGACTACCATGTCATGGTTCCATGTGTCAAACTCACGGTGGGTCTGTCCGGTAAACTTGTTCTCTAACCAATACCTATGTGTTTGGTTTGATATCTCCATATCATGACTAATGAGATTCTGTCATCAACCAACACCACAATCTAGTCTTGTGTGTCATTGCTGTCTAACTACCTTCCATAATGACATCCGACTAGGGACATAATAAGAATGTACAAACTCTTAGCATCCATATGATCTCATCATTCAGGTCCTGAACCTGAAAGCATACGTCATCGAGTATTGTCATTCTCTAGACATTCAATCTGTTCTATCATTATCTCATATGACTGAATCAGAAAGAATTGGAAGCTTGCCTTTGATCTTTATCAAATAAATCTTAATGTATCCCACCAATCATCCCATGATTGGCTCTCAGGGCATACATACCAACATATAATATATCATGCGTATGATACATTACTCATTTTTGTGAACAGGTTTGTACAGAGTTGAAAAGGGACGTAGCTGATGATTGGGAAGTTGCAAAGTCATTGAAAGATTTGCCATATTACCTTGCAACAAACAAAGCAAGGAGAAAGGATGTGAGTAACAGTTTGGTTACATGCCCTAGCACAAGCAGGGGACCATCTACGAGCTTGTAGAATAAGGTGCAGAAGTTTGAAGACGAGCTGCGAATGCAAAACGAATTGTGCACGAGGATAGCCATGGAGGCTTTTTCAGATTTGAGAAATGAAAATGACAGGTTGAGGAAACGTCTAGCAGAAGTGGAGGAAGAGAATAGAACTCTGAAGAAGGAAGTTTCGAATGAGATGATTACATGAGATACTTCTATGCCAACACAAACATTCATTCAAAATGATGTGTTGGATTCAATGGAAGTAGTTAAACTAGGAAAAAGGACTGAAGAACTGCAACAAAACTTGTTGCATATGGACCAACAATGAAGTAAGGAAAAAAACACCCAGGATAGGCAAACTTCGCCTGAAGAGAAAAGCAGTTGAAGAAGATCCAATAATAATGGAAGTGGATATAACAAATAAAGTAGGCCACAGAATAGAAAATGTTGGAGGGAATTCAAAGGAAGCAAAAGAAGATCTTACTACTAAAGAAGATGTGGGAGAAAAGAAAGAAGTGGAAGAGGATGAAAAGAATGATGAAGAAGAAAATTCATCAGAAATAAAAGAATCAAAGAAAAAAAGAAAGATCGAGCAGATGATGAAGTAAGAGAAGAAGAAGTAGATAGAGATGAAATTGAGAAGGACACTCATAAGACGATGATGAAGAGGAATAGAACGACACAACCAGTTATAGGAAGCATTGAAGAAAACATAAAGATACGAAGGCATGCCAAGGTTAGTTGCATGTTCTTTTCGATTTAACTAACTGTGTAGTAACTATCTGAGTATAACAGTAAGAATGTGAAAAAGTAAGGTAAAAGTGAGAATAGAAAAGTAACTGTTATAATAAAAAAAGTAAATGTGTAGAACAAAAAGTATTACTGTAGATCATAAAGTATATGTTGGACATATAAAGTAGCGTTCAATTACTGAATAGGCAAAAAAGGTTATATATTATATTTTCAAGGTAACTATATAAAATCTTTATATCTTCTACAGAAACGGCTAACATAAATTACATTTTATTGACAGTAAAGAAGCTCCACATTCATTGGATTGGAACACTTCAAAATGAAGGAAAACTAAGAGGATGTAAAGGAATTCATTGACAACATTGACGAAGTGTAAGAAGTAACTTTTTAAAAATCTATCAATCACATATGTAGAAGAAATTAGTTGCTAAATATATAGATTGAATGTTTGACATCTTTACTAATGCGCAGGTCAAGGAGAGAATGGAGCTTTGGAAAAGACACTTGGTGCATGGGGAAAGATCTGTCAGCACTGTTGTTTAAAGATAAAATGATGCACTCACCTGTAAGAACTGAAAGTAGTAAGTATTAATATCAATGATATGGATTGCTAACTAAATATTGTGGATATTTAGGTTATGGATTGCTTTGTCCAAATGTTAAAAGAAACAACAAGCAGGAGGAGGAGTGGACTGTCATGGCATTGCTTGAGAACCTATGCCCCGGTAAGACATCCAAAGTATTACACTACATTACAACATTTACAGTGGATAAAGACACTACAACTTACAGTTGTGTAAATTACAATTTTGTTTTTACAACAAAAGCTAAATATGATGGTGCACGCCATAACACTGAATGAGATTGATATGCTATCACCTCTCTTCAATGTACCTGCAAAAGAATTTATGACAATGGATTCAATTTTTACAATACTTAACAATGAAAACCACTAACACTTGCTTGAATTTTAGAGATGAGGTGCACATGTCTTACAATTCATTTTCAGGAAATAGCAAATCAAGGAATGAAGTTACTACATGGGTAAGAAAAAAAAGTAGCTCCACTTGTAATCTATTGTTCATTAACTGCTATTTAATAAACATTTTGTTTTGCATGCAAGTTGGCTTCGTTCATGAGTTCTTCAGGGGAGTTCCAGATCGGGGAAGTCAAATGTCACAATGGACAACAGAGTACCCTGAAAGCCCACAGCAAGATGAAGATGATGTTGACTGTGGAATGTACGTGGTGAAGTATCTGGAATGCTTGGTGAATGAAAAGGAGATGAATTTCACTAGTAAAGACATCCCTGCAATTAGGGCAGATATCTTCCAGAGAATGATGAAGAGGGGAAGACTACAGCCAGTGAAAGTACATGTTGGTAGAGATCAAGAAGAGTCACAAGAAGGAGCTGGTGACAAACATGGTGAAGAAAAGTATGATGATGTGTGTCAAGCCTGAACAGATGGCTTAAGTCAGATTGAGTAGAACTTTTACAAACTACATGTACTAAAATAATGTGGTTATGAACTTTTTTTTGGGTCGGAATGTGGTTCTAAACTTATGCTTGGGAAATGCTTATGTAGACTCTATAAGATACATATCTAGTCTAAAGTTTTCTTTGGTTTGACAAAAAATTGCACTTCTCCATATATATACCTTTAGATATCTTGGATGTTCTTAATTGTAACTTTAGATTGTTGGTGATTTTGTATGGATAATGCCCGTAATATGCTTCAGCAGGTGCTCAATAACATATGGAAGTAACTCTCTGAACTGTATAGGAATCAAGAAAAATGAAAAGTAACTTTGTGAACATTAAAGTAACTAAGAGAATAACAAAGTCGGTCAGTCGACCCTCTCATCTCCCTACCTCCGTATACCCCCTGAGTTGTGCCTCCCGTCATCTTCCTTGAGTGCTTTAGGAATCCCACCCAAACTCAAGAACCTTGTAACCCTCTTCCACTATGTCGCTTGCCAAGCAGCTATTTCACCCCCAAGTTCCCATGAAAGACCATGAACTGATGGAGCTCCTTCTCCCGATTCTGTGGCAACAACTTCCCATTAAACCTCAAGAACCAATACCCTCTCTTCTTAAGCGGCACCTCAAGAAGATCCAAGAATGTCATCTACCCACTAAACACAATACTCTTCTCTCTGACACTACTACTACTCAGCTTGTTCAAACACTCCATGAGCCTCCTGACTTTACACGACTCCTTACAGTTTCCCTTAAAATCAAACACTCCATGAATATTTAGGTCTGGCCAGACGGGACTAAGAGAGGTGCATGTCCTCCCAGTCAAGTCGGCCAGTCGACCCTCTCATCTCCCTGACTCTGTATACCCCCTGAGAAGTCGGCTTGAAACGAAAAGTAACTGTGTGAATATTAAAGTAACTAAGAGAATAACAAAGTAAATAATTTGATTGAAAAGTATTTCTGTATAATATAAAGTAAATATTGAATATAAAAAGTAACATAATGATCAAAACACAAGAACGATCGTTCCATAATAGGCACGGCAATTACATATGCAGAACGACTGTTCCACACAAGGTGCAATCGTTAAAGCAAAGGTAAGACGTCCTTTCCATTATTGCTGAATAATGGTGTGATTACTCTAGCTATAAAGTAACATTTACAAACAAAAGAGTAAATATGACAACAAAAAAGTAACTATTTAAATAAAAAAGTAACTGTATCATGTATAACGTAACTAATTGATCTGGAAAGTAACTCAACAATCGAAGAAGATGACTGCAAATTGCATCAGAAACTATGGGCCGTATTTAAGTAGTTATATGAACAAAAATAAGACAAACAACTCAAACATAACTAATGCACACAAAATGTCTCCCATTAATACAAAGGGTAAGGTATAGTACAAAGAGAAACATTTTCTCATAAACCTTTATAACAGATTTGAATTCTTGATACAATGTCAGCTCCATTGAAAGGAGAAATAGTTAAACTGAAGTTCAAACAAAGTGTGAATTACAACTGTCAATGAGCACATCTTAATAATTACATTTACAAAAAATTTTGATATGACTAACACACTAATCATCTCCAACACTAAATGGAGGTCCACAATAGTCAGCTCCAAAAGCAGCAGTAACATCAAAATGACATCAGGAAGACAACATCAGAAGATCAACCAATCAAGAAACATATAAATCTGGAATCCAACAATCTAACGATGTATCCATGTGAGCTCCAAACCCAACAATAGAAGCATTAGAAGCAACAATAATATGGTTAAGCAGCACAAATCTTCAATACAGATCAGCCAATCAGGTAACATATCAATCTAGAACCCCACAATCTAGAGAAGTGTCACTGTGAATACAATAGTAAGCGTTGGAACAAGAAAATTAAGACAATAACAATGTAAATTTGCAAAATAAATCTATATAAAATGTAACACATACAACTGTTTCTTCAAAGGACAGTTCCTGCTATCATGATTAACACCGTGTTGTAAGCAACTTTTACATTGTCTCATTTTAGACAAGGAATTTTCAAACCTAGACTTGTACTGCATATCATTTGATCTAGGTCTTCCTTTGGTTTTGGAAACACTGGGAATGTTGACCTTGACAACAGCAGAAGAAGTAGTATTAGAAGTACTTACACCAACATCATCAACATCTAATTCTGACAACTCCTTCTACAGAGCAATCAGCCTATCATGACATATATCTATAGCGTTGTTCCTGTACGCTATGTTCACAACTGAATTGCAAGTAGAAACCAGCTGAAGTGTACTTCTAGTGGATGAATGCATCACAGATACTTTTCCAAAAACCAAAGGGTGATCTCTATATCCCTTGTTCCACCTCATATATATATATGGTTCGAGAATAGTGCAAAAGTCATGACTCTTCAGATAAGACAGAATGTGCCTGCATGAAATACCGTTGAATTCCAACATGAACCAATTACATGAAACCATACTAGAGCATGAGTCTTTCTTCAAGATACGAGGAGATCCAAACCCACCAAGACGATACACCTCATAGACACCTTCGTTAGAGGTTTCCTTTACATTGTACACCATGCTTTGATGAACCTCAGATTGAAATATCTTAAAATGGACTTGGTGTATATACCTCTCATTTGCTCTTCCAAAGGCCATAATGAATCCAAAGGGAGATTGCTATACTTATCATCAAAATCCTTAAAATTTTCTATCTCCCTCAAATGAGAATAAGAAGTCTCCAAGCTACAAATAAGTTTAAATAATGTTTTTCTACTGTTGACGGGGCTTCTAATAAATGCATTAAGGCTCTCACTTCTTTGGGTTGTCCTCATGCTGGCAAAAAAAGAATCCTGCATAAAACATGGCACCCACTTCCCCCGCATAGCATACACATCAGCAAACTAACTAATGGACAATAAGCCATTCTCTTCAACTACAGAAGTCCATCTCTCTTCAAACTTATTTGTATCATCTACATTCCAGACACAATCATTCAATGCACTGATGATCTGATCCTTGTTAGGTATTCCACCAAGTTTAGAAGGGAGTTTCTGTAGAATGTGCCAGCTGCAAAATCGATGATTACATGATGGAAAAGCAGTAATAATCGTAGCTCTCATTGCTGGATCTTGATCAATTATGATGGAGACAGGCTCTTTACTAAAACACAATAAATATTTCCTGAAAACCCAAAGAAATGACTCGTACTTCTCATCCGCCAATAAGGATGAAGCAAATAACACTGTCTTTCGATGCTGATCGACACCACCAAACATTCCAAACACCATTGAATACTTGTTGGTACGGTAAGTCGTATAAAAAATAATGACATCACCAATGAGCACACAGTCATCAACGGAAACCCGATCAGACCAAAACAGATGAGTCAAGCAACCATTAGAATCTTTTTGATACGTAATTTTTTTTAGAATCCAATTGTTTGAAGCTTGCAAAACAATCTAACACCATATCCACATCATATTTAGATGACTCAATCCTTTTGTTACTTAGATGTCCATGTGCTTGTCTACTTGTAAATGTCAATTTTTCATAACCACCAGACTCAGTTGCTATTAATGCTAGTTGTTTAGATACATGAATGTTTGCTAGACTCATAGAAGAAATCATCTCTTTTTGGGTTTGGTCTAAAGACGAATTACACTTCAAATAACGCAAATGAGCTTCATCGACAAGATCATGGTTGTGTTCATCAATAAATGTTGTGATAACCCATTTGGAAGATTTCTTGTCTAGAGTAAAAGGGATCATTGCTTTACAACCGCACCTTTTCACAAATCTCTTATGCTTCTTAGATAGCTCCTCACTCAAATCACCGACTACGTCACAAATAGGGCTCAAGAGCCCTTTGGACCTCTTAGAGCGACTAATATGACCTTGCTTATCACAAACCAAATCTTTAGAAAGTAAAATCTTAGTACCTCGTTCATAACAATTGTCATCTTTCCTAACATTAAACCCAATCATACCAGCATATCTATAATAAAAAGAGATACAATCATCTAAACATTCGAATTCAATTCCAATTCTAGGAATATCAGCTGTAGACATAGTATCAGCAACAGAAGACAAGCAAGACTGAATGTTATGATGATCACAGTAAATCATATCATTATTAGCATCAGTATCTAGACTATGATCCATAACAAAATCAGCCTATGAAGTGAATAATACAGATCAAAACCCATTTCAGAAAACATAAAAAGAGATGAGTTTAGTGAAATGTGACCCAAGTGTGTAAACCACTGGAAAGTATATATCTAATCATCACTGCATATCTGAAAACGATTCCAACAAGAACAAGTAACTATCTAAACTTTACATTCACAGAGTATTAAAAACGTAACTATTTTATAAACAAAATAAACATGGGTAAAAAAAGGTAAATATTAACACTAATTGTTAGATTTGATATCTAACAATGCTGCAAGTTACAATAGATATATAGAATTGTCTACGAATTGAGAAAAAATAGATGGAAGTTCAAGAAGAAGCTAGATAGAAAGAGGATAGGTGAATGACATAGTAAAGGATGGGGAACCCCTGATCACCAAATTGATTAATAGTCTGACGCGTATACAAAGATCTAGGAGAGGAGTGGGATGTCTTACTTGGTTGTCAGTTAAGCAGCGTCATCCTAATCTCTGAGTACAATGATGACCACCTGCTCCACCTCCTCGACCACCTGCTCCACCTCCTCCCAAAACAAACAATATTCCCGAAACTTGGATCATAACATTTCTAGAATCAGGGTATATTCCAGGTCCAATAGAGTGAATAGACGACACCATGAACAAATGTACTCGATTTCAGATTGCTATCAAAATGAAAAGAAGAGCTTTGCGGGAAGAAAATAGATGAGGCTGGAGACCAAGGAAATTAAAACAATGATCTTTCGAAATAGATAGGGAGAAGGTGTCGGAGAGGTAGAGGATGATTCTTACCTGATAATCAACTAAGAAACATCGTCGTCTTCATCAATGTTACAAACCTAGGCCTCTTTGCCAAACCATGATCAGAAGTTCATAGGCCACCTGCTCTTCATACAAGAACCACAAAAAGACGGTTTTTTACTAGGACGCGACCAGATTTCGAAAGGAAGAAGACCGATTGTTGCGGTGGAAGCGAGATCAGGGATAAGTCTTTGCCTTTGGGTGTGAGGTATCAGTATTGGAGCGCGGGGATCAAACGAAGCAGGAAGCGGAGCGAGAAGATTTGCGGCGGAAATCAAAGGAAGCGGGAGTCGAGACAATAAAGTTAGAATATTTACAAACACTACCACCGTATTTTTTTGAAATGGGTAGCCTCGCTACTGTACCCGCACAGGCAGCCAATGAACAACCATATATATATATATATATATATATATATATATATATATATATATGTGTGTGTGTGTGTGTGTGTGTGTGTGTGTGTGTGTGTGTGGGTGGGTGGGTGTGTGTGTGTGTGTGTGTGTGCGCCCGGGGGCATGTGGGTGTGTTTATTTACTTATTTGCAACTACTTTTTGTTAGCAATTTAGAGCTATAATATTTTCAAATTACATATCATTCTAGTTCTTTTTTCCTCTATTGCTTTGACTAGATCTATCCAAACACTTTGAACCAAATATTTTAGAAATGTGTAGGTCTACCCTTTTTCAACTTATTACAAAGTAGGCGGTGGTTGAGAAGCATATAAACCCTTCTATAGGAGTTGTGCATAATATTTCATAAATTCATAGCTCGCATAATAAACGGTGTAAATGGTAGGTAAATTATAAAAAAGTCTACAATGGGTGGCATTTGATTATTTATCTTGTGGTCTTTGAAATTATATAGAAATGTTAGAACGTGTGAATCTCACGAGTATAGTACTCACAATCCTCCTTTAGATAGGGGTATGCGACTACATGGTGTAAGCGAGGAAATACATGTCTAAGATGTATATGTACAAGCAAAACTGAGTGAAGTTTTAAGGAAGGCAGTTGACTAATTACTAATATTTAACACCACCCCAAAACGAGGTTGGCTAAAAATAGAGTGTTCATGAATTAGCTTTTCATTATTTATACGAAAGTATGACCCCTTGGCGAATATAGTTTAGTGGCAGACGCACTTGATGCTTCGGAAGTGGTCAAATCACATGCACATTCATGTCCGACGAGGGATTTGATCTTTCGCGTTGGATGATGACCATTTACGAAGCACATCATCTTGTAGTATGAACTGCAGAGAAGATCATTACATGTGTGTTACGCATGATGCTACATCTAGTCAGGGGCGTACCTAGGAGTGTTATCGGGGCTTCAACCCCCTTCTCCTGAAAATAATCTTAAACAACTATTATTATATTTTAAATAGCATATATATACTTAAATCATTGATTGAATAACTATCAACAAAGAAAGTAGTTGGTTGGAGTAGTTAATGTGTTATTTGTAAGAGGTAATGGTGTGGGTTCAACTCTCAATGGTAATATTTTTTTAAAACTCGACTATCATTTTGTCAACTTCTTGGTACAATATTTTTATTATTTCAGCCCTTGGTGTAATTTTCTAGATCTATAGCTGCATGCAATGTTTGTCTATGTGATGGATGATGAGTGTGCCTACTCATAGCATATATGAGGAGACCGTGATACATCTTGCGGCATCAATTTATATCATTGTAGGACATTCAATGACTTAGTTGCCATGATTGAAGGTGTGGTTAGAAGTAATAAGAATGGGGCCAGTTTATTACAACTACGATAGCCCCCGATCAATGTAGTTTCTTTAGAATTAAAGGATCAACAGAACAGCTTGGTGGAGCGCACACATTGACACAAGATTTACAGATCGCGACGCACAATGAAATTAGCAGGGTAGTCTTTACACACGAAGCGCTCAAATGAGCTCTTCTTTATGGCGTCAAGGCTACATGAGACGTGGTGAAATGCAGAATCCATGGACATTCACAAACCTAAATGTCCTCAACGTGGGTATTAACCGAGTGCCGTTTAGTGTTGCTTCATGTTTGAAGCCGATTCACTTTGCCTACACCGTTGCATGAGGCATAGCTCCTTTGGAACCTTAAAGTCGATTTTTTTTTTTCTTTCTGAAACTGAAATCTTTAGGGTTGGCTTAGGCCGACCCTTGGAGTACAATTACCAAATACTGGAGTAAAATTGAATAAAAAGCAAGAAACCGCAACGGCCACGCCACACATGACTGCATGTTTGGAATATGAAGAAACTCGGTCACCGTGTCGGGATGTTACTCCACCGAGATATGCATATTACTAAGCATTTTCTAAACCGTTTACTTTCTTGGTCAACGCTATTCTCTC
Organism: Alisma plantago-aquatica; assembly: GCA_963693085.1. NCBI lineage: Eukaryota > Viridiplantae > Streptophyta > Magnoliopsida > Alismatales > Alismataceae > Alisma > Alisma plantago-aquatica. The sequence continues at coordinate 1,430,677,273 of OY856409.1, forward strand.
AAGTGATGGTCGTCCACATCTGATTTTTTTATTTCTCCGGCTGAGGGGATCAGATTCGCTGTATTACACGCAACCTTGGCACCACAAATGTAACTGGTTTGGGGCGACAGTGGTTTGGTGTCGGTGGGATATCTCGTTTCCCCATCCAACTCAACGGAGTACATAAATCAAACAGTCGCTATGGTATTAAATGAACTGTGTTACTGTTCATTACTCTAGCACACAGTTATGCGGTTGTATTCGATGTGAACCAGTGTTTTTGTTTTTCTCCCTAATTGTTGTGGGTCATAGGAAATAATTCCTTCCTCAAGACTCAATAAGGCAGACTACCGTCGACAGTTGACACTCCCTTGCGGTGCCGACCCTTCAAGAAACTTCTATGCCCATGAAGCATAGGGGGAAGGATATTTCGACGGGATCCAAAGAAAAAGTTTTGGGTTCGTTTAAATCTCTTGTTCACAAGCTACCAAAGGTCTTGGGCTCTATTAATAGCACACTATAGTTGTAAGCCGAGGGTCGGTTTTCTTTTGTGGGGTCAAGAAGATTGATCGATATATAAGATTTAATTTCCATTTGGAAAACCGATAGGGGCGCGTGAAGTTGCTTTGCACCACGGTAATCATTCCGGCTGATTGGTGTCTTGATGTCCTCATAAAATGTAAATGTGATTACCGTCCCTTTCAAGGCATGTTTGATTTGACATATCCGAGTCGATTTAAATAAATGCATGACCGTTCTAGTCCCATATTTTAGATTTATGAAAATATGCAGACTGAAATTTTGTGCTCGGTTCATCTGTATGGTTTTGCCAGATGTGTGATGCATATATGTTTTTGGAAACTCAGATTCGATGTTGATACCTCCATTTGGACATGAAGTTGCTTTGCACCACAGGAATCAGTCCGGATGATTGGTATCTTGATGTCCTCATAAAATATAAATGTGATTTTCATCCCTCTCAAGGCATGTTTGACTTGACATATCTCAGTGGATTTAAATAAATGCGTGACCGTTCTAGTCCCATATTTTAGATTTATGAAAATATGCAGACTGAAATTGTGTACTTGGTTGATGTGTGATGCATATATGTTTTTGGAAACTCAGATTGGATGTTGATACCTCCTTTTACACGTTCCAACTGACTTCCGTCACTGCTTCACCTCAAAACGCGTTTCTATTGTGCCGGGATTGTACCCATTTACCCAATCTAGTTAATCAAACGTAAATTTTATACAGCTGTATATAACCGAATGCGACCCGATCCGTCAAGGTACATGTAACCAAACATACCCTTAATAGTTTCATTAACTATAATGGTTTTGGCAGTTGGCACTACAGTTGTTTTTCTGTTAGCTAGACATGCCCAAGAGAAATGTTATTTTAGCACATCATGTTTCCCACGATTGGGTGTGGTCAATAGCACTTGAGGCTCGTGGGCCATGGTACGCGGTTGCTCCATACTTGGGAGGGGCCTTTGCGGCAAGGATGGCGAGACAATGGGCTCAGCGGCATAGGCATTGATGCCCACGGCTGGTTGACCCGCTGACGTGCAAGGAGTGATGTAGGGAACGAAGACCAATTAAAAATGAAAATAGTAAACGGGATTGCAAAACAAAGAGGCTTGCTATGCACACTTATTTTGGAACTCAAAACGGAACCCAAACAATCTCCACTATATGGAAACCAAAACGGAACCCCAAACAATCTCCACTACATGTTACAAGATATAACAAATGAAATAGTGTCCACCTAGCATTTCTCCAAAACAAAAGAGGTCAGCTTCACCGCGGATGGCTTGTCGCGTAGGCCGAGTGTAGAATAAGGGCATACTAGGTCTAGAGTCAGTCGGTTGACTTCCACTAGGGTATGTAAACATTCTCCTTTTGTACGGACGTGGGTGAGGGATGAGCAGAAAATCCTAGTATTATGTGTCAGTTTACCAGTTTTCGGTATTGTCCTGTCTGTGAACTATGCATTAATTGTTGCACAATCATTTTTACGGAGCAAAACGTGGGGGGGGGTGTGAATATGTTGGAAATAAAATGGAACTCGTTTTGTAGGCTGGAAAACGGAATTGAAGGGGAAATACTACTTCTGTCCTTTTTTTTTACAAATACATCCAGCGGTCCATATATATCGTGCATGTGTGTTTGGAGTAACATAGGTTGTTTGGGTAGTCATGAACAGTTAAAGATTTACTATGTAACATGCTGAATTTTGAATGTAATCTCTATATAACCATTTTTCCTGATTTTTCTTCTCATTTTTGTCCTTTATGTCTTTGTTCATGAATTAGTGGAATTTCTAGTGGTTTGATGAATATTTGTTCAATAATTATACCAATGGAAGGGTTATGCACAAATACCTCAGTGAAAACTTATTTAAGGATCTAAAATACAAAATCATCACTTAAGTGGAACAATGATAAATAAATTTTTGCTAGAAGTGTTAGGTTCAAGCCTTTCTTAATATGTTGAACAAACTTAATTATCATAATTAAGTTATCTAAACCTTAATCTAACCTTGTGCGGTATTTTAAAATCACGAGATAAGCTTAAGTTTCAAGTTTGGTCTAATTTGGATGTTGTTTGCGCAAGTTATGTAATTTTTATGCACAATTTAGACTTTTTTTTTCAATTCACCCAATTGGGAGGTTTTCTTTGCAAATTGTCAAATGCCTTATGATCCTTAGATGTTTTCTTATTGTTCTCAAGGTTGTTGGGTCATGGGGCACTTAGTTGTACCTTGGTTTGGAGGTGTTTCTCTTCAAAGGCATTTTAGGGATTTCCCCCTTTATGGATGAGATTATCATTAGGAGTTATCAACCAATGGGGTGGTTTCTTTGTTTGGAGGTCGGTGGTGGGCCTGGAGAAATGACAATTGATGGCTAAGAATGTTGGATTGGAGGGCTTTAGGGGGGTGAATAGAGCTTTAAAACTTGCACAAAACTAGTTAGACCTTAAATTTACTTCAACTAGGCATAATTGTAAATAGTCAATTTGATGGCAATCTAAGCATGCATAGCAAAGATGAGAGAAATTGAAAGAAGCTAATTGGACAAGCTATTTTAGAGTGGTTCCACTCTCCAAACTGGGAGAGAGTCAGTACACTACCTAGAGAGGTCAAGCTCTAGGATTTCTTAAGTTTGTCTACTCCTTATATTCACTTATAAGAGTTACAACAAGTGACCTTCTTTTTCCAGGACAAGGATACCCAACTTCCCTTTAAGGTCAAGGGAGCCAACAACTTTACAATCAAGGTCTTACCTATCCAAGAGTTAGTTTTCTACCTCACAAAGGTCTTACCCACTCTTGTAATCGGTTGGATGCGTTCACCAAGGTCCTCCCCTTCATGCAACGAGTATTTTCCCTTGAGGATTTATCCACCAGCTCCTGAGATCTGTCGCCTTGATCTTCTCCTTCACTCGGAGTTGCCTTGAGCACCTTCTTCTCCAGCCGAAGAAGCTTGCTCCTTCTCCTTCTCTTGGAGAAGCTTTTGCCAATGGAGTCTTTAAGAAAGGGGATGGGAAAGATTGAAGCTTGAGATCTTTACAAGCATACAAATGGGTAGGTCACTTCACACATGACATATCTCACGCATAATTACGAATTGAGTTACAATCAAGAGAGATAAAGGGGCTCAAGTGGACTAATAAAACTCAACTATAGCAAGGACCTTGAATAGCATGAAAGAGAAACCTTAGAATGAACTCCAAGATGTCCTATTTATAGTTGGGGGTGTCCACTGGAGTGTAAGAACACTTGTACATGTTTACTAGCTGTTTGGAGGGTTACAACAGATTTAATTTTGAGTTTTGCACCCCGCCAACAGTTAGATTCATTTTTTCTGCTTTCTCCGTACAGTGCACTCGGTCGACTTATCTGGTCAAGTTTTAATAAAAATAACTCGACCGGCCACACTATGCGACAAAGCTAATTTAAAACATCAGTCGAGTTTTTATAGGGGTAACTCAACCAATCCACTTAAATTAAGTTTGCTCTGTAGAGAGATCGATCAAGTTTTGTGAAATTGAAACTCGATTGATCATCATTCATTCCCAAAATCCATCAAGGATCGGTCGAGTTGCCAACTCGATCAATGAAGTGCATGTGATGAATTTTACAACATGAATTTTAAGTGATCAAACATTGGAATAAAGTGTACCTAATTTTTTCTCATCTTAGTTACAAGTCATATCATCAATACAAATAATTACAAAAATGTTCTAAGGTGATTTGGAGTATTTTCCCAAATGGCACATTTGCATTGCTTTTGACTTGAATTAGAGTAAGATTGGGCTTGAGCGATTTCTTTTCTTGTACCTAATGTCTAAAATAAATCTTAAACAAATATATTCGATACATATGATTGGAATGGTTAAGTCATTATCAAAATATGGAGAATGTTCAACACTTAGGTCAACATTCTCTCCCCTTTTGACAATGACAAACCATTCCTCAACATATTGAAAAGGATATTGAAATAGAACTTTTACCTTTGAGAAAGGATGTGAAAGTTAATCCTTTACCTTGTGAATTGCAAGGGGATGCATGATTGAACAATGTGAATTGCTCCCCCTCAATTCATGCTTACCTAAACTTGCATGGTTAGTCAATCCACAAATAACCATAGCACATATACATATTATATGGTCCTCTAGAAAGTCACATGATAAACAGTTAATAGACAAGAAAAGGATCACATAAGTGTTAAAGCAATATGGTTGAATGCACTTATCCCCCTTTTCTTCTAAAAAAGGCGGGGAGGTAGAAGAGCTAAAATATGTCTTCTCCAAAAACACAAGCTAAAGCAATCAACCACATACAACACACATCAAATAGAGATGAGGTAAAGAGAAACAAGCAAACCCATGTGATAATCAAAGTATGGAATACCATATCACAAACTCATAAGATATCAGTAAACCAAAGAGTTAGGGTACGTATGATTAAGATTACAACACTAGAACATGTCCTCACTACAAGAGCCATAAAAATAATGATAAAATAATGGGATGATAAAATAGTACATCTCAGATGCATGTGCTCAAATGTCATAGTACATAGGAGTCTAAAAAGATATATCTAATTGACACCTTAAATACTAAGAAAAAAAGACATTTAATCTATATCTAAGCTATCTATGTTAAAAAAATCAACATCCACATCATCCTTGTCAGTGTTGATTCCTAGATGGGTGATTAGATGCTCTAGAGGGGGGGGGGGTGAATAGAGCGGAATGCACTTAAACAAAATTTATTAGACCTTCAAGATATATAACAAGATAAGGTTGCTAAATAGGAAATTTGTGTGCAACCAAAAAATGCATAGCAAGGGAGAGAGAGATTGAACATACACCAATTGACAAGCTGTTTTAGAGTGGTTCCACACTTCAAACTAGAAGTGAGTCAATCCACTACCTAGAGAGGTCAACCTCTAGGATTTCTTAACCTTGCATCTTCATTATATTCATTATAAGAGATACAATACATGACCACCAAAGGACTTACCTATCCAATATAAAGAGTCTCAAACCTTACCAAGGACTTACCCACTTTGCAAGAGTCTTTCGCCTTCTTCCAAGGACTTACCTACTCTTGCACAAGTCTTCAGCCTTTAAGGAATTACCCACTCTTCTTGGATCTTCCGCCTTTGACTTCACCTTCACTCGGAGAAGCTTCCACCAAGGACTTACCCACTTGAGCAAGGAGTCTTCTGCCTTCGCCAAGGGCTTACCCACTCTAGCTCCAAGTCTTCAGCCTTGATCTTCACCAAGGGATGCCTTCCCTTATTCTTCTTCACCTCTCTTAGCCAAGAGAGAGAAGCTTCATCTTCATGGTTGAAATGAGAGAAAGAGAGGTGGTGGAAGTGAGAGCCTCACAAGATATACATGTAGGACTAGCTCTCTTCAGATTTCCTACTCACTCTAGTAGATGTAGCAAGTGATTAATCTTAGAGAGAGAGAGGAGACTGTAGGAATCACTCAACTATAGAATAGGAACCTCACATAGAGTTTGCATTGAATGCTCAACCTTGGAATGAAGCCCAAGGGGTCCTATTTATAGCTTAGGATGCCTCTTAGCCTTTGGGAACACTTAAGAATCAAAACTAGCCATTTGGTGGCTTGCAACAGATATATTTTCACTTGTTACAACTCCACAACGGCTAGAAGCACTTTTCTACACTTTTCCATACAGTGCAATCGGTCGAGTTTCTATAAGGGAAACTCGACCGACCAATGAAAATCGAATTGGTCAGTTACTCCATCGGTCGAGTTCTATGTAGTGTAAACTCGACCGATCAAAAGTCATTTTCAAGATCCAATTAGGATCGGTTGAGTTTGCAACTCATAGAACTCGACCGATGAACAACCTGATGTGAATTTTGGAAAATGGCTTTTGAGTGCTTAAATATTCGATCTAAGTGTTCCTGATTTTTTCTAAGATTAATTACAAGTCATACAATCATTATAAGTTATTTACAACATGATTATAATAGATTTACATCATATTACAAAAATGTGCACTTGTATTGACTTTGACTTGTCTTTTCTCCAATTTGATATGTGCAAGTTAGGGCATTTGGAGTGTGTCTATACCTAATCTGAAATCACTCAAGTAGAGACATTAGACACCAATATGTGGAATGGCTAGTCATCATCAAAACACGGGTTTAGTCAATTTAGACATGAGTCAACATTGACCTAATTGACCTTGAGTCAAAATTCTCCCCTTTTTGAAGATGACAAACCATTCCATAAATGTATTGAAAGCTTTTAAGTAAAATCATACCTTTGGAGAAACCTAGGAGTTTCAATAGGATTGAGCTCATATGCTCCCCCTCGATTGATGCACATGGAGTTCTCATACTCCCCCTCAATTGATGCGCATGGAGTTCTCATACTCCCCCTCAATTGATGCGCATGGAGTTCTCATACTCCCCCTCAATTGATGCTATTTCTCCTGCATGGTTAGTTTTCATAACATTTATAGAATATTATGTCTTCTACTCATATATGTTCTACACATATATGTGTTCTCCCATTTACCTTCTCCCCTTTACATGGACATACTTCTCCTCTTCATGTAAGACATGCCTTCTTCCTCTTTTAAAAGAATGCATACCTTTACCTTTCTCCCCCTTTGTCATTTCAAAAAGTGGGGGGGTATGAATAAATAAGAAACACCACTTGTTAAAAGAAAGGAGATAACAAAAAGTTATATAAGGAGAGTATAAGAGTAGAGATAGGGGCTTATCCAAGCATAGAAAGAAAAGCAAGTTAAAGCATGCACTTAAACAACCCAAAATGCAAGATGATGTGCTACAGAAAAACAATAAAACACAAATTTTACCCTCAAGATGACAGAATTTTCCCAAAAAGTATTAGGCCTCATAACAAAGCGATGAGTTTTTCTTAGAAGGTCATTTCTGCATTAAAAACACTACTCTTGCAACAAAAACTGAAACTGGAGCAAATCTGCATAAAATCCAAACATACTCCAATTTCTACATATAATGTAGATCTATGTACCATACATCACAATGTTATGCAATCAACTCAAGATAGTAGATATGCAATTCAAGGAACAAGTTTGAGCATGTATGAGACAAGATACAAGCATAGCATATAGATGAGAAAAGATGCCAATTATAAACAAGGCTAGAACTACATGTATATGAACTACTAGTAGATGTTATCACAAGTTAGGATTACTAGTAGGATCTAGGTTCTAGCGAAAGATGCACAAGTTAAAGAGCAAGATATGAGTAGATGTAGAGATATATCCAAACAAAGAGATAAGCAATTTTAGAAGCATGAAATGATATAACTCACTAGATATGCATCCTTACCATAAGATGATTACCACTAAGAACCTCAAGGCTATATCAAAACAAGATATACACCTAGATAGATGTAGCAAGTTAGAGTACAATGGAAGCAATTTTAGATACAACAAAGAGATCCAAAGAGATCATCATCAAAACCTATAAAATAACTCAAAACAAGTAATTGCAACATATAGATATACCAATTTAGAGCAATTAGAGAGATAGAGTTGTAAGAAAGATAGGCAATTTAGAACATGGCAATATGCATATATAAAGGTACCAAAGGAGTGCCAAAGAATAAGGCTATTGGTTGAGAAAATCTAGTTGAGAGGGAAATTCTCATTCAACAAGCCAAATGTGTATTCTGTGCACAGTGTTATCGGTCGAGTTATGTGCATTGACAACTTGACCGATGACAACTGCTGGTAACACCCATTGGTGCCTATCGGTCAGTTTCAAATAGGACAAACTTGACCGACAGAGTTGCTGTCAAACGACATATATATAAAAACATATTTAAAGGTATGCTAAAAATACAAACCATATCCAAACATGTCTAAGAAAATTCGTAATGCACTATAGAAGCATTAGAAATAGTTTTTGAGCAAGAGTGTGAAGAGAATCACAAAGTACCACTTTTGACTCAAAAACCACATGCACAGTGCACACTAACTTGAAAAGAACAAGTTAGGACATGTTATAAGCAAGAGAAACATTACCTTTATGCTTACCATTCCTTTTTCCATTTGTTGTCACCCTCTACACATCTCACCTTTCTTCTTTCATGTGGATTGAGAAGTCAATTTGCAATTTAATAGCTCAAGTCAATCCATTTTCAAGTACCTATAAGAAGAAAGACGAAATGGTCCCCAATCATGTTTTTGGGTCCGGAGGGGTTAGTTTAGCAACCCAAGTCCATTTGATCTTGGGTGCTTTCCTAAAAGGACAACAAGTATAATAATGACCAATTTCATTGCAATAGTTGCATGTGCCCATAGTCTTGGAACTAGAGGATTTTGCATGGAAGATTGGAGGTCCTTTTTCTTTGTTGTTCCTTTGAATACTATCATATCCTAAACCATGTCTACCAATTTGTTTAGTAGTATGGTGTAGGATGCCATTAAGGCTCTTCTTACCAACTAAGAATCTTTGCAAAGATGATCTCAAACTGTCATTATCATGCTTAAGAGAAGTAATAGTAGAAGACAAATGATTGATATTATCTCTAGCATGCATAAGATCATTTTTTAAGCAAAGATCTTTAGTTAAATAAGAATCTCTATCAATATGAAGAGCAGCAACATCATTCTCTCTACTAGTAGAACTAGAACAAGATTCATGCACATTGATTTTAGCAAACAAGGAGGCATTTTCTATTTCAAGCAAAGCAATCTTAGAAAGATAAACACCATTTTCAGATTCTAATCCTTGCAAAGCACAATCTTTGTCCTTGTTTTCATATTTAAGAACATCAATATCATGCATGAGAGAATCAACAATTAAAGTATGCTCTTCATTAGAACTAGGCATGAGAGGTTGAGCTTCTGTAATCTAATCTTATCAAGCAAACTAGCATTTTCAAGTTTAAGAGAGTCTACTTGGATAATACACGCATTTTTGTCATCAAGCAAGCAAGAATTAGCATGTTCAAGATCATCTAGTTCTACATGCAAATTATCAACAATTCTAGCAAGCTTTTTCCTTTTCCTTTTAGAAGACTTAAGAGAGGCACAATTATCATGAATAATAGCAATCAAAGATTCTTTATCTAAAGAGTTTAGATTTACCTCACTTGAGTACTCACTTGTTGATTCTATAAGAGAAAAATGACATTCTCCTTCATTACTAGAGATTGAACTTGATCCTTCACTTGAATCTTCACTTGAGCTTGAGTCGGAGGAGCCACTTGAGCTTGAGTGACACTTATCTTCTCTTTTCTTGTGATGATGGTTCTTCATAACTTGTGGGAAATCTATCTTGAAGTGACCATTCTTTCCACACTTAAGGCACCGGATGGAGGAGGAGTTCCCTTTGTAGAGTTTATCCTTAGAGTACATGGCATCTTCGTTATCTTGAGAGGATGGAGAGACTCGTTCCATGATAGCTTTAATTTGAGCCTTCATTTCAGCCTTCTTCATTCTCTTTAGCTCTTTATTCTCTTATCTTTCTACTTCCCCACTCTTGTCAAGTGTGGCTTCATGTGCTTGTAGATTTCTAATGAGCTCTTCAATAGGAATATCCTTAAGAGACCTTGCTTCTTCAATGGAAGTCACAGTGGGTTCCCACCTCTTGGGGAGAGTTCTAAGGATCTTTGAGTGGATCTCTCCACTAGACATAGGATGTCCTAGAACAATAAGACCATTCACAATGGTGTTGAGACTTGAGTACATGTTGGCTATACTCTCCTCCTTTCCCATCTTAAAGTTCTCAAGCAGCCCTTTGAGCATGTAGACTTTGCTTTCCTTCACTTGATCTGTCCCTTCATAAGTGATACATAGCTTTCTCCATACCTCATAGGTTGTTTCAAATGAAGAAATACAGTTGAACTCGGTGGGGGTCATGGAGGCATAGAAGATGTGCATGGCTCTAGCATTCAAGGTTGCTTTCTTTAAGGTAGCTTCATCCCATTCTTCAATCTTTGTCTTTGGTAGCATGTATGGGATGTTCACCATTTGCCACATCTCAAAACTTGATCCTTGGATGTAGAATTGAAGCCTTCTTCTCCAATAGAGGAAATTGCTCCCATCAAAGATTGGTAGGATGATCAAGTATCTCCCTCCTTGGTAGTCACCCATCTTCTTCTACTTGTTGAAGTAAGCTTGGAGAAGCCCCGCTCTGATACCAATTGTTGGATTCTAGATGGGTGATTAGATGCTCTAGAGGGGGAGTGAATAGAGCTGAATGCACTTAAACAAAATTCATTAGACCTTCAAGATATATCATAAGATAAGGTTGCTAAATAGGAAATTTGTGTGCAACCAAAACATGCATAGCAAGGGAGAGAGAGATTGAACATACATCAATTGACAAGCTGTTTTAGAGTGGTTCCACACTTCAAACTAGAAGTGAGTCAGTCCACTACCTAGAGAGGTCAACCTCTAGGATTTCTTAACCTTGCATCTTCATTATATTCATTATAAGAGATACAATACATGACCACCAAAGGACTTACCTATCCAATACAAAGAGTCTACAACCTTACCAAGGACTTATCCACTTTATAAGAGTCTTCTGCCTTCTTCCAAGGACTTACATACTCTTGCACAAGTCTTCAACCTTCAATGAATTACCCACTCTTCTTGGATATTCCTCCTTTGACTTCACCTTCACTCGGAGAAGCTTCCACTAAGGACTTACCCACTTGAGCAAGGAGTCTTCTGCCTTCACCAAGGGCTTGCCCACTCTAGCTCCAAGTCTTCAGCCTTGATCTTCACCAAGGGACGCCTTCCCTTGTTCTTCTTCACCTCTCTTAGCCCAGAGAGAGAATCTTCATCTTCATGGTTGAAATGAGAGAAAGGAAGGTGGTGAAAGTGAGAGCCTTACAAGATATACATGTAGGACTAGCTCTCTTATAGATTTCCTACTCACTCTAATAGATGTAGCAAGTGATTAAGCTTAGAGAGAGAGAGGAGGTTGTAGGAAGCACTCAACTATAGAATAGGAACCTCACATAGAGTTTGCATTGAATGCTCAACCTTGGAATGAAGCCCAAGGGGTACTATTTATAGCTGGGGATGCCTCTTAGCCTTTGGGAACACTTTACAATGAAAACTAGCCATTTTGTGGCTTGCAAAAGATATATTTTTAGTTATTGCAACTCCATAACAACTAGAAGAACTTTTCTGTATAGTGCAATCAGTCGAGTTTCTATAAGGGTAAATCGACTGATAGAGTAAAAGACAAAGTCTATATTCAGACCATCGGTCGAGTTTGTCCTGAGGAAACTTGACCGACCAATAAAAATCGAATTGGTCAGTTACTCCATCGGTCGAATTCTGTGTAGTGTAAACTCGACCGATCAAAAGTCATTTTCAAGATCCAATCAGGATCGGTCGAGTTTGCAACTCGCAGAACTCGACCGATGAACAACCTGATGTGAATTTTGGAAAATGGCTTTTGAGTGCTTAAACATTCAATCTAAGTGCTCCTAATTTTTTATAAGCTTAATTACAAGTCATACAATCATTACAAGTGATTTACAACATGATTCTAATGGATTTACATCATATTACAAAAATGTGCACTTGTATTGATTTTGACTTGTCTATTCTCCAATTTGATATGCGCATGTTAGGGTATTTGGAGTGTGTCTATACCTAATCTGAAATCACTCAAGTAGAGACATTAGACACCAATATGTGGAATGGTTAGTCATCATCAAAACACGGGTTTAATCAATTTAGACGTGAGTCAACATTGACCTAATTGACCTTGAGTCAACAGTCAGCTCTAGGCTCGCAGTCCTCATACCCTGAAGGTGCAACAGAGATATCAACTTCAACTTCATCACTAGAGCCATCACAACCAACATCAGGTCCATCATCCTCAATGGCCTCTTCGCTAGTCATGTGATTTGCTTGAAGAGGCTGATTTCACCAGTCATGTGCTTAGAACATCCACTATCAACAATCTGTTGGCCTGTAACCTACAAGAAAGGAAGATAGTCGATGCCCAATTCAAACTTTGTGATTCGAGGTTAACATGGGGACCCACTTCATCTTTGGGTTGATCCCCTTTTCTCCCTATAAGGACAATAAGTAGAATAATGATTATCACTCTTACAATGAACACAAACCATATGCTTCTTACATTTGCCTTTTGGAGCACCCTCATATCCTAAACCACTCATACCACTATGTTTGGTGGAGTGATCCATGACTTCATTGAATGACTTCTTTCCTTTGAGGAAGGTTTGCAAAGTAGCTCTCAATTTGTGATTATCATTAGTAAGAGTGAAAACTGTTGACCTAGAGGTTATACATTGTCCATATTTTGATAATGACTTAACCATTCCATTCATATGTATCTAATAAGTGTATTCAAGATTGATTTTAGGTGTTAGGTACATGAAAAGGATCAAAATTCAAAAGCCCTAATTTGCTCAAGTTCAAGTCAAAATCTATACAAGTGTGTAATTTAGGAAATCCATGTAAATGACCTTAGAATATTTTTGTAATCACTTGTATTGATGTATTGACTTGTAACTAAGATGAGAAAACTGATTAGGACACTTAGAACCAAATTCTAATAACTTTTGATGCACTTTAGAAAATTGATCATAGGCAGTCCATCGGTCGAGTTACAATCTCGACCGATCCACTAGGATCAATTCTTTGAAGAGTGCATCGGTCGAGTTGTGTTTTTTCAGAACTCGACTGATGGGGTTACTGACTAAACACAATTTTCATTGGTCGGTCGAGTTTCCCCAGGACAAACTCGACTGATGGGGTTACTGACTAAACACAACTTTCATTGGTTGGTCGAGTTTCCCCAGGACAAAATCGACCAATGGTTTGAAATTTGGGTTTGTTTTTTCCCTATCAGTCGAGTTACCTTTATTGAAACTCGACCGATTGCACTGTATGAAAATTGCAGAAAAAGTGATTGTGACCGTTGGTGAGTTATTTGGGAAAAAATAGATCGTTGCCTTGGGTAAAAATGGCTATTTTTCGGCCCTAAGTGTACCCCAACTAAAAGGGGCACCCTCATCTATAAATAGGACCTCTTGGAGTTCATTATAAGGTTGCTCATTCCATATATGCTTGGTTCTTGCTTAGTTGAGAGTGCTGCACACCTTTGAGCCACTTTCTCTCTCTACCTTCAAGTCAAATCCATGAGTATGAGTGAGATAAGATCTGTTGTAAGAGAGCTACCCCTTGTATCCATGTAAAGCTCTCCACCTCCATCTTCCTATCCCTTTCATATTGAAGAAAAGGCTGAAGATCTTCTCTGAGTGAAGGAGGAGTTGTTGTTCTTCAAGGTTGAAGAAAGCATAGTGTTCCAGATCTCCAAGTGAAGGATATAGGCAAGGCGGACGTTCAAGAAGGATATGTAATTCCTTGAAGGCCAAATACTTGAAAAAGTAGTGGGTAAGTCCTTGTTGAAGGCCAAAAACTCCATGGTTCAAGTGGGTAAGCTCCTTCTATAGGTTGAAGATCCTTGCTTGAGGTACTAAGCCCTTGGATGAATGTAGTTTTGTCTTGTAATCTTATGATGGAATATAAGAGTACCAAGATTGCAAAGTCCTAGAGCCTAACTCCCTCTAGGTAGTGGACTGACTCACTTCAAGTTTGAAGTGTGGAACCACTCTAAACCACTCAGTCCAAGTGTATGTTCTTCCTTGTCTCTCACCCGTGCTATGCATGCTAGTTAGGACTTCAAATTAGATGTATGTTTAAGTTTCTGCACTTAATATAATTTGTTGGTCTAATTTGTTTTATGAGATTTGTGAAGCTCTATTCACCCCCCTCTAGAGCCCTTGATCTAACAACAACAGTAGAAGACAACTGAGCAATATCATCATTAGAATGCAGTAGGGCGGCCTCAAGATAAATGTCTTTAGCCAAATATGAATCTTTTTCAAGAGTAATAGAAGCAACATCCTTTCTAGGAAAAATAGGTATAGAAGATAAATCATTTACTTGAGCAAGTAACCTAGCATTTTTAGTTTTAAGAAGTTGAAGTTCCTTAAGATAAACATCTCTCTCTTTCGTACGAGCATCACTAATAAGCTTAAGTTCAACATCTTCAGTTTCAAGCAAACCAAGAATATATATTAGGGCTTGGTTTTCTTCCTTAAAAATAGTGATGTTATTAAGGTAGACACCATTCTCAACTTCAATTCCATTGTATTGGAGTTCAAGATCAAGAAATTTCCCTTGTAAGGAATCAATTCTCTCAAGATGCACTTTCTCATTTTGATCAAGGATGTCAATTTCAGCATAAAGATCATCAATAATATTACCCAACCTCTTCTTATTAGATTACATTTGGAATAAGAATATGCGGTAGCATTAAACATTATATAAGAGTTTATTTGGACAACTCATGCAAGATTACCTCACTTACCTCACCTATGTCTTCACTTGTGGAGGCATGAGTGCAAGATGACATTCACCTTCATCAGATCTTGAGCTTCTTGAAGATGAGTCATCACAAGCTGCATGAGCTGCATCCTTGTTTCTTTTCTCCTTCTTATCCTTCCTCTTATACATGCCTTCTTTCTTGTAATCTTCCTTCTTCTTATGGCTGCTCTTGTGGTGGCTCTTGTTGGCCTTTGGGCATTGATTCTTGTAATGCCCCTTTTGTCCACACTCATAGCACCTTGGAGTTGAGGATGAGGAAGGCTTTCTTTTGAAGTGCTTTCCCTTGGAGTTGTTGGCTTCATGATCACTGGGCATGTCATCTTCACTTGAGGAGGTAGTAAGGGACCGGAAAACAAGTTGTTGTTGAAGGATCATTTCCTCCACTTGAGATTTGAAGGCATTGTCTTTAATCTTCTTTGACTCTTTCTCTTCTTGATTTTCATCTTCCTCTTTATTTTCTAGCCTTATCTCATGGGTTTGGAGGCTTCCAATGAGTTTCTCAGTGGCTAGATCTCCAAGGCTTCTTACTTCTTCAATTGAAGTCACCTTGGGTTCCCATCTCTTGGGAAGGGACCTAAGTATCTTGAAGTTGATTTCCCCTCTATCCAAGGGTTTTCCTAAGGATGCAAGTCTATTGACGATGGCACTGAGACGGGAGTATATGTCTGCCACTCTCTCCTTCTTGCCCATCTTGAAATTCTCAAGAAGTCCATTGAGCATGTAGATCTTGGACTCCTTAACTTGCTGTGTGCCTTCATATGTGATGCACAACTTGTTCCAAATGTCATGGGTTGTGTCCCAAGATGAGATCCAATTGAACTCAAAAGGAGTGATGGAAGCATAGATGATGCTAACTGCCTTGGCATTGAGCTGTGCCTTCTTGAGTGTAACTTCATCGCAAGTGGCTACATCACCGGTTGGCTCCTTGTATGGAAGAATCGCCACTTTCCACATGTTATAGTTGGTTCCTTGGAGGAAGAACTGCATCTGCCATTTCTAATAGAGGAAGTTGGTTCCCTTAAAAGTTTGGTGGCCTCATGGAGAAGCTTCCCTCTAGGTTGAGAGACCCAAGTAAGTCTCCCATCTTCTCATCTCGTGGAAGATTTTTCAGAGAAGATTGTGGCTCTGATATCACTTGTTGGATCATGGGGCTCTTGTGGGGGTGAATAGAGTTTCAAAACTTGCACAAAACTATTTATACCTTCAATTTACTTCAACTAGGCATAATTGCAAATAGTCAATTTGATGGCAATCTGGGCATGCACAACAAGGATAAGAGAAATTTAAAGCAAATAATTAGATAAGTAGTTTTAGAGTGGTTCTACTGTCCAAACTAGAAGAGAGTCAGTCCACTACCTAGAGAGGTCAAGCTCTAGGATTTCTTAAGCTTATCTACTCGTTATATTCACTTATAAGAGTTACAACAAATGACCTTCCTTTTTTGGGACAAGGATACCCAGCTTCCCTTTAAGGTCAAGGGAGCCAACAACCTTAGAATCAAGGTCTTACCTATCCAAGAGCTAGTCTTCTACCTCACAAAGGTCTTACCTGCTCTTACAATCAGTTGGATGCCTTAACCAAGGTCATCCCTTTCATGCAACAAGTCTTTCGCCTTGAGGATTTACCCACCAGCTCCTTTGATCTTCCGCCTTGATCTTCTCCTTCACTCGGAATAGCCTTGAGCACCTTCTTCTCCAGCTAAAGAAGATTGCTACTTCTCCTTCTCTTGGAGAATCTTTCAGCAATGGAGTCCTCAAGAAAGGGGATGGGAAATATTGAAGCTTGAGAGCTTTACAAGCATAAATATGGGTAGCTCTCTTCACACATGACCTATCTCACTCATAATTATGAATTGAGTTATAATCAAGAGAGATAAGGGGCTCAAGTGGAATAATAACACTCAACTAAAGAAAGGACCTTTAATAGCATGAAAGATAAATATTGAAATGAACTCCAAGAGGTCCTATTTATAGATGGGGTGTCTACTAGAGTGTGGTAACACTTGTACACATTTACTAGTTGTTTGGAGGGTTGCAACAAATATAATTTTGAGTTTTGCACCCCCTCCAACAGTTAGAACTATTTTTCTACGTTCTCCGTACGTGCATTCGGACGAGTTTCAATAAAGATAACTCGACTGGGACCGATCACACTATAAAACAAAGACACTTTAAAACATCAATCGAGTTTGTCTAGGGGTAACTCGACCGATCCACTTAAATTGAGTTTTCTCTACAGAGAGGATCAATCGAGTTCTGTGAAATTAAAACTTGACCGATCAACATTCATTCACAAAATCCATCAAGGATCGGTCGAGTTGGCAACTCGACCAATGAAGTGCCTATGATGAATTTTATAAAATGAATTTTAAGTGATCAAACGTTGGAATTAAGTATCCTTCATTTGTTTTCATCTTAGTTACAAGTCATATCATCAATACAAATGATTAAAAAAATGTTCTAAGGTAATTTGGAGTATTTTCTCAAATTGCACATTTGCATTGCTTTTGACTTGAACTAGAGCAAGCTAGGGCTTGAGCAATTTGATCCTTTTCATGTACCTAATTCTAGAAATCAATCTTAAACAAACATATTAGATATATATGAATGGAATGGTTAAGTCATTATCAAAATATGGACAATGTTCAATACTTAGGTCAACAAAGAAGTCTCTAGGAGATGTGGAACAACTATTTGCATGGCTATAGAAGCTCTAGGCTATGGACACATGAAAAGCTACATGGACACCTCATGCTTGACTCCTTCCTTATCCATAAAGGCTTGCATGTCCATGGGCACCTTAATCATGGACACATGGAAAGTAACATGACTCCTTATGCTTTGGTTCTTCCTTATCCATAAAGGCTTGCATGACCATGGGAACCCTTAGACATGGATACATGGAAAGTAGCTTGGACACCTCATGCCTTGCTTCTTCCTTAACTATAAATCTTAAAATACTCCTTACCTCCCAATCAAAATATTTGATGCATATCACCTCCCTCCTACTTAGAACCTTGTCCCCTCTCTATTTTTACATGGAGGAGTTGTCCCAAGGTAGAAGATGAATCCATCTTGGTAAAGAAGGTCTTCTAGGGTTTTATCTAAGCTCATTTAGGGTTTCTAAATTCACCTTTTGGCATTTTTGACCAAGGAAAGTAGGTTTCTTCCCCTTCTCCTCTATTTTCCCTACTATTTATGTTCCTTCCACCTTTCTCTAGGTAGGAACCCTAGTCTTCCATGACAGAACTCCATCTAAATCTCAAAAAATCTTCTTTCTATCCTCCCGTTGCTCATGGTTGATATCCTTAAGAAGGCGATTCTTGCTCGAGTTTGGATTTTGTGCTTGGAGCTACCAACCCATCTTGCTCAAGTTTCCTACTGATTGGGATATGATATTCTTCCTAGAGGCAAGTTATATAACTTTCTCCACATTCATTGCTTATTATAATCTTGTTAGTTCATATTCTTATGCTTAAATGATGATCTCCACCTTTGGATGATATTCTTATTTAGGGTTTCATTCCTTTGTTTTTCTATACTTTGTTACTAGCTCTAGATGAACCTGAAATGATTGGTACATCCTCCTAGGGTAAAGGATGACCTAGGAAAGGTTGTGGGGGCCAAGTCACGGGCCATCCCCTCTCCTTCCCTCTCTTCCTTACTTGCAACTAAATTGCTAACATGTCATTTTCTGGTTGGTCAGAATTGGTAAATTCATATCTTTTAAACCGCGAGTCCAAAATTTATAAAAATATCTTTTGGAATAAAAAAATTAAGCTCTATCTAATAAAAATTCTTTTGAGGCCTGATTTTAAGGTTTTTTGAAAGGTGGTTTTTGGAATATGATTTTAATACATAGAATCCATAGAAATTACAACTTAATCACTATGATTTCAAATTTGACATAAAGATATGTTTTCTAAATCAGGAGAACCTAATTAGCCCAACAATGATATTTTTAGAGTCTAAATCCATTTTTTGTGAAAAAGATCCAATCTTAGGGTTTCTATGCAATAATGTGCAATATGTAGACTAATGAATGTTAATAAACTGAAATAGGCCAAAGTTGAACTTAGAACATCTATAAGTGATGAAACTTAGTATTTGAACACAATAAATATGTATGTACATTCTTACACCCTAAGTTGGGATATTTTCAAACCAAACCCTATATTCCTTAATGAGACACTATATGAACCCTATTTTCTCTATTCATGACTCTTTTGTTAAATTGTCCCAAAAATTCATATTGATATTTTATTTCTTGTGTCTTGTATCCCACTTCTATGTATCATATATATGATGCTTCTACTTACCATAGTTTCTCTTAGCATGTTAATATTATTAGACTATTTAGCTAATGTAGTGGTACTTATGTACAACCACCCCTAGATAGGGCATGTGTTATTTAGCCCTGGGGATTGTATTATTCTCCCCCGTATATAAATTTTTTAGGTGATTGGGAATGTGTTATTTCTCCCCTCACTTATAGGTTGGAGTCTGTTAGGTGCCTCAACCCGACTTAGTTAATGTAGTCAATATTAATCATGTATGTAATTCCTTTACTATTTTAATATTCTGGAAAGTCTCTATTTTGATTATGCCTCATACTCTTGTTCTCTTCATCTATTGATGATCTTATAACCTTGACTTCGTGTTATTTTCTTTCTTTTGTTCTTGATTATATTTTTGACAAATACCTCATTTTCTTTCCCTCTTGTTGGGTGATTTCCCAAACACTCAGATTTTGGACAAGGTGCTGAACAAGGTCAAGGAAAACATAACCAGGAGTAGATTCTAGATTTTCTTGAAGGATGTTTAGGTTGCTAAAGCTAGATCCTTTGTTTTCTCATCTTTTTCTTCTGAAAGACTTATGTAGTGAACAATGATGAAAGCCATGTAATAGCTTTAATTTCCTTTCCTTTCCGCTGATATTGACATTTTATATGTATCTGGTGCATGCTTATTTGCTTAGAATATTATACATGCATCTCACAATATCTATTATCTTTATAAAAAGATGAATGTTTTATATTTCCTTCAAATTTTAGTAAGGATGTGATCTCGCCTCATTACAAGCTACCTCATTAACTACTTGGATATTTATTGTTGTAGATCATTTATTTTACATTGAGGTCCAACATGGTATGTTTCAAACCCAAATATATCAGCAAATCTACAAAGAAATAGATCTCCAATGGTATGTTCCTCATTTTCATTACATGTTAATGTTTATTTCGAAAGTGATTACGAGCTAACATATTCTGAGGATGAAGAAGATGTAGAAGAAGTTGATTGTGGAAGTTATCTCACTTTTTATTTCACTTTTTTGGTATAGATTATTTAATAATATCTATGTTTAATGTGTTTGTAAATATAAGTTTTAATTTAACATTAGTCAAAAAAATTGTATACTATTATTTTTAGTATATTCTTCACGCACGGTTATAGTTAATTATCATTTTTCACGTCACATTGTTTAAATATAAAAAATAAAAATATTTTAGATAAATCATAATTTTTGTCATAGTGTGATTAATTTTTATTGTGTTCATATGATTTTTATTTTATAAACAATACTGATAATTGATTGTTAGAGTGTAAAATGTTTTACATTGTGCAATTATATTATTTATTATATGTTATGATTTTGACAATAAATAATATTAACACCGCTAATATTTCTAGCCATAAATATTTTAAAAGTATCATTTATGAAGAATGAAGAATGTAATTGTAGGAGGAAATGTTGTTAGTTGTTCCGGAACTTGTTCTCCGGTCTTTTTAAGAGGGAATTCAAAAACTATGTTTTATATGTATGTAAGTCTGTAACTCACCGAAACTCGTGGAACTCAAGTTCCGGCAATTACTTTAAACCAATCATGAAAAGCTGCTAAGGAACTCCAATTCATAAGTTTCCCGGACTAGTTACGACAATCCAATCGGTGCCTTAGCCAAAAGCTTGAATTAACCAAATATCGTGCACTATTACATATATATCAAGACTATTCTCCAAAATACAACTTTCTAAATTTAGACTCTGCTCTCTTCCTCATCTTCTTTACAATTTTCTGGCTCTCTTCCTGGACACCTTGTTGATGCAACCGTAGGGTGCAATTCCCCCATGGAAATCTCATTAATAGAGGTAACATCTTCCCAGACCACATCGTGTTCAAGATCCATGACCTAGCTTGAAGGTTTAAAAATAGAGCGACTATACATGTCTAGTTGTTACTGATTGTAAATATACATGTCCAAACTGGTGGAGACATTGTTTTCTACACTCTGATTGCTGGGCAAGAGCAGGAACGACACTACAGTTAAATGATATGTGCCAAACAACCGAGACTATCCTAAATTAATCCTTTCTTCTCATGAGCCTTAGCTATTGTGGGTCATAGGGAATAATTCCTTCCTTGGAGTTTCTCCGGGGTAGTCGATTGTTGGAACTAATACTTTATTTCTGACCCTTTATGCTAAATTTATGCTAGTTGGACTATAACAAAAGGCGGTTATTGCTTTGCTCAGTTATGCAATTAATGGTTATTTGGTTATATTTATATTTGTAAAAAAATATCTTTTGGAATAAAAAAATTAAGCTCTATCTAATAAAAATGCTTTTGAGGTTTGATTTCAAGGTTTTTTGAAAGGTGGTTTTTGGAATATGATTTTAATACATAAAATCCGTAGAAATTACAACTTAATCACCATGATTTAAAATTTGACATAAAGATATGTTTTCTAAATCAGGAGAACCTAATTAGCCCAACAATGAGATTTTTAGAGTCTAAATCCAATTTTTGTGAAAAAGATCCAATCTTAGGGTTTTTATGCAATAATGTGCAATATGTAGACTAATGAATGTTAATGAATTGAAATAGGCCAAAGTTGAACTTAGAACATCTATAAGTGATGGAACTTAGTATTTGAACACAATAAAGATGTATGTGCATTCTTACACCCTAAGTTGGAATATTTGCAAACCAAACCCAATATTCCCTAATGAGGCACTATATGAACCCTATTTTCTCTATTCATGACTCTTTTGTTAAATTGTCCCAAACATTCGTATTGATATTTTATTTCTTGGGTCTTGTACCCCACTTCCATGTTTTATATATACGATGCTTCTACTTACCATAGTTTCTCTTAGCATGTTAATATTATTAGACTATTTAGTTAGTGTAGTGGTACTTATGTACAACCACCCCTAGATAGGGTATGTGTTATTTCGCCCCGGGGATTGTATTATTCTCCCCCGTATATAGTTTTTTTAGGTGAATGGGAATGTTTTATTTCTCCCCTCACCTATAGGTTGGGGTCTGTTAGGTGCCTCAACCCGACTTAGTTAATGTAGTCAATATTAATCATGCATGTAATTCCTTTACTATTTTAATATTCTGCCAAGTCTCTATTTTGATTATACCTCATACTCTTGTTCTCTTCATCTATTGATGATCTTATAACCTTTACTTCGTGTTATTTTCTTTCTTTTGTTCTTGATCATTTTGTTGATAAATACCTCATTTTCTTTCCCTCTTGTTGGGTGATTTCCCAAACACTCAGATTTTGGACAAGGTGCTGAATAAGGTCAAGGAAAACATGACCAGGAGTAGATTCTAGATTTTCTTGAAGGATGTCTAGGTTGCTAAAGCTAGATCCTTTATTTTCTCATCTTTTTCTTCTGAAAGACTTATGTAGTGAACAATGATGAAAGTCATGTAATAGCTTTAATTTCCTTTCCTTTCCACTAATATTGACATTTTATATGTATCCGGTGCATTATTATTTGTTTGGAATATTATACATGCATCTTACAATATCTATTATCTTTATGAAAAGATGTATTATTTATTATATGTTATGATTTTGATAATAAATAATATTCACACCGCTAATATTTCTAGCCATAAATATTTTACAAGTATCATTTATGAAAATGAAGAATGTAATTGTAGGAGGAAATGTTGTTAGTTGTTCTGGAACTCGTTCTCTGGTCTTTTTAAGAGGGAACTCAGAAACTATGTTGTATATGTATGTAAGTCTGTAACTCACCGGAACTCACGGAACTCAAGTTCCGGCAATTGCTTTAAACCAATCATGAAAAGCTACTAAGGAACTCCAATTCATAAGTTTCCCAGACCAGTTACGACAATCCAATCGGTGCCTTAGCCAAAATCTTGAATTAACCAAATATAGTGCATTATTACATATATATCAAGACTATTCTCCAAAATACAACTTTCTAAGTTTAGACTATGCTCTCTTCCTCATCTTCTTTACAATTTTCTGGCTCTCTTCCTGGACACCTTGTTGATGCAACCGTAGGGTGCAATTCCCCCATGGAAATCTCATTAATAGAGGTAACATCTTCCCAGACCACATCGTGTTCAAGATCCGTGACCTAGCTTGAAGGTTTTAAAATAGAGCGACTATACATGTCTAGTTGTTACTGATTGTAAATATACATGTCCAAACTGGTGGACATTGTTTTCTACACTCTGATTGCTGGGCAAGAGCAGGAACGACACTACAGTTAAATGATATGTGCCAAACAACCGAGACTATCCTAAATTAATCCTTTCTTCTCATGAGCCTTAGCTATTGTGGGTCATAGGGAAGAATTCCTTCCTTGGAGTCTCTCCGGGGTAGACGATTGTTGGAACTAATACTTTATTTCTGACCCTTTATGCTAAATTTATGCTAGTTGGACTATAACAAAATGTGATTATTGCTTTGCTCAGTTATGCAATTAATGGTTTTTTGGTTATATTTATATTTGTAAATGTAACAAATCGAAAAATAATGATCCAATGAAGGTTTGTTATGTGCAGCATAATTAGGAGTAAACCCCATTTATATGGTGTATATCATAGCTACGACAAAGTGATTTCCAATGACTGGTAATATACAAACCAACCGGTCACTGTTGTTGTTATATATGAAAGAGATCAATATTTGTTTGGATACAACACAAGGAGGACCCCTAGTACAACTACAAGTTTATACCTATGCACGTTGTGAAAAACCCACCTGCCAATCTGCCATGGTAGTTGTCCGGGTTGTTTTATGTGTTCACATGAAGTAATGTAAGAATAGCATCCGGGGAAGTGCAAAATTTGTTTAAAACCAGGGAAGCCAAACGGCTGCTTACAATAACACATAACTGTATAATTTGCAACATGAAAAAACGCGGGCACCAATTCCACCAAAGTAATATAATAAAACATCGTAGTACTTCACGAAGAAGCTTATTCTAAAACCGTTTACTTTCTTGGTCCACGCCATTCGGTCAAGTGATGGTCGCGCACCTCTGATTTTCTTTTCTTTCGAGATGAGCTGTAGGTGATAAACGAACAGATGTTATCTTTCACTGTCGGAGGTCCAAATTAAACGTTGTGGTAGACGACACAAACCGTGTTGTGTATTTCTCCCGTCTTTGAGCTCCATGGACAAGAACGGATGATGTGAAGGTCGGGCCTCTACTTCGGCTTTATCTGCATCTGTAAGTATCCGTTTTACACAAAATAATCACGGTACTACATGTCACTAGCCAAATCTAGCCTGAAGTTAATTTATCTCATTCTCTTGAGAGTGTATTCTTGTATCGTAATCATTTTATAAATATGATTATCCAGCTTATTACTCTACGCAACCACATCATTCAGGGCCCCGCATCCACATTCAGCCGCAGAGGTATTAATTAGTCTTCCCAAACCGCGTATACATGACTCTGCATCCGGCCTGGGGTAAAAGAAACAGAATGACTATTCCTGTTCTGCTGTTACTGGTTGTAGATATATACAGTTGGAATCCCATAATTAGTAACTCCTGCTGTAATTTTAAATAGAGCATCCGAACGGCCCCTTAGGGAAATTCAAGAATACCCGCCACCATAAATGTTTGTTGCCACAGACAAAGTCGATGTGCAAAGCCTACCCGCCACCATAAATATTTTGTAGAACGAGATTATCGCTCCTTTTTTTTTCTTCTTCTTCTTCTTCTTTGTTTTCAATAAATATTTTAATAATTGGCGTTACAGATGTATATATGTGTGAAAAAGACATGTCCAGAAGAAAATGTTACTTTAGCACATCATGTTTCCCACGATTGGGTGTGGTTTGAGGTTTCTTGACCCTCTTAACAACGATGATCCCAACAAACATTGATAGCGTTATCAATAGCGGTTGAGGTTCGTGAGCTAGGGTACACGGTTGCTCCATACGTGGGAGGGACCTTTGTGGCAACGATGACGAGACAGTGGGCTCAGCGGCATAGGCATTGATGCCCACGGTTGGTTGACCAATTCAAACGTGATGAAACTGGGTGTTTCCAGTGAGCAAAACAAAAGAAACTTTGCGGTAGACGGCTTATCGCGTTTGGCGCTGCAGGTTAGTTCTTGGGACGAGGATGGTCTCGTCGACCCTATTGGCGACTTATTCGAGACCGAGTGTAGAATAAGGCAGACCTAGTCCATAGAATCAGTCTGTTGACTTTGAGTAGCGAACTCCTTTTGTACGGAGGAGGGTCAGGGTCGGACACAGAAGATAACCTCTCGAATTATATAAAATTATACAAAAGATCGGTTTGACCGTGGATGGCTCAAAGCTTATGAATATACTAGCAGTCTAATTTGTTTGTTTCCCTACAAGAAATTAGAGTTATACGTAAAAAAAAATAGCAAGTTAAACATTCCATCGCAACAAATGCATGCCAAATAAAATATTTTTAGCTAGTAGTATATGAACGATCAACAATAAAACATTCACCGTAAATGATATATACTCATTTCGTATCTAATTTTCTCTCTCTTTTCCATCACCCTGAATCTAAACGTTATTTTTTTTACCCTAGTTCATTTGAAAATATAGAAAGGGATGCCTCATTATTCTCCCCATAACCTCACGAACCCTAGAATGCAGAATAAAGACGTGAATCAAGGTGTATTATGAAGGTTTGAACATGTTGCACTTCATTACTCGATCATTCTTATCCATCACTTTTCTTACCGAACTCACAACAATACACATTTTTGGTGATTTCTATCATATGAAACTCTTAAACATAATAAATATGATTGACTTTATAAGATTCGTTATGGCGCCGTTATCCCCATCAATTTCTAAACGTTGGAAACTTCATGTTGCTAGCATCCCCGTACTTCGCCAACCGAAAAATATAGAAATGTGGTAGTCGTTGATAAAAGGGAGGTTGCCGCACCTCTTTTAGATCTAACATCTCTCATCCCTCAACCATTACATTTAGAAACTCGTTCAACTAGAGCCTAAACTACTATTTTAAACATGCCACATTAGGATGCTACTTATAAACCATTTTCAAAACCATCGAATATTTTCTAACATCAACCACCTAACCTAAGTGATAAGACTATGCATCCTAGGCTCTTCACCTGATTACCATATTATTCCAAGAAACTATGATGATTCATAGCTGCAATAACATCATTTAATGCACACATCATAAGTATTTCACACTCTTATCACAGAAAAATGATGGACACATCACAAAGTGTTCTAGACAGATCAAAAGGTGGTTATTTTTTAAATTAATCTACACATATTTTGACTAGGGGTGACAGTCTGATTTGGACTACATATGTTCTGACTTGGGGTGATAGTCAAAATTTGGACTTGATGAATTTTATGTAGAGTCATGTAGGATCAATACTTTTTGACTAAATTCTAAACTTACTAAGGATTGATTTTCAGGTTAAACACTTTAACTAACCTCACCCTAAAATATTTTTACCTAATTCATAATCCAAAATTCAAATCATAATTTCCCAAAAAAATCAATAGTTTCTCTCTCTCTCTCTCTCTCTCTCTATATATATATATATATATATATATATATATATCCACACACACACACACACATCAATGTATACTAACTTATAGTGTAATTGAAAGACATATACAAATTAAAATAGAGTGTAAAATTGTAACAACCCCACCCCTTAGCAACCTCCATTTAAGGAAGGCTAAGAAGCTGGTGTTGTTATCCCAAAATTAGATCAATTGGTTTTGTAAATAATAAAAATAATCAATAAATTCTAGCACAACTAAGTTTAAAATAGGATAAAAATTTATTTCTCACATACCTTTCAAAATAGGAGTTTTGAACTTTACCTGAAGTAGAGTTCTATCCATCCAAATCCTCCAATCTTTATTTAGCTTAATCCTTCAAATGTCACTTTAAATGTTAATCCACTTTCATGTATTTCTAAAATGCTGACAAATAAAACGTCAGTCAGTATAACATATTATACTGGTACGTGGGGGAAACAAATATTTCTTACCAATCAAAATTTACATTTTCATTATAACTTCCCAACCGTTTTTACCATCCTCTTATATACCCTCTCTTGGGATTTAGTCCCTGCAACGGACATTAGGCTACCTTATCAATCCTGAGCTTGGTATCTTATGGGTCACCTCTCTAGGTGCCATGCAGTCTTCCCATCCAAGGCTTGACCACCTATGACCTTCCCATCCTGGGATTGGTCTGAACTTCCCTCCTGGGCTTGGTCTCTCAACATCATCATACCATATATCATAAATCCAAAGTTGGTATGCAGGTTCAGGCAAGTCATCAGTAATATATGGTGATAATCATAGTCACTTTATAGATTGCAAGAATTAAAGTTCATCCAAGTATTTAATTGCAAGCAATCGATAAAACATCATAAATCACCGTGAAACTAAAGAGATTATACATAAGCATAACTACATACCTCATTAGGAGTCAAAATATGCAAGATATCCAATCCAAACAAGATGATCTATCAAGCAAGCCAAGCAACCAATCAAGCAACCATTGATCCTGAAAAATATGTATAATACATAATTGTTACCATCATATTCCAAACAACTCGTTATTGGCTTGGGACTCCTTTATAAGGTTTCTAAGCCTTATTAGGATCCATTAGTGTTTCTTAGATCTATTTCTCATCTTTTATCCTTTTTAGGTCAACAAGCCCTAAAATATCTTTTCCACTCATAAAAACCCTAATTACACAAATTATCCATATTAAGGGTCTTTATTTTCAAATTATCTTTTGAACATCATATCTCTGTCTTACTTATGGATTTATTAACTATAACCATTAAAACTTATAATTACCAAAATTAGAGTTTCTAAGGCTATTAATTCACTTTCATATACAGAGAACCCTAAATTAAGTCAATTATGAACAAAGATCATCCTTTTAGATCTAATTCTTCCTTTTATTAACAACAAGTTTATATACAACTCAAAATATTTAGGGAACATCATTAGATCTAATTATCATCAAAACATAGGGTTTTTTTATTAATAAAACCATCAAAGATGACAACTTTACACACTTTTCTAATTGCAAGCAGAATCAGGCTTCAATTATATTTTTAATGGATTCCTTGTATTTTCTGATCAATTTTCATATATAGTTTATCTTGATCCGAGTTACCAATTTATTTCTAGAATTTTTGCAAAATAAACATGTCTAGGCCAATCAGAAGAGACCACGTCAGAATAGGGGTTTATACCTTGAATCCATGCGGACCACAACTGGACCAATGGCTCGACCCTCTCAGTGTGCAGTCTGATCGGTTGGAAACCCAAGTCAGGGTGCACAATGACTCTCCTACCCCTATGCCAATGAATCTGAGATGTTACACGCCTGGGGTAGGAAGGTACTTCTACCCTTCCTCATCTTCTTCCTCCAGCGAGGTCCCTGTTCATGAGCCTAACACCTGGGTGGTCAACACGACCGTTGACTTCACACTCTAACACGTCAGAGGGTCAGGCAAGGGTGAATGCACCATCACTGGGTCCGGAAGGACTCATTGGAAGTCTCGTACAAGCCGGAGGGGCACGGACCAGGGCGTGCAGTGGAGTCCCCGTTGGCGATGAACATGGGATCGTATGTAGCGGGCGTGTCAGCCTGCCATTGGGCTGCTGGGACTTCTACTCCATTCGTTAAAGCTTTTCCCTGACTCCCAGACCCAATCCCTTGGTCCTTATATAGGGAATAGGCTGGGAGCTCCAGGGAGTCCATCAATGGAGGCTGACTCCCATGCCGATTTGGGGAAAATCCCAATCGTGGACCGTATTGAGAGACCAGGGATCATCCTGGTCGGATTCACACTCCTGAATCTAATGGGACATGGATCGAAGACAAAGAGGGGAAAGGAGAGTGAGATTGGGATTTGAGAAACTCATGGATATTGTAGGCACGACTGCCACCTAAGCCTGAGCTGGGAGATGATGCATATCTATTGGATTATCCATCGAACATCTAGCAGGCTACACAAAACCAAAGGGGAATTGTGTCCCAATTTAATTCAAATTGTGACATTAAATAATATCCTTCTCACTTTAGGAAATCTTAAAAAAATATCTCCTAAACCTCTTACTTTTTTATCCCAAATTTTATAATAGAGTCATTAATAACTTAAACTACTTGTGGGCAAAGTTTGGGACTAAAGTTCAAAAGTAAAAGAGACTTTTCTTCTTATCCAAGTTATCTACTCAAAAGGCATATTTATGCAATTGAAATTCATATTTTCTCTTTCTTTCTCTTCTTCTTTATTTGGATTCCTTTTATCATTAGAAACCAAGTGGATTCGAAAGCTAATAAATAAAGGTAATCCATACCACTTTTTGGAGAATTCTACATAATTCTCACCATTATCTTTATTTCTTTATCCTTTTTATTTATTATGAGATTTATTTTATCTTTTCTTCCCTTTTTATCACATTGGACTCACTAAATTTGTAGGATCCAAGAAAACATACATTCAAGGGAAATATTGCAAAAGAAACCCATAAATTATACAATTTCCATGCATATACATTTAATTTGAGAAATTGCATTTCAATCAATATAAACCCAAAAATTGGGGTTCTAACAAAAATAATCTAGAACGCCAACTTTATAAAACATAAAAATCATATGAATTATATATAATAATTGCAATATTGGTGATATCAAAAAATAATTAATCTAAACTCAATACAAACTAATACAAATGTGAAGTTATGAAATCAGTTTATACCCAAAGATGAGAAATCATACAATGTGGCCCTTTTGGTTTACGAAAGAGGCTATATAAAATTCTCCAAAATAAACACAAGTAGGGGCATATTACTAATTTAAAAGGACGTAGAATAGGATAAACTTCATTATTTTTTGGAACATATAATTACAAACTTTAGATGAATCAAGTCATTTGGAACTTAAGTCTAAATTTAGACCCGACCTTAAAATAATTAAAATTCTTCAGGGTGTCAAATAACTTTAGATTCTGAATTTTGGGTGGACTGAATCAATTCGGGTTTAAAATGCAAACCCAGATCGCGACTATAAGAAAACTTTGAATGATGTGGGTGGGTAATATTTGGATGGAGTTATTAAACTTTAGGTCCTAACCATTTAAACAATGAAAAAAAGCATAATAGCACACTTTCACAAAAATATTTACCAACATAGCACATTTTACAAAATCCTCAGTCGAGGCAGAAGTACGTGCTATCGCTCTGGGGTTGCTGTGTTCAAGCAATGACCATAGTAAACCAATTATTATCCTTACCGACTGCTCGCTTGCTGTGGAAGCTATTGAAGATACCATCGGGAAATTCCCAAGCCTGCATGGCTGGACCAAACTTATTCAAGATTATCTGGAGCGGTTTGGGAATGTGAAGATTCTGAAGACACCAAGGGAAAACATTGGACCTGCGGATGCCCTCGCCAAACAACACCTAAAAACCTATAAGGACACTTGTGTCTACACAGATTGTCCTCTCGACCCTGTGGGTCACCCTCTCCCTCTTCTTCGTTGTAATGGTGGGATACCCACCAAATTTATTTTCAAAGTAGGAAATAATTGTAACTTGGTTGACTTACCTGCAGGAGAAGGGCGGGATGAATAAGAATACCTTCTGACTTCTCCAAAAAAAAAAAAAAAAAAAATTTAAAAAAGAATAAAAAAAGTCAATAACTCCACATTAAGTGGTGCTTTCAATTGAAGCCACACCTACGTGCAAAGTTGAACGCACACTCAATGTGGCGCTTTTCCCTTTTTTATTTTTTTATTTTAAAATAAACACATCAACATTTGTGGAATTTGCAGTTCTTGATACAAAAAGCTTCACACAAAGTGACATTTTTAGAATAAAGTGTGCTATTTCGGAAAATATTTTATAAAGTGCGCTATATTGGTAAACATTTTTATAAAAGTGTGCTAAATTGATTTTTTTCTTAAACGATTCAGCCTAGATTTGACTATTTTCAAAATGAGATGTGTAGTCAATGTTACTGTGCAAATCATCTCCGTCTCCGAGTTTGTCCACTTGTTTGTTTTCATTGAAAAACATAAAACAACATTATCTTACTATATCTTAATACATTTTATTAAATGCTTTGGGCAGTTGGTGATCGGGTGGTGTGTTTGTGAGAAAGATAACTCAAAATGACAGATCTGGTATTCAATGTTCAGCCGGTCCATGCGTCCCACGATTGTGCGTGGTTTGGTAATGTGGTCCAATCAAAACATGGACATCAATGTTTCTATTGATTAAGCTTTTTGGTATTTATTGAGGCTGGGTTCATGAATCATGACCTCGAGTACGGGGAACTACATACTTTATAACTATTATATATTAAAAAAAAGAATGTGACAACAAAGAAACAGTCAGCTTAGCGGTATAGGGGTTGACGGCAGCAGTAGATTACACAGTGACGTACCAAAAGACCACAGCGATGGTCTCGGGAAGGAAGAAGACCCGTTCAAATGGAGATAAATTGTACACTTATTTACAAAAACCCAAACAATCTTACATTATTGTGGACATAAATGTGAATTGTTGAAAGGTTCCTTTCAGTCCATATAATTGTTGAAAGACCGACAGCTGTGACCTTAGTCTATGCCCTCGAAGAAGTGCTCACTCGATCACTCGACAAGCCATGGTCAAAATGAAGCGTTCCAAGGTCACACCTAGTTGGTCAAGGGTATGCCTTATGAGGAATGACATAGGTACGATTACCGAGGACTGTAACCGCCTCATCAACTGCAAATTGCTTGATGGCAACTTTTCTTACAAAGAGGACATTCCCCCTCAAATGTCATGCTGTGGAGTGTAAGGTGCTTCACTATAGCAGGTTAGACAATTTGATTAAGTATTGTAACTAGTACATAATTGATCTTTCGTGTCGGTTAAATAAGTTTTTTGGCGTCGGTTTCAAAGCGACACCCAAGTGGGCGCCGCTAAAAGTAGAAACTTTCAGCGTCAGTTTCAACATCGACGTTATAACCCTTCCTGCCACCAATAAAACGTGCCAGTAAGGACACCATATGCGTTAGTTTTTACCTATAATCGACACTAGCTATATCCCTGCTAAAAGATGTCAGCTTTATACTAATAACCGACGTCAGAAAAGACAAAAAATCAACACCCAGAAAAGAGATAAAGACGCCAGTGTTATACTAATAACCGACGCAGTAAGGTTTTGTTGTCAGTTTTATACTAATAACCGACACCTATGTTCTGATTTTTTTCTTATCAGTTTACAGGCTTGTTGTCCGGTAGGTCAGCAGGATGCAGAACCTGCAGTTCAGTTTTGAACTGCAGGTTTACAACACCCTTTGATTTCAACCAACAACATGCTATAAACCTGCAAAATTAACAAGGATATTCAACAATTTATGATCATGTGATTCACACACATGTATAAGCACATTTCATTCATATTATTTTTCATCACACACATATAGAAACCAGTAGCAACCTGCAGTTCTATTCGTTTCATCTCTTTTCACATTCAGACACACGTAGAGACATTTATGTATTGATCATCTTCACATTCACACATATGAAAATTTAAAAAAATTCATTCACATGTCATCAAATACAAAATTAATTATGAGAACAAAGTTTAGAAATATCATTCTTTATTATTATCGTCATCAGTATCCCAATCATAATAAAATATTCTCACTACTTGTAAGGCTTTTGCCCATTGTTCTCTTACATCATCTGATTCTTCCATCATATAGGGAGTATGTACATCTAATAACTTTTCACCTGTAGTGAAGTCACTGGTTTTAAACACCTACAAAGAGAATGATGTATATATATAATTAATAATATATAATAAGATTGATATATTTCATATTATCTCTTATCAAAAAAAAATATTTCATATTATCTAATGAGACTATATATAATACATATTGTATGATATCGATTTCCATTGCAGCATGTTTGATAATTAGGTCCATATATCACATCACATAGTATGCACATCCCCAACCGTTGTCTTGTTTAGCACACTATAAATTAAAACATACAAAATGTTCAAAAATACAAACAATCATAATTCACATAAATAATATATACATTGGAGTCGGGAAATTACTTTCACATTCTCCCAAATTAGTAATTGTTTCTTTCTCTTAGAGATGTTGGAGATGTTTCCTCCAACTTTTTTGAACTCTCTTAGAGCCCTACATGTTAATGTAACATATTAAATTGCATAATTAAATAGTAATGTAATAATAGATGTTAACAAATATAAAAATATGAGATATTTCTCACATGAATAATGACATTTTTATTGGGTGTCCATATAATGTGTCTAATTCCTTTCCCGCAGGATCTAGATAATAAACAGTGAACGTCTTGGGGACAATAACCAGTAACTCCCAATGCCTACCACTAGAGGTAATAAAGTTAAAAATTAATAACTCAAAATCTACAATAAAAATGTAATTTTCTTAAGTCCAAATTATAAGTAAAGTAAACTTACTCAACATTGAATGGAGCTATTATGACCGTCTTCTTTTTTTTTACTAAAATATTTAAAAGTAACAGAGCAGTATGAGGTAACTGATGAAGAGTCTTTATCTACAAGACTAATCAAAGATGGAACTAGAAATCCCACATGGAAAAATAAAAAATCTTTATAGATCGTGTGTAAGTGGCTGCAAAACATGTATTACGTATGCATTAATATATAAGAAACTAGATCACCATATATAAAACAAGGTATATGGATGTATAAACAAGATCTTACCATATCCATAGCTCTATCATAGATGTATTCATCCAATCATAACAAACAAACTCTAAAATATCTTGTATAAATAGATTGTTATCGTAGGATTCACCTACAACATCCTTCGGAATAGAAATATTTATAGGACAATTTGGGTTATGTTCGCCTATCCATACTGCCATACCCCTACAATTAGGACCTAACGAGGCGTATAGGTCCGTTGGAAGCCAACTAGGTACTTTAGGAGGTGGAGGCCGAGATGTAACATGTGTCTTTCTTTTGACCTGTATATATAATTTTAGATTAATTGACTCATATACACACACTAACAAATTAACGTAATGTAAATTTACCATACAATATTAGTATAGACGATATCCGTTTTGGGCCACAATATCACTCCGCCTTCTGCTTCACCAAGCATTTCAGAATCTAGGTGGGCATATGGCAATGGATGATCCTTCCAATTGGGAAGTATATATATTGGGCTTACATGAACCACACCATCTGGTACTGGAGTCCCATGAAACATGTCCCCTAGAAGGGGTGGGTAAGCCTCGACCTCTGCAACGATAAATTCTTGACTTTTTAGTCAGAATGGCTTCAACCCCTACAAATTTACGTAAAGAATGTTATATACATATATACATGAACATATCATCTTAAAAAGACTAGCTACTATGTCATAAAAATACTTACGGCGGACGTGTTAGGTGAGTCTACATGATTACTCCCAACCTCAGTAGTAGGAGAAGAGCGACACACCACAGGTACTGTCTGAGTGACAGTCTGAGACGCCTGCCACTTCACCATTGCTTCTTGGATTATCTTATTAATTAACTCATCTACTTGTACACCGAAAAAAGAAACACTAGCTTTTGATTTTTGAATTCCCTTTCGCAATAACATTCTAAAAAAAGAATAGGTTACCTCAACATTTGATAATCTTGCTTTTGGGACAGGTTTGCTATGTGATGGCCCAAAGAACGCTTTATGCCCACACCAACGCCTGCACCCCTAACACGTCCATGATGCTTTGGGTTACCAAGAACAACTATCAATTCATCCCTTGTGCCCTCAGGGATGAACTTGCCTTCCTTCCTCTTCTCGTGAAGCTCCCGCTAATCACCATCAATAGAAATTGGTAAGTAAACATAACAATAATCAATATCGATTGCTCTAAGAGTTGAATTTTACCATTTTTGTAGCCACCTCAGTAGTTGCGAGCTTGGTTATATCTCCTTTCTTGTTTTGCCTCCCAGCTATCCACATAGCATGGCGAGGTAGAGGTGCGAGACCAATAGTAGAGGACTCTGTAGTCTCTTAAGTAGCAGCAAACTGAGCAGTAGACTCAACCTGTAGTCTTTGGTGAACACATGCATAGCCTTTTGGACCCATCGTGTGGTCATGCACATTTAGTGCACGCCTTGCTCTTTGAGCATCGCTGATAACCTTGTTAGTAAGCACATTGATTTGGTTAGTAACACTAAAGGTTAATCTTGAATAGGTGAATACATAAGAACGTATATTAATTAAATTGGGAGTGACACCTAATACCTTGAATTTATCAGTTTTTCTTTTGGTAACAAACTCCTCCCAGTCATTGGGGTCCAGGTAGCTCCATTGCTAAGTGGATGGCTTCTTCCTCTTCTCAACATCTCGTATGTAATCTTGGGTGAGATTTGTCCTATAGTTCCTTAGGACCCTCCCACAACATTGCATCACGCATTTACGATGCAACTTTTCATCCAGTTCAAATATACTCTACAAAATAAAATTACTATTAACTATATCCTAAAAATTAATAATCTACAAAATAGAATTGAAAATAATAATAACTCATGCATAGTTCCATCCATACTAAGTCTTTCTTCCCCTTAGGAACTTTATGCTAAGATTATACATTAGGACTACAATGGCTATGAGTAAGAACCCCAAGATATGAAATAAATGAGTTGCAGTTCACTCCAACTGGATTCCATGCATGATCAAAATCCACAGGCAGTTTGGGTCCATTGCCCCTTTGTTGTAGTAACTTGTTCGTCATAGTGATGCCCCTCACTTTTTCAATTAAGTGCCCCAAGTTCTTCAGGGGGTACATCATCAACCTAAAATTTGACAAAATAAACATACTTACATGATATAACTATAAATGGACATATAGATAGAAATATAGGATATATTTTTAAAACTTACCTTATGAGGCAGTGCATTGATATCCTCACCCTCACAGTAATCATCATCATAGTCATCATGCTCATGCTCAGCCATCTAAAAGTGTCATTAAAAAAAATCAAACATTTAGCATTTGACATAACTAGAAGATAATAAAATATTGTAAAGTTCACATTCAGAAAAATAAAACATATAAAAAATATAAACATGCATGCCTCTAATATTGCGATATTTTATCAATTAACAATCCTTCATTGTGATCTCCACGCACATACAAGTCATCATTAGCTTCAATATTTGGTAGTGTTGGCAACCCAACTGAGAATGGACTTGAGTCATCATACTTATCATAGTACTCTTCTTCATCTATATGATCTTCAATGAACTGTATTTTACCATGAAGAACAACCGACCATTTATCATTTGTAGGATCATCGATATAACATACTTGTTTTTCCTGTGATGCCAATATGAATGGTTCACCCCTCTCGCCAATCTTTTCAAAGTTCACTAATGTGAAACCCAATTCATCCACTATAACTCCTTTGATGTTATCAACCCAATTACATTTAAAGAGCAGAATTCTGAAATCTACGTAGAAAAACTCCCATATGTCTTCAATGACACTGTAATATGACATTTTAGCTTCACATGGACTCTTATCCTTTGCACTTACAAAAAACAATAAAGACGCTTGAAGGGCGACCCCACTATTTTGGATGACACTCTTATCATCTTGACGCTTTGTGTAATATGAGAATCCATTCATGTCAAACTCTTCATAAGACATAACATTCAATTTTGGTTTAAAGGTTAGACATTTGATAGTTTCAGTAAGATTATTTGGTGTTTGAGATAGTTGATATAAGACTTTATCTTAAAACCACTTAATAAATGTCTTGTTATGCTCTCTAGCAAGCCACATTGAATTGGCTCGAGGATATTGTCTCTTGATGAAATTGGTATGTTCCTCGATATAAACAATCACTTCGTCGATGTTGTGAAAAATATACAAGTGACCTTGTTCCAACTGCTCACAGCTGATTACTTTCATCTGTGATCCCAAAATTCCTTTATCGGAATACTCCTAAATATTCTTGTCATTAATAGGAGCGTCATTACCACTCAGAAAGTCATTGCAAAAATCCATAACCTCTCTCGCCACATAACCCTCAACAATACCCCCTTCAGGCCGACAATAGTTTCAAACATCACCTTTAAAAATGCTCATGTATCGTTCAAAGGGATACATCCAATGCAAGAAAACTGGTCCCAACATTTTCACTTACCTAATCAAGTGGACAACAAGATGTACCATGATATCAAAGAATGAAGAAGGAAAATACATCTCAAACTGACATAGGGTAACAACCACTTCTCTTTACAATTTATCGAGAGTATCAGGGTCAATAACTTTGCTGCACATACTATTGAAAAAGAAACAAAGTCTGGTGATTGCAAACCTTACATGCTTTGGCAATATAGATCGAATGGCCAAGGATAATATTTGTTGCATTAGAGTGTGACAATCATGAGATTTAAGACCTATCAACTTCAAATATTTCATTGATATAAATCTACGGATGTTGGATGAGTAACCCTGTGGCACCTTAATATTTACCAAGCATTTACAAAAAGCTTTCTTCTCCTTTCTAGACAATGTGTAACAAGCGGGAGGTAAGTATGTTCTCTGATCGCTACTAACTACTTCTGTTAATTTTGTCCTTATTCCCATTTCACGTAGGTCCATTCTGGATTTTATCCCATCTTTAGTCTTACCTGATATATTCAACAGAGTACCAATGACGCTATCACAAACATTTTTCTCAACGTGCATGACATCGATACAATGCTTGACTGCCAAAGAACTCCAATAAGGAAGATCCCAAAATATTAACTTCTTGAATAAATATT
Source organism: Alisma plantago-aquatica (assembly GCA_963693085.1). Classification (NCBI taxonomy): domain Eukaryota; kingdom Viridiplantae; phylum Streptophyta; class Magnoliopsida; order Alismatales; family Alismataceae; genus Alisma; species Alisma plantago-aquatica. The sequence continues at coordinate 1,430,715,335 of OY856409.1, forward strand.
TTTCACTCCGTGTGGCCATGGTACATTGTGATCTCTTACCAAATTCATTGGCAAAGTCTTTTAATCTTTCATAAATAACCTCCCCTGGTATAGGTTTATTTGCACTCCGTTCCTCATTTCGTCCATTGAATGCTTTGTGCAACCTACGATACAGATGGAATTTTGGAAGAAACCTTCGATGACCAAGATATACAGTCTTGCTTCCATGTTTTAGTCATATTGAATCAATGTTCTCTTCACATATAGGACACACTTTAGATCCTTTGACACTATACCCAGACAAATTCCCATATGCTGGAAAGTCATTAACAGTGCAAAACAACATAGCGTGCAAACAAAATGTCTCTCTTCGTGAAGTATCATAAGTCATCACACCTTCACCCCAGAGTTTCTTTAAGTCGTCAATCAGAGGTTCAAGATAAACATCGATACCATTTTTAGGTTATTTAGGGCTCGATATCAACAACGACAACATAACGTACTTATTTTTCATACACAACCAGGGAGGAAGATTGTATATAACAAGCATAACTGGCCAAGTGCTATGTTGTCTGCTCAATGTCCCGTATGGATTCATCCCATATGTACAAAGCCCAAGTCTTAGATTCCTGACTTCTTCACCAAATTTAGGGTACGATAAATCAATCTTCTTCCACTGTGGGGAATCAGACGCATGTCGTAAGATCCCATCATTATTTTTCTTAACATCTGCATGCCACCTCAGATTCTTCACATCGATCGGATTGGAAAACAAGCATTGAAACCGTGATATTATAGGTAGATACCACATCACCTTGGTAGGAGAACCAGTTTTGGACTCCCCCGAAGTTGTCAATTTATACATTGACGCACCACATTTTGGACAATCTTTCAAATCCACATAGTCTTTTGAAATAATACACAATCATTCGGGCATGCGTGTATCTTCTTGGCCTCCATTCTCATTGGGCACAATAATTTCTTTAATTGGTATTTTGAGATTGGCAGCTCGTTTCCTTCGGGAAGAATTTCTTTCAACAAAGACAACAATGATGTGAAGCTTTTGTCGCTCCATCTATTGTTAGCTTTCATCTTGTACAATCTCAAGACAGCGCTAAGCTTTGTAAACTTAGTACAACCTGTGTATAACAATATCTCAACATCATGCACAATGTTTCTAAACATGGGAGGTGGATTGGTGTGCTCTACCCCACAACTATCAAGCATCACATCAACGATGTCTACTGGAACTGGTTCGTTCACATCTACGTCATCAGAGGCAATTTCTTCTTCCACACAAGCACTGCTATCAACATCCACTCATTTCAGGTTTGAAATCTCTCAATGCCAGTGCCATTCTGTATAGCCATGTACAATCCCGTTGCACATGACATGACTTTTGATTTCGTCACCAGTGCTGACTTTCAAGTTGTTACCACAATGCCTACATGGATAGTAGAACCTATCTCCAGGTTGTTTCCTATGTTCCTCGGCAAATCTAATAAACTGATCAAGACCAGAAATAAACTCTAGGGTGCAACGATTTAGAATGGACATCCATGATCTATCCATTCTACGATCAAAGAGAAAACAAGTATATATTAGGGTTTAGGGTTAAAAGATTAGGGTCTAGGGTTAAAAGATTAGGGTTTATGGTTAAAAGTTTAGGGTTTAAGGTCTGATATATAATAAATGTGTACCACCTATCCCATTCTTGAACACCTAATCTCACTAGTAACTGTATAATGTGTATTGGGTTTTCAAGAAAATTTCAGCAGCATTTCTCCACTGTTCTCCAAGTACATATGTACTTAGAGAACAAATGGGGAAATGCTACTAAAATTTTCTTGAAAACCCAATACACATTATACACTTACATCCTAAGTGATATTAAAGTGTTCAAGAATAGTCCCATACCAGGGACTATCCAAGATTTACTCCTAATGAGTAAATCTTGGATGGGTTTCTAGGCTAACAAATACATGTATGTTGTCATTCTTATACCTACAATCCTAGTTTCATCATTAATATCCTAAGTTTTATGTAACATCATTTAATCATGCTTGTCAGTAAATACTAAATAGTAAATAAACCATGATTCCATATGTCAAATATTTGAATCAAAATGAAGCCTAATGGCACATTGGGAGAGTGAGAATATTATACCTCACTTGAAGGCTATAGAAGAAATATATGCAAATCAACAACACCTGCAACAACATAAATGCACGATTCAAATATGTTATAATGTATTAATTAGGGATCAATCTGGAAGTTTTAACAAAATCAACCACCACGGTCGTGCTACCCAGCACGGCCGTGCTACCACCCTTCATTTTCATCCATCCAACATGTGATTTCACAACACCATCTCCACCCCTCTGGCCTGATCGGTCGTGTGCAGAGTAGATATACTGACGGGTGGTGTGACACCTGCTCAGATGTTGAGGGCATAGACGGACTCACCGTAGAGATGGAGCTGGGACTAGGATTTGGGCATGTTGAAGAGTGGAGGAAGAAGAGGAGCAGGCCGGCATGGAGAAGAGTACCTTTCATTACAGCGGCATCGAGCAGTAGGGGGGCAGTAGGGGAAGCAGTTCGGTAGAAGAGCAACATCGGCAGAGAAGAGCAGCGACGGAGAGGAGGACCGGTGGTGGATAAGAGCAACAATGGAGAAGAGCAGCGACAGAGAGGAATCACTAGACCCTAAACTTGAAATCGGGAATGAATGAAACAATAAAAAGGGAAGAGTCACGGTTCGCACAGGTGCTATTAAGTTAACTATAGACGTTGGTTATTATAAAAAATCGACGCTTAAGACCATTAGGTGTCGGTCACCACAAAAAAATTGACACCTATGTTCAATCATAGTCGTCGGTTTCAACTAGACAACTGACTCCTATCTACATATGCCGACAAAAAAATGTTCTTGAATTACGACCATAGTCGTCAGTTTCCATATAAAACTGATGCCAATGGGGGCAATTTTGGGGGTGCATTTTTTTGCGGGGACAGCGTGCGAACACACATCTATGTTGGTTATTGCAAGAAAACTGACGACAAAAATGGGGCTGATTTCAATCTCATGAAAAATCTTTAGTCATTGGTTACTTGGTCAACAACCGACGCCGTATTTGAAATTTTGGAGGTAATTTTTTTGCACTAGAAAAATTGTATTTGGCGGGTGATTTTAGGTGTCGATTTCTTATTATGAAACCGACGCTAAATAGAAAGTGATGCCCGTGTCTTGTGAAAATTGGTTGGTCTTCACATATAGACGTCATTTTGTGTTTTTAGCCGACGTTTTAGGATTTAGGCGTCGGTTTTTGGAAAACAAATGACACTTCTAAATGTGACATTATACATCATTTCTATAGTAGCTTCCACTATAAATAGATGCCACCATACCGACCGTTAGGCAGACTGGTCAGGTTGGAGGTAAATTCAGATGAGGTATTGTCATATTTCTCATTGGTTGAGTCATATTTAATGATGAATGAAAATTTTTGTGTGAGAGTGATATGATTTTATTTCTTATTTTTCATATCATCTCATTGAGTCATGTATGTCCAAATCGGATATCTATTTCACCCATATTCCAGCTTAAAGGAGGATATAGATGTTAGATATATTATTAGTTAATTAGGCTTGTGAACATATTAACTAATAGTATATCTAACATCTAATACTATCAAATGATCAATATAAATAAATGCTTTGGTACCTAGAAACATATCAATCATGTAATAAATAATTAAAAAATAGATGTAATTCCTTATTACCCAAATCTCACACTACATTATGATTAATGATTTTCAACTATTATCCACATTGGTGGCCAAATGAATATTTTTTAACTACTAACCACTTGGTGGCTGAATTACTCATCTCTCAACTCATAATTCAAGCACAATATATTAAGCTCTCTCGGGTCACTCCAAAGAAAGTCATCAACCCACTTTCACTACTTGCACAAAGAGACTTCATATGTATAAATCCCTATTCACTTTTTGGTAATAATAATTAGAGCTTCAATTTCCCTCCATTAAATTCATACATCTAGATACAAATTAGGAGATATAGAGAACCTAAGCATTTTATTCTCATGAATAATGAAAAATAATTAGAAAAAGAAGAATGAAATTTGTAATATTAAACCAATTGTTCAACTCATGACTTATATGTGTCATTTAGGCACCAAACACAAGGGAAACTACTTGGTATGGGTAGGTGATAAATAAATAAGGTTGGATAAAATGAAATTCAAAAGTATGATGGAGTAATGAGAAGAAAATGACATGAAAAGGGAGTATTAGGTATAATACTTGTGGAGGAGGTATGATCTATAATGAATTTGTACTTGAAGCATCTCAAGTTGTAGAGTAGTCATGCTCTACAATAGGGTTGTACTTGAATCTTACCAAGTTTGGAGAGAGAGAAATATACCTCTAGAGCATTTTTCTTCTTCCTTACTATCTCTGCTAGAGTTGAATCACATGTCCATCTTTTCTCTGAGTTGGAATGAACCAAATGAAAGATATCTCGTCATAGCTACCTTCCCACTCTTTACATTTTTACCACTTACCGAAGTGTGCCCATCGTAGCTAACATCAAAGGAGACTTTATTTTGGTGGGGTTCCATATACCACTCAATAAACTCTCTAGTCTAGTTGTTACTTCGTGCTATAAATTTGCTTAGCCTACATGTATTAGGTTTGAGGTCAAGATGAGACAATTTATGTTTTCCCTTTCAGAATATTGTTTGAATCTCTTTTAGTGAATGCATGGTGTTTTGTTTACTCAAATTTTATGAATATCATGCGTGTGATTATCTTCCATGATCTAGTGACCCATGTTATGGATAATATGGGGTTCTCTTCCATTGTCATATATATGTGCTTGGAGGGGTGGTACAAACAATTTATTATTGTTGTGATTTATTTAAGAAAAATCTTTGAAATGATAATATGTGTCTCATAATTTTATTGCCTCATTCTTGTGTTGTATACCTTTGAACTATATCCTTTTTAACTCATCAACTTTATGTACCCTTTGTTTCTTTTTAAACTTCCCACTTTCATCTTACATACCTAATAATGTTCAAATATGTGTATTATGCACATACTCAACATTACTGACACATACCTTTATTTATATCTTTCTAGGTGTTGTTCCCAAACCATCCACATGTAGGCACCCTAGAGCACTAGGAATGAGAAAGATTGTGTAAATGTTTATAAACATGAGGATAGCTTGGAGTTGTTAGGTTACCTTCTACTACTCGACTTATTTGTATATAGTCTAGGTTTATATTTTGTAATACCTCCTTTTTTGGTGAGGAACAACTATATAATGATATACTTTGTAACTTTACAATAGTTATCATTTTCACTTCTTTATATTTACATGTCTCTTTAAATTATACCATTTGAGTGGATCCCTTCTCAGATCGCTCTCTTTACAAACACCACTGTGCCATATTCATGTATCCAGCATGAGTACTGGCACCTGATCCATGACACGTGTTTGTAGGTGCACATAGAGCAAGTGTAAATTTTTTATATTTTTTGAAGCAAGCCCGTAATATTGTAGTGTGAGAGATAAATGCTAAACATGTAGGTCAAATCATGCAATTATTTAGAAAGAGAAGATCTTTCTCATAATGTATAGCTTTCACATCCGTTCTCTTTTACCAAAAAATTATTTTTTCATTTTATCAAATTATATATTTTTTTCTTATTTTTTCACTTTTAGAAAGAGAAAAAAGGGTCAAAGCAGATTCAAAACCCTAGAAAAATGGAAGTGAACCTGAAACCCTAAAATAATAAAAGGAAATCAATATGAAGTAAAGATTAAGAACAAAAAGGAGAAAATTACAGAACAAAAAAGGAATCGAACGGACATCAAATCAGACATATGGAACAAAGACCAATAGATGACTGGTGGTCCTAAATTCTGAGTAGAGGAGGATCTCCCAGATCTGTGGCCTAGAAGGCTCACAAAGTGCTAACATATGTTGATGTGCTTTGAGCCCTCATGTATAGGGTCCATGTTCTTCAAACATCAGAAAAAAGAAGAAAAAAGGAAAGTTAAAAACAAAATAAACCCTAAAACCAACATAATTATCAAGAAACAAGAAGAAATAGAGAAACCGACTTATATTTTCTAACAATCTTCAATGGAGTCACCAACCAAGCTATCACACCCTTCTATAAAAATATGTGGGCATCCCTTGTATATCTTTGGTGAGAAAATGAATTTGACATTAACATGGAAAAATAATTAAACAAGGCGATACATGAGTTCTCACCACATTTTACTTGTAAAATGAGAAAAAAAATAAGATAAACATTTTGAATCTATGGTAGAAAATTGATAAACTCTGACGTCCATATGTCTAGATAAATAAGTACTCTGGTAAACATAATCAAGAATTAGATTCAGTGATCTGATTACGAGTGGGGAATGATTCCCACCCCCATTTCACCAGTTAAACATGTATTGAACATGTTTCATGACATTTTAGAAGATGCAGGTAGGGCCTTATAGTTTGATTGAAAAGGAACCTCATTTCCCTATAGTTCTATGCAAAGACACTAGAAATCATATATTGTGCATCCTTTGGCCAAATAAGGCATATAATATATAAAATTTTATCTACTCAAGGATATCTATCCAATGTATTTTTTTGAACCAAATTCCTTTTGTAGATCATGTTATGTTAAAAGTGACATCACTTGACCGCTTTCATCACATTGAATGATTTTGATACTCACACCTTGATCATATCTTGACCCCACTTGTTTTGGATGACTGTATTCTGTAACATATCCTTTATTGTGGATTAATATTTGAACTTGATCTTGATTTGCCCCTTTTATGACTCTAATCTATGAAATGGTTCATATATGTGTACTCAAATGATGTAACTTGGCCTTGAGTGATTTCATGAACCTAATTGCTCTCTATGATATGGTTGAATCTCAAAATCAGTAACCTTTCGTATGCCATGTGAAACAATGAACTAAGAGCTCATTCTAAATAGTCCATGCTTGACTCATGATACCCAAGTGTCGATTATGTCTTTAAATTGACAATGTAGACCGAGTTTGCTTCCATAGGATGAAATGTGACTTTTATGCTAATATCGTGTGCTATATTGTTCAAATAAGTAAACTCATCATTCTTAGAACACTAAACATTAGCTTGATCAATCATATGCTCTTCCATGATCATAAGACTAGTACATTTGATGCTAGTACTTAAAATGGATCTTATATGACTAAATGTGGTCTTGTGTGATTAGACTTTTTTGATAATCTAATGTTCATGCTTCCCTAACTCCAAATCAGTTATGATCTCACCTTAAATATGATCTAAAGTGTATTTTAACCCTACAACCAAAGTAACTTTGCTAACAATTGAAACTATGTTCTTAGCTACATGACATGATGAGAACATGATTGAATGCTTTGAACACCTTAGTTTAGGATAACATCCTTATGGACTAGAGCATGTTTAGTTTATCAAATCCCTACTTATATAAGACCCAATATTATGTATTTTTATATCTTAGGTCCATGTTGGCTTGGACCATCTCTAGGAGTCTTACTTAAGAATCATAACGTGTTCTCTACTCGCTAGGTACACTTAATCTCTTGACCCTAATATGGTATTGGCTTGCTTGTATGAATGCTCGTATGAATGCTTGTATAGATAATTACTTGTTTGAACTACTTGTTCCCTATGATTAGTACATTTGTGTTTATTGAAGTATGTTTATTGAAGTATATTGACGTCATGGACAGCTGCTCCGAAGCGGAGAAAGGCGAACTGGCCGCGGTGTGGTGGACCGTCTGGACTAGCAGAAATAATAAGGTCTTCAAGGACGAAGAACCTTTCCCCAGACCGATCCTCCAAGCTTATATAGATTTGATTGCCGATCACTGGCAGGCGCAAGGCACAGCGGCCCGGAACAATGCCATGACTGGGGCGTCAAGGCCTGCGATCCTACAAGGGGAGGAGGCGACCAACTCTAACTCACTTGTCAGTAGGGGGGTTGATAGCTCGTGGCGTTGGCTTCATGCTAACGCTGCAGTGCGTGAATCCGGCCAGTGCGGACTGGGTGTGGTGATCAGAAACGGAGAGGGTGCCTTCCTGGGGGCGGTACAAAGACAGATAAATGCAAGATGGAGCTCGAACATTGCTGAAGCTATGGCGATTAGAGAAGGGATGCTGCTGGCGATAGCGACCGGGAGGGCGGACTGGAAGCTGGTTGTTTTCTCTGACTCGCTCAATGTGGTGAAGGCTCTGAACGCCGTTGATAAAAGATACGACTACCTGGGAATGTTAGCTGAGGATATCTGCAACCTTGCGTCCCATTTCTAGGATTATAAGTATGTCCACGTTAATAGGTTGGGGAACCTTTTCGCTCATTTTATTGCTCAACACGCCTTAGCCTTGGGCGGGCAATGTCTTAGGAGGAACACTCTACCGGTTAGCTGGAGGCTGACTGCGGAGAACGATGTCTTTTTTGTACCCTGAATTTCTATGAATGAAACGATGGTGCATTAAAAAAAAGTATGTTGAAAAAACCTCAAACATAATTGAACCCATCCATTATACAAACCTTGTGTACCTTCCTGTATTTTCAGGGCAAGGGCACAAGGCATGAATGAAATAGGGTTAGCGCATTGACTTAGGTCTTGAGGTCCATCACATATGAAAAGTGGTTGCTAATGTTGAGCACCTCTACGGACCCTTCCTTGAGGAAGTGGGTCAATGGACATAATATGTTGTTAAATATAATGGAAATACACCTAAAACATGATTTGTTTAAAGAAATGATGCTAAGTTTATACACCTCATTTCTTATTCTTTCTTAGTACTTTATTCTAGCTAAGCAATTTTGATATTGTCTTAAACTATTTACATGTCTTTTCATAGCGTACTTAATGCTTTAACATTAATATATTTTTTTCATCAAAATCTTAGTTGCTAAATGAATATTTGCAGCACTCAAGGCTCTACTGTATGAAATGAAACACCAATGGGATGCTAGAAATGGAATGGGTGCATGTCTCTATCCCTTTTAGTATCTTGTAATCTGTATCTTTTTGTTACTGATTTTACATATATATTGCATGTGTGAAATATTAGTGTCATTCTACGGATCGGAACCCAAACCTTACTACTACTGACTCTATAGTCAGTGAGGGCAGGATGAGGGTAACAAACAATTCTATGGCAAATGGTATCAGAGGGAAACACATAGGCCTCTATATATGTTAAATGCATAACACATCTTAAGAATCCAGAGAGGATTGAAAATCCTTCCCTTGAAGTTTAGAGAGTCTTCTAGCATCTCATCTCTTGTCTACAGACCACCTAAGCTAGCCAAGTAGATGATTAGTTAGTCTTCTCATATTCTTATTGGTTCTTCTCTCTTGACTATTAATCACATGATTTCTCGATCATGGGTAGCTTATGCATGGGGAAAATTCATTCGAAATGATGGAGGATGATTAATATGATAATGCCATGATCTGACATTAACTTGAAAAACCCTATTGTGATCAATGAACTCTTGAAAGTGGTGTACTCATGTATAAAACTCAATGATACCAAACCAGATAGAAGTTCTTTCTATGCTTGAGGTAAATTCTCAATATGGTGAAATAGGGTGGAACTCGTGCTTTAAACCTCATGTTTGATGAGGTCCCTATTGACCAAATACAAGTTTCCCTATTATTGATTTAACCTCAAACATAGTTAAGAAAACTTTTCCCATATTTGATATATACTATGATCATACCACAAAATAATCACACCTTTGGAACCCTATATTATAATGTAAAGAATAGTTATAAGAGGAAACTCCCCTATTGATTATTATTCCTCTCTGTAGACTCAATTTGAATAACATGGTGGACCTAGATCTCAATCATGCACTATTATACTCAAACTCTCGAGTTCTCAATTTGGCTTCTTGATTTCCAGAATCCACCCTTACCTTGATCAGTAAAGGAAGGGAATGCTATTATGACCTCGAACTCACAAGATCTTGAAACATGGTTTCCCTATTAATGATCTTGATGTTTGACTCATTACCTTACGAAATATAATTTGATATTTGATACTCTCCCTATTTGGATATGCTTGGTGACTCATGATTAATATAGACTAGTGTGTTAGATTAGGTTTATTTGACTTATGAACCCCTCTAATCTAAGCCACATCCCTAGTATGACTACCTCTGAAATTTTCATCTTTTGATCATTTAGAATTCAGAAAGGTAACCCCTTTAGCTTGATTGTGATTTCTTGACCTAAGTCTCCAATAGGTCAGACTTATGATAATACATATACTCAATCTTGAATCTCAATTGGATGATGATCTCAAAATATGACAATGTTGACTATAATTATTGGTGAAGTTCCTAGGAAGACTTCGGTCTAGATCATTCATCAATGATGAATACCATGACCATGAAATTGACATTAATACAACCAAATGTGGTGCGATTATTGCTCGATTGATGTACATGAATGAATGATCGCCCCTAAGGTCTAAATAGGAACCTAAAACCTAGCTTAAAAATGTTTGGACCTATGACATTAATGTCCAAACTTGACTTCTGATATTGAATATTGAAATTTTGGCTCATGATTATTGATCTTGGTTTTGAATTCACTCCTATGATCACCCAATTTGGATCTTGAGATCATCCTCGATATATGACTAATGACTTTCATGTTCCCAAATAGTGATAATTTTACATGATGACTATGATGACTCGCTAGATTTATGACTTAGGGTAAGTTCCATGTGGACTAGGGTGGGACTTTCCATCGATTTTGAGCATGAAATCACAATTGTTTGAATATGATGTTTGTTTCAAATTGTTGAAATACAAAATCTCAATCATGGATGTATAACCCCACCTAGGCCAATGTAGAAGCAAGGACCTAAGATGTTGGGGTGTAAAGCCATTTTGTATTCTTGATTCAAGATCTCTATTTAATTGACCTAAAAGTATGATCTCTCCAAATTTGTGATCTATGTGATAGTATCTCCCGATTTGTGACTCATATGATGATCCTTCCAATTTGATGAAAAATGTTACTATGATATGAATATAATGCTCGATTTCTCGATCTTGGAATCAGATATAAATTTTCAATAGTGATGATACATTATGAGAATACTATGACAATTTTGACATTGAATACGGAAAACCCAATCTCAATTGATGATTTGGTTTAATTTTGAGGGCAAAATTTCTTTTAAGGTGGGGAGTATGTGACAACCTGGATTTTCTTCTCTCCTCATATGTATGCTATGAACTTCCCCCTCACATAAGTATCTCACTCTTGACCTTAATTTCATTATGTAACATGCTTTGGTGCAAAATTGAATCATATTGGATTCTTATGTCTTATGGTAATACTCAATTTATTACAAAACCTAGCTTTGAGCTAATTCACACATCATTGTCTTCATTCTTTTCTTGATTGTACTATTGTACTTTTATAACCAATTTTTGTTCTCATGTGGTAGAACTTTCCCTCATGATTTCAACACATGTTGTTTCATGAAAATTGGAGCTACGACGAACAAGTTATGTCCAATCAAATATCTTGACCTCTAAACTTGTTTGTAAATCCCTTTTTTGCCCTAAATCTCAATTTATTTGGGTGCCCAAATGGGCCCAAGAAGGGTGTGTGGCCCAATCACATAATCCTCTAGCCACCTATCCTTTCTCTATTCCATCAATCTGCGCCCCTCACTTTTGACCAATCATCTTGCTTCAATTCCTTGGGGAAGGAATCACGGCCGTCAGATCCCATGACCATCGATTCAAGCCTAATCTGACAAATAAGACATCATCCCCCAACTTTGTACTGGGTTCAGTGGCCATGGCACTGTGTTCTACCTACTCCATGCTTTGGTGTCTCGTTTTCACACCATCTTCCCCCAAATTTCCATTTCCTTTTCCTATAAAGCTCCCTTCCGAGTTGCTTCCCCCTCTTTTCTCAGTTTTTCACAAACCCTAATGCCTTGCTTTCCCATTCCCTCTCCTCGTATCTTCCTATGACTCCACCACCAATCGGTTTTTTGAGTCTCTACCCTAACACAATGGCGGCTCATGATTTCCAACCAAATCTTCAACACGACTTCCTTAGTTGGGGTGGTAGGGTCAAGCTCGGGGGCGAGGCCTAAGGCCCTGGCTTGTCCTTACTCCTACGAGTGGGACAACATCCCTCTTCCATGAGGGTTCCTAGTCCATTCGGCAAAGGGCAAGGATAGGAGGAGGACCTGACACTGTCAGATCAGAATCCTATGGTCCACAGACTCTGGATCTTCGCCTCCAAGCCAGATGTGCGCAACGGTAGCTAATGGTGGGTGACCGCTGTGTGGTGGTGGGTGACAGTCGTAGAATAGAGACTGCCACTCCTAGGGCGATTGGGACCAACACCATGCTGTGGGTGACCCGAATCCACCATTGAGCTGGTTGCTGATCCTCATCCTTGTGGGCACTCACGTGAGCCACAGATCTTACATCCCAGGGCTCCTGTTCACCACATTATTCTTGGTAACTCCTTAACCTCATTTCCCTATTGCTCTATGCAAAGATACTAAAAGTCATATCTTGTGCATCCTTTGGCCAAATAGGGTATATAATATATGGATTTTGATCTACGCAATGGGATATATTCAATGGACATTTTTTCCGAGACAAATTCCTTTTGTAGATCCTATTATGTTAAAAATGGAATCAATTGATCTCTTTCATTACATTGAATGATTTTAATACTCACATCTTGATCATATCTTGACCCCAATTGTTTTTTATGACCCTAATCAGTAACATATCATTTCTTGTGGATTAATATTCGAACCTAATATTGATTTACCCCTTTTATGACTCTAGTCTATGAAATGTTTCATATATGTGTACTCAAATTGTGTAACTTGACCTTATGTGATGTCATGAACCTAATTGCTCTCTATGATATGGTCAAACCTCGAAATCAGTAACCTTTCCCATGCCATGTGAAATAATGAAATAAGAGCTCATGATAAGTATTCCATGCATGACTCATGATACCCAAGTGTCTATTATGTGCTTTAAATTTACCATGTAGACCGAGTTTGCTTCCATATAATGAAATGTGACTTTTATGCTAATATTGTGTGCTATAATGTTCAAATCAATAAACTCACCATTCTTGCAACAATAAATACTAGCTTGATCAATCATATGCTCTTCTATGATCATAAGACTTGGACATAAGATGCTAGTGCTCGAAGCAGATCTTATATGACTAAATGTGATCTTGAGTGATTAGAATTTTTTGAGAATCTTATTTTCATGCTTCCATAACTCCAAATCAGTTATGATCTCACCTTATATCTGAGCTAAAGTGAATGTTAACCCTATAACCAAAGTAGCTTTGGTAATACTTGAAACTATGTTGTTAGTTACATGACATGATGGGAACATGATTGAATGCTTTGAACACCTAAGCTTAGGATAATGTCCTCATGGACTAGAGGATGTTTAGTTTATCAAATCCCTACTGATCTAAGACCCACTATTATGTATTTTTATATCTTAGGTCCATGTTGGCTTGGACCATCTCTGGGAATATTACTCAAGAATCATAATTTGTACTTTACTCGCAAGGTACACTTAATATCTTGAGCCTACTATGGTATTGGCTTCCTTGTATGTATGCTTTTATGAATGCTTGGCTAGATAATTACTTGTTTGAGCTACTTGTTCCCTATGATTAGTATGTTCGTGTTTCTTGAACTATGTTGAACAAACCTCGAACATAATTGAACTCGTCCATTATACAAACCTTGTGTACCTTCTTGTATTCCTGGGGCAAGGGAACAAGGCATGAATGAAATAGGGTTAGCTCATTGACTTAGGTCTTGAGGTCCCTCATGTATGAAAAGGGGTTGCTAATGTTGAGTATCCCTATGAACCCTTCCTTGAGGAAGTGGGTCAATGGCCATAATATGTTATTAAGTATAATGGAAATACACCTAAAACATGCTTTGTATAAAACAATGATGCTAAGTTTTTTCACCTTGTTTCTTGTTCTATCACAGTACTTCGCTCTAGCCAAGCAATTTTGATATAGTCTTTAATTGTTTGCATGCCTTTTCATAGCATACTTAATGATTTAGCATTAATATGTTTTGTTTATCAAAATTTTAGTTGCAAAATAAAGATCTTCTGCACTCAAGGTACTACTCTATTAAATGAAACACCAATGGAATGCTAAAAATGTAATGGGTACATGTCTCAATCGTTCAGTCGTAATCCTTGATTAACTCCATTCAGTGCTGCTGCCTCATTTTCAACTCTTGTTATGAAAAGATGTACTTCAGGTTCTTGTAATCCATGAATATCTGACATTTCTCACCATAAAGGTAGTGCCTCCAGATCTTCAAGATATGGACCACAACAGCTAACTCCAGGTCGTGGGTCGAGTAATTCTCCTTGTGTTTCTTAAGCTGTCGGGAAGTAAAAGAAACCATTTGGTTGTACTACATTAACACACAACCCAAACCATTCATGGGCACATCACAGAAGACTGTGTATCCTTTTCCTTACTCAGGTAAGACTAGAACCGGTGCACTTGTCAACTTCTCCTTCAATGTCTAAAAAGCACACTGACATCTATCATCCCAGGCAAATAGCACGTCCTTCCTTATCAACTTAGTTAGGGGCAAAGCGATAGCACTAAAGTCCTTGATGAACCTCCTGTAATAGCCTACCAAAACTAGAAAGTTGCACACTTCTGTCAGCATCTTTGGCTTCTCCCACTCCATGACTGACTCAACCTTCTTGGGATCCACACAAACTCCCTCGGTAGATATAACATGCCCCCAGAAAGCTACCTCCTTTAACCAGAATTCACACTTGTTGAACTTGGCATAAAGCTGATCCTGTCTCAGTACGGTCAATGCCTGACGATGATGTTGTTCATGTTGTTGATTGTCACGACTATATATCAAGATGTCATCTATGAATACCACCATGAAATGATCAAGAAACAGTCAAAACACTCTATTCATCAAGTCCATGAATGCTGCCGGTGCATTGGTCAACCCAAATGGCATAACCACGAACTCGTAGTGACCGTACCTCATCCAAAAATCTGTCTTAGGTATGTAATCCTCCTTGATCCTCAACTGATGATATCCTAACCTCAGGTCTATCTTCAAGAATACTATCGCACTATGTAACTGATCAAATAAATCAGCTATCCTCAGTAAGGGGTACTTGTTCTTTACCGTCACCTTGTTCAACTATATGTAGTCTATGTACAACCTCACAGACCCATCCTTCTTCTTCACAAACAACACTGGAGCATCCCATAGTGACATACTCAGCTTAATGAAACCTTTGTCAAGCAGCTCTTGCAACTGTCTCTTCAACTTTGCCATCTCTATTGGAGCCATCCTGTACGGTGTCTGGGCTATAGGTTGCATGTCAAGGACCAGATTGATCTCAAAATCAATCTCTTGGGATGGGGGAACACCTGGAAACTCCTCATGAAACACATACTCAAACTCTCTGAAAACTAGAACCTCTTGAATACTAGGACTCCTCACCTCAATATTCAACACATGTTCCAAGAACGCCTCACAACCTTATCTCAACAACTTCCCATCCACCATCACTGATACCAAACACATTGGAAGAATATTCTTGTCTCCTTGTAAGATCCACATATTATCACCATCTATAAACATCACATGCTTGGAACTACAATCCAAGACCACTCTATACTTCTCCAAGGTGTCCATTCCAAGGATTACATCAAACCCATGGATGTCAAGTGGTACGAGATCCACTTGAATGTTTTGTCCTAAAAAAGAAAGGACACATGAAGGAAACACCTCTTATAGCACTGTAGAAACCAAATAATGGGGTTTCTAATAACAAACTATCCTTCTTATGACTAACAAGTAGAAGACAACTATCAAGCACTTCACAAGTAATAAAAGAGTGTGTTTCACCCAGGTCAACCAAAATAGATACAAAGCAAGAAGAAGACAAATCAGAATGAAATAACTTCATCTGATCTGTCACTACTCATGGGTTGACTACTGTCAGCTGACTCATAGCATAGAATCTAGCTGTTTCTTGTTGCCACCCTATCCTCTGCTTCCCTGAGTAGACGATCCGACCTGTGACACTGGTCACCTCCTCATCCTTCTGCACCACTATTCTGTAGTCTCTGCGAGCCTTGCTGACTTTGCCTCAGTTGTTGAGTTACCTCGTCATCTCTCACTGGGCATTCCCGCTTCATATGTCTTATCTACCCACACTTGTAGCAAACTCGAGTCTCAAACTATAGCCTAGATGGCCCCTTCACCGACACTGACGTGGTGTTATGATCTCCAGTAGGTGGAAGACTACAACCTCTACCTCTACTCAGTGACCATTGTTTCATAGCAATGTACCTATGTGATGCTGGCAGTGCAGAAAACCTCAAATTCTTAAAGCCTCCTAACATCTATCCTTGGGACAATGCATGCCTTTTCCTAGCACTGGCCTCCCGCTTCTCTATCACATATCGCTATATCCTCTAAATAGACTCCACAAATGTGGCAAACTTTTCTCAATTCTCTAAGGTTGTTGCTGGGGTAGACAACTTAGCTTTCAGCCCCTTCTCAAAATGGCGAATCCGCTCGTCCTCCGTAGTAGCCATGTGAGGATAGAACCAAAGAAGCTCCATAAACTTAGCCTCATACTCATTGATCATCATGGGTCCTTTCCATATCCGTTCAAACTGAATAGTCTTCTCGTCCAGTTAGGTTCATGGAAAGTACCAACTGACGAACTCACGTTATAATACCTCCCATCCTACAACCACTACATGTCTCTTCTCCTCTTCTATGCCCCACCAATGGCCATCACTCCCTTTTAGAAGGTACACTACATGCTTGACCTTATCCACCTCTAGGATGCTGAGGATCTTGAAGGCTTTCTCAAGCTCAGTAAGCCATAGATCAGCATCCGCCAAATCGGTCGTCCCAGCATACTTCACCACCCCAACATGGTGAAGCCGCTCAAAGGTCTTCCCAGTACTCAAAGATTCTGCATTGGGAACCAGTGCCCTAGGCTGAGGTGCGTGCATACTGTCCTCCATATGAGTCATCTTAGCCATAAAATGCCAAAAAATAGACTGAAAGGCATGATTTTCAATCATGGATAAGTCATACTAGGGACCCTCAGGCACCACATCTTTTCATGTCAGGTTCCTTGCACCTCCTCCCGGTGCATTGACATTTCTCTCAGCAGTGTGTTCTTCATGTTCTCCAGACATCTTTAGGCTTTTTTGTTTCTTCACCATAAGAAGAAGTCACTATAAGACAGACTGGAGGACACAAGAACAGACACAAACCCTAGTCCTAGGTCCTTGTAGACTCAGAAAACCTAAAGCTCTCATACCAACCAAACTAAGATGCCCCACGTCACAAACCACAAGATAACTTAAAAATAAACTCAGAAACAAAACTTAAACGAATAGATTACCGAAAAACAATGGAAATTAAAACCATTTTCATTAGGCTCCCAAACAGAAAAACCTTTACATATGAGTCCTTTCATGTCACAAGGTACTTACCATGTATGACATCAACCTGTTACAATATATATATATATATATATATGAATCCATTGTATTAATACATGAAAGGACATACAAGACAAACCACTTAACTAAGCATGTCTATAGAACACACCCAGAAACTATCCTGAAGACATGAGTGTACATGGATGACTCTAGGACTCTAACAACAAAAGGACCATTAACAACATCTCCAACCTTGTCAGCTACATTCTTTCCTTTTGTTGCTCAACCTCAATCGCATGATCTCTACCTCCTTGTGCGCGTCCACCTAAAAAGATGTGGGAATCCCACAACATAAGATTCCAAATCCCAGTAGGAGATATAACTCTCCACTTACACTATTATTAGCACAAATATGATGATTAAAGAACAACATTAAGGCTGCAACTATGATAGGTAGGTAATCATTACTAATAGAATACGCAATTGCAATTAGAATATGAAGCATCTTATCATCATAAAAGGAATATGAAGAACATGTATATTCACTACCAACTATGTTGTACAAAAGCAAGCAAGGCCTCATCCAATATTCTTGTGTTTAAACCTAAGAAAGATACTACATGGATGATTATGTGTTTTAATAAGCCTCGAGGATTTGAGTCATACTACCCAAATCCAACCGGCCACTGCTAAGTCAAAATCAGTGCCATACAAGGTCTATGGAAGAGCCAGAATCCACAACCTCACCCCCTCGGTCAGTATGAGTGAACCTATAGTGACATCATCAATCAAACTACTACCAATGACATATAGTCCAGTTGTACAAATCTATCCCACCTTGGTACAAGTCACGACGCTACAGAAACTGAGCTACGGCCCGTAGCTACCTTCCCACCAGGGAATGGCCCACAACCAATCCTCTATAATATGTCACTAATCTATGACCCGCAGCCGCACTCCTACTAGGGTATGGCCCGTAACCAATCCTATATATCATAACACTAGAAGACCAGCTCATGCATGGCTATCTCATATACCCTAGATGTAAGGGGATATTCGTCATCACCCCCACATATTCAAAAATATGCACTCCGAGTTAAACTCATTTCACCATTCAATAGGTGCTGACACTGAATGAATGTATGGTATAGGAAAAAACTACATTATTAAGTTCCACTTGATTAGTAAAACCAATTAAGAGTCTTTTAGCACCAATCAAGTTAGAATGTACAAAATCATAAAAAAAATCTACAAAGATAAGGACATAGTACTCTTTCAACAAATATAACATATATGGTGTGAACTTGTCACAATATCACCACATGATGCATGTATCATTTCCGTTTATCACATTATCAACAAAGCCTCATGCCATGGGACATCAATCCCTCAACTCATATCGTATTGGGCCACAAGTTACCGCCAGGTCATAGGGCCATTCACAACATCATTCCGATATAACAAGTGCCTCAACATGCCCCTCAAGTCTCATTTAACTTGTATCATATCATGTTCACCATAACATGGACTAGCTCATAATACATGCATGGTTAGAAGTTGATAAGAAAGATATAAGGACAACCACATTACAACATATCCTTTCATGATAAAGAAACAATCAAACTCATTATTCTTATTAGGCTTAGGGTTTTCTTTTAGACTAGCTAGGTTCAACCATAACCCTAGAACCATCACCCTCCATCACCTTGGAGTGCACAAGAATAAGGGGACATCATGAGAGTTGATTAGATAACATTCTAAATAGCATTGTATATGGCTTATGTTTCATACTTATATGATTATCATTAGGTGTTTACATGTGTTTCTCATCCACCTACCATCACCCTATATTGAATACATAACCACATAGGTCGTGACCACCTACTATGGTATATGTTGCGACCGTGACTGTAACATCCCCGACCTGGGTTATGTGTTAACCCTAGATGATTTGCCTAATAAGGTTGAGTAGATGTTTAATCTTATCTTGTGAAAAGTAATTAGGACTCAAGAGGAACTTATATTCCATTTTGGTCCTTTTTGAATAATGTTGAAACATTGTTTTGCTTATTTTGGACTAAAGTGCAAATTACCCAAGTTGAGGGGTTAAATTGCAAAATTGTACATAATAATATGTTCCTTATGTTTTGAAGAATCATGAGAATGAATATGATACAGAGGTATGGCTTGTGGTAGCCTGAGTACCAAGAAAGAGCTGATAAAGCAATGTTGGTGCATTAAAACCTAGTTTTGGTGTAATATGCAATTTACCCAAAACCCAGGGTTCAATATGAAAATTACCACTTCAATAAGGTCCCTAATGTTTCATTACATCATTTAGAGCAAAGAAAATGAGAGGGGCGCCTCATTTGAATTAAGTTGGAGGAGAGAGAATCTTGATATTAAAATAATCAAGATTTAAGCCTAATTCAAACCCTAATTCAATTTAATGCAAAAATAGATAAAATAATTAAAGGGCCTTCAACCAAAATTAATATGGTTGGATTCAGATGTTTTTGGAAATCCTTGATCCTTTCAAAGGCACGAGTATATCCTAAGGAGGTGAAAACTCCACTCACCATTATTATAAGAAAAAGAATTTCCACTCAAATATGGATATTCTTATTATAAAGGTTAAGGTGCTTAATTTCTTTTCCATTAATTCTTGGATAATGAAGGGGTTTTGCCAGGGAAAATAGTTGTCTTCGTGGCCAAGGAGTTGAGGAGGAGTGGTGGAAATAATTTTGAAATAAAAGGAAATTAATTCCATTTTCTCTTTCCTTGAAATTTCTTATACATATGCCTTTTTCTACCCACTTAAGGATCTTTTCCTTGGAATTTCTTTTCTCTTCTTGCCTTGGCAGACCACGAGGGAGCTCAGGAGCAGGAGAGGGACGACTCTAACTTGTTGGTAATCTTTTTATCATCTTTCACCTTAGATTCATGGTGAAAACTCAAAATCAATGCTTGATTCTTGGTTTTCTTCACTCGATTTCCAATCCTAGCCAACTTATTCATCTAAAAGCTCAAGAACGGACCTTGGGCAGTTGCTATAACTCCATTAACCATTAGATCCATGTAGCTTGGAGCTTGGAGATCATATTTTGAGGCGGGTTTTATAACTTTAACCCTTAAACATTGATATTGCATCAAATTCTCTTTGATTTGTTGATTATTTTCTTCTATTTGGAACTCTTTTAATGCATTACTGCAATTTCCATGAAAAATGGCAGTAGTTCTTGGATGCACAAAGGAAGATGATGCTGAAATCATATTGGAAACATTTCCCAAGAAATTATTAGGCCAAACGGTTTCCACAAAGTTGCTCAAACGTTTTCCCAAACAGTTTGGGAGCAAACGGTTTCAAACCGTTTAAGGGAAAACGGTTTCACCAAACCGAAGGAGAGCAAACAGTTTCAAACCATTTGGAGGTGTTGACCAGGGTTGACCATTTGGAGAATTGTTGATAATATTGATGGTTAATGATCCACTAATTATAATTGATTAGTTTCAATTGGTTCATGAGTTGAAGGACAATCAATCACCAAACCCTAATCGGGTTAAGTAATGATTTCTAATTTGATTGAGTTAGAACTTTGGGTTGATTGACCCAAACAATTTCAAAACCATTTGGGGATCACCCAAACGGTCTCAAGACCGTTTGAGGGTCAACCAAGACCGTTTGGAGGTCTAGGGTTGAATATGGTTGGGTATTTGAAGATCCAAAGATACCAAGTTGAATTGCAATCAAATGCTGAATTGATGATCAATCCTAGGATTCAAACCCTAATTGGATGTCATAGTTCTAGATGACAAGATGGGAAAACGGTCTCAAGACCATTTGGAGGTCATCCAAACTACCTCAAGACCGTTTGAGGTTAGGTTATGTTCAATTTGGATGGTGGTCCAATGGTTTCAAAGTAACTAGTTTCACAATGACTAATAATGAAGGTTCATTGATTCAAAACCCTAATTTGTGATCAAATGAGGGTTAAATCAGTTGAAGGATGACCTATTAAGCTCACATTAAGTATGATGTTGGGTTCAATTGATGATTGGTTACATGAATTCAATCGATCAGGAGATCAACATTGGAAACCCTAAATCAATATGTTTGGTGGAGACCGTATTTGGTCCATTCAGTTTTGAGGAGGTTTGGACCAAACGGTCTCAAGACTATTTGGGACCAAACGATCCCAAACTGGTTGAGGATTAAACGGTTTCAAACTCCAACTTTGGCAATTGGTTTCAAACATTACTTTGTCAAACGGTTTCAATGGTATGTTCAAGACCATTTGAAGGTCTAAATGGTCTTAGACCGTTTGGAGGTAATATAAGTAAGACCGTTTGAGGTCTGTTTGGTCAAGACCGTTTGAGGTCTAAGTGACCAAGATTGTTTGGAAGATAATTAATCAAATCATATGAATACTTAAAGTGGTTAAAGGTCAATTGTTTAATTGAAAAATTACATGATGTAAACCAAGGGTGATTATAATAATTGTACCCTTAATGAGATAGGTTGATTAGTACCTTTTGAATAATTAATCTCTAATGATTATGAAGGTAATGACATAATACAATATGTCAATTCTCATTCAAGTTGAGTGACTTAGTCTAATCAAGACTGAAGTAAACATCATCTTATAGAAGATGAGAGAGAGAGAGGACTTCCTACATGAATGATAACCATATAATGGATAAGTCTTGACACTTTCAATATAAATGAATGTGTGATTAGGGTATGATCCTTGATAGGGAGATAATGAAACCCTAATTATGTAGGTTAATGAATCATAACCACAATTGCGGGCATTGATAGGTGAAATCCTAATATATGATGATGGTATGATTCTAATTTAGGGCTAAGCTCAGTGAAAGTATGATATAGGGTGATGATGTAACCCTAACTTAGTGTAACAATGTAAGAAACCCTAATTTAATGGGAATTGTACTTCCTAACCCTAATTTGGGTATGAGGCAAGAGAAACCCTACTTGGATGTGAATGGTAAACCTTAATCCCTAAAATGGGGTAAAGGTGCATGAAACCCTAATATAGGGTAGTGCTACTAATTTTATGTGAAGTCCTATCACTGTGTTATGTGTTGTGAAATCCTAATTTCATATAATATTAGGTGAAAACCTGATATAGAAGGATGTTATGTGAAACTCTAATGAAGAGTGATACTAGGTGAAATTCATATAATATATGAAAGATGCTATATGAACCTCAAACTATAAATATGGAAAATCCTATTCCTAATAATGGAATAATGATTAATGTATTGACAAATGTAATACCTAGAGGGGTTGACAATGGATATCCTTACATTAATAGTTCCTGACTCAAGTGTGAGTCCATATCTTTGGAAATGGTTGTATATTCTAAATAGGTGAATTATGACTAATACATTGCATGATGAATGTGATGATCTAGTGCATAAAATATTAGGATGGGGAATACCCTAATACAAGCTAAGTGGATGAAATCAAGAAAGATTAAGGTGTTGAGGGAAGTGATACACCAAGATATGATAGATATCACATCCAACACCCCGATTCTGATATACTTGATGTGCTTTAAGTCCAACATAATTGGATGAGTGACACATGAGATGTGTCATGTCATTGTTACATTGAGATGGTATCAAGATGTTATGGACCTTGTTGAATGTAGGCTAACATGCCCTATGAAAAGGTTAATCCAAACCTATAAACTATGATGTAATCATATTCTGATTAAGATGAGAGAGAAACTTATACTTGGTGTTGATAATACATTCAATGATGAATGATGAGAATAAATAAGTATGATTGAATACTTATGTTATCAATATTGGCTTCTAGCTGTGAAAAGCAATGAAATAAGGCTGATCATTAATAATATGATCTTAAGAACCTAAGTGGTCATTTATGGGAAAACCCTAATGGAGGGTGCTGATATGAAAGAGAAATCATGAACCCTAAAGAGGGAGTAGTGGTATTACTTAGTGTTGTATGGTGATGATATGAAAGCATTATAATTGTTATTATGATTACTAATCATGCAGGAATGATGAGATGGAGAGTATAGCCAGGTAAGGGCTATGATGTTCTATTTATTGAGAATGTTTTATAGGCTTTATAAGCCTTCATATGCTTTGTGTAGTAAGAATCATTGAGCTTTGTGTACTATGTGCAATACTTTGTGTAGCAAGAACCATAATGTCCTTGGTCAGATGATCTGAAGGTATTAAGTTACCTAATAAGTGGTAATAAGTATCCTATGATGAGATATGGGTTTAAATACCCAGATTCTATAATCATGATGATGAACTTGTTAAGAAGTGGAAATGTACTTGATGAGTTGAGAGATTAAGATCCCAATACTTTGTGAAAAGAGTATGGCTACAGGCCATGACTCCACAATGACAATGCCATGTATTAGATATATGATCTAATTCTAAAGAGAGTTAATGATGCGGAAATGATTCTATAGTGAATGAATGTTATACATGTTCTTAATATTCCTTAATGAATAAGTGACATGTTTCTCTTTCAAGTTATAGCTGCAATGCTTTAGATAAGAATACTGTTCTAATCTGTTAGATAATGAATTAACTGCTGTCAAACAATTATGATTCCTCTGTTCAGATTTATCTTAATAAACTATAATAATAATGTTTCTGGCGGAGAGTTATAACTCTCACTGGGGCAATTTACAATTGTCTCACCCCCGTGGGAACTACATTTTTTGGTGGATGTGGATGAGGAGGCAGAAATCCTTTAGTAGGAGAAGGACAACAGCAGCAACAACAAGGACAACATTGAAGTCTCAGGTGGAGACACTGGCTGTCATGCCTTGTATAGATGTATATAGAGTCCTATGTGTCGTCTCTGTACTCTCAGTTCCTCATAATAGTAGTTAGTGCTTTCGAGATTTTGTCTTAGTGCCTCGAGATTTTACATTGTTTGTGTTTAGTTTAACAAGAGCAGTTGATGCTTGTAATTTTTAGAAAGAGATGATGCAGGACATGTACCTTTAAACCAGAATGTAAATGTGTTAGTTTTGTTCTATGTGAGAAAGTTTTCATTTGATGGACCTCTTGGTAAAAAGGTTTTAATTTTTAGTGATTTTCAGTAATCCGCTACTTAGTGAACGCCTCCGCATTAGTTAATTATGTTTTTATGAGTTGGATGCCACAATTTAGTGGTATCAGAGCTCTAGGTTCGCTGAGTCTATAGAGACATAGAACTAAGGTTGTTGAGTCTGTTCTAGGTGTCTTCCAGTTTATCTGATAGTATCTTCTTCTCACATAAGAGAAGAAGAACTTGAAGATGTCTGGACCACATGAAGAACATGCTGCTAAGAGCAGTGCCGCTACACCTGAAAAAGGTGCAAGAGACTAGAATAGGGAAGGGCATGTACCTGAACAACCCCAGATTGACCCAACTGTGATAGAAAATCCAGCCCTCCATTCTCTATTTGAGAAATTCCTGACAGCCATGACACATATGGCAGACAGGATGCCACCACCTGCACCTAGAGAACCAGCCCATCATGAGGGTTATGGAGCTGGCAAGACTTTTAAGAGACTTCGTCGGGTTGGAGCCATAGATTATGCTGGTACATCTGATCCAACAGATGCTGATTTGTGGCTGACAGAGCTGGAAAAGGCTTTTAGGATACTTGATATTCCTGAAGCTGAAAAGGTAAGACATGATTTGTACCTCCTAAAAGGGAGTGCTGGTCATTGGTGGATGATAGAGGAAGATAAGAGACCAGGTGAAGAAATTGGATGGGAGGTATTCCGACGAGAGTTCATCAGTAGATATTTCCCTAAAACGTATCTAGACGAGAAGATCTCTCAATTTGAGAGGGTAAAACAAGGATAGATGAATGTTAGCGAGTATGAAGCTAAGTTCATGGAGCTATTACGATTTTGTCTGCATATGGCAATTAATGATGAGGAAAGAATTCAACGTTTTGAGAAGGGGTTGAACGCTGAACTAACCACTCATGTGTCTGCTTTAGAGAATAGGGAGAGGTTTGCCACTTTTGTGGAGTCGGTAAGGAGGATAGAAAGGTCTGAAATCGAGAAACGACAGACCAGTGGTAAGAAGCTATACACTCAGTTTCAAGGACAAAGATCTGAAAGTTTTAAGAAGTTGAGATTTTTTGTATCAGCATCATCATCAAGATTCCTTACCCAGACACAATGGACGCCGAGTAGGGGTAGGGATCGTAGTAGTGTTCCAAGTAGAGCCTTCGATATAGCATCAACATCGGTGACTGGATCTCACAGGCATTTTGCGCCCATGATCTGTTACCAATGTAGACAACCGTGACATCTGGAAAAGGATTGTCCAGACGGAAATTCGATGATGACTCAACCTCAGGGGCAGAGTCAGCAAGGCTCACAAAGGAGGCAATTTTCTAGTAACAATAGAGGACGTGGACAGACGTCCCAGATAGGTCAGATGAAATAGTTTCATTCTGATATTTCATATCATGATTTTATGTGTTAAAAATAAGAAAGTAGTTGTTTTTGAGCTTCCTTTTACTAGTCCTATAAAGACACAAGGAAGATGAGAATCTACATCTTACTCAGTGTTCCTTAAAATGCTTTATAATCTTCCTTATCTGTGTGTTAAAAGATGAGATATAGAAGTGATGCCTGAAGAAAATTCAAGGATGAAAAATCTTGTGTGTATAATGATATGAAAAGTGAGGAATATGATAGCAAATAAAGTGCATACTAGCTAATCTCAATACTTGTATATCCTGGCCAGGTATATGATTATTGTAGATAAGGCAAGTATGAAACTCTTAGATTGTTATCTTTTTGACTACTCTGGTCAAGTAGTCATTCTGAAACAATCTAGAGAGTATAATGAAATTAAATAGGAAGAGCTAAGTGAATTTCCCCAAATAAAATTCTCAGTGAACTTTCTTAGTGAATTTTCCCAAATAAATTTCTCAACGAACTTTCTTAGTGAATTTTTCCAAATAAATTTCTCAGTGAACTTTCTTAGTGATTTTTCCCAAATAAATGTCTCAGTGAACTTTCTTAGTGATTTTTCCCAAATAAATTTGTCAGTGAACTTTCTTAGTGAATTATCCCAAATAAATTTCTCAGTGAACTTTCTTAGTGAATTTTCCTAAATAAATTTCTCAGTGAACTTTCTTAGTGAATTTTCCCAAATAAATTTCTCAGTGAACTTTCTTAGTGAATTTTCCCAAATAAATTTCTCAGTGAACTTTCTTAGTGAATTTTCCCAAATAAATTTCTCAGTGAACTTTCTTAGTGAATTTTCCCAAATAAATTTTTCAGTGAACTTTCTAAGTGAATTTTCCCAAATAAATTTCTCAGTGAACTTTCTTAGTGAATTTTCCCAAATAAATTTCTCAGTGAACTTTCTTAGTGAATTTTTCCAAATAAATTTCTCAGTGAACTTTCTTAGTGAATTTTCCCAAATAAAATTTTCAGTGAACTTTCTAAGTGAATTTTCCCAAATAAATTTCTCAGTGAACTTTCCCAATCAAAGCGCTAAGTGAACTTTCCCAAACAAATAAAGGATTTTTGAGTGAATTACCTCTGTAAGATATATATGTTTCTCTTTTGATAAATATTTTTGGATGATGATAGAAGTATGTTCTTTAATGCTTTTTTTCCTTTCAATAATATGTACATCATATGTTAGGGGTTTATGCTCTGCATAAACATAAATATTGAAAAGGTTGAATTAATGAAAGGAACTTTGTTTGGATTACAGATCCATGATATCTCCATGATATTAACATATTATGTGGAGACTTGAGGGTATGATAAATGAATAAATCTGTCCCTCCTTTTTCCTGGGATTTCAGGGACGAAATCCTTGTTAGGGGTTTATAATTTGTAACATCCCTGACCTGGGTTATGTGTTAACCCTAGATGATTTGCCTAATAAGGTTGAGTAGATGTTTAATCTTATCTTGTGAAAAGTAATTAGGACCCAAGATGAACTTATATTCCATTTTGGTCCTTTTTGAATAATGTTGAAACATTGTTTTGCTTGTTTTAGACTAAAGTGCAAATTACCCAAGTTGAGGGGTTAAATTGCAAAATTGTACATAATAATATGTTCCTTATGTGTTGAAGCATCATGATAATGAAGATGATGCAGAGGTATGGCTTGTGGTAGCCTGGGTACCAATAAAGAACTGATAAAGCAATGTTGGTGCATTAAAACCTAGTTTTGGTGTAATATGCAATTTACCCAAAACCCAGGGTTCAATATGCAAATTACCACTTAAATAAGGTCCCTAATGTTTCTTGACATCATGTAGAGCAAATAAAATGAGAGGGGCGCCTCATTTGAATTAAGTTGGAGGAGAGAGAATCTTGATATCAAAATAATCAAGATTTAAGCCTAATTCAAACCCTAATTCAATTTAATGCAAAAATAAATAAAATAATTAAAGGGCCTTAAAAAAAAATTAATATGGTTGGATTCAGATGTGTGTGGACATCCTTGATCCTTGAAAAGGTACGAGCATATCCTAAGGAGGTGAAAACTCCACTCACCATTATTATAAGAAAAAGAATTTCCACTCAAATATGGATATTCTTATTATAAAGGTTAAGGTGCTTAATTTCTTTTCCATTAATTCTTGGATAATGAAGGGGTTTTGCAAGGGAAAAGAGTTGGCTTCATGTCCAAGGAGTTGAGGAGGAGTGGTGGAAATAATTTTGAAATAAAAGGAAAATAATTCCATTTTCTCTTTCCTTGAAATTTCTTATACATATCCCTTTTTCTACCCACTTAAGGATCTTTTCCTTGGAATTTCTTTTCTCATCTTGCCTTGGCCGACCACGAGGGAGCTCAGGAGCAGGAGAGGGACGAATCTAACCTGTTGGTAAGCTTTTGATCATCTTCCACCTTGGATTCATGGTGAAAACTCAAAATCAATGCTTGATTCTTGGTTTTCTTCACTCGATTTCCAATCCTAGCCAACTTGTTCATCTAAAAGCTCAAGAACAGACCTTGGGAAGTTTCTAAAACTACATCCACCATTAGAGCCATGGAGCTTGGAGCTTGGAAATCCAATTTTGAGGCGGGTTTTATAACTTTAACCCTTAAACATTGATATTGCATCAAATTCTCTTTGATTTGTTGATTATTTTCTTCTAGTTGGAACTCTTTTGATGCATTGCTGCAATTTCCACAAAAAACGGTAGTAGTTCTTGGATGCATGAAGGAATATGATGATGAAATCATATTTGACACATTTTCCAAGAAATTATTAGGCCAAACGGTTTCCACAAAGTTGCTCAAACGTTTTCCCAAACCGTTTGGGAGCAAACGGTTTCAAACCGTTTAAGGGAAAACGGTTTCACCAAACCGAATGAGAGCAAACAGTTTCAAACCGTTTGGAGGTTTTGACCAGGGTTGACCATTTGGAGAATTGTTTATAATATTTATGGTTAATTATCCAATAATTATAATTGATTAGTTTCAATTGGTTCATGAGTTGAAGGACAATCAATCACCAAACCCTAATCGGGTTAAGTGCTAATTTCTAATTTGATTGAGTTAGAACTTTGGGTTGATTGACCCAAACGGTTTCAAAACTGTTTGAGGATCACCCAAATGGTCTCAAGACCGTTTGAGGGTCAACCCAGACCGTTTGGAGGTCTAGGGTTGAGTATGGTTGGGTATTTGAAGATCCAAAGATACCAAGTTGAATTACAATCAAATGTTGATTTGATGATCAATCCTAGGATCCAAACCCTAATTGGATGTCATAGTTATAGATGATAAGATGGGAAAACGGTCTCAAGACCATTTGGAGGTCATCCAAATGACCTCAAGACCGTTTTAGGTCAGGTTATGTTCAATTTGGATGGTGGTCCAATGGTTTCAAAGTAACTAGTTTCACAATGACTAATAATGAAGGTTCATTGATTCCAAACCCTAATCCAGTTGATTCAAAACCCTAACTGATGATCAAATGAGGGTTAAATCAGTTGAAGGATGACTTATTAATCTCACTTTAAGTATGGTGTTGGGTTCAATTGATGAGTGGTTACATGAATTCAATTGATCAGGAGATCAACATTGGAAACCCTAAATCAATATGTTTGGTGGAGACCATATTTGGTCCATTCGGTTTTGAGGAGGTTTGGACCAAACGGTCTCAAGACCGTTTGGGACCAAACGATCCCAAACCGTTTGAGGCTTAAACGGTTTCAAACTCCAACTTTGGAAATTGGTTTCAAGCATTACTTTGTCAAACAGTTTCAAAGACTAACTTTACCAAATGGTTTCAATGGTATGTTCAAGACCGTTTGAAGGTCTAAATGGTCTTAGACCGTTTGGAGGTAATACAAGCAAGACCGTTTCAGGTCTATTTGGTCAAGACCATTTGAAGTCTAAGTGACCAATATTGTTTGGAAGATAATTAATCAAATCATATGAATACTTAAATTGGTTAAAGGTCAATTGTTTAATTGAACAATTACATGATGTAAACCAAGGGTGATTATAATAATTGTACCCTTAATGAGATAGGGTGATTAGTACCTTTTGAATAATTAATCTCTAATGATTATGAAGGTAATGACATAATACAATATGTCAATTCTCATTCAAGTTGAGTGACTTAGTCTAATCAAGACCGAAGTAAACATCATCTTATAGAAGATGAGAGAGAGAGGACTTCCTACATGAATGATAACCATATAATGGCTAAGTCTTAACACTTTCAATATAAATGAATGTGTAATTAGGGTATGATCCTTGATAGGGAGATCATGAAACCCTAATTATGAAGGTTAATGAATCATAACCCTAATTGAGGGCATTGATAGGTGAAATCCTAATATATGATGATGGTATGATTCTAATTTAGGGCTAAGCTCAGTGAAAGTATGATCTAGGGTGCTGATGTAACCCTAACTTAGTTTAACAATGTAAGAAACCATAATTTAATGGGAATTGTACATCCTAACCCTAATTTGGGTATGAGGTAAGAGAAACCCTACTTGGATGTGAATGGTAAACCTTAATACCTAAAATAGGGTAAAGGTGCATGAAACCCTAATATAGGGTAGTGCTACTAATTCTATGTGAAGTCATATCACTGTGTGATGTGTTGTGAAATCCTAACTTCATATAATACTAGGTGAAACCCTGATATAGAAGGATGTTATGTGAAACTCTAATGAAGAGTGATACTAGGTGAAATTCATATAATATATGAAAGATGCTATGTGAACCTCAAACTATAAATATGGAAAATCCTATTCCTAATAATGGAATAATGATTAATGTATTGACAAATATAATACCTAGAGGGGTTGACAATGGATATCCTTACATTAATAGTTCCTGACTCAAGGGTGAGTCCATATCTTTGGCAATGGTTGTATATTATAAATAGGTGAATTATGACCAATACATTGCATGATGAATGTGATGATCTAGTGCATAAAATATTAGGATGGGGAATACCCTAATACAAGCTAAGTGGATGAACTCAAGAAAGATTAAGGTGTTGAGGGAAGTGATACACCAAGATATGATAGATATCACATCCAACACCCCAATTCTGATATACTTGATGTGCTTTAAGTCCAACATAATTGGATGAGTGACACATGAGATGTGTCATGTCATTGTTACATTGAGATGGTATCAAGATGTTATGGACCTTGTTTAATGTAGGCTAACATGCCCTATGAAAAGGTTAATCCAAACCTATAAACTATGATGTAATCATATTCTGATTAGGATGAGAGAGAAACTTATACTTGGTGTTGATAATACATTCAATGATGAATGATGAGAATAAATAAGTATGATTGAATACTTATGTTATCAATATTGGCTTCTAGCTGTGAGAAGCAATGAAATAAGGTTGATCATTAATAATATGATCTTAAGAACCTAAGTGATCGTTTATGGGAAAACCCTAATGGAGGGTGCTGATATGAAAGAGAAATCAAGAACCCTAAAGAGGGAGTAGTGGTATTACTTAGTGATGTATGGTGCTGATATGAAAGCATTATAATTGTTATTATGATTATTAATCATGCATGAATGATGAGATGGAGAGTATAGCCAGGTAAGGGCTATGATTCTCCATTTATTGATAATGTTTTATAGGCTTTATAAGCCTTCATATGCTTTGTGTAGTAAGAATCATTGTGCTTTGTGTACTATGTGCAATACTTTGTGTAGCAAGAATCATAATGTCCTTGGTCAGATGATTTGAAGGTATTAAGTTACCTAATAAGTGGTAATAAGTATCCTATGATGAGATATGGGTTTAAATACCCAAATTCTATAATCATGATGATGAACTTGTTAAGAAGTGGAAATGTACTTGATGAGTTGAGAGATTAAGATCCCAATACTTTGTGAAAATAGTATGGCTACAGGCTATGACTCCACAATGACAATGCCAGGCATTAGATATATGATCTAAGCATGAAGAGAGTTAATGCTATGGAAATGATTATATAGTGAATGAATGTTATCCATGTTCTTCATATTCCTTAATGAATAAGTGACATGTTGCTCTTTCAAGTTATAGGTGCAATGTTTTACATAAGAATATTGTTCTAATCTGTTAGATAATGAATTAACTGCTGTCAAACAAATATGATTCTTCTATTCAGATTTATCTTATTAAACTGCAATAATAATGTTTCTGGCGGAGAGTTATAACTCTCGCTGGGGCAATTTACAATTGTCTCACCCCCGTGGGAGCTACATTTTTAGGTGGATGCGGACGAGGAGGCAGAAATCCTTCAGTAGGAGAAGGACAGCAACAGCAACAGCAGGGACAACATTAATGTCTCAGGTGGAGACACTGGCTGTCATGCCTTGTATAGATGTATATAGAGTCCTATGTGTCGTCTTTGTACTCTCAGGTCCTCAGAATAGTAGTTAGTGCTTTCGAGATTTTGGCTTAGTGCCTCGAGATTTTACACTGTTTGTGTTAAGTTTAACAAGAGCAGTTGATGCTTGTAATTTTTAGAAAGAGATGATGCAGGACATGTACCTTTAAACCAGAATGTAAATGTGTTACTTTTGTTCTATGTGAGAAAGTTTTCATTTGATGGACCTCTTGGTAAAAAGGTTTTAATTTTAGTGATTTTTGGTAATCCACTACTTAGTGAATGCTTTCGCATTAGTTAATTATGTTTTTATGAGTTGTATGCCACAATGACCTTCATGTGCCTCAACCATCCACTACATGTCATGACCCTCAACATCTAGGCCATGTCACACCCGCGACACTTATGGTTAGGGCTTCATCAAGGTACCTCAACAAGAGGTGCCTCGACCTCAACCCATGTCGTGACTCCAACCTATGTTGTGACCCAAGACAACCAAAATTCACCCATGTCATGACCCAAGACCATCATGGTCATGATCCTACTCTCTAGGGTGAGTTTCAACTCAAGAAAAATAGGAACAAAGCTCCAAAACCCAAGATAACTCGGCCACCACCCACCAAGGATCTCAAACTAACATCACTAGGTCAGACTCAGCCTCAAGGGAGCATTTAGACCCCAAAATCTATCAGGTTCATGACTATCAGGAGGGGAGTGCTGCGATCTCGCAAGATGCTCCACCTAGATCACCAAAATAAGATTGAAACTAAAGATGAAACCCTAGTTAACATGTGGAAAAGGTCACATACAACCAGTCACCAAAACTCTAAGTCATGGTTCAAGAAGCTACCAAGGAAGAACCTTATCCAAGGAATAGGAAACCATGTTCATGACAACTAAAACTGGACCTAGCATCCCTCCAACTTCTATGTGTGCAAACACCATGTATGAGGGCAAGGTAAAGAGCAAAACATGGAGGAAAAACCTTCATAACACATCATCTACCAAAATGGGTACAACAGGTTAGGGTTTCAAATTGCTTTCAAACCAAGCAAGGGATCACCACCAAACCAACTCTAGAGATTACCACTAAACACAAGAAAGGTGTGAAGGCAACTTAGAGGAAGAAGACAATAATAATAATCATAAGGAAGTGCAATAATCGAGTAGGTTTAGTGTTATATACCTTCCCTTAATGAGATCACCACCAAAGCTTCAAACACACTATCCAAGGGTTGAAAAAGCTCCACACCCAGCCATAAGATTACCTCAAGAACAAGAGGACACCAAGGTCAAAGGGTAGCTCAAGAAGAAAGCAAAACCTCAGAACTGAAACAAAAGAAAGAAGGAAGAAAAGAGAGAATAAAATCCCTCTCACTTGGTTTTCACCTTGTCAAAACATGGCCTATTACCCTTGTGATGAGGAGCTTACTCTCAAGAACGACCACCATGTCAAAACACAGTCTAAGGCCGAGAAAGAGGAAGAAGATGGGGTAGAAGATCTGAAGAAAGAATCACAAAAAGTAGATAAACACTCACTAATATTGGAGATGACCAAGGATCACCACAAAAACCACATGCAAGGGATGAACCACCTCCAAGGCACCAAGAACTGTCCTTCTTGCTCCACCAAGATACAGGGAGGAAGAAGATGATCGATAGGAACCACTTGCATTGAGAGAAGAAGGTTTATATAGAAAAGGAGGAGGGAGGTAGGACAAAGGATTATGTGACAACAAGATGGGGCTCCAAAGAGACACTTGTCCACTAAAAGGACCAACATTTATCCATATGCAACCACATGAAATGACTTAAGCATGACATGTAAGACATGGTGACACACTCTAGGTAGTGTCTCAACAATCTAAGCAACTCTCCCCTCTATGTTGTGACTATGACACACCAAGGGTTCCATGGTCGTGACACACCCTAGCAACACCACTAGGTCGCGACACCAAGACCACCACAAGCAACCTAGATCAAAACACACCTCTCTAGGCCTTTGTATCGACTCAAGACAACCTTAGTCATGACCATTACACCAAGGAGAAGTGTCTCGATCATGACACCCCCTTTAACAAGCCCTAGGCCACAACCTAGGTCGAGACAAACCACCAAAGGTCACAAGGTCAAAGCACATCAACCCTAGGAAACCCTAATCACTACTAAGGGTGACACCACTCAACCAAGGGTCAAACAAAGAACCCCAAAACACCCAAAATCTCTCTAATGGAGCTAGGAGAGATAAGGAACACTGTAGAGGTGGGAAATTGCACACCAACCCCCTACATTGGGTAAATTGTAATTTGCACCAAAACTAGCACAGTGAGCACAAACATCATCCAAACAAGATCAAACTTGAAACTTAAGAACACCACAAGTCCTAATCACATGTACAAAGATTGGAACAAGGTTCTAAGCACATGATTAAGCCAAAGGAAATAGGGTTACCCAAAACTTAGGTCAGGGTCCTTACAACTTTCATGTTCCCAAATACTGATAATTTTATATGATAACTATGTTGACTCGCTCGATTATGACTTAGGGTTAAGAACCATGTGGACTAGGGTGGGAATTTCCATCAATTTTGAGCACAAAATCACTATTTTTAAATATAATGTTTGTTTTGAATTGTTGAAATACAAAATCTCAATCGTGGATGTATAACCCCACCTAGGCTAATGCATAAGCTAGGACCCTAAGATGTTGGGATGGAAAAGTCATTTTGTACTTTTGATTCAAGATCTATATTTTATTGACCTAAAAGTATGATCTCTCCAAATTGGTGATCTATGTGATAATATCTCTAGATTTGTGACTCATATGATGAATCTTCCAATTTCATGAACAATGATACTATGATATGACCATGATGCTCGATTGCTCGATCTTGGAATGAGATGGAAATTTTCAGTAGTGATGATACCTTATGAGAATACTCTGACAATTTTGACATTGAATAGGGAAAACCCAATCTCGATTGATGGCTTGATTTACTTTTGAGGACAAATTTCTTTTAAAGTGGGTAGGATGTGACAACCTAGATTTTCCTCTCTCCTCATATGTATGCTATGCACTTCCTCCTCACATAAGTATCTCACTCTTGACCTTAATTTCATGATGTAACATGGTTTGATGCAAAATTGAATCATATTGGATACTTATGTCTGATGGTGATACTCAATTTAATACAAAACCAAGCTTTGAGATACTTCACACATCATCATCTTCATTCTTTTCTTAATTGTAATATTGTACATATTTATAACCAATTATTTTCTAATGTTGTAGAGCTTTCTCTCGCAATTCCAACACATGTCATTTAATGAAAATTGGAGCTACGATAAACAAGTTATGTCCAATCAAAGATCTGGACCTATAAACTTGTTTGTAAATCCTTTTTCTACCCTAAATCTTGATTTATTTGGGCACCCGAATGGGGCCAGGAAGGGCACACAGCCCATTCACATAATCCCTTAGTCACCTCTCCTTTCTCTCTTCCAGTAATCCACACCCCCCACTTTGAACCAATCATCTTGCTTTGATTTCTTGGGAAAGGAATCACGACCGTCAGATCCCGTGACCATGGTTTCAAGCCTAATCCGACTGATGAGACATCATCCTCCAACTATGTATTGGGGTTAGTGACCATGGCACCACATTCTATCTACTCCACACTTTTGTGCTTCCTTTTCACGCCATCTTCGCCCAAATTGATGTTTATTTGGCCTATAAATATTCCTTCTGAGTTGCTTTCCCCTCTTTTCTTAGTTTTTCACACCTAACACCTTTCTTACCCACTTTGCCTCCTCCTTTCTTCCTACGGCTACACCGCCAACCGGTTTTGGGTGTCTTTGCCCTACCTACGTTCGTGGCTCGTGCTTTCTAGCCAAATCTTTAGCACGACTTCCTCAGTTGGGGCAGTAGGGTTGAACTCGGCGGTAAGGCCCAAGGCCCTGGATTAGCTTTGCTCTGGCGAGCGGGCATGCATCGTGCCACCACGAGGGCTTCTAGTCCATTGGGAAAAGGGATGGGATAGGAGGAGGACCTCACACCATCATATCAACATCCTACAGTCCAAGACTCAGGATCTTCCCCTCCAAGCTAGATTTGCATAGTGGCAGCTAACGATGGGTGACCGTTGTGTGATTTTGGGTGACAAACGTAGAATTTAGACTACCACTCCTAGGGTGATTGGGACCAATAGAAGGCTGCGGGTGACCTGACTCCACCACTGAGCTGATCACTGACCCCCATCCTTGTGGGTGCTCATGCAAGCAGTAGATCTTAGATCTGAGGGCTCCTGTTCTCCACATAATTCTTGGTAACTCCTTAACCTTGTTTCCCTATAGTTCTATGCAAAAACACTAAAAGTCATATATTGTGCATCATTTGTCCAAATAGGGCATTTAATATATGAATTTTGATATGCTCAAAAATCTCTATTCGATGGACTTTTCTTCATAGACAGATTCCTTTAGTAGATCCTACTATGTTGAAAATGGCATCACTTGATCTCTTTCATTACATTGAATGATCTTAATGCTCACACCTTGATCATATCTTGATCCCACTTGTTTTGTATGACCCTAATCTGTAACATATCCTTTGTTGTGGATTGATATTCAAACTTGATCTTTATTTTCCCCTTTTATGACTCTAAACTATGGAAAGGTTCATATATGTGTACTCCAATGATGTAACTTGACCTTATGTGATGTCATGAACCTAATTGCTCTCTATGATATGGTTGAATTTAGAAATCAGTAACCTTTCCTATGCCATGTGAAATAATGAACTAAGAGCTCATACTAAGTAGTTCATGCTTGACTCATGATACCCAAGTGTCTATTATGTTCTTTAAATTGACCATGTAGACTGAGTTTGCTTCCTTAGGATGAAATGTGACTTTTATTCTAATATCATGTGTTATATTGTTCAAATAAGTAAACTCACCATTCTTGCAACACTAAATACTAGCTTGATCAATCATATGCTCTTCTATGACCATAAGACTTGGCATAAGATGCTATTACTTTAAACATATTTTATATGACTAAATGTGATCTTGCGTGATTAGAATTTTTTTGATAATCTAATTTTCATGCTTCCCTAACTCCAATTAAGTTATGATATCACCTTATATCTGATCTAAAGTGGATGCTAACCCTATAACCAAAGGATCATTGGTAATACTTGAAGCCATTTTGTTAGTTACATGACATGATGGGAACATGATTGAATGCTTTGAACACCTAACCTTAGGATAACATCTTCATGGTCTAGAACATGTTTAGTTTAGAAAATCCCTACTGATCTGAGACCTACTATTATATATTTTTATATCTTAGGTCCATTTTGTCTTAGACCATCTCTAGGAATCTTACTTAAGAATCATAACTTTCACTCTACTCGCAAGGTACTCTCAATCTCTTGACCCTACTAGGTATTGGCTTGCTTGTATGTATGCTTGGCTAGATAATTACTTATTTGAGCTACTTGTTCCCTATGATTAGTATGTTCATGTTTATTGAACTATGTTGAAAAAACCTCAAACATAATTGAACTCGTCCATTATACAAACCTTCAATACCTACCTGTTTTCTCAGGGTAAGGGCACAAGGCATGAATGAAACAGGGTTAGCTCATTGACTTAGGTCATGAGGTCCCTCAGGTATGAAAAGGGGTTGCTAATGTTGAGCCTCCATACATACCCTTCCTCGAGGAAGTGGTTCAATGGCAATAATACGCTATTAAGTATAATGGAAATACACCTAAACATGCTTTGTATAAAATATGATGCTAAGTTTCTTTGCCTTGTTTCTTGTTATTTCTTAGTACTTTGTTCTAGACAAGAAATTTTGATATAGTTTTAAACTGTTTACATGCCTTTTCATAGCTTACTTAATTATTTAGTAGTAATATGCTTTTTTTATTGAATTTTAAGTTGCCAAATGAAGATCTGCTACACTCAAGGCTCTACTCTATGAAATGAAACACCAATGGGATGTTGGAAATAGGGTTGTAAATGGGTATGTGTAGACTCACAGACCCACAAATCTGGACCCTGAAAAGACCCGTCATGGGTTTAATTTGTTTATAGCCGCATACCCTTGGACCTGTATACCCTTAGACCCGTAAATAATCGGGTACAATAATGGGTATGATTGGACCCAAACCCTCTAGACTCGTGTACCCGCTATACATAAGTAACTATTTAAATAATATGTTATATATATCATACTTTACTAGTCTAATTAATATAATTTTTGAGATTATATCCTACTCTAACCGCAACAAGGTTTAGACTAGTCATATAATTAATTATTAACTATTCTAGTTACAATAATGAACATCATATGTAAACTTAAAATCAAAATATCTAGTAATTTACATTACTTTCTACATAAGTTAAATGTTATGATGATGACTAGAAATATGTGAACAATTAATTCAATTAATGTTACTGTATAAAATATAACATTATCTAATATAACTATTACATATTAATATACTATATATTAATAAATCTTATTGTATTAAAATATATAGAACATACTCATTTTTCTTACATAAACAATATGATGTTTTATAGAACCGCTTACCTGCATACCCGCACCGCAAACATGCTATTATTACAGGTACGAGTATGGTGCAGGTCTAAGTTTTGTATTATGCGGGTCTAGAATTGGAACCAAACCCACTAAATTAGATGGGTATGAGTATGGGTATGGGCAGACCCGCACCGTTTACACCCCTAGCTAGAAATGAAATGGGTACATGTCTCTATCCCCTTTAGTATCTTGTGATGTATATCTTGTTGTTACTACTTTTACTTATATATTTCCCGAGTGAAATATTTGTTCCATTCTATGGATGGGCGCCCAAACCCTACAGCCAATGTGACAACCCGTTACACAAAGTGAGATTACTCAAAACCAAAACACAATCCCCTACTAATAAAACATGTTAGGGTTAGAATACCATTTAAATTGCACAAACTTACTCACCAACATTTGCATAAAAGCCCAACATCTCAAATTATTTCATAAATGATACCAAAAATCTCTTACAAAGTTTCTGTGTCTTAGTCACAATATATACACAAGAGATACCATCCACATGCACAACATCAGAATACTAAGAAAACTCGAGTCGATAAAACACTATATTCAAAACATTTCTGCCCATACCTAAGAGTATAGGGACAACTCTAGGACATACTAGACATCTAAGCAAGTATCCATCAATGATCCATCACATCAGATCCTCCTCATTGCCACAGGTCCTCTACTGCTACTGACGATCACCTAAAAAGATTGTGGTGACCCACGAGTGAGACCCATGTCCCAGCAAGAAATATAACTTACAAAAACGCTTATTGATTACAATAGGTTATGTTATTAAACATATTAAGTAGATTAAGTAGATTTAACATTTAGATAGATAAATCAACATAATAAAACTATTAATCATAATGGCTTGTTAAGAGTACTTCTACTCAAAGTCTTAGAAGCTAGCATTATTCTCGATCACCATATGTAGCTATTACTATGAGCATGTCGATAATAGTATGAGCATATTTAAATAATAAGAGTAGGTCTAACAATACAACATGACTACAATCATAAGCATCTCTAACAATATACCAGATCTAACAACATAGACATATCCAATAGGATAATCAAAGCTAACAATAAAAGCATGTCTAATAGTGTAAGGCATGTCCAATAGCATAGCTCTTTTGACAACATAAGCATCTCTAATAGTATAAGCATCTATACCAATATAAGCATCTCTAACAATATAAGCATTTCTAACAATATAAGCATTTCTAGTCAATATAACATGTAAGCATACATACTTCATAAGTAGATCTAACAACATAATCATAACTATTGGCATGACCATGATTAGCAGTATGGGCATAGATAACTACATAGACATGACTAACATCATAAGCAAGTCTAATAACATAAGCATAGACAAAATTATAAGCATGTTTACAATATAAGCATGTTTACGACATAAGCATGTTTACAACATAAGCATATATGTCTTTATTAATGCACTACACATCATCTATATGTGATAAAATAAATAAGGGTTATCATCGAATGTGAAACACTTTATATAATCCTAATCAGATATGTTGCACGGTTGATTATGTATTTCATTAATGCCATGAGCAGATGAGGTATACCACTCATACTCCAACTGACCACTACTAAGTCGAAATCAGTTCCATACAAGATCTAGGAGGAGTTGGACTCCTATGATCACATTTTCCCCAGGTCCATACGGGTCTGCCACTGAGACACATAAGGTCAAGTTGCAAAATAGCCTAGTCCACCGTTGGTATATAGGTCACGACACTAGTGAAAATTGAGTTACAACCCACAGTTGCACTCCTGCGAGGGTATGACCCAACTAATCCTATGAAATATCACAAGTATATACTGAATCACATCACTGGGCTATGACCCATAGCCACACTCATTTGAGGGTATGGCTCATAGCCAAATTTTTTTATACATGCCCCAATGATGGAAAACATAAAATATTTTTTACGTACCCGCCCAGTTTATATAAATTCTATAAATAATAGAAATTCTATAAATAGAAACTAATATACATAAATTATATGCTTTGGAAGAAGCTTGTACAATTTGGGAAGGGGTTTTTATTGAGAAAAAAAGAAGAATCCACTTCAACCGATATGCCCTTGGGCACAATATTTCAGGGTATGTGATTATTTAGTGATTGATTATGTTTTATGTTTTGAGTAATCTCGTTTAGTGTAACGGGTCTCTTCTCGATGAGCCCCCTTTCTCCTAGGTCCACATTTCAATAAATATATCAATAAAAAAGATATACAATCAAACCTATTTCAATCCACTCGAACACTACAATGGAAGTGTGTTGAATCAAGAGTAGATAGTAAGCGTCTTTATTATGGACGTTTCATTCTGACCCCGTTTATGAAAGGTCAAGATGATACCATAGGTATTGCGATGTGAAGGGTTTTACTTGGAGAAATAGAAGGAGCAAGTATCACACATGCAAAATTTGAGGGGGTACCACATGAGTACTCGACAGTAGCAGGTATTAAAGAATACATACATGAAATCTTAATGAATTTGAAAGAAATTGTATTGAGAAGTAATATGTATGAAGTTCGAAACACATTCATTTGTGTAAAAGGCCCAAAATGTGTGACTGCTCAAGATATCATATCAAATGAATCGAATTATTTATTATGTCATAAAGACCCTTATGCCTGGATTAAAAATGACAAAAAAACTCATTCTAACTCCAGATCTAAATATTATTAGGCCTAACAATACAAAATTGAATGATAAATTGGTTATATCATACTCAGGGAGCGGAAAAATTATTGGGCCGAGATGGATTTGAACCAACGTAGACATATTGCCAATGAATTTATAGTCCGTCCCCATTAACCACTCGGGCATCAATTGGCTGAATCTGTGAAACCATTTCATAGAAGTTCATTGATCTCTTCTTTTTATAAAGCCCTGCAAGGCTGAAGACTTATGTAAGAGTAGGTAAGTCCTTGGAAGAAGGCGGAAGACTCCATACGACTCCAAGCTTTCAATAAGGAAAAACCCGTTTCACCATCCAGCAAGTACTGACACTGAAGATGGATCTGTGGAACATGGCAAGTACATGATTAAGGTTTCACTTGATTAGTTAAGTGGATTGAGTGAATTAAGGCTGAATCAAACAAGTGGACATACAAATCCTAATTCATTTCTAAAAAGCATTTAATATGTAAAAACTCCAGTAAATTTAAAACGTATAGGACATATTCCTTATTACAACACCACATGATACTATTTCATTGCCATCCTTGATTTTACTCATCATCACACCAACAAAAGATATAAAATCCTTATCACATTAATCTAGTGTACCCACCCTTATCACATAATGAAGAGAATCACACCTTCATTAGGGTTCAATCATGCCCAAATATCATTTAGACCATCACATTATCTCCCACAAGAACATCATTACCTTTCCATGCCTCATCAAGGCCCAACTACCATCACATACATGTAATATATACTTTTTGCCTTAACATTGCTCATAACAACAAATTAGAGTTACAACAGTGTTGACATAGAAAGTTCTCCAACATTACAATAAATCCACAAGGAAACTAAGCAACATCTTTGTGTTCTTGAATTAGTATTAAGGTTCAACAACTTTACCAATTTAGGGTTTCCAAAACCTTAATTGTATGTAACCCCTAGTTTTTACTATCTCCAACAAATCTAAGAAATAATGGAATTCCATTATTATAACAATGTGTAAGTGAACTAGGTATGATTATCCACCATCATTTAATTATACTAGGATTAGAGTTAACAATGCAATTTAGCTTAGCATTGTAAATCAACACTTTAAAACAATCTTAGGTTTATATTCATTTGAGGGAAAAGGTAAGACTACCAACTCATGGGGCTCAAAACCATTAATCCTAATTCAACAAATACCCAACATTAGGTGCAAGAAACATGACCACATATCAGACCATTGGATTCAAGGCAATGAAAACCTTTGCATCATGTATATGAATCACCACCATTGAATCACAATTGCATAAAACATAACCATCAGATGCAAAACATGTAAAACCTTGGGACATTCGTTTAGGAAAAACATTGAGTTATGACTTAGAAAAACCATGCAACACCATTGGGTTCCATGTCTACACTCACCATTGATTTCATGAGCAAGGAAACCCATATATATTAGTGAAATCATCATTTATCTTTGCTAAGCAAACTGTCGATTGAGAAACTAAGTGAAAACATTGAACTAATACTTAAGCAAAAATAGTCAATGACCTCTGAGGATGAAAATCAATTGTGAACTTCAAGAGTACCATCAATTTAATACTTGGATAAATTGGCAAATAAACAATTAGAAAAGTTGTCGATTGTAAATCTAGTGAGACCATCAAATTATCCATTACGAGAGCATAAAAACCATCAGTTGCGAGAGGAAACAAAGACATCATTTTTAAGCACAAAAGAAGATCCAAAATAGGAACTAACCTTCATCGGTTGGCACAAGAAGCCCAAAAACTGAGTTACGGAAACAAGAGAAAATTATCTCAAAGCATTTAGAGAAAAACCATCATTTGAGAAAGAAAATAAGACCATTGACTTAAACCACTTGGGATAGCATCATGAGATTTGTTTCTAAAACATAAGAGATTCCAAGATAAGAGATAAATCCAAACCATTAATTGGCACAAAATGGTTGAACCATACAACATCAATACCAACAATCGAATTGAAACACGGAGGAAAAATCTGCTCAGAACTCTAGGAAAACCAATATTCATGGGGCTTAAGATAACCATCGATTATTCAGTGATGAAGACCATATAACCAACATTTCTTGAGTTCAATTTAGTCATCAAAACAATAACTAAAATAATAAATCACTCCTTCCTATATACCAACTCATCGAATACCCAATAAATAGAAAAACATTTTCAAGGCACCAAATAAATCATAGTTGGTTTCGACCATTCAGACACCATATATAATTATGATTAAGGAAGCCATCAACCAACCAAAGATAAGAATATTATGACCATGGGTTCTTAGAAATCTAACAAGGTCATAAAAACTGTAGCAACTCACAACCATAGTTCTACACAAAAGACTAGTCATCGGATCATGAAGAAAGGTAGAAACCAACTCAATTAGGTCAAGGACAGCCATCAGTTCCCACAATAACAATGACATAAATTCGTGGACAAGCAAGGTATGAAGGTCATATCCCAACACAGAGAATGTGCACAAGATTAAGGAGAGAAACCAGAGAGTTATATACTCAAAAATCATCACATATATACACAACTTAGCTAAGGATTCGAAATTGCTAGTCAATACTAGGTTTTAGAGAAAGATTTAGCATGGAAAGTTAAATGGTAAGAAATAAACATGGAGCAAGTTATATAATTTTCGTCTAGAACGAAGTTGCATCTCCAAACAAAAAGAAACTCGAGGAAGAAGGAAGAAAATCCTAACTTTGAGCTTCTCCATTTGTCCAAACTAGTTCCATCTCCAAGAATGAGAAACCCTAGATCAAAGGAGCAAGAAGAAGAGTCTCTATCATGTTTCTAGCACAAACTCAACCACGGGGAGCAGGGATCTGGCCAAGAAGAAGAGAAAGTGGGGTAGGATCAGTAAGAAAATGAACATAAGAGAAAAGAGCTTACTTTCTTGAGTCAAGAACAAC
Source organism: Alisma plantago-aquatica (assembly GCA_963693085.1). Taxonomy (NCBI): domain Eukaryota; kingdom Viridiplantae; phylum Streptophyta; class Magnoliopsida; order Alismatales; family Alismataceae; genus Alisma; species Alisma plantago-aquatica. The sequence continues at coordinate 1,430,760,073 of OY856409.1, forward strand.
TAAGGCAGTGAGCTTCTTTTTCTTCCTCAAGAGAGAGGGATGATCTCCATCAGTAGGGGGAGAAGAGAGGGCATGCAAGGAGAGTAAGAAATCATTTTGCAAGCAAGGAGGGAAGTATGACAACTAAAAGGGAGAGAGAAGGAAGAGGTAAGGTGTCTAGCGAATATTGCCAAGTGTTCATGGTCAAGACCATCACTTGCATGCATCCCAACAGCCCATATATAGTGGTAATATAGAGTTCCACTAAAACTTGGCTCCCAAAACATCTGTTGGCCCCAATCACAAAGAAAGCCCCAGTTCATGCACTCAAGGTAGCACATCTATGAGGGGGGAAATCCTAAGTAGATGTCATGCACAAAACCAAGGTGCCATTAGGTGTTCCATGGTACAACTAACTCCAAAATGATATAAAAACATGTTAGGCACAATAGGCACGTGAAAAAATGCAAGGAAAACATCATATGTGGGTAAACTACATAAAATTGCAAAATGTGCACATAAACTTGCTCAAACAATGACCAAACTGGACCAAACTTGAAACATAGCTCAATTAAATGATATCAAAGAATAAGACAAAGTTTAATTAGGAATATAAGACCTATTTAAGAAAATTAAATATGATTAGGTATTAAGCCAAGTTAGGGGTATTACAACCATAAATCCCTAATAGGGATTTCACCCCCGAAATCCAAAGCAAACAAGGATAGTTACTTCCCATGTGTCTCATCCTCTAACTACCAAAAGGTTATGTTAGCTCATGGTGATGTCACAACATTTCTGCTAAAGCTATGACCTTCCTCCTCAACCTATGGGTTATGGGCCCACCATGTTTCTATTGCGCCACTCTGATCTAATGTCTTGCACCATGATGTCACCTATCTATACACCTTGTCCCATTGTGTTTAGCTATATTTAGGGCTGTAAATGGGTATGGGTAGGCCCGTGGACCCACAAATTCAGACCCTTTAAAAACCCATCACAGGTCTAAATTTTTGTACCCGCATACCCATGGACCCACATATATGCATGTCTACTAATGGGTATGCCTGGACCCATACCCGCTAGACCCGCTAACCCGTTATAGGTAAATAAATATGTAAATAATATGTTATTTATGTCATACTTTACCAGTCCAACTAATATAATACTTGAAATTACATTATACTATATTTATAATAAGTTTGAGACTAGCCATCTAATTGAGAATTAATTATTCTAATTGCATTCATGAACAACATATGTAAACTTAAAATCAAACAGTAGCATTACATGCTACACAATTAAAACACTCTGACGATAACTACAAATATGTAAACAATTAACTCAAGTAATCTTCATAATAGAAAGTATCACATTATTTAATATAACTATATTATGTTAACATCCTACATGATAGCCATATCTCACTGAATTATAATTAATAGAATATATTTGTAATTTTTCTTACCTAAACAATATGATTTTACATACAGAACCACTTACCCACATACCTGCACCGCATAACCGCTATTATTACGGGTATGAGTATGGTGTGGGTCTAGATTTTTATAATGTGGGTCTAGAACCGGAACCGGACCGGCTAAATTAATTAGGGTAAGGATATGGGTATCGCTAGACCCACACCTTACCCACGCCGTTTACACCCCTAGATATATTATCATTGAATCATTCTTCTTCTTCTCAAAAAGTCACTGTAGCACCTCAATATATAACTCTCTCTAGGGGAAAGAAACATCAGGAACTCATATGAAAGTCTCCAATTCATGTACCACTGATACACCCTAAATACTAGGACTCATAACCTTGGTATCCATTACATGTGTCAAGAAAACCTCACATCCTTGCCTTATCAACTTCTCATCCATCACCACCAGCACCCAACATGTTGGAAAGATATTTCTAACTTCCTGGAAAACTTAAAAGGTGTCCCTCTCACAACCATCACGATCCTAGAACTATGTCCTGAACACCCACATGTTAAACCATGATATACATCCCTTTGATTACATCAAATACCAGCACACCAAGTGGCATGAGATCCACTTGAATGCAACATCCCAAGAAGAAAGAGCACAAGGGGAAAGGTATACCTCTCTCAACATAGTGATCCATCCCAAGAATTTCTAACAAAGGGGGTCATCGGTCCTACCATTATCAAAAAGTTACAACTTTTTATGCTTTATTTGATTTTTCACTTGGATTCCTTGCTAACTTCATAGGAATTATCATACATAATCACTCTTTCTTTTATTATACTCATGTGTATCTTCTCATTTTTCATGCTTCTTATTCACTTTTTTAGGGGTTAGTTCATCACATTCATCATTCTTATACATTCAACAAGGATCATTCCCTTTAATTTCTTTTATATATCATGATAACTTTACATTAACATTTTTTAGTGCATAGGGGCATGTCTGAGATTAACTCTTGTTCCTCTTTATCCATTCATTTTTATCCAATTTTATTATATCATATCATAATTATCATTGGAGTTCTCATATTCTTACATAAATTTTACACCTCATGCTTTTACATTAACACGGATTCATCTTTCTTTTACTTTATTATTTTCCAGAATCATAATTTTGGGAACTCCAACTTAGCTTATTTTCATTTAGATTTTAGCTTCACAGTGTCATATCTCTTTCTTTAATCATCAAACTTTTCACATTTTAATGAGTTACACTGTGATTTTCACCTATCCTTAGGTATGATTAATATATGTTCACCATGATTTCTTAATTATTTTGGTCTTTGAATTGTTTCCAACTGATTACTTGATCAGGGTAATTAGAAAGATAATAATCAAAGAGATCCACACTTGCCTTTCCTTCAGTGTATGAATACCTGGCCAGGGCATGCAAGTACTAAATTTAGGAAGTATGCATTATGTTCATGTCATTTTCATTACTTAGTTATCATCCTAATCCTAAGTCCTAGTGTCCCTATAGACTCAACGAACCTATAGCTCTGATACCACCAAATGTGACAACCCATCACACAAAGCGAAATTACTCAAAACAAAAAAAAATCCCCTCCTAATAAAACACGTCACTAAAAGAGGGTTAATTAAAACCGTTTAAATTGCACAAACTTACTCAAAAACAATTGCATAAAAGCCCAACATCTCAGATTATTTCACAAATCATACCAAAAATCTATTACAAAGGATCTATGTCTTAGTCACAATATATACACCAGAGATAGCATCAACATGTACAACATCAGAATACTAAGAAAGCTCGAGTTGATAAAACACTATATTAAAAAAATTCCCACACGGACCTAAGAGTACATGCACGACTCTAGGACATACTAGACATCTAAACAACTATCCATCTATGATCCATCACATGAGCTCCTCCTCGCTGCCACAGGTCCACTACTGCTAATGACGATCACCTAAAAACATTGTGGTGACCCGCGGGTGAGACCCCTGTCCCAGCAAGAAATATAACTCACAAAAATAGTTATTGATTATAACAAGTTATGTTATTAAAAATGTTAAGTAGATTAATAATATTAAACATTTAGATAGATAAATCAACATAAAAAAACTATTAATCATAATGGTTTTTTAAGAGTACTTCTACTCAGAGTCTTAGAAGCTAGCATTATTCTCGATCACTAGATGTAGCTTTTACTTTGAGCATGTCGATAACAATATGCATATTTGAATAAAAGGAGCATGTCTAACAATATAGAATGACTACAACTGTAAGCATATTTAACAAAATACCACATCTAACAACATAGACATATCCAATAGGATAATCAAAGCTAACAACAAAAGCATGCCTAATAGTGTAAGGAATGTCTAATATCATAGCACAATTGACAACATAAATATCTCTAACAATATAAGCATCTATAACAATATAAGAATCTCTAACAATATAAGCATTTCTAACAATATAACATGCAAATATACCAACTTCATAAGTAGATCTAACAACATAAGCATGACTATTGGCATGAGCATGATTAGTAGTATGGGCATAGATAACTACATAGGTGTGACTAAAATTATAAGCAAGTCTAATAACATAAGCATAGGCAACAGTATAAGCATGTTCACAACATAAGCATGTTTACAACATAAGCATATCTGTCTTTCTTAATGAACTACACATCATCTATATGTGATAAGAGAAACCATAGTTATCATCCAATGTGAAGCATTGTATATAATCCTAATTATATATGCTACACGGTTGATTACAAATTTTATTAATGCCCTAAGGACATGAGGTATACCGCTCATACTCCAACTGACCATTGCTAAGTCAAAATTAGTGTCATACAAGATCTAGGAGGAGCCAGACTCCTATGATATCATCCACCCCCGATCAGTATGGGTCCACCACAGTGACACATAAGGTCAAGTTGTAAAACATCCTAGTCCACCCTTGGTATATAGGTCACGACACTAGTGAAAACTAAGTTATGACCCACACTCGCACTCCTCTCATGGTATGACCCACAACCAATTATGTGAAATATCATAAGTATATACTGAATCACATCACTGACCTATGACCCGTAGCCGCACTCCTACCAGAGTATGGCCCGCAGCCAATCCTATAAATGGTATACTCAACAATATACGACTTTGAGCTTCCACTAAGGGAAAAGCCATTTCACCATCCAGCAAGTACTGACACTGAAGATGGATCTATGGCACATATAAACTAAAAGTTAAGGTTTCACTTAATTAGTTAAATAGATTGAGTGAATTAAGGCTGAATCAAACAAGTGAACATACAAATCCTAATTCATTTCTAGCAAGCATTTGGTATGTAACAATTCTAGTAAATATAAAACGTATAGGATATATTCCTTATTACAACACCACATGGTACTATTTCATTGCCATTTATGATTTTACTCATCATCACACTAGCACAGGATATAAAATCCTTATCACAATATTCTAGTGTACCCATACTTATCACATCATGAAGAGAATCACACCTTCATTAGGGTTCAATCATACCCAAAGATCATTAAGACCATCACATTATCTCCAGTAAGAACATCATTACCTTTCTATGCCTCATCAAGGCTCAACTACCAGCACATACATGTAATATATAATGTTTGGCTTAACATTGCACATAACATCAAATTAGAGTTACAACAGTGTTGAGAGAGAAAGTTCTCCATCATTAAATTAAATGCACAAGGAAACTAAGCAACATCTTTGTGTTCTTGAATCAGTATTAAGGTTCAACAACTATACCAATTTAGGGTTTCTAAAACAACAATTGTATGTAATCCCTAGTTCTTTTATCTCCAACAAATCTAAAAAATAATGGTATTCCTTTATTATAACAATATGCGAAGGAACTATGTATGATTATTTACCATCATTTAACTGTACTAGGATTTGAGTAAACAACACAAGTTAGCTTAGCATTTTGAATCATCACTTTACAACAATCTTAGGTTTATATTCATTTGAGGGCAAAGGTAACACTACCAACTCATGGGGATCAAAACCATTAATCCTAACTCATCAAATCCACAACATCAAGTGCAACAAACACAGATTCAAGGCAATGAAAACCTTTACATCATGTATATGAATCACCACCATTGAATCACAATTGCATAAAACATAACCATCAGATGCAAACATGTAAAACCTTGGGACATTCATATAGGAAAAACATTTAGTTATGACTTAGAAAAACCATGCAACACCAATGGGTTTGAGCCCAAAAACCAACATCTATTTCATGAGCAAGGAAACCCATCAAATTAGATATTAGTGAAATCATCGTTTATCTTAGCCAAGCAAGCTTTCGATTGAGCAACTAAGTGAAACCATCAATCTAATACTTAATAGAAAACAATTCATGGTCTCTTAGGTTGTCGATCAGTTGTGAACCTCAAGAGTACCATCAATCTAACACTTGGAGAAATCGGCAAATAAAAAATTGAAAAATTCATAGATTGTGAATCTAGTGAGACCATCAAATTAGCCATTGCGAGAGCATAAAAACCATTAGTTGCGAGAGGAAACAAATCCATCATTTTTAAGCACAAAAGAAGGTCCAAAACAATAACAATGTAACCTTCATCATTTGGCACAAGAATCCCAACAATCAAGTTACGGAAATAAGAGAAAATCAGCTCAAAGCATTTAGAGAAAAACCATCGTTTGAGAAAGAAACAAGACAATTAACTTTAACCACTTGGGTAGCATCATGAGATTCGTTTCTCAAACATAAGAGAGTCCAAAACTGAAGATAAGCCCAAACCATTAATTGGCACAAAATGTTCAAACCATACAACATCAAAACCAACTATCGAATTGAAACACAAGGAGGACAAATCCTCTCAAAACTCTAGGAAAACCAATGTTCACAGTGCTTAAGGTAACCATGAATTTTTAGTGATGAAGACCATATAACCATAATTATTGAGTTCAATAAAGTAATAAAAATAGTAAATCAAGTACCAAAATTGTTCCTTCCTATAGGCCAACCCATTGGATACCCAACAAGTAGAAAAACATTTTCAAGGCACCAAATAAATCATAGCTAGTTTTGACCATTCAAACACCATAGATAATTATGATTAAGGAAGCCATCGACCAACCAGAGAAAAGAATATTAAGACCATGGGTTCTTAGGCATCTAATAAGGTCATAAAAATAGTAGCAACTCACCACCATAGTTCTACATAAGAGACTAGTCATCGGATCATGAAGCAAGGTAGAAAGCAACTCAATTAGGTCAAGGACAGTCATCAATTCCCACTATAAAAACTCCATCAATTTGTGGACAAGCAAGGTATGAAGCTCATATCCCTACAAAGAGAATGTGCACAAGATTAAGGATAGCAACCAGAGAGTTATACACTCAAACATCATCACATATATACACAACTTAGCTAAGGATTCGAAATTGCTACTCATTGCTAGGTTTTAGAGCTAGATTTAGCATGACAAGTTAAATGGTAAGCACTAAATGTGGAACAAGTTATATAACTTGCCTCTAGAATGAAGTTGCAGCTCAAAATAGAAATAAACTCGAGGAAGAAGGAAGAAAATCCTAGATTTGAGCTTGTCCATTCGTCCAAACTAGTTCCATCTCTAAGAATGAGAAACTCTCAATCAAAGGAGCAAGAAGAAGAATCTCTTTCATGTTTCTATCACAAACTCAACCATGGGGACCAGGGATCCTGCCAAGAAGAAGAGAAAGCAGGGTAGGATCAACAAGAAAGTGAACATAAGAGAGAAGAGCTTACTTTTGTGAGTCAAGAACAACTCAGGAGTCTTTGAGATCTTGAAAGAAGATGAAATCTGAATCCCATACTCATATGCAAGTAGATTGCCTCAAGCTCCTCCTATATTGAGCTTATTTTGCTTCCTCAAGAGAGAGGGACGAGTTTAATTAGTAGGGTAATAAGAGAGGGCATGCTAGGAGTGAGAAATCATTTTGCAAGCAAGGAGGTAAGTATAATAGCTAAAAGGGAGAGAGAAGGAAGAGGTAAGGTGTCTAGCCAATATTGACAAGTGTCCATGGTCATGACCATCACTTGCATGAATCCCAGAATAACATAGATAGTGGGAATAAAGAGGTCCACTAAAACTTGTCTCCCAAAATAGCTGTTGACCCCACTCAAAAAGAAAGCCCTAGTTCATGCACTCAAGGTAGCCCATCTATGAGAGGGAAAATCCTAAGTAGATGTAATGCACAAAACCAAGGTGCAACTAGGTGCTCCATGGTACAACTAACTATAGAATGATATAAAAACATGTGAGGCTCAACAATCACGTGACAAATTGCAAGAAAAATATCAGATGTGTGTAAATTGCATAACAGTTTAAAATATGCACACAATTGCATAACTTGCTCAAATAGTGTCCAAACTGGACCAAACTTGAAACATAGCTTAATTAACTGATATCAAAAAATAAGACAAAGTTTAATTAGGCATATAAGAACTGATTTAAGATCTTCAAACATGATTAGGTATTAATGCAGGTCAGGGGTCTTACAACCATAAATTCCTAATAAGGATTTCGCCCACAAAATCTAAAGCAAACAAGGATAGTTACTTCCCATGTGTCTCATCCTCTAACTACCCCAAGGTTCTGCCAACTCATGGTGATGTCACAACATATCCGCTAAAAATATGATCTTCCTAACTAACCTATGGGTTATGGGCCCACAATGCTTCCTCTACGCCACTTTGATCTAATGTCCTGCACCATGGTGTCGCCTATCTATACACCTTGTCCCACTGTCTTTAGCTATATTATCATAAAATCATTCTTTTTCTTCTCAAAAAGTCACTCGAGCACCTCAAGATATAACTCTCTCTAGGGGAAAGAAACATCAGGAACTCATCTGAAAGTCTCCAACTCACATACCACTGATACACCCTGGTTACTAGAACTCATAACCTTGGTATCCACTCCATGTGTCAAGAAAACCTCATATCCTTGCCTTATCAACTTCTCTACCATCATGGCCAGCTCCCAACACATTGGAAAGATCTTCCTAACTTCTTGGAAAACTCCTAAGGTGTCCCTCTCATAACCATCATGATTCTAGAACTATAGTCCAGAACACCCACATGCTAAATTGTGATATTCATCCCTTAGATTACATTGAATCCCGACACACCAAGTGGCATGAGATCCACTTGAATGCAAGATCCTGAGAAGAAAGAGAACAAGGGGAAAGGTATACCTCTCACAACACAATGATCCATCCCAAGAGATTCTAACAGAAGGGGTTACCGATCCTACCATTAGCAAACAAGTTACAACTTTTTATACTTTATTCACTTTTTCACTTGGATTCCTTGCCAACTTCATAGGAATTATCATGATTATCATAAATCATAACTCTTTCTTTTATTATACTCATGTGTGTATTCTCATTTATCATGCTTCTTATTCACTCTTTTAGGGGTTAGTTCATCATATTCCTCATTCATATACATTCAACATGGGCCATTCCCTTTAATTTCTTTTATATATCGTGATAACTTTACATTAACATCTTTTTGTGCATAGGGGAAGGTCTGAGATTAACTCAGGTTCCTCTTTGTTCATCCATCTTTATCCACTTTTATTATATCATATCACAATTATCATTGGAGTTCTCATATGCTTACATTAATTTACACCTCAAGTTTTTAAATTAATACATATTCATCTTTCTTTTACTTTATTATTTTCCAGAATCATAGTTTTGGGAACGCCTACTTAGCTTATTTTCATTCATATTTGAGCTTCATGGTGTCATATCTCTTTCTTTAATCATCCAACTTTCCATATTTAAATGAGTCACGATGTGATTTTCACCTAATATATGTTCACTATGATTTCTTAATTATTATGCTCTTTGAATGGTTTCTATCTAACTACTTGATTAGGGTAATCAGAAAGATAACAATCAAAGAGTTCCAAACTTGCCTTTCCTTCAGTGTATGAATACCTGGCCAGGGCATGCAAGTACTAAATTTAGGAAGTATACAATATGTTCATGTCATTTTCATTACTTAGTTATCATCCTAATCCTAAGTCCTAGTGTCCCTGTAGACTCAATGAAGCTATAGCTCTAATACCACCAAATGTGACAACCCGTCACACAAAGCGAGATTACTCAAAATCATAACACAATCCCCTCTTAATAAAACACGTCACTAAAAAGATGGTTAATTAAAATCATTTAAATTGCACAAACTTACTCAAAAACATTTGCATAAAATCCCAACATCTCAGATTATTTCATAAATCATACCAAAAATCTCTTACAAAGGTTCTGTGTCTTAGTCATAATATTTACACAAGAGATAGCATCCACATGTACAACATCGAAATACTAAGAAAGTTTGAGTTGATAAAAAGCTATATTCAAAACATTTCCGCCTACACTTGAGAGTACAGGTATGACTCTAGGACATATTAGACATAAAAAAACTATCCATCTATGATCTAGCACATCATCTCCTCCTTACCCCCACTGGTCCGCTACTGCTACTGACGATCACCTAAAAAGCTTTTGGTGACCCATAAGTGAGACCCATGTCCCATCAAGAAATATAACTCACAACAACACTTACTAATTACAACAAGTTATATTATTAAACATGTTAAGTAGATTAAGAAGATTAAACATGCTAGATAGATAAATCAACATAACAAAACTATTAATCATAATGACTTATTAAGAGTTCTTCTACTCAGAGTCTTAGAAGCTATCATTATTCTTGATCAGTAGATGTAGCTATTACTATGAGCATGTCAATAACAATATGACTATATTTGAATAATAGGAGCAGGTCTAACAATATAGAATGACTACAATCATAAGCATATCTAACAATATACCACATCTAGAAGCATTGGCATATCCAATAGGATAATCAAAGGTAACAACAAAATCATGTCTAATAGTGTAAGGAATGTCTAATAGCATAACACTGCTGAAATCATAAGCATCTCTAATAGTATAAGCATCTGTAACAATATAAGCATCTCTAACAATATAAGAATTTCTAACAATATAAGCATTTTTAATCAGTATAACATGTAAGCATACCTACTTCATAAGTATATCTAACAACATAAGCATAACTATTGGCATGAGCATGATTAGCAGTATGGGCATAGATAACTACATAGGAAAGACTAACATCATAAGCAAGTCTAATAACATAAGCATATATAGACAACAGAACAAGCATGTTTACCACATCAGAATGTTTACATCATAAGCTTATCTGTCTTTCTTAATGCACGACACATCATCTATATGTGATAAGAGAAACAAGGGTTAACATCTAATGTGAAGCAGTGTATATAATCCTAATCGGAAATACTACATGGCTGATTACATATTTTATTAATGCCCTGAGGAGATGAGGTATACCACTTGTACTCCAATTGATATCAATGCCATACAAGATCTTGAACGAGTCAGACTCCTATGATCTCATCCACCCCCAGTCAGTATGGGTCCTCCAACATGACACATAAGGTCAAGCTGCAAAATAGCCTAGTCCTCCCTTGGTATATAGGTCACAACATTAGTGAAAACTGAGTTATGACCCACAGTTGCACTTCTGCAAGGTATTGCCCTCATCCAATCCAGTGAAATATCATAAGTATATACTGAATTACATCACTGAGCTATGCCCCGTAGCAACACTCCTTCTAGAGTATGTCCCGTAGACAATCCTATGAATGCGTATACTCAACAATATATGACTCTAAGATTCCACTAAGGGAAAACCCATTTCACCGTTCTGCAAGTAACGACACTGAAGATGTATCTATGATACAGGGCAACTACATGATTAAGGTTTCACTTGATTAGTTAAGAAGATTGAGTGAATTAAGGATGAATCAACAGGTGGATATACAAATCCTAATTCATTTCTAGCAAGCATTTGATATGTAAAAACTCCAGTAAATATGAAATGTATAGGACATATTCCTTATTACAACACCACATGATCCTATTTCATTGCCATTCATGGTTTTACTCGTCATCACACCAACACATGATATAAAATCCTTATCACATTATTCAAGTGTACCAAACCTTATCACATCATGAAGAGAATCACACCTTCATCAGGGTTCAATCATGCCCAAAGATTGTTAAGACCATCACATTATCTCTTGCAAGAACATCATTACCTTTCCATGCCCCATCAAGGCTCAACTACCATCACATACATGTAATATATAATGTTTGGCTTAACATTGCACATAACAACAAACTAGAGTTACAACCGTGTTAAGAGAGAAAGTTCTCCATCATTACATTAAATCCACAAGGAAACTAAGCAACATCTTTGTGTTCTTCAATTAGTATTAAGGTTCAACAACTTTACCAATTTAGGGTTTCCAAAACAAAAATTGTATGTAATCCCTAGTTCTTATTATCTCCAACAAATCTCAGAAATAATGGCATTCCTTTATTATAACAATATGTAAGGGAACTAGGTATGATTATCCACCATCATTTAGTTGTACTAGGATTAGAGTTAACAATGCAAGTTAGCTTAGCATTGTGAATCATGACTTTACAACAATCTTAGGTTTATATTCATTTGAGGGAAAAGGTAAGACTAAAAACTCATGGGGCTTAAAACCATTAATCCTAACTCATCAAATCCCTAACATTTGGTGCAATAAAAACAATCAATTGAATCATAGATCACATATCAGACCATCGGATTCAAGGCAACGAAAACATTTGCATCATGTATATGAATCACCACCACTGAATCACAATTGCATAAAACATAACCATAAGATGCAAGACATGCAAAACCTTGGGATATTCATCTAGGAAAACCATTGATTTATGACTTAGAAAAACCATGCAACACCATTGGGTTTGATCCCTACACTAACCATCAATTTCATGAGCAAGGAAACCCATCAAATTAGATATTAGTGAAATCATCATTGATCTTAGCCAAGCAAACTGTCGATTGAGAAACTAAGTGAAACCATAGATTTAATACTTAAGAGAAAACTGTCCATGAACTCTTAGGATGACAATCAGTTGTGAACATCAAGAGTACCATCAATCTAACACTTGAGGAATTTGGAAAATCAACTATTAGAAAATTCATCAATTGTGAATCTAGTGAGACCATCAAATTAGCCATTGTGAGAGCATAAAAGCCATCGGTTGTGAGAGGGAACAAAGACATCATTTTTAAGCACAAAATAAGATCCAAAATAGAAACTAAGTAACCTCATCGGTTGGAACAAGAATCCCAACAATTGAGTTATGGAAAAAGAGAAAATCAGCTCAAAGCATTTAGATAAAAACCATTGTTTGAGAAACAAACAAGACCATTGACTTAAACCACTTGGAATAGAATCATGAAATTCGTTTATCAAACATAAGAGAGTACAAAATAGAACATAAATACAAACCATTAATTGGCACAAAATGGTTGGACCATACAACATCAAAACCAACTATCCAATTGAAACACAAGGAGAAAAAATCTGCTCAAAACTCTAGGAAAACCAATGTTCATGGGGCTTAAGATAACCATTGATTATTCAATGATGAAGACCATATAACCATCATTTCTTGAGTTCACTAAAGTCATAAAAAAGGTAACTAAAGTACAAAAATCGTTCCTTCCTATAGGCCAACCCATCAGATATGCAACAAGTAGAAAAACATTTTCAAAGCACCAAATAAATCATAGCTAGTTTCGACCATTCAAACACCATAGATAACTATGATTAAGGAAGCCATCAACCAACCATAGATAAGAATATTATGACCATGGGTTCTTAGGAATCTAATAAGGCCATAGAAATAGTAGCAACTCACCACCGTAGTTCTTCAAAAAAGACTTGTCATCAGATCATGAAGCAAGGTAGAAATCAGCTCATTTAGGTCAAGGACAGCCATCAATTCCCACTATAACAACTCCATCAATTCATGGGCAACAAAGATATGAAAGTCATATCCCCACACAGAGAACTTTCATAATATTAAGGAGAGAAACCAAAGAGTTATCTATTAAAAAATGATCACATATATACACAACTTAGCTAAGGATTCAAAATTTCTACTCATTACTAGGTTTTAGAGCAAGATTTAGCATGGCAAGTTAAATGGTAAGCAATAAACATGGAGCAAGTTATATAACTTGCCTATAGAATGAAGTTGCAGTTCCAAACAGGCAGTTCCAAACAGAATGAAACTAGAGGAAGACCAGTAGAAAATACTAGCTTTGAGCTTCTCCATTCATCCAAACTAGTTCCATCTTCGAGAATGAGAAACCCTAGATCAAAGGAGCAAGAAGAAGAGTGTCGTTGATGTTTCTCACACAAATTCAACCATGGGGACCAGGGATCCAGCCAAGAAGAAGAAGAGAAAGCAGGGTAGGGCTTGCAAGAAAATGAACATAATAGAGAATAGCTTACTTTCTTGAGTCAAGAACAACTAAGTAATCTTTTAAATCTTGAAAGAAGACTAAATCTGATTCCCATGCTCATATGCAAGTAGATTGCCCCAAGATCCTCCTATCTTGAGCTTATTTTGCTTCCTCAAGAGAGAGGGACGAGCTCCATCAGAAGGGGAAGATTAGAGGGCATGCTAGGAGTGTAAGAAATCGATTTGCAAGAAAGGAGGGAACTATTAAAGCTAAAAGAGAGAGAGAAGGAAGAGGTAAGGTGTCTAGCAAATATTGTCAAGTGTCCATGGTCAAGACCAGCACTTGCATGCATCCCAACAGCCCATATATAGTGGGAATAAAGAGGTCCACCAAAAGTTATCTCACAAAATAGCTGTTTGCCCCGCTCACAAAGAAATCCCTAGTTCATGCACTCAAGGTAGCCCATCTATGAAAGGGAAAATCTTAAGTAGATGTCATGCACAAAAACAAGGTGCAACTAGGTGCTCCATGGTACAACTAAATCCAACATGATATAAAAACATGTGAGCACTATAAGCACATGAAAAATTGCAAGAAAAACATCATATATGGGTAAATTGCATAAAAGTCCAAAATGTGCACATAATTGTGTAACTTGCTCAAACCGTGTCCAAACTGAACCACATTTGAAACATAGATTAATTAATTGATATAAAATATAAGAAACAATTTAATTTGGCATATAAGAACCTATTTAATATAATTAAATATGATTAGGTATTAAGCCAAGTCAGGGGTCTTACAGCCAGTGACTGTGTAGTTAGTGGGGGTAGGATGAGGGTAACAAACAGTTCTGTGATAGTGCACCTCTTTTTTAGCGAGCCCATCTATAAGAACTCTTTGGTTAAGTGCTCAATACAGAGTAGTACTAGGATGGGTGACCAGTCTGAAAGTTGATCTCGACTTGTGCATGAGTGAGGATAAAGGACACAATTAAGTCTAGTGGTGGTCTGTGGGACCAATCGTCATTCCTAAGACTCTACAAATCTTTGGGTAGTGAGCCCAATTTTACAAATTGATCAGAGCCTATTCCCCTCTAGTAGGTGGGGCCAACATGTGCATGTATATCCAGGCATGTTGGAAAGGGCTATCCAAGTTGATGGAGCTTCCCTTGCACTGGTAGCCATGAATGGAAGTTGGGTATACATGACTATTCTGGGTCTGTACTAAAATGGTGAAGTAATTATGAGGCCATATAGTTGATCCTTGACTAGGACGTCAAGAGTCTAAGTGGGATACATTGTAACATCCCAATATTTGAGGCCTTAGATAAAATAATCTTGAAAGGAATTCTCAGACTACACATATCATCAAGGTGCACTTTCTTTTTAGGGAGCCCACCGCTAAGAACTCTGTGGTTAAGTGTGCTAAGCCCAGAGTAGTACTAAGATGGGTGACCAGTCTAAAAGTTGATATTGACTTGTGTGTGAGTGAACACCAAGCACACAGTTAAGACTAGTGGTGGTATGTGGGGCCAATTGTCATTCCCAAAACTCTACTAGAGCCTTAGGCAGTGGGCCTGAGCTTTACAACAGTTAAGAACAATTAATGATCAACAATTAGACATGCATGAGTACTATTTTGTAGCCTAACGATGCTAAAAAACAAGTTGTGTTATAGGAGGGATCATTTAAACACACGAAATACATGAGATAAATAGGGAAATTGTTGATCCTCTAGCTTTGAGAGGGTCAAAATGGATCCAAAATATGTTGGATATGGAGAAGATATTTATAAGATAGATTTAGGGTTGGGGTCTCCAAATAGAAGACTCTGGAAGAGGTGACAGAACATGATAATGTGTCACAAAGAGATGACTCATAGATCGAGGCGATATGTCATGTGTCATGAAGAGGATGCCTCTGATCCACCAGGTGGCTCGGACATGATAAAATATGTTTCCTAATTTTATAAATATATTAGGAACATTGTTGAAAAATATGATATAATTACACATTCAATAAAATAATGAAGGAAGGAGAAATATATTAATTTCCTTATTATCTTTGATCATTATCAAAAAAGATATGTATCTTTTATGAGTGAAAATGCAATTGAATAATCATTGAAAAAAGAGAATATTTTATGCATTATAAATCAAATGGACAATTTATGATAAATTCTTATAAAACCAAGAATTTGTGAGGAAATTACACTTGGGTCTGGAAAAGAATATTTCTATACTGGAAGTCTCAATTTAATAAAAGCAAGTAAAAATAAATTAATTAAATAGATGATTTTTTAAAAAATATGAAAAAAATTGAGAAAATTAGAATGAACTTCATCATTAGCTAGATAATGAACATTTGTCATGATATTTCCTCTAAGTGAGAAAAAAAATATAACGACAACAAATATTAACCAAGATTAGTTGTTCAATACTTTTGATATTGCCTCTCACATGTGGATCCTTAGGGTTGTCAATGGGGAGAGTATTACCCATTTACCCTTTATCCATACCTTGTAGGATAAGGGTAAGGTGAAAGGTTTTTGTTACCCATTCCATGTTTACCCTTTCTCACTTTTCCCGTCACATTAAAATGGGAGGGTAAGGTATGGACGTTATCCATACCATTTTACCCTTTTATCCGGATTTATTTAATAAAGATATATAACTACATAGAAGCTTCTAGTTCAATTTTCACCTTATTTTTTCCAATAGGAAAATTTGCAAGTTGGGCTTGCTTCCTACCCTCAATGACACTCAAATGCTTGCAATATATTATTATTAAACATTGAACTAGTTGATAGGACCGTGGAACAATGGAAAAAGGATGACCGTGCCACCTTAAAATAAGTCATTCTTGGACCAATGTCTAAACATTTTATGCAAGTATAACACTGCCATGGTTATATTCACATTTGTGAAAATATAAATCATGAAATATGTGACTTAATCTTTATTACCTTACACACCACCTTAAAAAAATTATTTTTTAATAATATTTTACTAAAAATTACCTATTTACCATTTATCCTCTTCTTTACCATGTGGGGAAGAGCGTAAAGGTAAGACGAGGGTAAAAGATTAATTATCTTTACCCTTACCTGCTATCCTCTGGAGGATAAGGGTAAAAGTAGAATCTTACCTTTCCCATACCCTCCCCATTAAGAACCCTATGGATCCTTCCTTCTTCCACTTACATGCATTTTTTCTCACGTAGAAGTCTTAGACACAGTACATAGCCAGGACTACAACATACAGTTTCTCCTTGGTATCGCCGACTCAACAAACAATAGAAAGTAGATAGGGCAATCTTCTTACTTTGTTAGTTGTTACTTTTCTAAGAAAACTTTAAAATACATCTCTATATCTTTTTTTCCAGGAAAAACCTACACAAATAGATTTCGAGTAACGTCATATTCGTATTCATAGCCTTGATACAAGTAGTGAATAGTTTTTGAAACTCTATGCTGCAACTCTGTGAAGAAACAAAACAAAATCTTTTAGCTGTCATTCTATCGGTTCAAGAATTTGGTTTTCTTATCCTTTTGTCGTGTGCCTATTTTGTCCAAAGATGGAAGATATGGCGATTGGATGATAGTCCCACCCAAGAAAAATAGAATTGTGAGACAAGGTCAACAAATTAATAACACAAATCTGTCAAAGGGGAATAATCACTTTAATATTCTTGAAGAAGATGGAGAACCATAAGTGGATGAAACAATGAGTAGACGGGACCAACAGACTCAACCAAGACTATCAAATGTGTGGACTAAAAGCACGAGCAAAGGGACAATCAATAAGGAGAATCGTAAAGAACCACTAAAGGATACAAATAATAGAATGGATACTCCTACAAATAACAAAAAATAGTTAGCGGGAAAAGAGAATGAAAAAAGAGAAGATGAACATTTAGTTGTTTCTATCTCAGGTGATCAACTATTTTTCAACAATATAAACTTCGAGAAAGCATGGACCACTAACCATCCACATCATACAGGGAGCCAAGCACAGACTGATTCCTGGAAGGCTTGGATTGAAAATCCACGTAATTTCTATTTTTCAACCGATGATCCAAATTTAAGCTTAAATTTGAAAAGAAGACAAGCATACCACTGAAGGATTGAGAGGAAACAGAAAGCAAAGAACAACTAAAGAAAATGAAGAGATTGTTGAAATCAGTTTGGAGGAGAGGATCAACGAGGAGTTCTTAGATTCTAAAAATTGATTTTTTTTTTTCTTGATGGAAGTGAACGTCATGGTTTGGAACTTCCAGGGGATAGCTGACAAGAAAAGGAGACACATCTTTCATGACTTGGTGATGATCAATAAACCTTCTCTTGTTGGGTTGGTTGAGCCACAAGTAAGTGGCCAGCAAGCTGATGATATAATTAAAAATCTGGGTTATGACAGAAGCTATAGAGTGGAGGCCATTGGAAAATCTGGGGGTATTTGGATCTTATGGAACCCCAGGGAATGTCAGATAAAAGTTCTTCTTAGCCACAAACAATTTGTCCATCTAGATGTTAGTCTGAGTTGGACAAGGTGGAACGTTACCATTGTGTACGGCAGCCCTCATCCTACTGTAAGAAACTTATTATGGAAGAGACTCGAACAAGTAGGTTTGTTGGTAGATGAACTGTGGGTTCTTTTAGGTGATTTCAACTCTGTTATAAGTAGTAATGAGAGAAAGGGGTGTACTAGTTTTAGCACTACTGATGCTAAATGCTTTCTTAATATGATTGAGAATAATAGGCTCATGGAGATTCCCTATGAAGGATCTAATTATACTTGGAGAAGGAGATCACATATGGCTAGACTTGACAGAGGGTTTTGCAATTCTGAGTGGAATATCCAACAACCAAAGGGGCATATCAGACACCTTACACATGTAGGGTCTGATCATAATCCTATTCTCTTTAAAGGAAAGAGAGAGGTATACTCCCCATCTTCCCACTTTACATTCCAAGATGCATGGCTCAAGCACCCAAATTTTAATGACTTCATGAAAGAGGCTTGGGATATAAATCTTGATTTTGAAGACGCACAAAGTGATTTCCAGGCCAAAGCGAGGATTTGAAAAAAGGAGGTTTTTGGTAATATTTTCAGTAAGAAAAAGGCTCTAGTCAAAAGGATCAAATGGTTGCAATCTAAACAAAATAACATACAATGTTCACAGGCTGAAGAGGAATAGGATATACTTCAGAAAGAGTTGGAATTTATCCTTAGCCAGGAAGAAATTTTCTGGGCATAGAAATCTAGGATTGAGTGGCTTCAAATGGGGGATAGAAATACTAATTATTTTCACAACATGTTCAAGTTCAGATCCAAGGAGAAAATCAAAATGCTTAAGGATAGTGCTGGAAACTGGGTGACTAGATAAGGAGTTGGTTCAAAATATGGTGGTTGATCATTTTAAATGCATTTTCACAGGACCCCAGGTGACTATGAATTTTGATTTAAGGGGAGAGTTTTATAAGCTTCAAAGAAATGAGTTTAAATTGCTTGAAGAGATTCCTTCAGATGAGCAGATCAAGACGACCCTATTTGACATGAGTGGGCTGAAGGCCCCTGGACCTGATGGCATGATTGCCATGTTTTACCAGTCTAATTGGGAACAAGTTGGAAAATCCTTGACTGAGTTTGTAAAAGAAACTTTTTCCAATGCTACCATGAATAGAGATGCAGTAAAAGCATTAGTTGTGTTGATTCCCAAGATCGATAAACCTACATCTTGTCATCAACTCAGGCATATAAGTTTATGTAATATCGCCTATAAGGTTGTGACTAAGGTGATTGCTAACAAGCTTACCGATCTGATGCCTAAGTTGGTTTCTGAGGAACAATCTATGTTTATCAAGGAGAGACAAATAAGTGACAACATGATCATTGCTCAAGAAGTCATTGACTCTTTGAGGAAAAGAAGATCAGGTAAGGGGTTAATGGCTATCAAGGTTGATCTTGAGAAAGCCTATGACAAGTTGAGCTGGAACTTCATTGAGGACACCCTAGTTGATATTGGCTTACGTGATGATCACATTTCTATGATCATGTCTACCCTTGAGATGGGATCTTGTAAAATTTTGTGGAATCACAATGTCACCGAGGAGATCAAACCTAACAGAGGGATAAGACAGGGGGATCCTCTAGTACCTTTTATT
The DNA here is from genome assembly GCA_963693085.1 of Alisma plantago-aquatica. Lineage (NCBI taxonomy): Eukaryota > Viridiplantae > Streptophyta > Magnoliopsida > Alismatales > Alismataceae > Alisma > Alisma plantago-aquatica. The sequence continues at coordinate 1,430,780,131 of OY856409.1, forward strand.
TTTATCCTTTGTATGGAGAGACTATCTTAGTTGATCCGAAGATGTATTAGACAAGGAAAGTGAAGCCAGTTAAGATCTCTCAAGAAGGACCTAGTTTAACACACTTGTTTTTTGCTGATGACATGATGTTATTTGCGGAGGCCTCATCTTCACAGATGAGTAATATAATTGAATGCATAGATTCCTTTGCTAAGAGCACAGGACATATTATGTCAAAAAAGAAATCATGTATATTCTTTTCTTCTAATGCCAAATCTAATGTAAAGCACAATATTAGTACGATTTCTAAGATCAAGGTGACTAATGACTTGGACAAATATCTTGGGGTACCCCTTGTTCACTCTAGAGTGAAAAAGACTACATACACCTATCTACTTGACATGTTCAATAGAAAGCTAAGCAAATGGAAATCCAGACATTTATCTTTGGCAGGGAGAATTACTTTGGCAAAGAGCGTGCTCTGTTCTATTCCCTATTATGCAATGCAATCTACAAAATTACCTATGTCAGTTTGTAGCATAATCGATAGAACCACTAGAAAATTCATTTGGGGGTGTTCTGGAGAAAAGAAGAAGGTTCACTTGATTTCTTGGGATACCATATGTCTTCCCAAGAATAAAGGTGGGTTGGGTATCCGACCTGCAGAATCTATGAATAATGCTCTCCTTATGAAGCTGGGTTAGAGGATGATATCTGAAACTGAATCTCTATGGGTTAGAGTCATGAAAGGAAAATACTTCAGCAAAGAGAAAATATGGCTGGATGGAACCAAGAAGAAAGGATCATTTCTTTGGAGAGCCATTTAAAGTCTGAAAAATGAGATTAATCAAGGATTGATATGGAACATAGGAAGAGGAAACTCTGTTTTGTTTTGGAAGGACCCTTGGGTGGAAGGAGGTAACAATCTCTTAAAAGTGGTCGAATTCTATTATTGATGAGGAGTCCCTTAATATGACAGTTAGCAATTATGTTATAGAAAGAGGTGAGTGGGACTGGGATAAATTCAAGATGAAAATACCCTTCTCTATAATTCTTAAGATTGCTAGCATTCATCCCCCAAATTATGCTCTTGGTATTGATACTCCGTCTTCGGCCCAGAGCAACAATGGGAAATTCTCAGCGAAGTCTTATAATGAAATTCTTTTCAGCCGTGATCATATGCCTACTTCTAGCTGCTGGAATGTGGTTTGAAAATGGCCAAGTCCAGAAAGAATAAGAGCTTTTCTTTAGGTTTCCATCAAAAGATCCTTACCAACTAGGAACGTGATAGAAGACATATTTCTTCCTCATCAATTTGTCTAGTCTGCAGATACGAGGAAGAAGATTGTATACATGCTATGAGGAACTGTCCTACATCTTAAAAAATTTGGGAAAGCCTAAATGCCGCTAACATGACGAAGAACTTCTTCACTCAGGACCTGGTGCCATGGGTGATTGCCAATATTAAAAATAACAAGGAGAATTGGTCGATTACTTTTGGTGTGGCTATTTGGAAGATTTGGAGCGACATGAACAAATGGATTTTTCAAGAAGAAGAGCAAGTCTTGAGTAACACAATGAAAGCTATTAAAAGTAGAGCCAGAAATTATAGAGCGGAATGAATTTTTCTGCAGAAATAAACAACCAAAGGCCATGACCACCCATTGGGTGGGTTGGGATCCTCCACCGGAAGGCTGGATTAAGGTGAATGGTGACGGAGCTGTTGACAAATCTAGTGGAATGGCAGGTTTTCTGTTTTGTCAAAGGTTATTAACAACAAATGGGCCAGATATCTGGGTAGTGAGTTTAATTCGCATCGTGGGTCCCTAACTAGATCTATTTTCTTCGTCTAAACTGACGTTGCCGCTCATGAGTTTAATTCGCATCGTGAGCCCAACCTCATGAGGATGTAGAAAGTTCGTCGCTCGGGTGTTCGCTTATTGCCAAGTTGAACGTCGACAGTAACTGCGAATCTAACTCGAGTTGCGGGAGCCGGGAGTTGGTTTATTTGATCCCAGAATGCATGGGATGGAGCCCCTCAACACCCGCACCAATGGCGATGAGACTGACATGAGGAAAACGAACTTACAACGTATATACTTATTTAATGTCCATCACGGTTCACACCCTGTTGTTTCGATGGTGATACTTGCGCGTAACGTACAAGGAGCCGCAGGAGCTCTGTTTCTAGTAGTCTCCGTCACCGTGTTTGACGGAAATGAAGAAGTAGGGTCTTCTCAACCGGGATCAAATTCCACACACATAGGTCCACTTCCGGCAGTTGCTTTTGCCAACTGATCTTCAAACTCTGCCCTTGTTGACGATTCAACAATTACGTTCTTTTTGTCTTCTTTAACAACCAAATTGCCTACGTCATCCTAAATTCCTAATATCTATATTGTAGCTGATATGTGTTAGATGAAATGGCTCTAAATGGAGGGGGTGAATAGAGCTAAAAATACTTGCACAAAATTTGTTAGAACTTCAAGTTAATTTAACTAGACACAATTACAAATAATGAATTTGATGACAATCTAAACATGCATAGCGAGGATGAGAGAGATTGAAACAAGCACTTAAACAAGCTATTTATAATGATTCCACTCTCCAAATTAGGAGAGAGTCAGTCCACTACCTAAAAAGGTCAAGCCCTAGAATTTTACAACATATGTATACTTATATTCTATTATAAGACATACAAATGACGTTTCTTTTCCAGGACAAGGATACCCAGCTTTTCTTTGAGGTCAATGGAGCCAATAACCTTACAATCAAGGTCTTATCTATCCATAGCTAGAGTCTTCTACCTCACCAAGGTCTTATGTACCCACTCTTACAAGCAACTGGACACCTTCTGTAAGGACCCTGACCTGCGTTTAGGGTTTACCCTGTTTGTTTTGCTTAACCTTGGTGGTTTGATGCTTGCTAATCACCTCTGAGTGGTGATTAGGGTTTTTGTTGTGCTTTGTTGAGAGTTCGAGGGGCTACTTACAAATAACCCAAGTTTAGGGTTTTGTGTGCAAGTTTGTCATCTTGAGAGATGTTTTCCCCTCTTTGCTTCCTCTAGGGTTGAGAGAAAGGCTTGGGCTTGTTGTTTGTGCTCTTTGGGCCTGAGTTGAGCTTGTTTGGGCCTTGAGATGTGTTGTTTGGGCTTGTTTGAGCCTTGTGTCGGCCATAGCTTGCCTTGTGTCGTCCAAGGTGAGTTTGTGTCGACCTAGGGTGGTCTTGTGTCGTCCAACACCATGGTGTGTCGCCCAATAGCTTGTTTGTGTCGCCCAGTAGGAGTTGTTGCTTGTGTCGCCCATGTGACTTGGCCTTGGTTGGTGACACTTGGTGCCTAGCTTGGACAAGTGTCTCTTGGTGTGCTAGAGTGTTGGCTTGAACCCTAGGACAAGTGTCCCTTGAGTGGACGACACTTGGCATGGTTGTACCTTGGTTTCTCCTCCCCTTCTTCCTATATAGGTAGCTCTTCTCCTTGCCTTGGTCTCCTTTGATCTTTTGGTCTCTCCTCCACCTTGAGTGCACGATATCCCTCTCCATCTTGCTTGTGGTGGCCGATACACCTTCCTAGAGGAGCTTGGTGGACGATAGCTTTGGACCTTGGAGTACCTTGGAGCTTGGAGCTTAAGGCGGGTTGCATAACTTCTAACCCTAATTCCTTTACCTCTAGCAATAACCTTGTTACATGATAATAGTTAGATTAGTTCCTTAGTTTTGTACCTTGCTTGAGTTTCCTTTGGTGGCCGATATACCCTTAGGGTTTAGGGTTTCTAGTGATCTAGGGTTTGGTTTCCCTTGAGATGGAGGTTGATGGTGACCTAGGGTTGGGCGATATCCCTTTGTTGTGGATGTGTTGGACGATGTCCTTGAGGTTGGCCGATACCCTGCCCATGTGTTGGGCGATAGGGTGAGCTAAGCTTCGGTTGGCCGATATGTTTGTATACCTTGTTGAGCTATGTTCTTGTCCTTCTCTTGGACGATAGGCCTTTGTTCTTGTGGTGGACGGCAGGGCTTGGTTGGATGGTTTGGTTTGGGTTGCACGACATGCAACTAAGTGTAACGGCCGATAGCCCTGACGGGCGTTGCATCTTGGTGTGTCGGTCGATAGGCCTAGGCTGTGACGCGCGATAATGAGTGGGGCTGTGACATGCGTCACGCCTCTAGTTTGGATGAGTGTTGGCCGTTAGGCCTTGAGAGTGGTTGCACGATATTAGGAGTACTTCCCTCTCTCCTTTCCTTCTCTCTCTCCTTCTCTCTCCTGGCTGTTGTGGAGTTGTTAGATGGGCGTTACCCCTTGGTTATCAGGCGTCAGGTGTTGGCTGTGACAGGCGTTGCCCGATGGGGTGTATCGCGCGACACTCCCTGGTGCGCGACACTTCTTCTAGTAATGGGGTGTTGCGGGCTGGGCACTGGGTGCAACGCAGCGTTGCTGCCTTCCCATGCCTAGCCGAGCAAGTTAGCTATAGTGAGGGTTGTGAGGTCTTAGGTGAGGGCAATTAGGTCCTTTGGTGACGGTCCCAAGTATCATGACAGTAGACGCTTATGCATAACCAAATCTCGGTAGTAATACCTTGCTTAGTAACAATAATAATGACATGGTAGTATTAATGATAGTCATGATGATAATGTTGTTGATAACTAAGATGTCAACAGTGTTGGTGATGTTAGTTGTGTTGATGAATGTGATGCCTTGCTAAGTAAGAGAAAGTAATAATAATGATAATGATTGGAATAATGTGGCTAAGTGGCAGTTACATTAATAGTTTGCTTAATGACATAGCAATGAAGATAATAGTAGATGATGATGCTGATAATAGTAATAATGGTATCAAGAGTAGTAATGACATGATATTGATATGAGTCTTATGCTTACTTATTAATGATAATGATAAATGGTAGTTGCATTGATGGTTGCTTAATGACAAAGATATGAAATATGATATTGGATGGTAATAGTAATGATTTTGGTAACAATAGTAGTTGCTTTGTATACTCAACATAATTGTTATATAAAGTGAATACCTTGATTGTTTGTATAATCCTGAGATAAGGGTAGGCATGATTATGGTATGATGTGCTTAACAAGCTTGATCATCAAATAGTGTAATATTGATAAATAGGTTATCTTGAATGATAGCTCATGATAGTGAGCATATTCCTTATGTTGAATCTATGGTTATTGTGTATCCTAACCATGCAGATGATGTGTAGCCATGAAAGGGCTATGTGACATATGTGATGAGTAACATTACCTTGATATTTGTTCTATGAGATTATATATGTAATGTGTTGGTCCCATGATGATGATGTGAGCCTTGAGAGGCAGTGACAGTACATGATGAAGGATTGATATCCTATGGTATGTGATGATCCTTGATATGGATCTGGATGGTTGGCAAGAGGTCAAGTGGTAACATGTGATGCTGGATCCTTGTGATGGATCAGGTTGATGAGGTTTCAATAATAATATAATGTTCTTTATTTTCTGTTATATCTTGCATGTTATATAACTTGGTTGAATCCTGCAATCCATCTAAAAGATACTAATTAATTATAGTGGAATTATATCATGTAGTTTGCCCTGGCCATAGATCCATCATCGTCAGGACTTGGTGATGGTGAAACGGGTTCTCCTACGGGTTAACCTGGAATCGCATATTGTTGAATATGTGTAGGTTGCTCCTAGCCTGAAAATAAGGAGGTAAGAGTGTAACTTTGGTTACAGACTCAGGTACGTACATAGAGCATGGTGAACAGGCCCATGGCTCAGGATAGGTGATGTGGAGAGCATGAATACGTTCATGGCTCAGAGCACGGTGAACATGCCCGTGGCTCAGGTTTACTAGCGCCGAGACCTGTACCAAGGCGGGCTAGAGTGAGGGTAGCCTATGGAGCTGACCCTGTGGCTTAGACCACTTCAGCATGTGACTACGGTCCTGCTTGTGTTGTACTCGTGTACTGACCACGAGGTGGGAGGTCGTGGAGTCCGGCTCTTCCATTGACCTTGTATGGCACCGGCTTGGGTTTCATAACCGAAGGTTGGATTTGAATGGTACGGTTCAAATCCTCAGGGCACAATAATACGTAATACAGCCGTTTAGTACTTATTGCTTAGGATAAACACGAAACATTGGTTGAGGCCTTGTTTGTGTAATATCTTCGTTATATGTTGCAAGTTATGTGATAATATGTCTGATCTTGATAAGCAGGTTATGTGACATTATATCTTGTTCTGATAATCATGTTACATAGGGATACATCTTATCTTACTAATCATATTCCTTGAGATAGATCTGGTTATACACGTTTGTATAGCGGGTAAGCTTGTCGGTAAGAATAATTTATTTTATATAGACTGCTCTTATTATACCTGTTATTAGATATCTGCTGTTATAGTTTATCTTGCTGAGGTTCGGTTGTTGCGGTGGGGAGTTATGTTTCCCGGCTGGGACAATTGTTCAATTGTCTCACTCCGCTGGTTTACACCCTTTTAGGTGGTTGAGGTAGACGTGGTCGTGGTCGTGGTGTTGCGGCCGAGCAGCTTGAGGAGCAGTAGAAGGCAAGCAATGGACATGCTGCTGTTTTGGATGTTTGGTAGTAGAGTCTAGAGTCATCCCTGTACTCTCAGGTCCTTGGCAGTGTTTTGACGTTGTTTCACGTGATCGATCGATGATGTTTGTATATCCTGCGGTTGGCCGGATGTGGGCCTTTATGTATATGAACAGGTGGTGAACTCATGAGATGGATGGACAACTGTTTCTGTAAGCTGTAGACACATATCAGATCTCGTGTATGTATATATATATATATGACATGTTTTTGTGCAGGATGAGGACTGGAAAGTAATAGTTTCACAGTTTATCAGTTTTCCGCAATCGGTTTTAATTAACCCGTGTTTTCATAATATGTGGTTATGGTGATTTCCGCACGTTTTCACGTAACACCTTGTTATCTATATGATAATGGGATGTGTTGCCACACCTTCGCCAAGGTGATCCCCTCTTTGCAACGAGTCTTCCACCTTGAAGGATTTACCCGCTCCCCCCCCCCAATCTTCAGCCTTGTTCTCCTCCTTCCCTCGGAGAAGCTTTTGTACATTCTTCTACAGCTTGAAGAAGCTTTCACATTCCCCTTCTCTCGAAACAACTTTTACTAACTTAATCTTGAAGAAAAGGGTTGGGAAAAGAGAAGCTTTGAGAGATTTACAAGCATACAATGATATAGCTCTCTCACATAGATCCTATCTCACTCATAATGATGAATTGAATGTAATCAAAAGAAGAAAAGATGCTAAGGTGAACTGGACGCACTCAACTATAGTAAGGAGTTTGAATATCATGAAGGAGCAACCTTGAAATGAACTCCAATAGGTTCTATTTATAGCTAATGGTGTCCACTAGAGGGTACAAACACTTAGGATCATTTTTTAGCCATTTTGAGGGTTGCAACATATATAATTTCGAGTTTTGTAACTCTCCAATGGCTAGAATCACTTTTTCTGCACATCCTATATAGTGTATTCGGTCGAGTTTTCATAAAGATAACTAATGGATTGCACTATGCGAAAAAGCCAATTTGAAGCATCGGTCGAGTTTTTCCTGTGTGCAACTAGAACGGTCTCTTGAAATTAGTTTTGTTGTGTGCAAGGATCGACCGATTTCTGTGAGTGACAAACTTGATAGAACCAAGAAATTCTCAACTCCATCAAGGGATCGGTCGAGTTTGAATCTCGATCGACAAACAGTCTGTAATGAATTTTAGAAGATTATTTTTGAGTAATCAAACATTCGAATTAAGCGTTCCTGATTTTTTCTCATCTTAGTGACAAGTCATATCATCAATACAAATGATTACAAAAATAATCTAATGTGATTTGGAGTGTTTTCCACAAAAGTTCTTTTGCATTGTTTTGACTTGAACTAGAACAAGCTAGGGCTTAATAGATTTGATCATTTTCATATACCTAATGACTGAAATCAATCTTAAAGAAACATATTAGATACATATAAATAGAATGGTTAAGTTGCTATCAAAATATGGACAATCTGTAACACTTAGGTCAATATTCTCCTCCTTTTTGACAAAGACAAATAATTCCTCAACATATTGAAACAGATATGAAATTTAAACATTTACCTTTAAAAAGTGAAAGTTAAACCTTTATATTATCAGTTGCAAGGGAATACATGAATGAAAAATATTAATGGCTCCCCATCAATTCATGCTTACCTAAGCTTTCATGGTTAGGCTTGCCACAAATAACCATAACACATATACATACTATATGCCCTCTAGCAAGTCACATGATATGTAGATATTTGACAAGGAAAGGATCATATAAACAATCAAACAATATGGCTAAGATTAAATCTCCCCTTTGACATATCAAAAAGGAAGAGAGGTAGAAGAGCTAAAAACATAGGTCTTCTCCACAGGCACAAGCTAAACCAAGCAACCACATATAGAACACTCCAAACAATGACGGAACACAAATAAACAAGAAATCTACTGTCATAAATGAAAAAAGAAAAACATACCTCAAACTCATAAGATATAGTCAATCAGAGAGTTATGGTACATAGGGTTTAGTTTATAACACTAAACATGTCCTCTCGAAATAAAACTACAAACCAGTGAGAAACAAAGAAAAGATAAAATAGCATGCCTCAGATACACAGTGCCCAAATGTCTAATACATGATAGTCTACAAAGATATATATATATATATATATATATATATATATGAGCACTCTAAAGACTATATAACTAAACATCAAAACTATCTATGACATCAGCTACATCATGATCATTGTCCTCGGGCTGGTAGTCCTCATCATCATCAGATGGTGCAACAGAGGCAACGATTGTTGCCTCACCATCATCACTAGAAGAACCAGCAAAGCTGTCATCATAACCATCCTCAAAACCATCATCCTTGACATCCTCAAGATCCTTAGCAGCGTCCTGGTCTGGCATCTCCTCATCAGTAGGAGGTCCAAAAGAATGACCAGGCCACCTGGCACTCTGCTCAGTCCATGACTTGCCACATGCATGTAATGCATTCGCATGCTCAAAGGAGGGAGAAAAAGTCCCATAAAGACTAGCAAGTAGAGTGGAAGCAGGACGAGCAGGAAGAGCCAATGGAGGAAACACGCCAGGGGCAAGGGCAGGAGCAGGTCCACCATCAGTAGAAGGGGTGACAATGGAAGTAGCAAAGGGTGGAGGGTCAGGGTAGAACTGATTGTATGCATAGGAGGCATTGTCAGCTCTAGAGTACACCTGGTAGGTAGGGTAGGGATGGATACAAGATAGATTCATAGTTTACATGATCTTGAAAAGGTCCTAGTGGAGATGATCCTAAACTTGAAGGTTATATGCCTCTCGATGCATCATATATCCCATGAGGGTATCATTTGATACATTAAAAGAGGTGTGATCAGGTAGGGGTGGTGGTGGTGTTGTAGGGGCCTGGGTGGAGGTGGAGGTGGAGGCTCCATGAATGGTAGAGGAGGTAGGAAGAAAGATATTCTTGATGGTAGTATCATTGATGTTGACTCCTTTCTGACTGGATTTGTAGTGGAAATCATGGAAAAAGGGATTTTCTAAGTCACAAAAGTAAAGAGACCAAAAATCTAGGTAGGATAAGGAGGATGGGTACTAGAGGTGTTCTTCCCAGAGTCAAAGTAGGTCATATTATGAACAATGTAGCGAGACCACTTGACTCTGATATTCTTCAAAAGTCAATACATTATCACAACAATGTTGTTTGCAATCTCAATTTGATTTTTCTTCAAATAGACATTACAGTTAACAACCAATGAAATAAATTGTTTTTGATACCATGGAAGAGGATGACAAGGTTGACTTCTTCCTATAGGGGATATTGGGCTTCTTCAAAAACTTATGAATGTCAAGAAGTGTAAGATCATTTCTTTTATAGAAGGCCTTAGGGTCAAGCAGGTCATAATAGTCAGGGTAGTCATCCCTCCATGACTCGATAACCTCAGTACCATTGAAATAGATACATAAGGAATATTAAGAGATAGTAAATTTGGTACCGGTTATCATAGAAGTTATAACTACCTGAGTATCGGGTGGTGGCACATTTGTAGTGTAGTTCCATTGAAGATTTGCATTAACTCATGGACCGCCTTGGTTCTAGTGATAGATTGTGAGTAGCATAGGCATTCTACACACAACACACTAAGGTGATGGGTCGAAAACACCTCAACGACCTCCTTAATAACCTCACTCATGGTGAAACGAGGTTCATATAAAGATTAAAAAGGGAATGCATTCCTAAGAAGGAGTTCCTTATAGAAATTTAGAGCTTGTGAGTATAATAAGGAGGTGCCCTCATAGGATATGGGGCGATTAGTAGAGGAAGAAGATGGTGCTCCAACATGGATGACTCTCTTCCTACAGTTAGAACCCTCAAAGGCATATGGAGAGGAAAGGATAACCGAAGGGGAAGAAAAACGTCACAAGTAGGTCGCCTAACCACCTAAGTTGGTGTATGAATAGATAGTGGAGGTCAAATAGAGCTTGGGAGAGGAGGGTCGAACCTAGGTTTGGAGTAAAAGAGCACTAGATCTTAGGATTGGTCAATTTTTCTCTAGTTGAGAGGGAAAAAAGTCGGTCAATACCCTATTTTAATTTGGTCCAGTTGTGCAATTGATCGAGTTCTATGGGTTGGAAACTCGATCGAACAAGCATTTTAGCTAAGTTTTTGGATGGTGATCGATCGAGTTATTAGCAGGACAAACTCGACTGAATGGTCAACCGATCCAAACCTTAGAAAATTTAATTCCAAGCCTCTAGAGTGTTATATAAATGTAGTTTTCTAGACTACCATGTATTTTACACATATTAAGGCACATTTCACTCATCATAGGGTACTGTTTTATGATAAAACATTTGTTTGCAAAAAAATACCCAAAGAAAACAAAACAAGGCATGAAACCTGGCAATTTAGCACATAGGAAACATAAGGTGAGCAAGATGTAAGAAAAAACATATAGGTAAAAGAAAAACTAACTAGAAGGCATGTGAACATCATCAAGAGAATTTATAAGAAGTTTTTATCTAATAAAATTAAATTGCTCTCTAGCTAGAGGTTTGGTGTAAATGTCCACAAATTGATTCTCTGTGTCCACATGCGTGATATAAATATCCTTCTTGGCAATGTGGTCACAAAGAAAGTGATGACAAACCTCTCTATATTTAGCTCTACAATGCAATATAGGATTATAAGACAAGTTAATTTCACTAGTACTGTTACAATAGATAGGAGAAGTATCAAAATGAATGTTAAAGTCTTAGAGCATTTGCTTCATCCATAGGACTTGAGCACACGAACTCCCAGCTTCAATGTATTCAACCTCGGTAGTTGAAAGAGCCACAATGCTTTGTTTTTTAGAGAACCAAGAAACTAGGCATGGTACTAGGTAGAAGCAAGTGCTACTTGTGCACTTTCTATCAATCGAACAACCTGCATAATCAGAATCACTATAGGTAGTAAGAATAAAGTCCCTTGACTTGGGATACCATAGTCCAAAATTTTGAGCTTTGGCTAGATACCTAAAAATCCTCTTAACCGCTATGAGATGTGATTTTCTTGGACTTGACTGAAAGAGAGCACACAAGCCAACTAGAAACATTATATCAGGTCTAGAGGTAGTTAAATAAAGTAAATTTCCAATCATACCTCTATAGAGCTTATCATCTACCTTTTCTCCTTGCTCATCTTTATCAAGCTTGGCGGTGTTTGACATGGGGGTGTCCATTGGCTTGGTGTTATCCATACCGAAGCACTTAAGTAGTTCACTCGTGTACTTGCCTTGGTTGATGAAATTGTCATCTTTCTTTTATTTGATTTGAAAGCCAAGGAAGAATGTAAGCTCCCTCATCATGCTCATCTCAAACTCACTATGCATAAGAGCACGAAACTCCTTGTAAGATCAAGGTTAGTTCTGCCAAAGATAATATCATCAACATAAATTTAAATGATTAAGAAATTGCTAGAAGTGTGTTTTAGAAGCAAGGTAGAATCGAATTTTCCCATGATGTAGCCATTTTCTAGAAAAAAGTTCTTTAGTTTCTCATACCAAGCTTGAGGTTCTTATTTGAGTCCGTATAGAGCTTTTGGTAACAAATAAACAAGGTTAGGCAATTTATCATGTTCAAAGCTGGGAGGTTGAGCAACATATACTTCCTACTCAATTGTACCATTCAAAAATGCACTTTTAACATCCATTTGATAAATTAGAAAATTCTTATGACTAGCAAAAGCAAGCATCATTCTAATTGACTGAAGTCTAGTTACATGTGCATATGTTTCATCAAATAAATACTTTCCTACTGGTTGTAGCCTTGATCAACTAACCTTGCTTTGTTTCTTACCACTTTTCCACTTTCATAAAGCTTGTTGCGGTAGACCCACTTGGTGCCAATGATATTTTTATCACTTGGTCTTGTCAAAAGAGTCCACACTCGGTTCGTCTCGAACTGTTCCAACTCTTCTTGCATGTGTAGGATCCATTCATAATCCTTGAGAGCTTCTTTGACATCTTTTGGGTCAAGTTGAGAGATGAAGGTGTTTCCTGCTTGTTCTTTATTGTAGGCATCTTGCGTCTTCACCCTTTCAAAAGGATTACCTATGGTGAGATCTTTTGGATGATGCTTTGCAAAGTGGGGGGTTGGATCCTTCTTTTCTTCTTCTTTCTCTTCTTCATCAACTAACACCTCCTTTCCTTTATCAATAATGTTGAGATTTTTCAAGTGAGGAATCACCTCATCTGCAACATCATCATTAACAATATTCTTAGAAATATAGGGGTTAGTCTCAACAAATGTAATATCTTCTACTTTACACAATTCAATGTTAAATACTCTATAAGCCTTGCTAATAGTTCTATAGCAAAGAAAGAAGGCATTGTAAGACTTCAGATCAAACTTGTCGAGGGAACCCTTGATGTTCAAAACAAAACAAGGACAACCAGAAACATAAAAGAAATCAATGGAAGGCTTCCTACCATGCCATAGCTCATAGGGGATTTTCTTTAAAGATGGATGAGTAAAAACCCAGTTTTGCACAAAACATGAAATGCTAACGGCTTCGGCCCAAAACTTCTTTGGAGTGTCATATTCTAGAAGCATAGTCCTACTCATTTCCTATAGTGACCTATTCTTTCTCTCTACAACCCCATTTTGTTGAGGTGTTCGAGGTAAATAAAGTTATGTGCATACCTAGATTCCTCACAAAATTGTTCAAACAAACCATTTTCAAATTCTCCCCAATGATCACTATAGATAGAGAAGATTCGATAAGAAGTTCATTTTCAACTCATTTATAAAAAGTTGAGAAAACATCAAGAGTATCACTTTTTAAAACAAGAAAGAAAGCCAAGTATATCGAGAAAATTCATCAACAATCACAAGACAATACTTTCTACCACGAAGCGATTGTGTACGCATTGGTCTGAATAGATCAATGTGAAGAAGCTCAATAACTCTTTGGTGCTGAGGACTCCTTTGGATTTGAATGAGGACTTAGTTTTCTTTCCTTGGGTACAAGGTTGGCATTACTTATCATTTTCAAAATCCAATTTAGGAAGTCCTTTCACCAAATTCTTTTTTCTCAACTTATTCAACTTATGCATATTAACATGACCAAGCCTATTATGCCATAAAGAAATATCATTTGAATTGGCAACAAGTCATCTACTAAGAATAGGCTTAATAGAATCAAGCACAATAATATAGAGATTACAATTTCTAGTTCCTTTATATATAACAATATAGGAGAGGGAATCTAGAAACAAGCATTCAAGTGAGGTAAAAAGAACAAGATAACCATTATCACAAAGTCAGATAACACTTATTAAATTGTGATGTAGGCCATCCACAATAAGTACATTCTTGATGCATAGTGAATCACCTACAACACCATCACCTATCATCTTACCCTTGTTGTTGTCACCAAATGTCACCAATCCTCCTTTCTTCTTTGCGAATTGGTTGAAGTGACTGATTTCACCTATCATATGATTTGAGAAACCACTATCAACAATCCATTTTCCTTTTACCTACAAGAAAGGAAGATGTCAGTGCCCAATTCAAACCTGGGGATCCGACGTTATCTTGGGCACCCATTTCATCTTGGGGTTGGTCCCCTTCCCTCTATAAGGACAATAGGTAGAGTAATATTCAGCACTCTTACAATGCACACAAACCATAGGGTTCTTAGAGCCAGATGACTCTCCATGGAATATAGGAGATATCTTGCTCTTTTTCTTACCATTTCCTCTCTTTCTCTTTGAAGATCCCCCTACATATCCCAAACCACTAGTACCAACTTGTTTGGTGTTCTTCCCTTTGAGTTACTTCTCCAAGGAAGCTCTTAGTTTGTGATTATCATATCTAAGAGTAATGACAGAAGAAGATAAGCTAGAAAGATCATCTTGTGCATGAAATAAGTCGACCTCTAAATAGAGGGCTTTAGTAAGATAAGAATCTTTTTCTAAAGTAAGACTAGAAACTTCATGACTAGGAAATAAAGGTCTAGAAGAAAGATGATTAACTTGAGAAAGCAATCTAGCATTTTGAGTTCTAAGCATAATAATCTCATCAAGATAAATTCTATTTTGATCCTTAGTAGCATCACAAGAAAGCTTAAGATCATCATTTTTAGTTTTAAGTAAATCAAGATCATCTACTAGGGCTTGGTTTTCTTCCTTAAGACTATTGATGTTCTTAAGGTAGATGGCATTCTCTACTTCAACTCCATTGTATTGGAGATCAAGATCAAGAAACTTTCCTTGCAAGAAATCAATGCTGTCAAGATGCAACTTCTGATTTTAATCCAGAATATAAATTTTAGCATACAAATAATCTATGATCTTACCCAAGCTCTTCCTTTTAGACTTGCATTTAGAATAAGAATATCGGTTATCACTAAGCATACCAATGATTGTCCTTAGATAACTCATGCTAGCTCACCTCACTTACCTCACCGATGTCTTCATTTGTAGAGGCCATGAGTGCAAGGTGGCATTCTCCTTCATCGGATCTTGAACCACTATAGGAGGATTCCTACCAAGATGCATGAGTTGCATCCTTGCTCCTTTTTTCCTTCTTTTCCTTCCCCTTATAAATTTCCTTCCTTCTTGTAGTCATCCTTCTTCTTGTGGATGCTCTTGGTAGGCTTTCTTTTCCTTGGGGCAATCATTCTTGTAGTGCCTCTTTTGACCACATTCATATCATCTAGGAGTAGAGGATGAGGAAGACTTTCCCTTGAAATGTTTTCCCTTAGAGTAGTTTGCTTCATGATCACTAGGGCAATCATCTTTAGTTGATGAGGGAGGAGAGGACCGACACGAAAATTGTTGTTGGAGAATCATTGCCTCCACTTGGGCTTTGAAGTCATTGTCTTTGATCTTCTTTGATTCCTTCTCTTCTTGCTTATCTAGCCTTGGCTCATGATCTTGAAGGTTGCCAATGAGCTCCTCAGTGGCTAAGTCACTAAGACTTATAACTTCTTCAATGGAAGTCACCTTGGGTTCCCATCTCTTGGGAAGAGACCTTAGGATCTTGGAGTTAATAGTTCTTCTATCCAAGGTGTGGCCCAAAGAAGCAACCCCATTGATGATGGTGTTGAGCCTTGTGTACATCTCATCCACTCTTTCCTTGTTTCCTATCTTGAAGTTTTCAAGCAGTCCATTGAGCATGTATATCTTTGACTCTTTGAGTTGTTGTGTGACTTCATAGGTAATGCACAACTTGTTCCAAATCTCATTGGCTGTGTCCCAAGATGAGATTTGATTGAACTTGGAGGGAGTGAGGGCAACATAGATGATGCTTATTTCCTTGGCATTCAACTGTACCTTCTTGAGTGTCCTTCATCCCAAGTAGCTACATCACCATCTGGCTCCTTGTATGGAAGAATTATCACCTTCCACATGTCGTAGTTCATCCCTTAAAGGTAGAATTACATCCACCATTTCCAATAGAGGAAATTTGTGCCTTTGAAGACCGGGGGTCTTATGGAGATGCCTCCCTCTAGGTTGAGGTACCCAATTAAGTCACTCATCTTCTCATCTCATGGGAAATGTATCAGAGAAGACCGTGGTTCTGATACCACTTGTTGGATCTAAGGGCTTGAGAGGGGGTGTGAATAGAGCTAAAAACACTTGCATAAAATTCATTAGACATTGAAGTTACTTCAACTAGGCACAATTGTAAATAATGAATTTTATGGTAATCTAAAGATTCATAGAAAGGATGAGAGATATTGAAACAAACACTTGAACAAGCTATTTAGATTTGTTCAACTCTCCAAACTAGGAGAGAGTCAGTCCACTACCTAGAGAGACCAGGCGCTAGGATTTTGCAGCCTATGTATACTTATATTCCATTATAAGACATACAATTGACCTTACTTTTCTTGGACAAGGATACCCAACTTCCCTTTGAGGTCAAGGGAGCCAAAAACCTTATAACGAAGGTCTTACCTATCTGGATCTAGAGTCTTCTACCTCACCATGGTCTTACCCACTCTTTCAAGCAACTGGACACCTTTTCCAAGGAGATCCCCTCTTTGCAATGAGTCTTCCACCTTGAAGGAGTTACCCACTCGACTCATGCATTTTCAGCCCTGTCCTCCTCCTTCACTCAGAAAAGCTTTTTGCACTTTCTTTTACATATTGAAGAAGCTTGCACCTTCTCCTTATCTTAGAGAAGCTTTCACAAACTTGATCTTGAAGAAAGGGGTTGGGTAATGAGAAGCTTTACAAACATACAATGAATTATCTCTCTCACACAGATCCTATCTCACTCATAATGACGATTTGAAGTGTATTTAAGAGAGAGAAAGGGGCTCAAGTGGACTGGATGTACTCAACTATAGCAAGGAGGTTGAATAGAATGAAGGAGCAACCTTAGAACGAACACCAATCGGTCCTATTTATAGATGAGGGTGTTCACTAGAGGGTAGGAACACTTAGGAACATTTTCTAGCTATTTTGAGGGTTGCAACAAGTATAATTTTGAGTTTTACAACTTCCCGATGGATAGAATCACTTTCTGTACACATTCTGTACAGTGCATTCGGTCAAGTTTTCATAAAGGTTACTTGTCCGATTGCACTATGCGAAAAGCCCAATTTGAAGCATCGGTAAAGTTTGTCCTATGTGAAACTTGACCGATTTCTTGAAATTAGTTTTGTTGTGTGCAAGGATTAGTCAAGTTTTGTGAGTGGCAAACTCAACTAAACCAAATAATTCTCAAAATCCATCAAGGGATCAATCTCAATCGACAAATAGTCTCTAACAAATTTTAGAAAATTACTTTTGAGTGGTCAAATGTTTGAATTAAGGGTTCTTGATTTTTTTCTCATCTTAGTTACAAGACATATCATAAATACAAATGATTACAAAAATAATCTAAGGTGACTTGGAGTGTTTTCCACAAAAGTGCATTTGCATTGCTTTTGACTTGAACTAGAACAAGCTAGGGCTTGATAGATTTGATCCTTTTCGTGCACCTAATGTCTGAAATCAATCTCAAACAGACATATTACATACATATGAGTGGAATGGTTAATTCATTATGACAATATGGACAATGTGTAACACTTACATCAACAATATGTACCTCTCAGTAAAATTGGGATCAATATCGATGCCGCCTATCATATTCACACATGGACACCAGCTTATAATCCAAATATAGTGTATGAGAATTGACACAAAACACCAACTTATAATCCCTAACCTAAAAAAAATTCCAATATCCCAATGTGGCTCTTCATAAACCGAACAATTCATTACTAAACCTACTATAAATTTGAGCCCAACCCTAAATTAGTAGGCAAGTCGTAGTTGTGGTCCACCCATATTAAATAAAAGATTAAATATACTAATTAACGAACTACACAAGTACCCTAATTAACTAAAAGTTTAATTTGTATGTACTTTGATATGGTTTTATTCTCATTGAGGTTGGTATGGGTGAGTGTCATTAACTTCTACAAGCGCACACAATTAAGTCTCCCTAGGTTTTTAGGGACTTATAGAACTGTTCGATGTAGTTTGGGACTTGGATTGGACTCTAGAGGTTGATGTGAGAGTGGCACTAATCTAGGAAGTTGATGGAGACTAATTTCTAGATATCTTTGTACCCAGAGTATTTTAAGGAGTTATGATCACATTGCATATATGTATACTTGTGTTGACTTTAAAATCTCTATTTACACCCGGTCCACAATACATAGCCATATACCACAATCTAACCTAGTAGTCGGGTGTCAAGGTGGGGGGAATTTAAGATCATTTAGCCAATTGAAACGAAATTGGATCTATACTTGAAGACTTTTGTATATTCTTGTAGATTCAAGGTCCTTTAGGCCTTCCTCCCTTAGGGTGGACCAAACATGATCCTAATATTATTGTTTCCTCTCTTGATCTTCTTTTAGCATGCTATTCTTATAGAACACATAGAAGTGGGGTTGGGAGAAGTTTTTCCCTTGGTGACATTGGGAGATTAGAGTTTGACCCTAGGATCTTTCAATTTTCTAGGTTAACAATATACTCCTTTTTAGGATCCCATACATAAATCAAGAGCAATTAATCTGATGTTTCTTATAGTTAAGCTCATAAAACCTATTTCATAAGATTCCAAAAAATTGATGGAGTTTTTGTTATTTTGTTGCAATTTAGTCTTACATGAGAATATGAGTTAAAATGAATATCATAAATAACTCCATGAGTTAGTCAGAATATGAATCTTTGTATTTATATGAATAAGAAAAAAAATTATTGAATTATAAACTTTATCTCGTAAAAGCCTACTGATTCAATATAGACTACTTAAGGGATCCATGTTATAATGGAAGTCCAACATAGATAAATATATGTAAACCTAGTTTATTAAAAGTGAATTACATTTAATGAATAATAGGAATATACATGAGTACTAAGTTCCTTGTTGTATGGTGTATATCAAAAATTCCAATAAATAATTTTTTTTGCTGCATAATGTAATTATATAAGCAAGTAGATCTAAGATGCCATGATAATTCAATATTATGATATAATATTATGTCATAATTTGTATATTTTTATAATAAGCTAATTAAATTAAATCCATTTTCTTAAGAATGCTTGTATATCCAGGTCGAACTGAAATAGAAGTTCTATGAGTTAGTTAAGTTCATATCTGCAAGTGATTTCTAATTTATTGTTCTTTAATGGAAGGATGATGAAGGCTTAGATATGTTTAACTTCCATAATATCAAGCTTTATCTGATTAAGAAGATGAATAATATGTTTTTATTGTTGGCATGTATGCCCATAGAGCAAGTCATGTGATGATTGTAATGGGATTCTTTGTAAATGATTTGAATAATAATAAAGGCAATTTCCAATCTATATGTTTAAACTGTTTCTGAGATGATGGTGTAACATGATAGATGTCTAAAGATTGTTTTACTCAATGACGTATGCTTTTAGGTTAAGGACCTAAACGATGAGATCATACGGATGTTAAGAGTATACATTCTTGTATAGTCCCTAGTCGGTTGTTATTGTGGAAATAACCATAGACATCAATAACACTAAAGACTAGATTGTGTGTTGGTTGATGACAGAATCTCATTAATCATGATATGGTGATATCAAACCGAGCACATAGGTACTTGTTAGAGAACAAGGTACCGGATAGACCCACCGTGAGAGTGACACATGGAACCATGACATGGTAGTCACAGTCAGCTCTCACAGTGATGGTGGTGAGTGTGATTCTTAGACCTGAAATCACTGCACTCAACACATGTCGTTGGGTACACTTTGACATCATCAAACGCAGTCCTGAAACATGGGATGTGATAAAGGTGATGATTGGGTGGCTTTGACACATGGGGCTTTTGAGGGGTGAGTGATAGATATGGGATTTGTCCCTCCTAAGGGAGTTTGATATCCTTGGCCACTTGATGAGTAGGATTGAGAAAGGCATGTGCATGCACGTGTGAATCAATATGTGATATTGATGTCATACACATCTCACTCGGTCTACTCTGAGATCAAGGAAATGAATGAACATTGACAAGATGACTGTTCCATGCCTCGAGTTCATTCTGGATATCAGTGACAAAGGAATTATACATTCACTGTAACACCATTCACGGATTGTAGGATGAAAGTTGTTCTCCAACTTTCTACTTTCACTTGGGTAGCAATGATGTGTGACTAGGCACCGCTCTTTGCTTGTGAAGTCATAAGTGTTATGGACTTTCACTGCCAACGTGAAATGGACCTGCAGGGTCACACACATAGGATTCAACCTGGAAGAGGAGTTTTGTCCACAAGCAATGTTTAGATTGATTACTAAAGGAGTTTAGTAGTTCAATTAAACACTCAATCAGTCGATGGCTCAATATCGTATGGTTCAAGGTGTTGGACGCATTGATTGGAGTATCAGATTGATTGAAATCGCAATTGACTGATTTTTGCCCAACCTATGCTCCCAACCGATCGGTTCATGTGATGAACCGGTCGGCTGAGGTTGCTGAACCGGTCGGCTGGAGTGTCCAGGCCGATCGGCTCAAGCCCAGGTTGAAATGACCGGTTCAAGGGTTGAACCGATCGGCTCAACTGGTGCAACCGACCAGTTGGGAAAAGTCATGTCGGCAAGAATTTTCCTTTGGTTTCAAATTGCCCAATTCGATTGGGAATAACATTGGTATTCGATACCAATTGGGAACGAAACAAAGAAAGTCTTTTGAGCCGGATTAGGACTATGAACCGATCGGTTCATGGCACCAACCGATCGGTTGGAGTGCCCCAAACGATCGGCTCAGGTCCAACCGATCGACTCAATGGTCGAACTGATCGGTTCAGTTGTGAACCGATCATTTCAAGTTGCGAACCGGTTGCTTTTTGTGGAAAATTCTCGAACCCTTCTACTCCTGCATTAGTCCCGTATTTCCGGGCACAGAGAACCCTGTCCCATGACCCGCCTATATATGTAGGGGTATTGGGGGCTTCTCAAGATACAACTCAGTGCAAGTTGATTGCTCTGCAAAGTTGTCGTTCTCTCTGGTTTTGGTAACCGAGAGAGAGCCCGAGCAAGTGCTTCCCGCAAAGGGAGGTGCAGCAAGGGAAGGACAACTGTAGTTGCAATTGACAGCAGGAGAGTGTGTTGGCGACTAGTACGTCAACAGGAGGGTGCGACTCCTTCCACTTCCTTGTGGGACAAGGAGAGTGGAGTTCCGGGTGGTCCGTGTGGACTACTTCAGAGGCGGGAGGTCACTGCCGCTCAGGAGGACAACTGTCATCCGACAGTCCGGTAGGAGGAGGAGTCTTCAGTCCCGGTGCGACCAGGAGCTGCACAGACACCATCCAAGACCGGAGGTGAAGACCGCGCAAGGCGCGTGGTACTGTCGCCGAGCAAGCCTCGGGACAAGGTATGATTCACAAACCATCTTTCCTATTATATAGATGTTGACGCGATTCCTTTTGTTCCGGGTTTGGGGAGAAAATTTTTGTTTCCGCTGCTTCTCTGCCTCCTCCATAACCCAACAGTGGTATCAGAGCCACGTCAACCACTCTATATTTTAGGATTATCGATATGATCGATTTTGGTTTGTCGCCTTTATTTATTGCATGCGATGCGAATAATATCGGCTTTATACATGTCCAATCCACAAATCCCTAATATACATATACGATATGTAATATTAATGCACTCGATACGCGTCACCCTTAAAACGAGTTTTGTGGTGGATGTGTAGCATGATTATGGCCTATAAACCCCTATATCTGTGTATGGTTGTTTGTGTGGTTGCTTGCATCTCGGTCTGCGCACCGATTCCCTTTCTCATATTCCTGATGTAACTCGAAATAATTCGAGAATTCTTTTCCTACCTTTGCTCCCCCCGAATGTAACTCGGGGTTTCTCAATTCAATTGTAAATAGGATAGATTTTATTTCCTGTTATGTCAAAGAACGGCGGACAACCTGAAGACGATCGGTTCAAGAAGTGAACCGATCGGTTGGTGATCCAGACGGCCGGTTCGAGGAACAAGATGAGCGGGTGGCGACCTGAGGAGATGCACGATGACCGGTGTACCGATCGGCTGGAGGCGCCAGTCGATCGGCTGGTGGCACCCGAACAACCTACCTGATGGCGAGCCGATCAGTCATGGAGATGAGATGATCAAACCCAGAAAGGCAGGCACATATTTCATCTTGTACATGTTGCATGTGATGTAGACCTAGATGACCGTGATTCCTCTTGGCTCGAGGAATCACAAATAGGATGGCCATAATCATTTCTTTTTATCGTTTATGCATGTTTTCTGTGGGATATAGCATGTATATGATACGTACTATATATTGTGGTGATTGGATATGTATATGTATATAAAACAAAATCCCTCATTAAATATTAAGTTTTAGATGCCTTCCAAATGCGACACACGTGAAAAGCTTGATCGACCAAGTGTGGGCACGCCCAAGCGTGGTGCACCGTCTATCTCGTGGAAGCGTGAAGGATGAATATGTGGGTCTGCCCAAGCAGGGTGCATGTTCATCGTGTTGGCTTTGGGTTGGACTTAACAAGGTGACCTAGATAGGATCTAGCGCCTTGAGGCATGGAGATGATCATTGCAAGGAGTTGCATATGACATCTTTCAAGAGTTGCATATGATGCAATTGGCAAGAGTTGCCTACCTGGAAGATCTGAGTTGTGGGTGACAGCCCAAGCTGGTCCATGGCTTAGAGGATTTTAGGATCTTGACCCACTAGAAGATTGTACGCTGCAATCTTCCGAATCGATGGTGAGGGCTATCAATTTGAGTCAAAATAGTGGGAGCGGTAATTAATTAAAGGCCCAATTAACTATCGTCAAATTTTATTCAAATCAAATCAAAAGGTTTTGACAAATGCAAATTTTCTCTTGTAGAATGGCAAAAGAATCATCTTTTAAAATGGGCAAATTAATTGAGAATAAATTCCATAACTGGTTGAGGACTGTGGGAAGTGTTCTGCACAATCCAGATATACCAGGAGCCTTAGAATCCAATCTATGTACGCTTAATGCGTTGATGAAGAAGAAAGCAGGTAAGGGAGAGAAGTGTTCTCTCGCCAAACCAATTTCTTCTACATGGAGAGGATGGAAGGAATAATGGAAGAAGAAGTCGGAGATAGAGATCTCTACTTTTGGTGTATACATAATAGAGATTAACTTTACTACTTCTTCGTCATGGGTACTTGATACCGGATGCGGATCTCACATTTGTTCAAATGTGAAGGATCTTAAGAGAAGTAGGCCTTTGGGGAAAGGCGAGGTTGAACTACGTGTTGCTAATGGGGCAAGAGTTGCCGCCAGTGTCATAGGAACCTATGAGTTAACTCTACCTAGTGGGCTAATAATAGAGTTGAAGAACTGCTATTATGTACCTGCCATAAATAGGAATATCATTTCCGTCTCTTGTTTGGACAAAGATGGATTTGAATTTCTTATTAAGAATGGAAAGTGTTCCATTTCTAAAGATGGGATCTTTTATGGTAGTGCCCCTATGTCTTATGGTGTATACTTGATAGACTTGGAGACAAGTGTTTACAACGTAAACACCAAAAAGCAAAAACTCAACGACTCAAACGAAACATATCTCTGGCATTGTCGTCTAGGGCACATAAATGAGAAGCGCATTTCTAGACTCCATAAAGATGGTTATCTAGACTCTTTTGATTATGAATCAATAGAGACATGTGAATCTTGTTTGTTGGGCAAGATGACCAAGACTCCCTTTTCAAGTAAAGGTGAGAGAGCTAGTGATCTATTAGGACTCATACATACTGATGTATGTGGGCCTTTTAGAACTAATGCCAGAAATGGGTATCAGTACTTCATTACCTTTACTGATGATTTCAATAGGTATGTCTATGTGTACCTGATGAAACATAAGTCAGAAACCCTTGAAAGGTTCAAGGATTTCATGAATGAAGTACAGAACTAGCTTGGTAAAAGTATTAAGGCACTTCATTCCGATCGAGGTGGAGAATACTTGAGCCAGGAGTTTGAGGAACTTCTGCGAGCCCGTGGTATTGTATCACAATGGACTCCACCTGGAACACCACAGCATAATGGTGTGTCTGAAAGAAGGAATCGCACATTGTTAGATATGGTGCGATCAATGATGAGTTTTGCTGATCTTCCGATTTCCTTCTGGGGTCATGCTCTTGATACCGCCGCATTTACTCTTAATTGTGTGCCATCTAAATCGGTTCAAAAGACACCATATGAGATATAGACTGGGAAGCGTCCCGATTTGTCTTTTCTGAAGATTTGGGGTTGTGAGGCTTACGTTAGGAAAATGTTTCCTGATAAGCTTGGACCCAAATCCGATAAATGTTATTTTGTTGGATACCCCAAGGAAGCGAGGGGATACTATTTATACCACCCTACTGACAACAAAATGTTTGTTTCCAGGACAGTTGTGTTCCTAGAGAAGGAATTTATTTCCAAAGGAAACAGTGGGAGGAAAGTAGAGCTTGAAGAGGTTCAAGCCCAACAAGAAAACATTGAACCGGTAGATGTACCAGAGGAAAATGGAGATTCACAAGGTGTTGTGGAATCTCAGTCTCCTCAGGTAACACAAGGACCTCGTAGATCTAGTAGGACTCGCCTTGAACCTGAGAGGTTTGGATACCTTATAACTCAGGAAGGTGGAGAGTTGATCATAGATGATGATCCAACTACCTACGTAGAGGCTATGGAGGGACCAGATTCTGAGAAATGGCTTGAAGCCATGAGATCCGAGATGGAATCCATGTACTCCAACAAAGTATGGACTTTGGTGGAACCACCCGAAGGGGTAAAACCCATAGGGTGCAAGTGGGTCTTCAAGAAAAAGACCGACATGGATGGCAATGTGCAAACTTATAAAGGCAGATTGGTTGTGAAGGGTTTTCGACAAATTCAAGGTGTTGACTATGACGAAACCTTTTCTCCAATTGCCATGATTAAGTCCATCAGGATCATGCTTGCTATTACAGCCTACTATGACTATGAGATTTGGCAGATGGATGTTAAAACCGCATTCCTTAACGGGAATATTCATGAGGATGTGTACATGACACAGCCTGAAGGTTTTGTAGATCCAAAGAATGCCAATAAAGTCTGTAAACTGCAAAGGTCAATCTATGGATTGAAGCAAGCATCTCGGAGTTGGAATCTTCGATTTGATGAGGAAGTCAAAGTGTTTGGCTTTATTCAAAATGAAGATGATCTTTGTGTGTACAAGAAGGTTAGTGGGAGCTCGACCACATTCCTCATATTGTATGTAGATGACATAATTTTGATGGGGAATGATGTCTTAGCCTTAGAGAAGGTAAAGACTTGGCTTGGGAAAACTTTCTCAATGAAGGACTTAGGAGAAGCATCCTACATTCTAGGAATTAAGATCTATAGAGATAGATCTAGAAGTCTTCTCGGACTAAGTCAGAGCACGTACATTGACAAGGTGCTGAAGCGGTTCAGCATGGAGAACTCAAAGAGAGGCAAAGTCCCTATGCTACATGGAGTTACCGTCTCTAGAGCTCAATGTCCCCAATCTTGTGAAGAGAGGGAGCGTATGAATGGGATCCCATATGCATCAGCCATTGGATCCATCATGTACGCTATGTTGTGCACACGCCCAGATGTCTCGTATGCTCTCAGCATGACGAGCAGGTACCAGTCAGATCCCGGGGATGCTCACTGGACAGCCGTGAAGAACATCCTCAAGTACTTGCGAAGGACTAAGGATCAGTTTCTTGTGTACGGTGGCGAGGAAGAGCTGGTTGTAAAGGGTTACACCGATGCAAGCTTCCAAACCGATAAAGATGATTACAGATCGCAGTCAGGATTTGTGTTTTGCCTTAATAATGGAGCTGTGAGCTGGAAGAGTTCCAAGCAAGAAACAGTTTCCGATTCTACTACAAAGGCCGAGTATATTGCTGCTTCGCATGCAGCAAAGGAGGCTGTGTGGATCAGGAAGTTCATTTCTGAACTTGGTGTAGTTCCCAGTAGCTGTGATGCAATTGAGCTTTATTGTGACAATAATGGAGCTATTGCACAAGCTAAGGAGCCCAAATCACATCAGCGGTCCAAGCACATACTGCGGTGCTTCCATCTCATACGAGAGATCGTACAGTGAGGAGATGTGAAGATTTTCAAAGTACCAACTGAAGACAACATAGCTGATCCACTGACTAAGGCCCTTTCTCAGCAGAAGCATGATGGTCATGCTAGGTCACAAGGACTGTGTTTCCTTGGTGACTGGCTCTAAGTGCAAGTGGGAGTCTGTTGGCATGTATGCCCATAGAGCAAGTCATGTGATGATTGTAATGGGATACTTTGTAAATGATTTGAATAATAAAGGCAATTTCCAATCTATATGTTTAAACTGTTTCTGAGATGATGGTGTAAAATGATAGATGTCTAAAGATTGTTTTACTCAATGACGTATGCTTTTAGGTTAAGGACCTAAATGATGAGATCATACGGATGTTAAGAGTATACATTCTTGTATAGTCCCTAGTCGGTTGTTATTGTGGAAATAACCATTGACATCAATAACACTAAAGACTAGATTGTGTGTTGGTTGATGACAGAATCTCATTAATCATGATATGGTGATATCAAACCGAGCACATAGGTACTTGTTAGAGAACAAGGTATCGGACAGACCCACCGTGAGAGTGACACATGGAACCATGACATGGTAGTCACAGTCAGCTCTCACAGTGATGGTGGTGAGTGTGATTCTTAGACCTGAAATCACTGCACTCAACACATGTCGTTGGGTACACTTTGACATCATCAAACGCAGTCCTGAAACATGGGATGTTATAAAGGTGATGATTGGGTGGCTTTGACACATGGGGCTTTTGAGGGGTGAGTGATAGATATGGGATTTGTCCCTCCTAAGGGAGTTTGATATCCTTGGCCACTTGATGAGTAGGATTGAGAAAGGCATGCACATGCACGTGTGAATCAATATGTGATATTGATGTCATACACATCTCACTCGGTCTACTCTGAGATCAAGGAAATGAATGAACATTGACAGGATGACTGTTCCATGCCTCGAGTTCATTCTGGATATCAGTGACAAAGGAATTATACATTCACTGTAACACCATTCACGGATTGTAGGATGAAAGTTGTTCTCCAACTTTCTACTTTCACTTGGGTAGCAATGATGTGTGACTAGGCACCGCTCTTTGCTTGTGAAGTCATAAGTGTTATGGACTTTCACTGCCAACGTGAAATGGACCTGCATGGTCACACACATAGGATTCAACCCGGAAGAGGAGTTTTGTCCACAAGCAATGTTTAGATTGATTACTAAAGGAGTTTAGTAGTTCAATTAAACACTCAATCAGTCGATGGCTCAATATCGTATGGTTCAAGGTATTGGACGCATTGATTGGAGTATCGGATTGATTGAAATCGCAATTGACTGATTTTTGCCCAACCTGTGCTCCCAACCGATCGGTTCATGTGATGAACCGGTCGGCTGAGGTTGCTGAACCGGTCGGCTGGAGTGTCCAGGCCGATCGGCTCAAGCCCAAGTTGAAACGACCGGAAGGGTTGAACCGATCGGCTCAACTGGTGCAACCGACCAGTTGGGAAAAGTCATGTCGGCAAGAATTTTCCTTTGGTTTCAAATTGCCCAATTCGATTGGGAATAACATTGGTATTCGATACCAATTGGGAACAAAACAAAGAAAGTCTTTTGAGCCGGATTAGGACTATGAACCAATCGGTTCAGGGAACCAACCGATCGGTTGGAGTGCCCCAAACGATCGGCTCAGGTCCAACCGATCGGCTCAATGGCCGAACCGATCGGTTCAGTTGTGAACCGATCATTTCAAGTTGCAAACCGGTTGCTTTTTGTGGAAAATTCTCGAACCCTTCTACTCCTGCATTAGTCCCATATTGCCGGGCACAGAGAACCCTGTCCCATGACCCGCCTATATATATAGGGGTATTGGGGACTTCTCAAGATACAACTCAGTGCAAGTTGATTGCTCTGCAAAGTTTTCGTTCTCTCTGGTTTTGGTAACCGAGAGAGAGCCCGAGCAAGTGCTTCCCGCAAAGGGAGGTGCAACAAGGGAAGGACAACTGCAGTTGCAATTGACAGTAGGAGAGTGTGTTGGCGCCTAGTACGTCAACAGGAGGGTGCGACTCCTTCCACTTCCTTGTGGGACAAGGAGAGTGGAGTTCCGGGTGGTCCATGTGGACTACTTCAGAGGCGGGAGGTCACTGCCGCTCAGGAGGACAACTGTCATCCGACAGTCCGGTAGGAGGAGGAGTCTTCAGTCCCGGTGCGACCAGGAGCTGCACAGACACCGTCCAAGATCGGAGGTGAAGACCGCGCAAGGCGCGTGGTACTGTCTCCGAGCAAGCCTCGGGACAAGGTATGATTCACAAACCATCTTTCCTATTATATAGATGTTGACGCGATTCCTTTTGTTCTGGGTTTGGGGAGAAAATTTTTGTTTCCGCTGCTTCTCTGCCTCCTCCATAACCCAACATTTATAATCTCACATCAACTAATTAATGCACATGATAGTTTGTTACTACTCTTGTTGACTCTAATTACCCATATGAGTAATTTCCTATCAAACATTCTAAAACTAAAGGAATGATATAATTAAGGGCCTTGAGAAATATAGAAATCCCCTTGTGTTATATATTATGGAAGTAAAATAAGTTAGCTTGTAATGGATGCAAAGAGGATTGTATAAGTCAAGGAAAGATCTTTTCTTGGATTGGACAAGTGGGTTATATGGTGTTGTGCGGCCCTCACCTAGATTATTGCAACTTGTAACCTCATTGACACCACTAGAAAGGGTTTATAAGATGCATGGGCCCATATTTTGAATTCCATTATTGTTTTACATTTCAATTTGTGTTTTATCGATAGGACTTCTGAAAGGAGGAATCCATCACTAGAATTTATGCAACTCCTTTTAAGTACCAATAATGAGTAGAAAAAGAGAGAGATTTTACTCATTACTATTGAGGAATAAAATCACAATCAATCCAAGGACGTCATTATGTATGATGGATAAGAAAAACTTTCATTTCTCAAATATGATATATACAACATTGTTATTTTACAACATTAAAAATGGAACTATTCCATTATCTCAATTACAACCGTGTTCCTTACCCTCGAGGGTGGCCTGACATTACGGTAATATGTACAGATAACTTATGATGTGTTGAACAATACAAACTGCCTATCTCAATCTATCCCCAAAATCAATTACCCTCCTAGAGCATGATCCTCTTGAATATATTCTCTAGGTAGCCTAGACCTACGTGGTTTTGGGACCACATTCTACTTAAGGGAAAAGTATGTGTTAATGTAAGGAATGAAATATGCAATAATAATAGTAACTGAGCATTATGAAGCTATGCAAATAACTTGTTCTTATTAAAGGATGAAAGTATAAAAGAGCCTGTAACAAATTAATGATGAGATATTCTAGAAGATAATTAGGAATTTAATAAATATGTGTATTAGCAAATAATATATCTTTCCATTATAACATTCACCACAACAAGTAATAACTTAATACATGCATGATATAAGATGAAATACAACTATATAAAAGCATTGGTGAAACACCATCACATTTGGATCCAATGTAGGAGGTATAAAACCTCAATGGACAATATAATACATGGCATGCCAAATAAAACCTCAATGTGTATTGACAAGAGGAATAAAAACTCAATGCTTAATATAAAGCATGGCATGAGGAATAACATATTAGTTCCTAAAATAACTATGATTGTGTATTTGTTTAAATCCCAAAATACACCACTACTCCTAATAATAATGCAGGCCAGTCAAACATGAATAATAGTATTAGCAAGATAATAGGTTCAATCCAAATAATTTTTGAGTACGAGAAGAGATGAAAACATCCAATATATGTCAATATGGGTCAAATAACTAATTGATAAGAGTCTCAACAATTTTAGTAACAAAAAATTCAAAATTGCATCATGACAGAGGATACTTCATAAAATATTTCAAGAGGTTCCAAAAGGGGTTTTAAATTTGGGTTAGGCCTCATTTAGAACAAATTATCCTTCAAGTCATCAATGCCCAATTCAAATAGGATCATACTGCATACTTGATATTTGGTCAAAACACATATGAAATCAAACCTAGGCCCACGAAAGTGTCTAAAATTACTTAATATCAATTTTACATAAGAATATGGTTAAATTTCAATTAAATAAGAAAATCCAAAAAATGTCATTTTTATCATAATTGGATTAACTTGTAAAACCAACATCACTAGATACATTATTCTCAAATTTCCAAAACAAATCGTTACCTATTATCCTGATCAATAAATAATTAGTCTTGATTTATTTAAGTTAATTCATTATTTTGGATATGAAAATTATAAAAAATTAAAATACAGACCCGCCCCCACATCATGCTTTGAAACCTTGATGTGTGGCCAGGAATAGTTGGAAAATTATGTGTAAATACCCATGTTGCATAGCAAAAGAAGTTGATTTAGAAGAAAATGACACCCCTAAGCATGTGGCAAACAAAACCAGACAAAAAAACATATATGGGTATCCCATATCCTTAATTTCTCCTCCATGATGATGAAGAATCTACTTATGTATATTTAATTGTTGAGATCTAAAGATGGCAAAAAAAATGGTATATACTATGTAATGACACAAACATAAAGAATCCTTCAACCCTAGTAGACATTGTATTTTGTCTCATTCCTTCTCAACTAACCTAATATAAAACTATTTTAGATGATATGATCAATTAGTAATGCTCAACTCTAATTAAGTAATTATAAAAATTCTCTAGATGACGGATAACCCCATTTACATAAAATCCAAAGAATACATGTGAAGGTATAATAGCCCTAGATGTGCATGTCTTATGTTTGGGTTAGGTATAGTATTAGTGTAAAGGAATGAGTTTGAAATAATATATATAACATATGCTTTAGAAACATACTTTAGATAACATGAAAATAAATTTTTAGGATAAGGAGAAAAAGAGGAAGAAAATTAGATTTAATTTGTATTCTTAAGTTTAAAAATATTATTTATTAATAATTAATACTCATGATTGAGTTTTAACCCATTATTGGATTGGATATATTATTTTACTTCAACATTAAGTTAAAGGATTAAAATTTTAATATAGATTTGTGCCTTGTGTTTGAGCCAAGATGGGCCTGAAACTGGGTCGAGTTGATTTCTCATTCATCATTATTTTGTCAACGGATCCTCAACTCTGCCCTTGTAGATGATTCAATGATTACATTTTTTTTGTCTTCTTTGACAACTACATCACCTATGTCATCCAAATATTTATATCATAGCTGATATGTACCTCTCAATAAATCTGGCATCAGTATCAATGCCACCTAGCATATTTGCACACGTGAAAAATTAGGTATTGTGGAGACGGTTTGTCAAGACTTGCTGGAAGAAATCCTGACCGCCCATCTCCAACCCCCCTACAGATCTATGTGTGCATTTTGCATTTTACTGTGCACACAAATCTCTAGTTTTTTTGGGAATGGACGATCAAGATTTCTCCTAGCATGTCCTTAGAAACCCCTAGCACCAAAGTTGGGTTGTTTGCATGCAGACACATAAGCATAGTAGCATGCAATCTTGATGTCATACATGATGTGTGATAGGACTGACAAGAACCAAACTAGACCACTAAATTCCACCAAGTCAAACCAAACCGACCAATTAGGTTTGGTTTTACAGGGGTAAATGGTATGGTTCCAAAAAAATTCAAACTACAAAACTATGACTCAGTTTAGTTTGACCAAATCAAACCACACCAATACATATTTCTAAATATCATAAAAAAAATATATACTTATATTGTGAAAAATACTTATCTGAACTAAAATTTATAATACTTAGTAAGCATGTAGAAGCTAATTTGTAAAAGCATGATAAATAAATAAAAATTAGGCTTATAATAATTTAGAATCTGTGGTATAACATAGTTATTTAAAATTTGTTGGACATTATCTACTTATAGTTTATATATGTGTTCTTATATTACCAATTTCTAAATGAGAATTTTAATTTGAAGTTTGTTTATGATGCGAGATGAATTGATTGAGATGATAAAAATTAGTCAAATTTTTTATTAAAAACCTTGTATAAATCTTTATAGTTCTAATATAATAGTTTGGAACCAAACTAAACCAAACCAAACCACAAATTAGGAGTTCAGTTCAGTTTCATTTTGGACTAGTGCATGGTTCAATTCAGTTTGAAAATTGTAAACCAATATGTATGGTCCTATATGTAGTTTTAGTGATAAACCTAACCATATATTTATCATAAAATAAAGTTTCCATACAATAATTAAATGGATCTCAAATACACGTTGCATCTCGTATGAGTTTTTTCTGGGGTATTAGTATATAAGCATTACGCGTTATCATGTGTTGTGTACTTTGTTATGCATTATCTTGTGTTGTGTGTTATGTTATGTGCGTTAGACTTGTCTTGTCTTTAGCTTTTATTTTATCCCATATTTCCTAGTTATGTATCTCTCTTCCTCTCTTGTCCTACAAAAGAGAGTGCATTGTAATTGTTTTAATATATCAAATAATGTTTATTTCTTTCTATATGATAACATACACTTTCCATCCTTCCCATAACATCGACCCCCCTACCATCAACCCCCACTACTTCAACCATCCCCACCACCTCTGACATCCCCACCAACTACTCAACCTCTACATCCATAACCTTCATCACCACCTCCTTTCCAATTGATCTTCACCACCCCTTGACCCAACCCTTCATCCTCCACCCATCAATCAACCTTTCATCTTCCACCCGTTGACCTCCACCACACATCGACCCAACCCTTCATCTTCCACTGATTGACCAACCTTCCATCCATAGACCTCCACCACCCATCAACCCATCATTGCTTCATCGAACTTTCACCCATTGACCCATCCATCCATAGACCTACCATAAACACTTCACCTTCCATCAACCCCATCGACCCCACACCATCGACATGTAACCCATCAACCTCCACCCCATCAAACTTCATCCCCTCATTCTCTCTTTTAGTTTGTACCAAAATAGCAAGATGTACCATAAAGGTAACACCTCTTTTCCTACCTACGCCACATGGTGGAGTAACTCTCACACCGTGGCATCATAAGTCTTTCCTTCTCTCTATAGCATCTATGTGGGTTTCTCATACCTTCTAAATCTAATATGTTGCTTCTCTCTGCTGCCCCCATGAGAGTTTCTTGGATTTATTTACCCATATCTACTACTGCTGCTATTTACTTCCTCTATGTGGGTTTCTTAGAACTGTTGATCTAGATATGTTGCTTCTATCTACTTCCGCTATGCGGATTTTTTGGAGATGCTTCCACTACCCCTACGCAGATTGTTTAGATCTACTCATTATTGTTATTTTCTGTGGCTCCTACTCTGTTGTTGCTTCTCCATTGTGATCTTCTTAGATCTCATCATCCAGTTCTTCCTTTTTTTGTGTGTGTCATTTCTCTAAATTTTGTGGCGACTACATATCCTTCACGGACCTTGTGTGTTAGGACATGAAACTTGATGGATGAAATTGCCATCTTTCAGCGACATCATTTGAACTCTATGTCAAAGCCTAATGACATTACTGTCATATCTCTTCTCCTGCTAGAGATCCTCCTTCTAACTCGGAAGATGTCAAAGTCAAATAGGTCTACGAATAATAGGCCAAAGATGATTCCAACATCATGACATGGATGGTAAATAGTGATCAACCAAAGATTAGTTAGTTGCTTTTTCTCTTGCAAAATTCCAAAGCATGTGGGATCATATGTCACATGTGTACTCACATCAGCAAAACTTGAAGAAGGTTTTTGAGGTATTCAAAAAACTTGGCTAAAATTGAGTATTTCACTAAGGACTCTATTGAAAACTATTACAACTAGTGTTTATCACTTTGGACTGAATTCGAAGTATATCATCCACACTCTATTGATATCAAAGAAGTTCAACAACAACACAAAAAACTTCAACTTGTTTAATTTCTATCTAGTTTTCCTCATTCCTTTGCTGGTGTGGTAGACCAAATATTACCTAGTGATCCCTTACCTACAAAATGGATGTTCTCAAGCACGTTCAACGCCTTCCTTTTAAGACTGCTACCTCTGTTGATCACTCAATCCTTGTCATCTACTCTTCTGATTTTAGTCAAGGATGTGGTCATGGTCGTGGTGGATGTGCTCCTGGACGAGGTCCTCCTCGTGGCCCTAGATGAGGTCAACCTGAACCTACTCCTACCAACTACTTCTGCAACTTCTGTGGGTGCATGAACCAAACTGATGAGTGATATTAGAAAAAAGTACATTGCCCCTACCTAGGCAAATCAGGTCTCCCGTGATGTCTTTGAAGATTCAACTGCTACTGCATCAAGTTCTACTCAACCCATGGTTGAGTGGATTCATGCAGAGTTTGACAAACTCCTCCAAGCTTGAATATCCTCTCTAACACCTACTATAGAAAGAGGTTCCTCTTCTTTACTTTCATCTCCCACTACTTACGGTAAACATAAATGGGTCATTGAATCCAATGCATCTGCTCATATTTTTAGCTATTCTAAACTTTTCACTGCCTTATTTAAAACTACATTTATCCCTCCTATGACTGTTGTGTATGGAACTTAGTCTACTATTCATGCCATTGGAACTATATCTCTATCAAATAACTTGTCCTTAAAATTTGTCTTATATAGTCCAAGATTTCCTAATAATTTTCTATGTTTCAGTAGAACTGTTAAGAGACTTCAATGCTCAATCACTTTTGATCCTGAGGGTTGTGTGTTTCAAGATCTCCATACGAAGAGGAGGATTGGTTCGGGCCATGAGGGACCAGATGGTATGTACTACCTGGATGTGGCACAATCTGTTGTCGCTTTGATGTTTTCTTCTGTGACTAGTCTGGAATGGCACTATCACCTGAGGCATCCTTCTATTTCTAAACTCCTTTGTTTATTTCCAAATATTTTCTAAAAATATTTTTTGTGTGAATCATGCTAGTTTGGCAAATAGACTTGGGATATTTTTCATAAAAATCAAGAAATTAGTTCTAAAAATCTATTTGACATTGTTCATATTGATATTTGGGATCCATATCTATTTCAAGCTTGCATGGATATTTCTATTTTATGACCTTTATTGACAACTATTCCAGGGAGACTTGGTTAGTGCTACTAAAGGATCATAGTACTATTTTGCAAACTATCACCATTTTTTTTTACTAATATAAAACTCAATTCGAAACTACTATTAAAATATTACAAATTGACAATGCCTTAGAAGTCATGCAAATAAACTATCGATCTTCTTTATAATTCTCGGGGTACCATTCATCACACTTCTTGCTATTACACACCACAATAAAATGGTGTGTAAGAAAGGAAGAATCATCATCTACTTGAAGTAGCATGCATAATTCTTCTTCATTATCATTCTCCTGAACATTTATAGTGTGAAGCTATTTATACATTGTGCTACTTAATAAACCTTATGCCTTCTTATGTGTTACATAACCAAGTCCCTGACTCTCTTTTGTATCCTGATGTGCCTTTGTTTTATGTTCCACTGGCCATATTTGGTTGCAATTTTTTAGTTAAGAATCTTCACCCTGGGATATCTAAACTTGACCCCCGCTCCATCAAATGTATCTTTTTGGGATATTCTCAAACTCAGAAAGGATATCAGTGCTATGATCCTATCAACCGACAATGGTCTATGAGTGCAAATGTTATGTTTTTTGAAAATATATCATACTACTTTGACAAAGGATCTGGTTTATCTAGTGATCTAGTGGATCCTACTCCTCTGCCTGAGGAAGTAGAATATGATCAAACTGACAAAACTACAAAGGTGTCCATGAGAAGACCCAAAATTACAATTTCCCCTCTGGCTCCTCAACAACCAATTCCTCCCTAGTCGGCAGATCATGACACCCTACATGTACACTCTGACCTACATCTTCCTATCATTTTAAGGAAAGATGTATGTTCCTATACTCAACATCCAATTAGTAACTTCTACTATTCTACTAATCTTGTTGCTATCTTTGCTATTTTACTAATACTCTTTCTGCTATTTCTATGTTGAAGAATGATATACATGCTCTTTGACATCCTGCCTGACGTCAAGCTATGGAAACTGAAATGACTACCCTACGAGATCGTAAGACCTTGGATCTTGTTGATTGTCATGACACACTACATGTATTCTCTGACCTACATCTTCCTATATATTTAAGGAAAGATGTTCGTTCCTATACTCAACATCCAATTAGTAACTTTTGCTCATCCACTAATCTTATTGATATCTTTGCTATTTTACTAATACTCTTTCTGCTATTTCTATGCGGAAGAATGCTATACAAGCTCTTCAGCATCCTGCCTATCATCAAGCTATAGAAACTAAAATGACTACTCTACAAGATCACAAGACCTTGGATCTTGTTGAGTGTCCTGAAAACTATCAGACAGTTGGTTGTTGTTGGATTTTTACTATTAAATATTAACTAGATGGTTCTATTGAATGTCTGAAGGCTCGCATTGTAACAAAATATACACTTAGACCTATGGAGTGGACTACTTTGAAAATTTCTTCCTTTTGTCTTGCCTCAACTCTGTGAAAGTATTTATCTCTGTAGATGTCAATAAAGATTGGCCTCTTTATCAACTTGTTGTCAAAAATGTCTTCCTATATGGTGACCTATATGTGGAAGTTTATATGGAATAACCACTTGGTTTTACTATTTAGGGGAAGTGTTCCAAAGTTTGTGAAATCTAAAAAGCAATACATGACCTAAAACATATACCACGAGCATCGTTTGATAGATTAAGCTAGATACTTCTCAAGTTTCAATTCTGGTGCTCCTATTTTGATAATTATATTTTTATTAAAAAAACCAACTCTATGTTTGTTGTACTTATTGTTTATGTGGATGATATCATTCTGTTTGGTGATGATTTTGAAGGTATTGCAGCTACCAAATGACTATCTAGAACAAAATTTTATTACTAAAGATCTGGGTAAACTCAGATACTTCTTGGGAATTGAAGTTTTCAGATCGTCTTCTAGTTTTTTCCTCTCATAATGCAAATATGTATTGGACCTACTGAAAGAAGTAGGCGTGCTTGTATCTAAATATTCTAATACTCCTCTGTATGCTAATACCAATTGGGATGATGAATCTCTACCTCCATACCCCAATAACCACCAATATAGATGAACAATTGGTAAGTTTATCTATCTCATTGTGACAATAGCTTATATAACTGCTATTGTTGGACTTGTTAGTTGGTATCTAGACAAACCTCGACAATGTCATTCGGATGTTGTGTGTCACATTCTTTAATATTTGAAATCTTTTCTAGGCAAAGGTTTACTATATCGTAGACATGAGCACTATAAACTTACTATGTATTCTGACTCTAATCATGTCAGTAGTCGATATGGTAGGAATTCTACTTATGGATAATGTTCCTTTGTTGGAGGAAATCTGGTCACATGATGTAGTAAAAAGAAGATTGTAGTTTCCTGATCGAGTGTTGAAGATAAATACAAGGCAATGGCTCATACTTCTTGTAAATTAATGTGGGTCCAAAGAATCCTCAAGGAATTTGATATTTCTGACTTCGATCCTATTCCTATGCATTGTGATGATAAAGGTGCCACTTTTATTGCCAACAATCCCACTTTCCATGAGCGCATGAAGCACATCAAAGTGGATTGCCACTTTCTATGTGAAGAAGTACTCTTTGAATACATATGCACTCCTTATCTCAGGACTGAGGATCAAATTTATGATATATTCACCAACATACTTCCCAAGACACACTTTGCTACACTAGTGGACAAGCTGGGCATGTTTGACATCTATGCTCTAGTTTGAGGGGGAGTATTAGTATATATGCTTTATGCATTGCCTTGCGTTGTGTGTTTTGTTATGTGTCATCTTTGTTGTGTGTTTTATTATGTCCACTAGACTTGTCTTGTCTTTAGCTTTTCTTTTATCCCATATTGCCTAGTTATGTATCTCTCTTCCTCTCCTGTCCTATAAAAGAAAGCACATTGTAATTGTTTCATATATCAAATAAAGGTTTTTCCATTCTATATTTGGTATTTATATGCCAACCCCCCTCTCCTCTCTCTCTTTGTCACTCTCCCTAGAACCCTCCACATGTTTATGGAGAAAATTATGCACATTCCTAAGATTTATGGAAGATTAACAATCCACATCAGATACAAGTTTAGACAAAGGGAAAAACAAAATATTTAATGTAGTGAATTCAACCCAACTATGACGTGGTGTGATCACATCCATTATAACAAAGGAATACTAAAAAGGTGAAAAAAAATAAGTAGTGAGAAAACTTAAAATAACAATAGGATGAAAGAAAAGACCACAAATAAAATATGGAGATTAATGAAATAAAAAAGGAATATACACATCAATATATCCCAAAATGAAGAAAAAAGAATAGAAAGTAATGAATTCCACGTATTCTTCAAATGAAGCAGCACAACCAAAAACTTGATAAGAAGAAATACAATTAATTTTAAATATAGTGTATGAGAATAGGTGCAAAACACTAACTTGAAATTGATAATCTAGACATAATTCTTGTAAAGAAGTGAAACCACCTCTCTACTAAAAATTTGAAGGATAAAACCTCCAGTCCAAACACACCTCTAAGGTATCTTGGAGTGGGTGTAAAATTTTCAAATCTTATTAATGGTATTCAAAACAACCAAATTATAGCAGTGGAATAAAAACATGACTATAATCAATTTATAAAACAAGGTAACATCATAAACTTACATGAAGGGTAAATCATAAGGATCCATGTAGAGGAAATATAAACCACGTCAAGTTTATCTCCAAGCTTTTAACTTCTCAATCTAAGTCCAGGTCAACATGCCTTGCCATCCAAGTCCTCCACCTAGGGTTGGAAGCATACCCCAGCAAGAGAGAAAATAGATGACATCAACAAAGGCTGGTATGTGCATACTAAAAAGTAAAATGAGCAATATAAGGAAATAAGGACATCAAATAAATAGAAGCTTCCCATAGAAAAGTAGAGGACCACCCAATCAGGCATAAAAGAATAATATCATAACAAAAGAGATACTTTCCATAAAACAACATATAAAAGTGGTGCCACATAAGCACATATGAAATTAGGGCACATAACCCATAATCCATAAACATCATCATGCATGCATGTGAGATAAACATAGCCCTAGAACAATATAACTAATAATGGCGGCCAAACCTCATAAACTTGAAACTTGATAGAGAAAGAAATGTTGCCAATCTCCCAAATATATAAAACATGGGCCAAGAATCACACATCTTTCCCTAGGTATGGGGTTCCTTTCCATACCAAAAGAGTAAGAAATATCACATCTACTCAGTAGGAAATTACACATCTGCCATAAATAAAACCAATGCAATTACACTACTCTAGTGCTACTGAATCACACAGAATGTTTAATGTAGAGGCAAGTAGAAAGTATAGTCAAATTATACAACCTAGTCACCACATAAGTGACAAACATATGCATCCACCTCATAAGTGAGAAAAGACATCACATGTCCTCAAGTAAACATCCACCTCAAAGTGGGCACATATAATCAAAAAGTCCAACATCCACCAAGGCATAAGATAAGAGTCCAAGAGAATATCCATGATTACAAGATCAGTAATAAATAAGGTAGTTCACATGAACCAAGATTTCCAAAAGAAAAGGCATATTGTGTAGGCTATTGTCCACAGGACCAAGAGAAATAATAAACATAGATTATTTGCTCAAGGAAATAATATGGTTTGAAATCATACCTCAACTTCAGAGTCCAAAGTCAGTCCTTGATCCAAGTCTAGGCTTTCAAACCACCTATTAACATATATCTGGGATTAGGGTTAGATTTACATTGATTTCATAAACTGTAAAGATTATCTTTTTCTTTACATGTGAATTAGGTTATCAAAACCATGCCATATTTTAGGTTACCTTTTTCTGAGTCCAAAACATATTTTATTATATTTTTCTAAAACATAATTATATAGTTTTTATAATTTTACATGTTAATTCCTATTTAATTAGATCCACTGAAATCACATGTTATTAAACATTAGATTTAGTCTTCAAAACTAATTTCATTAGATAGGTGTTATTTTTTTTATTCCAATGAGTATTTATCCATATTTTTCTGACCAGTAGTTAATTAGTTATTAATTTTCAAAATTTGACCAATAATAAAATTACAAATCAGCAACCAAAGGTGAGAGAGGAGAGAGAGGAGAGAGGGTGCGGGCTTGAGTTGGTCCAACCAGAACCAACCAACTCAGCTGACCACTTGTCCAGCTAAGACAAGTCAGGCATACAACAAAGGAGAGGAAACTGTGCAAAAAGACTATTTTACCCCTAACAAAAAAAGCAAAGAAGGTAAATGAAGAGGTAAAGACGAGATTATCAAGAGGGGATTCTTTCCCCGATCCTCCCCTCCCCTTCTTGCCATGGATGGTGACATGAGATCCAAGAAGCCAAGAATAACAACTACCCAAACGAAAGTAGGACTATCAAGTCTGCGAGAAGCCAACGAACATGGAGACACCACACTCGAAGCCGGAAAACCAAAGAAAAGGTAAAACATCTCCACCGACACGAGTAGACAACTGGAGGTCAGAAAACCAAACTCAACCATGACAATGACCCGTTGAAGGTGCGAGGAGGTTCACAGAGGCACAAGGGAGTATGCAGAAGGCTTACCAGCATGGGAAGGCCACTGGAAAGCCCTGACGATGAGGCCGGGGTTAGCAAAAGCTCCGTGAGTAGGGGAGGCCAACCTACTACAACTTAGGTGAGGGGTAACCTCCAACGTCTACACGGTCAACCTAGGATGGTCTAGAAGCAGGCTATTGAGTAGAACAATTCAGTCAAAGAAGTAGTTAGAGGAAGACGGAGGTCATTGGGCACAACGATGAGGTTCTGGGAACAAATTTATGTTGAGAAATAGTTGTGGTTGGGTAGAGGAAGCTTTGGGAGGTATTATACTTATAGGGGAAAGGTGGAGAAGTGAAAAGGAAACAAAGGTCGAGAGGGAATTTTGGGGATTTATGATACAGAAGGTAGAAGATAAGGAAAGTAGGGGTGAAATAATGCGACTCGATGAGACGAAGAAATAGGAAAAGAAATCGGGGCGAAAGGTTAAACACAGAGGGAAAATGCTCAAAATAGAAATTAGCGGTACTGTTCGCAAGAGGATCAGTCTCCT
Organism: Alisma plantago-aquatica; assembly: GCA_963693085.1. Taxonomy (NCBI): domain Eukaryota; kingdom Viridiplantae; phylum Streptophyta; class Magnoliopsida; order Alismatales; family Alismataceae; genus Alisma; species Alisma plantago-aquatica. Next base: position 1,430,821,528 of record OY856409.1, read on the forward strand.
ACCCAAGGTAGGAGACGATCTGACATCTTCTAGATCATAATTTGAAGGTATAGAGAGAAAAGTGTATAAGTGAAATCTAAGTGTCATAGAATCCTAGTGTGACTGTGGCAAAATCGATTTTATTTAATAAAGTGATATTGCATTATTATTCCTTTTCTCTTTCCTCTTTTTAGGGCACAACCGAATCCCAAATTAGATGAAATTTTGCACATAGACTAATTAAAGCATGTAGATTTTGATTATGGAATTAGATTTTCCTTTTGAGAACTTTTAATATGTTAAATAAACAAAACACTATTTTCTATTTCCTTAAGCATTAATGACTTAAAGATTCTCCAAATTTTATGAAACTTCACCCATAAGCTATCTTTGATGTGTTGACTACAAATTTGTGATTATTTCCATCTTTTGGTGTCATATAGCTCATTATTGAGCATTAGACTTTATTATATGTGTGAAGTCATATGACCCACTAATGGCCCATTATCTTAATTACTTACTCAATTAAGTTCTTTATCATCTTATTATCACCAAATGAATTATGTGACATGTTGGATTACATTATTCATGCATTAGATAATTAGGATCATCTAACCTCAACCTTGTATGGTCAACCCAAAAGATCAAAGTTATAGGGTAGGGTCTAAGATCTGGTATGTTACAACACTCCACCCCTTAAAAGGATTTTGTCCTCGAAATCTATTGATCCAAACATCAACAACTAACTACTCTCCACACCTTAAAAAGGTTCAACCTAACAAGTCAATCTAAACAACTTTTTAGAGCTACCCACATCTCTCAATTGTGAAAGTTTTAGAGTTTTTGTGTTTCTCATGTATCCAACTATTAATTCACCATCTAGGGTTGAGTTTTAGGTCCTTGTGTCTCTAACCTATCAACCCTACATGAACATCAAGAAGTCATAGGGTAGGTCACTACACCTTTGTATCAGTCCTAGTCACAAATCCAAAGTCAAAACTAGGGTTAGATTCCACTCAAACTACATGTTCTCTTCATTGTGACTTAGTTCAAGAAAACTTCGACAAACCAGAGAAATTTTTTGTACATATAGTATATAAGGAAAATATTTTTTTGTGAAAACGTTTGTGATTAAAAATTGAAATTCAGGGCCCAAAATCAAGGCGAAGCCAAGACACAATTTTTCCATATTAAAGTCTTCTTAACGTATTACTTCCTCATAACCTAATCAGACCTTATAGTATCTAAAGATCAAGCCTAGGGTGAACATCTCACTTAAAAATAACTTAGCAAAGTCAAGGGGTCTTATAGGGAGAAAAAATTGAAATAGTTAGATTCCGACTACCATGGGCTCTGATACCATGTTGTAAAGAAGTGAAACCACCTCTCGAATAAAAATTTGAAGAATAAAACCTCCAGTCCAAACACACCTCTAAGGTATCTTGGAGTGGGTGTAAAATTTTCTAATATTATGAATGGTATTCAAAATAACCAAAGTATAGCAGTGGAATAAAAACATGACTATAATCAATTTATAAAACAAGGTAACATCTTAAACTTACATGAAGGGTAAATCATAGGGATCCATGTAGAGTAAATCTAAACCACCTCAAGTTTGTATCCAAGCTTTTAAATTCTCAATCTAAGTCCAGGTCAACATGCCTTGCCATCCAAGTCCTCCACCTAGGGTTGGAAGCATACCCCAACAAGAGAGAAAATAGATGACATCAAAAAAGGTTGGTATGTGTATACTAAAAAGTAAAATGAGCAATATAAGGAAATAAGGACATCAAATAAATAGAAGCTTCCCATAGAAAAGTAGAGGACTACCCAATCGTGCATAAAAGAATAAGATCATAAAAAAAGAGATACTTGCCATAAAATAACGTAAAAAAGTAGTGCCACATAAGAACATATGAAATTAGGGTACATAACCCATAATCCATAAACGTCATCCTGCATGCGTGTGAGATAAACATAGCCATAAAACAATATAACTAACAATGGAGTCCACACCTCATAAACTTGAAACCTGATTGAGAAAGGAATGTTGCCAATATCCCAAATATATAAAACATGGGTCAAGAATCACACATCTTGCCCTGGGTATGAGGTTCCTTTCCATAAGAAAAGAGCAGGAAATATCACATCTGCTCGGCTAGAAATTACACACCTTCCATAAATGAAACCAATGCAGTTACACTACTATAGTGCTATTGAATCACATAGTATGTTTAATGTAGAGTTAAGTAGAAAGTATAGTCAGATTATACAATCTAGTCAAAACATAAGTGACCAACATATACATCCACCTCATAAGTGGGAAAAGACATCACATGTCCTTAAGTAAACATCCACCTCAAAGTGGGAACATATAATAAAAAAAGTCCAACATGCACCAAGGAATAAGATAAGAGTCCAAGAGAATATCCATGATCACAAGATCAATAATAAATAAGATAGTTCACATGAACCAAGATTTCCAAAAGAAAAGACACATTGTGTAGGCTATTGTCCATAGGACCAAGAGAAAGAATAAAATAGGTTAATTGCTCAAGGAAATAATATGGTTTGCAAACATACCTCAACTTCAGAGTCCAAAGTCAGTCCTAGATCTAAGTCTAGGCTTCCAAAGCACTTATTAACATATATGTGAGATTAGGGTTAGATTTACATTGATTTCAAAAACCCTAAAAATTACCTTTGTCTTTACATGCAAATTAGGTTATAAAAATCATGCAATATTTTAGGTTACCTTTTTCTGAGTCTAAAACATATTTTATTATATTTTTTTGAAACATAATTATATAGTTATGAATTGTATAGGTTAATTTTTATTTAATTAGATCCATTGAAATCACATGTTATTAAACATTGGATTTATCCATCAAAACTAATATCATTAGATATGTCTTATTTTTATGATTCCAATGAGTATTTATCCATATTTTTCTGACCAATTGTTGATTAGTTATTAATTTTCAAAACTCGACCAATAATAAAATTACAGATCAACAACCAAAGGCGAGAGAGAAGAGAGAGAGGGAGAGAGGGCGCAGGCCTAAGTTGGCCCAGCTAGAACTGGACAACTCACTGGCCACTCATCCAGCAAAGCCAAGTCAGGCACAAAACAAAGGAGAGGAAACCCTAAAAAAGACCATTTTACCCCTAATCGAAAAACAAAGCAAAGAATGTAAATGAAGGGGTAAAGACAGGATTATCAAGGGGGGATTCTTTACCCGATCCTCCCGTCCCCTTCTTGCCATGACTGGCGACAGGAGATCTAAGAAGCCAGGAACAACAACCACCCAAACCCAAAGAAGGACTATCAACTCCGTGAGAAGCCAACGAACACGTCGACACCACACTCGAAGCTAGAAAACCGGAGAAAAGGTAAAACATCTCTGCTAATAGGAGTAGACAACTGGAGGTCGGAAAACCAAACTCAAGTGCGACAATGACCCGTTAAAGGCGCGAGGAGGTTCACAGAGGCATAAGGGAGTATGCAGAAGGATTACCAGCATCAGAAGGCCACTGGAAAACCCTAACGACAAGGTCAGGGTCAGCAGGGGGAGGCCTACCTACTGTAGCTCATGCGAGGGGGAAACCTCCAACATCTTCATGGTCGACCCATGATGGTCTAGAAACAATCTATTGAGCAGAAAAATGGCTAACATCAAGATCCAGTCACAGAAGTAGTCAGAGGTCATTGGGCGAAACGATGAGGTTCTGGGAACAATTGATGTCGGGAAGTAGTTGTGGTTGGGTAGAGGAATCTTTGGGAGGTATTATATTTATAGGGGAAAGATGGAGAAGTGAAAAGGAAATAGAGTCCGAGAGGGCATTTTGGGGGTTTACGATAGGTAAGGTGGAAGATAAGGAAAGTAGGGGTTAAATGATGCAGCTCGATGAGACGAAGACATAGGAAAAGAAATCGGGGCGAAAGGTTAAATATAGAGGGAGAATGCTTGAAATGGAAACTAGCAGTACTGTTCGCAAGATGATCAGTCTCCTACTCAAGGTAGGAGATGATCTAACGTCTGCTAGATCATAATCTGATGGTATAGAGAGAAAAGCGTATAAGTGAAATCTGAGTATCAAAGAATCATAGCGTGACTATGACAAAATTGATTTTATTTAATAGTGACATTGTATTAATGTTCATTTTCTCTTTCCTCTTTTGAGGGCACAAAGAAATCCCAAATTAGATGAAATTTTGCACAAAGACTAATTAAAGCATGTAGATTCCAATTATGCAATTAGATTTCAATTAAAGGGAACTTTAATGTGTTAAATAAATAAAATACTATTTTATCTTTCCTTAAACATTAATGACTTAAAGATTCTCCAAATTTTATGAAACTTCACCCATAAGCTATCTTTGATGTGTTGAATATGAATTTGATATTATTTCCATCTTTTGGTGTCAAATAGCACATTATTGAGCATTAATGTCTCTTATCAACTTTCTCTCTCCTAAACTTACCTTATCATCTCAAGGTTGTCCAAATTAGATATGAAAATTGACATGTAGGCTTATTTTGATATGTAGATTATGAATTTGAACTTTGTTTCCACTTTTAAGACTTTCTTTAATGTGTTGAGTCATATGGCCCACTAATGGCCCATTATCTTAATTACTTACTCAATTAAGTTCTTTATCATCTTATTATCACCAAATGAATTATGTGACATATTAGATTACATTATTCATGCATTAGATTATTAGGATCATTCTAACCTCAACCTTATATGGTAAAACCCAAAAGATCAAAGTTATAGGGTAGGGTCCAAGATTCAGTATGTTACAATTGCAATATTCCAACATGGCTCTTCTCAAACCCAACAATTCATTACCAAACCCAAGAAAATTTTGAGCTGGACCCTTTATTAGCAAGCGAGCCCTAGTTGTGGTGGACCCATATTAAATAAAAGATTAAGTATCCTAATTAACTTACTACACAAGTACTAATTTACTAAAAGTTTAATTTGTATGTACTCTGATATGGTTTTATGCTCTTTGAGGTTGGGATGGAAAAGTATCATTATCTTCTACAAGGTCCTACAACAAAGTCTTCATAGGTCGTTAGGGACTTAATAAAACTATTCGATGTAGTTTGGAACTTGGAGTAGACCATTGAGGTTGATGTGAGAGTGGCACCGATATAGGAGGTTGATGGAGACTAATTTGTAGATATCTTCATACCAAGTGTATTATGAGGAGTTATGATTACGTTACACATATGTATACTTGTGTTGACTTTAATATCCTTATTTGCACTTGCTCCACAAAAAACATAGCCATATCCACAATCTGAACCTATTAGTTTGGTGTCAAGGTTGGGAATTCAAGGTTGTTTAGCCAATTCAAACTAAATTGGATATCTACTTGAAGAATTTTGTATTTTCTTCTAGATTCAGGTTCATTTAGGCCTTCCTCCTTTAGTGTAGATCAAAGTGAGAATAATAGTGTTGTTTCCTCTCGTAATCTTCTTCTAGACATGTTATTCTCATAGAATACATAGTTGTCTGGTTGAGAGAAGTTTTGGGCCTTGGCGACATTAGGAGATTAGAGCTTGATCCTAGTGTCTTCCAATTTTCTAAGGTTAACAATCTACTACTTTTTAGATACCCCTACATAAATCAAGAGAAATTAATCTAACATTTCCTATAGTTGAGCTCATAAGACCTAATTTACAGGATTCCACAAAATTGATAAGAGTTTAAGTTATTTTGTAGTAATTTAGTCTTACATGACAAGAAGACATGAAATGAATACCATACATAACTCCATGAGTAAGTCAGAATATGAATATTTGTATGCATATGAATAACAAAAAAATATGGAATTATAGACTTTATCTCATCAAAGTCTATTGATTCAAATATAAATTCCTTAAGGGGTCCATGTGATAATGAAAGTTCAACATAGAGAAATATATTTAAACCTAGTTTACTAAAAGTGAATTTCATTTAATGAATAATAGGAATATACATGAGTACTAAGTTTCTTGTTATATTATGTATATCAAAATTTCCAATAAAATTTTAGTTTTTTACATATGTTATTTATATAATGCAGTAGATCTAGATGCCATGATCATTCAATATTATGATATACTTATGTCATAATATGTATATTTTTCTAATAACTAATATAATTTAAACCCCTTTTCTTAACAATGCTTGTTTATTAATACACAAATAAAGTAGAATTTATGTTAGTTAGTTAAGTTCATATCTAGAAGTGATTTCTAATTTCTTATTCTTTAGTGGAAGGATGATGAAGACTTTAATAGATTTAACTTTCATAATATCAAGATTTATTTGATTAAGGAGATAATTGATGTGTTTTTATAATCTCACTTCAACTAACAAATGAACATAATAGTGTTACGATACTTATTGAGTCTAATCACCAATATGAGTAATTCAGTATTATGCATAATGAAAACAAAGGAACAATAGATCTCAGAGCCCTGAGAAAAATAGAAATTCCCTTGAGGTATATATTGTGCAAGTGAAATGGGTTAGCTTGTAGTTGATGCAAAGAGGATTGCACAAAGGAAGTCAAGGCAAGATCATTGCATGTATTGGACAACTAGGTTATATGGTGTTGTAGTGCCCTCACCTAATTGATTGCAACTTGTAACCTCACTGACACCAGTGGATAGGGTTTGTAAGATGCATGGGCCCATATTTTCAATTTCATTATAGTTCTATATTTCAATTTCAATTTTATTGATAGGATCTTCGAATGGAAGAATCCATCACTAAAAAATTCCCAACTTTATGCAAACCCTTTTGAGTGCCTATAATGAGTAGAAAATAGAGAAATTCCACTCCTTACTACAGAGGAATATAATCACATTCAATCCAATGATGCCCATATGTATGATTGGTAAGGGGCACTTTCATTTCTTAAATATGATATATACAAGATTGTTATTTTGTAAAATAAGAAAATGGAGCTATTCCATTGTGTCAATTACAACCTTATTCATCACCAAAAGGGTGGCATGACATAAAGGTAAGATGTACAACTAAATAAATGATGTGATGCACAATTTAACCTGCCTATCTAAAGCTATCCTTAAAATCAACTATCCTCCTAGAGCATGTTCATCTTGAATATCTTCTCTACGTATCCTAGACCTGTGTAGTATTGGGACCACACTCTAAAATGGGGAAAGTATGTGTTAGTGTAAAGACCAAAATATGAAAAATATCATCAACTGATCTTTATGAAGACGCGCAAATAACTTCTTCCTATTTAAGAAGGAAATTATAATAGGGACTGTAAGAGATTAATGATTATATAATTTTGAAGATGATTAGGCATTTAATAAATATGTGTATTAACAAATAAAACTCTTGCCATTATAATATTCACCACAAAATATAATAACTTAGCTCATTCATTTGGATTTCATAATTAAAAACATGTTAAAAGACAAACCTGTCCCCATATCATGCATCAAAACCTTGATGTATGACAAGGAACAATTGGAAAATTGTGTCAAAACCCGTTTGGCTTAACAAAAGAAGTTGATTGAGATGAAAATGACACCCCTAAGAGCATCGTAAACAAAACCAGAAGAAAGGCCTATATGGGGATCCCGTATCCTTAATTTCTCCTCCATCATGATGGAGAATATGTTTATGCATCTTGAGTTGTGAGAACTAAAGCCGATGAAATAAATTTGGCACATTACTATGTAATGACACAAACATAGGTAATCATGTAGGGAAGTATGGTGTTAGATAGGCAATGGAAATAAACATTTTACTGACTTATTCTCCATCAAACCCCGCAGAGTGTGTCAACAAATATATAATGGAAAAGATGGCTTCGAGGATATACATGGTCCTAGAGCAAGTCCACCGACAATCTCCTCATCATTGTAGTTGTGCAACTATCTTCTAGTTTAGAACGACGTCTGCATCAACTCCTAGTTTTCACCATAGACAATAGGGTAACGTTGTCCTCCTAGCATTAGGCAACAACCTCCATGCATCTATTGAAATCCACACGAACCTCTTAAAACTCCCGTCATTATACTAGAACATACAAGAAGAAGTTATCCCTCCCGTTGGTGTACTAGTCACCAACTTGGTCTCCCACAATTGTTCTCCCTTGCTATCCCTCCATTTATCAGGTAGGACTTGCTCAGGTTCTCTCAGTTACCACAACCAGAGAAGATAAACAATTATTTGAGAAAATTGATATGTCTGAGAAGGCCCCATTACCCCTCTATTTATATGAGGGTTTGGGTCAGGGTTCCTAGTCTGTGTGGGAATGGAAGGGACCAGAATCTCATAAAAATTTGCAACTTGTGACTGGAAAAATGGTCGATTCACTAGGTCAACCGATCAATTGGCATGCTAGCTAATCGGTTCACCCAGTGAACTGATGATTTTTTCATGTTTCCCAATCGCATATGAATTGGAAATTCTAATCCAATTAATGCACACCTTGACATCCACACTAATTCTTGATGCAATTGAGTTGCACCACAAATCGGGCATCCCGCTCCATGAAACAATCATCTTGAAACATCAGGACCCCCTATGCAAACTTATAGAGTGATAGAATTTAAAATAGGAAAAGGGAGTCAAGAAAAATATCAAATTCCAACAAATTAACATAAAAACCTAAGTAGATCAAAATAAAGAAATTCCTAATGAAAACTAAGCAATATGAATGCTAAAATAGACTAAGACTGCATCTAAAACTAGGATGAATATGCATTCATCAAATGTCATTCCCCATCAATAGTATGTCATCTACATACAATATGAGGAACGTGGCTATGATCCCACTATCCTTATTGTACACACAAGGTTCATCTTCATTTTTACTAAAGCCAAACTCTTTGACTATTTTGTCAAAATGAAGATTCTATCTTTTACATGCTTGTTTCAATCCATAGATTGGCATTTGTATCTTACATACTTTATTTACATCCTTTTGATTTACAAAGCCCTCAGGTTGTGTCATATACACATCCTCAAGAAGATTCCCATTAAGGAATGTGGTTTTAACATCCATCTGCCAAATCTCATAGTCATGATAAGCTACAATAGCAAGCATGATCCTGACAAACTTAACCATGGCAATTTGAGAAAATGTTTCATCATACTTAGCGGTTTGAACTTGTCTGAAACCCTTTACAACCAATCTTCCCTTATAGATTTGTCCATGTCGGTCTTCTTCTTGAAGACCCACTTGTACCCTATGGGTTTTACCCCTTCAGGTGGACCCACTAAAGTCCATACCTTGTTGGTGTACATGGATTTCATCTCAGATCTCATGGCCTCAAGCCATTTCTCATACTCTGGTCCCTTAGTAGCTTCTAGATAGGTTGTTGGTTCATCATCTATGACCAACTCGCTACCTTCTTGAGTCACACGATAACCAAATAGTCTAGGCTCAAGGTGTGTGCTACTATATCTATAAGGTTCCCGTGTTACTTGAGGAATTTGAGATTTCACAAAAACTTGAGAGTCTTCTTGTTTCTCATGTACCTATGCTAGTTCAATGCTTTCTTTTTGGTCTCTAACCTCTTCGAGTTCTACTTTGCTCCAATGATTTCTTTTAGAAATAAATTGCTTTTCTAGGAATACAACATCCCTGATAACAAATACTTTGTTATCAATTGGGTTATACAAGTAGTATCCCTTGGGTTCTTTAATATATCCAACAAAATAACATTCATCAGTTCTAGGGATAAGCTTTTCAAGAAACATTTTCTTGACATAAGCTTCACACCCCCAAATCCCCATAAAAGACACTTTGCGACACTTCCCAGTCCATATCTCATATGGTGTCTTTTGCACTGATTTAGATGGTACACAACTTAGTGCAAACGTTGTGGTTTCTAGAGCATAACCCCAAAAGGAAGTTGTAAGATTAGCAAAACTCAACATTGATCGCAGGTTCACCCAAAAACATTGATCACACCATATATAGCAATATGTGATTCCTTCTTTTTGTTACACCATTGTGCTTTGGTGTTCCAGGTGGAGTTCACTGTGATATGATACCACAGGCTCGCTAAAGGTCCTCAAACTCTTGGCTTAAGTATTCTCCACCTCGATCAGAATGAAGTGCCTTAATACTCTTTACAAGTTGGTTATGTACTTCATTAATGAAATCCTTGAACTTTTCAAGGATCTATGACTTATATTTCATCAAGTAAACATAACCATACCTACTGAAGTCATCAGTGAAGGTAATGAAGTATTGGTACCCACCTCTAGCATTTGTTCTAAAAGGACCACACACATCAATATGTATGCGTCCTAATATATCACTAGCTCCCCTACTATTTATAGTGAAGGGAGTCTTTGTCATCTTGCCCAATAAACAAGACTCACATGTCTCTATTGATTCGAAATCAAAAGAGTCTAGATACCATACTTATGGAGTCTAGATATGCGTTTCTCATTTATGTGCCCTAGATGACAATGCCAAAGATAGGTTTGGTTTGAGTAATTGAGTTTTTATCTTTTGGTATTTACGTTATATACACATGTCTCTAGATCTATTAAGTATAGACCATAAGACATTGGGACATTGCCATAAAAGATCTGACATTTACTAATAGAACATCAATCATTCTTTATAAGAAATTTGAATCCGTTCTTGTCCAAACAAGATATATATATATGATGTTCTTATTAATGGTAGGTACATAATAGTAGTTCTCCAACTCTATTACAAGCCCACTAGGTAGAGATAACTCATAGGTTCCAACTGCGCTGGCAATAACTCTTGATCCATTAGCAACGCAAATTTCAACCTCACCTTTCTCAAAAGGTTTACTTCTTTTCAAATCCTTCACATTTGAGAAAATGTGTGATCCACATCAAATATCTAGTACCCAAGACAAAAAAGTAGTGAAGTTAATCTCATTTATGTATATACCTACAGTAGAGATCTCATCCCTTGCTTCATATTCCTAGGATTGCTTATCCTTCTCCTTATTTTGAGTGTAGAAGACTTGGACTTTAGCTTAGCCTCAGAACACTTCTTGGCCTTGCCTTTGTTCTTGGACTCTATTCAGCTGATCTCCATCATGGATTTGTCCTTCTTCATTTGTGCTTTAACATATACCAACATGTCAAGCAACTCAGATAGCGGTCTAGCCATGTTACTCAAGTTGTAACACTTGATAAAATGGCTATATGATTTAGACAATGATTGCAAAATCATATCCGTGGCCAACTCTTAACCTAAAGGGAATCTCACTCTTTCTAGATGTTCTACATGCCCAATCATATTAAGCACATGGGATTCTACTGGGTCACCCTTTGTTAGTTTTCACTTAAACAATGCCTTAGAGACATTAGACCTTTCGTGCTGCTCATGCAGCTCATAGTCCATATCGCTCAGCATAAGGTTTGTAATGTCCAAGGCATCATTGGCATGCTTCAAGTAAGCATCCATTTCAGCCTGAGGCAACACATGGAGAGGATTTTACTGGAAATGGTGTTTCAGCAACATAGAGGACGCTTCTTAAAATCTCAAATAGTTATGGGAATATATCTCATTTAGATTATCCTTCATAAGGACCAATGACAATTATGATTTGATTGTCATTTTATTATATAAGAGAAACTATTGTATTTTGTCAAAACCGTTTTGATTTGATTTGATTTGAACAATATTTGATGATATTTAATTATGCCTTTGATTAATTATCAATCCCACTATTTTCTTCAAATTTGATAGCCCTCACTACCAATTTGTAAGATTACAAAGTACAATCTTCTAGTGAGCCAAGAGCCATATTTCATCAAATCATGACTCAACTTTGGATGTTCACCGACAACTTGATTATTTAGGTAGGAAACATTTACCAATTGCATCTAAATGCAACTCCTAGATAGATGGTGTGCACAACTCTTTGTCACAATCCAACTTTATGCTTCTAGGAACTTAATCTCATTAAGATCACCAAGTTAAGCTTGACCCAAAATCCAACATGATAGAATATGTACCCTGCTTTGACAAATCTACATATCTACCATCAAACTTGTAAGAGATAAACAATGCACCATGCTTTGGCATAAACTATGCTTGGTAGATCAAGCTTTTTATGTGTATTGCTTATGGAAAGCATCTTAAACTTAATATTATATTGAGGGATTTGTATTTATAAATAAATATACTTTATCCAATCATTACATATACTGTACGTATTATATGCATGCTATATCCCACAAAAAAACATGAAATAAAACAAAAGGCAATGGTTATGGCCATTCTAATGTAGTTTCTTGGAGCCATAAGATATTACCACAACCTAGGGTCTACATCTCATATAGAGGCTAATTGTTGATGAATATCCATGCTTGCCAATCTGGGATGATCAGTTCAACCCTTGAACTGATTGGACCACCTCCTAGAAGGTCAGTTGGTAACTTCCTCAGTCATATGGACTCTGGTCCACCATCTTCTACAGGGTCCTACATTTGATTAGTCCTTCTTGGTCCTCCATCTTATCAGATCGTCTTCTTCATGGTAACAAGAAATTAAACTATCCTAATATCACATGATTATAGAGAAACCTTGAGCTATATTCGAGGGAAGCAAATGTAGGAGAGAAACATACTTTTATAATTAGAAGATAAGGTAGAGGCTCAGTATGCAAACTGAGATAGAGCATGAAATAAACACACAACCACCATGCACAAATAATTAAGTTTATTGGCCATAACCATGCTACACATCCACCATCAAAACCAAATTTTAGGGCGATGCACATAAATTGCATATATATACATACATATATGTGTGTGTATTTGTTTGTGAATATATGTGGTATTTGATCATACATTAATATTCGTATTGTATGTAATGAATAAACAATATCCCAAAATATAGTAGAATGACATGGCTTTGATACCACTGTTGGGAAATATGGCATCATATATGCAGTAGAAATATAAATTTTACTGTCATAATCATCAATAAACCAACAGATCGCGTCGACAAATATATAATGTAAAAGATGGTTTTGATAATATACCTGGTCCTAGAACAAGTTCGGAGACAATCTCCTCATTGTTGTAGTTGTGTAGTTACCTTCTAGTTGCACTGGGACAACATCTGCAACATCTCCTGGTCATACAGTAGACTGACGTTGTCCTCCTAGCGGTAGGCCTCCATGCCTCTATGGAAGTCCACGCGAACCTCCTAGTGCTCTTATCATTCTATGAGAATAGATAGGAAGGAGTTGCCCTTCATGTTGGTGTACTAGTTTCCAACTTGCTCTCCAACAATTATTCTCCCTTGATATCCCTCCTTTTATCAGGTAGGACATGCTCGAGTTCTCTTGATTACCACAACTAGAGAAGAAAAACAATTGTCAGAGGCAATTCATATTTCTGAGAAGCCCCCAGTACCCCTTTATTTATAGGAGGGTTAGGGCCAGAGTTCCCAGTCTGTGTGAGAGTGGGAGAGACCAGAACCTCAAAAAATTTGCAACATGCGATAGGTGAATCGATCGATTGGCATGTGAGTCGATTGGTTCACCCAGTGAACTGATCATTTTTTCATGTTTCCCAATTTTATATAATGCACGACATGATGCCATCACTAATCCTTGATGGAATCAAATTGCACCACAAACCAGACGTCTCACTCCACAAAATGGTCGTTTTGCTCCCCAACTCATCCAAAATTCAGCCAATGCAATATCCAATCAACCTGACACTCCAGCCAGTTGGTTCAACACTTGAAATAGTTGGTTAGGAGTCCAGTCAGTTCATTTGTTGCTTGAATTGAACACTTAAGCATTTTAGTAATCAATTAAATTATTATTCATGATCAAAATTCCTCTTCTTGGTGTATCATATGTGTGTGACCCTACAGGTTCCATATTATGTTGGTAGTGAATGTCTATAACCACTTATGACATCACAAGCAAAGAGCGGTACCTAGTCACACATCATTGCTATCCAAGTAAATGGAAAATTGGAGAACAACTTAAACCTAAAATATGTGATTAGTGTTATAGTGTTTGTATAGTTCCTTGTTACCAATATCCATATTAAACTCGAGGCTTGGAATAGTCATCCTCTTCATCATTCAAATCATGTTTCTTAAACCAGAGCAGACTATCTGAGATACATGTAAGATCAATATCAAATATTGACTCACATGTGCATGGTCATGAATTTCTTCATCTTGCTAATCAAGTGGCCAGGATATCATACTCCAATAGGTGGGAAAAAACCCATCTACATCGCTCACATTCATCCCCATGTGTCATAGAGCACCCAATCATCACCTTTATGACAACCCTTATTCAGGTTCACGGTGGATGATGATGAGTGTAGTGAATTTAGGTCTAAGAACCACAATCACCACAACACTATGAGAACTGACTATGACTATCATTACAATGGTTTCCATGTGTCACTCTCATGGTGGGTCTATCAGATACACTATTATCTAACAAGTATCTATGTGCTTAGTTTGATACCACATATCATGACTGATGAGATTATATCATCAACCAACACACACTCTAGTCCTCTGTGGTATTACTATCTATCAACCTACCACAAGAACATCTAACTAGGAACATAACAAGAATGTATATACTCTTAATATTTGTTTGATCTCATTGTTCAAGTCCTCAACCCGAAGACGTATGTCATTGAGTAATATCATCCTTTTGATATTTATTATGTTACATCATTATCTCATAACTGAATAAAATATAATAAATTGGAAGGTTTCCTTTATTCTTAATCAAATCATTTACAGGTTATGCCATTACAATCATCATATGATTGGCTTTCTGGGCATACATACCAACAAATCCTTCAACACTACATTGGACATTATACTTTGTCCCATTACTTCTTAACTAACCTAATATAAAACTATTTAGATGAGATGGTCAATGCTAAACTCTAATTGTATAATTACAAAAATTCTCTAGATGAAGGATAACCTATTTTAGATAAATCCAAAGAATACATGTGAATGTATAATAAACCATAGATGTACATGTTTTATGTTTTAGTTCAGTATAGTTTTGTTGTAAAGGAATGACTTTGAACTAATATATTGAGCATATGCTTTGGAAACACTTTTTAGATAACATGAGAATGAGTTTTTAGGCTAAGGAGAAAGTGAGGAAGGAAAATTTATATTTAATTTGTATTCTAAAGGTTCAATATATTATTTATTGATAACTTAAGACCCTTTATTGAGTTTTAACCCATTAAAGTATTGGATCGATTATTTGTACTTCAACCATTAAGTTAAATTATTGAAAATTTAATATAAATTTGTGCCTTGTGTTTGGACCAAGTTGAATTGAACCAATCCGGACTGAAGCAACCATGTTGATTTTTTTAATCTTTGTGTGTCATTGCAAGTTGTAGAACCAGACATGTTCAGATGAATCTAGGTCTGGATAATCAATGTATGTAAGTTTGGTTCATTCCAAAAAATATTCACATGTTTAGAGATAAGTATAAAGGTGACCCATGTCAAGTTATTTGGACCGTGGTTGAGTTCACAAGGCCTTGAAATTAATCTTTTACATGAAGATTTTGAGGTAAGATTGGATGATGTTTTAAAATCTGAACATGAACTCGGGTTGGTCAGACATGAACTTAGTTGGGTTCATGAGCCAAATTTCATGGAGTTTTGTTGTATTCTTTCACTTTAACTTAGTATGCACAGGTGATTTTTATGCTCCCTAACTTTATGTCATATACGATACTACACTATAATCCTACTACAATTTTTTAATTTATTTAGTTAATTAATTAATAAAAAACAATTTGAGTCTAATAGGCTTAAAGGGACATGTAGCAAATTTATAAACAAAGGCATTACGCAAATACATAAACAATAATTAATATATTTTGCAACAACAAAATATATTGCATGGCATTCATGATCTTTGTGCGTCACAATAAGAAACCAATCTAAATCATGCAAACAATAACACGTGATTGTCAAAATATAAGCCCAATGTCAAATAGTCTCAGATATACAACCATCAGGCCCAACCCTAGATATATAGTCGTTAACTAATCCTAAAATGAAGATAAGAATTAGTCGGGATATACAAGAGGATAGAAATACTCAAGAAATACTTCTATGTGCTACAAATGTTATTTGGACATAATGAAGTCAAATTGAGGATGAACAACAATATGTAAGGAGTATCTTTTAAAGATAGTAGTTAGATAAAAATAAGAAATACAATTTTTGATACAAGTAACTTTTCTTATGAGGCATTTCAAGGGATATCTATTTAATAGATCATTTAACTTGCTATTAAAACAAAAGAACAATGCATAAATAGAGAACAACTAGCTGAAATGTGAACAACTTTTCTAGTAATGTCTAACTTTATAGAAGGTGGATTCTACACCACCAAAAACTACTCGTTTTAGGAATAACCTAAGGAGTATGTGAAATCATGGACAAATATCCTTGATTTAAAAACTATGATCAATGACTTTGTTCAATCATGGCCATACACCCATATATAGGGGATCAATCCAAGGAGAGTGTAGAACTAAGGTCATACACCGCAACAAAAGTTATAATATACTTGAAAAGTGTCACAATTTCTTGTATAATAGAGTGTGACCAATAGAAAATAGGTCATTGACATTAATTTAGTTTCAAGATAATACAATGAGCTTTTTTATGAAAGTGTCATTTCATATCACTATAACATGAATGAGTATTCTAAAGGCACCCAAATGACTTCGATTGATGTTCCAACATCTTTATAAAAAGTAAGGGAATTTATCAAAAATTAATTGATTATACAAGAACAAAATGATTATGTCTCTTTCAATGATAATGCAAATGATAAATAGTGTAAAAAGAAGACAATTGCCAAATATCTCAAGCGAGAAGTGCATACTTGATGTAGGACTAATATTAATACCACCATCAATATTTAAATCATTATTTCTCTCTAGATAAAATATTTATCACAAATTGGTATAGAAATAAACAAGAATATATTTATTTGTTTTGAAATACAATTGGTAGTCACCCAAATGCAGATTTTGTAGTTTTTCCTTCTAACATTTTTCAAAAAAAGATTATAATACCAACACATGATAAAATAACTATGAGGAGTTTCTCACTTTGTGTGTACAAGGGTTTAGATGCAAACATATGCTAGACATTAAGACATTGTATGAAAGATACATAGTTATGATGTATGAATTATGAAATATAGTATTCATTCATGCTATATAATTAGATATTGGTTGTGTCACTGAAGTAGATAGTGACAAAGATATATTAGTCCCTTAAGGACAATGTAGTCAATAAGATTAAGTGGAGCTTTTTATGTACAAATGATCAATTTATAAGTCATAGAATTGTACAATCTAAGAAAATAACTGAGAAATTATGGTTATTTCATTAGTTAGAAATCTAAATCCCCAAACTAAATTAAATAGGGTAATATTTTCCAAACAAGATATAAATGAATTTCTAAAAGAGATATACTTAATTAGTTATATATACTTAACTATCTTAGTTACAAAATGGTATACATC
This sequence comes from Alisma plantago-aquatica, assembly GCA_963693085.1. Lineage (NCBI taxonomy): Eukaryota > Viridiplantae > Streptophyta > Magnoliopsida > Alismatales > Alismataceae > Alisma > Alisma plantago-aquatica. Next base: position 1,430,839,072 of record OY856409.1, read on the forward strand.
ATTTGCTTTTGATAAGGTAAATATTACTACTTTCTCAAAAAGGGGTATAAGTGGCACAAACAAAATCTCCATATTATGTATAAAGGTTTACTATAAACCTCACATTTGAAGAACCACGTGATTCACCCCTGTAAGGATGTCGGGGTTACCTTTGGTGAACCACTTTAAACTATTAACAAAATTACCAATATCATTATGGGTATCAATCTCCCTTTTTCCATGCATCCTATTGTTCCTCTCACTCCAAATATGAAAGACCAAGAAGGCTCCTAAACCCTTGATTGCATCTTGTCTGATCAAACATCCAAGAAAGAGCATCACCCAAGTTGATATGGGAAAGACACCCGACACACACCTAATTGTAGTTCTGATCCAAAGATGAAGCAAGAAGTAACACTCAAAGAAGATGTGAGAGTGGGTCTCCAGCTCCTTCTTACAGGGTAGGAAAATATTATCAACATCTATATCCCACTTGATTAATCTATCAATCATGGGGAGTCTCTTCAAAATGGACCTGTAAGACCAATGACTCCATTTGGGGCAATGAATATTGTTCCAAATAATCGGGTCCTAGATAACTCGGGTAAAAATTCTCTTCATCAGCCATAGTTCGGTAGTTGTAACAATCAAAATATTGTTAGTTCTATCATACAAGGCTTTGACTTCAGGTAGCACCTTCAAAGATGTCCCCATATCTTCTTCACATCTAGGTTTCCCATAGGGTGTCAAGTTTCATAAGCATGTCATGAATCCTTATAGTCGTCACTGCCCAAGCAATTCCTACCGGATCAGGGATACCCAACCCCCCTTCATGTCTTAGTTTCACAACAATGGTCCATGAGACAACTTGATTATTTCCACCCCACAAGTACCCCTCCATCAGATTTCTAAACTTACCTAGCACAAACTCAAGAATTTTAGCAAAGCAACACCAATATCTAATCTTGCAAGCAAGCATTGCCTTGATGAGAACAACTCTCCCAGCTAAGGACATATTGACACCACTCCATTTGTCCACAATACACCAAAGATCATCCACAAATCTTCTACAGCTAACATATTTTCTTGTGCCTCCCAAGAAAGGAATTCCAAAGTATCTTATGGGAAACCCTCCTTGATCAATGCCAGTATCATATTTTGATCTCCCTCTCATGGAATCACAAGACTTAAATAGAAAGATTTATGATCTAATAATGTTGATGTACACGCCAATAAGGTCACCATACACCTTCATAATTTCACAAACACTCTTAAGGTATTTTGCATGCCCAACAATTAAGAACAAGATGTCATCAACAAATATCATGTGAGCACAAACTATGACCACCTTGAAAGGCCTAACCACCCCTCTATTTCAACCCTATCCATCATGATGGTTAGGTTTTCCATTAGTAACATGAAAAGCAAAGGGTACAATAGATCTCCTTACCTCAATCCATTAGAGGCCCTGAAGAGATGTCTGGACACATCATTAATCAACACAAGGAATCATATTGTTTCAATTCACTATTTGATAACATCAACAAATCTACTCAAGAAAACCAAAGTCATCATTTACACCAGAGGCCCTTCCAATCAACCTTATCATAAGCCTTGGAGATTTACACCTTTAAGTAGGATTTTTAAGATTTGTTTTTGACTTGGAAATCGAGTAAGAACTCATCCACCAACAAGGCATAATCAAAGATAGCCCTACCCTACACAAAGGTTGATTGATTGGCCGACACCATATTAGGAATCATGGTCTTCATTATACTTACAATAACCTTGGAATGGACTTATATATAACAGAACAATAAGAAATGTGGCAGAAATCATTCATGGCAACAACATTGTTGTTCTTTAGGATAAGTTTGATAAATGCATGGTTAGTTTGACAGACGATCTTGCCACCAATAAGGAAACACCAAATAGCCCTGCATATATCACTGCCTATAACATGCCAACAAGCATGGAAGAACTTAGTGTTAAATCTGTCAGATGCTGGTGATTTGGATGAACCTAATCTAGAAGGAAGCCTTCTTAATTTCTTCAACAATAGATAATTCTAAGAGATTTGCAATCATACCTATTTAACTTCCATCTTAGGTAAAGAAGCCATGGTATATGAGTATCTCCCACTCTAGTTTTAAAGCTAATAGAAGTAATACAACAAGATCGTCAATGATGGACTCTTAATCCACCAAAGCTCGACTAGAATGAATCAAGTTGTAAATGTGGTCTTTCATATTGTTCCTTTTCATAATGACATGATACAATTTACAGTTTCTATCCCCACCTGTAATCTATTTCATCTTGATTCTCTGCCAAAAGTTGACTTCTTGGGCTTTGTCCAACTGAGTGACGTGTTTACTAGCCTCCTCTTCCTTCACCATGAGATCCTTAGATGAAGGATCTAACCTCAATTATCTAGCCGCATCCCAAAACACTAGCTTGGCCTCCTTAATAAGATTAGGAAGGTTCACCAGTTCCTTAGACCTTTTTCTATGAGCAACCTTGGTCTTTTTCAAATTCTTTACCATGACAAACATAGGTTTTCCTCTTACATCCTGGCCCCACACCTTTTTACAACTCACTTGAAGCTAGGCCAAGTGAGACAATGGTTTTCAAATTGGAATTGACATTTGGGTGCCTACTGAGAAACCAACTCCACCTCCATCCACACATAGTCACTATTTGGGTGTGTACCCAATCTCAATACCACTTTAGGGAAGGTATCCAACTAGGTTTCATTAACAAGTCCTCGATCCATGCTACTAGAAATTCTTCTAATAGGTGCTCACTTGTTATTCTAGGCCGTGATTACCCCCTTCATGCCTAACTCCAAGAGTCAAGCAACATTCACCACATTATTAAATCTCCTCAACATCGAGTTAGGACTAGGGGCCCACCCTTCTTATCTCTAGATTTCCTAACATGGTTCAAGTCCCCAATCACAAGATGGCGTAAATCATGATATGAGGTCTACACAATGACATCCCAAAGAATCCTCCCATCCATTTTTGAATTTAAACTATAAACAGTTGATATAAAATAATGAAATCTTCCTCTATTAATACAATCAAGTGTGACCAACTGGTCAATACCATGGATCCTATGAGTGTCCCACATAAGTTGCTTCCATCCCACAACACTTCTTCCTCCTTCAACCATTTCCAAATTGGAATTGAAATCCCAACCATTAGGAAATAGTCCCTTCACTCTGTAGTCCACCTCTCTTCTTATATGAGTTTCAAGGAACATAACTAAGACCACTTTAGTTTCCACTATGATCTATATAAGGGTTCTCTACTTTTTAGGGAGATACACCCTTCTTACATTCCATACAAGGACCTTCATTTGTAAACTTTGGATATCCCCCCTCCCAAGGGTTATTCCTCCTCTGCCTCTACCTTTACCACACTCCACCTTATCGCAACTCAAGTTACTTCCAGTGGTAACACACCTATAGCAAGGAACCTCAATGTCTTATGACTCCTGATCTTCTAGTATATGAAAAGGATTCACTAATCCATCCAGGCATTCACCTTCTTCGACCCCTACTCCTACAACCGTGGGATTCCTGAGAGGGATCTCTGTCTCCTTATCTTGGTCAACATCCATGCCTCTAGCATCTCCAAAATATATCCCATGCTCTCCCACATTATCCTGTGGGGTGCCAATATCTTCATCCGCAACAACATCATCATCAGTTCCTAGGGCTACCCCGACACAAGAATTACCAATTGGATGCACATTGCTCTCTCAAATGGCTTGACATATGCCTTTCCTTTTCATCCTCCTCTTAGATCTTGACTCTTGGATCTCACCTTCTTAATAGGTGGTCCGGGGTGGACAACTCTAGTGATTGGGCATTTCCCTGACATATGCTCAAACATCTTACGAATGGTACAATGTTTGGGTATGTCATTTTAAACAAATCATATCTGAAGTTAATGTTCATACGACTTCTCCACCACCACAATGGGTGATGTGTTTCTTCTCAGGCACTAATATCCATGCAAAGGTGCGGAGCTCAATCATTCCTCTCATCTAGTCAAAATTCAACCACATTTGGTGTTCCAAGGGCATAGCCGATGATAGTTAGCTCTCTTCTAGTCTAGTGTCACCCCAATTCCAAAAAGGTGATCCACACACACAGGTGTAAGGGAAGCTTGCCTCAAGTCATCTTCTAGTGTCCATTATCTAGTCAGAACTAACTGATTATCAAAGAACCATAGAACTTGTTAAAGAAAGATCTTCAGATCCTTCTCTGTCATGAATCTAGTAAGAAAGATGCATTCTTTGAGAGGGAATAGTTGGAGTTCTTCTCAGGTCTTCCATGGTTTTAGCATCCACTGATACACCTACTATATGAAGTGCTTCTTACCCAGGAATTGAATGATGATGGAGTAGTTGTGAAAATCATCCATCTCGTTCACCACCTGACCTGAGAACTTGGTCCAAGGTTGGCTATCCTCTAATCTGAAGAACGGTTATTTCAGGTGTTCTGGCAGCACCACAGGGTGACAGTTGCCTTGAATTATGAGTATCTTGGAGATTGCAATGGAAATATAAAAGAACATGGATATTTAGAGTGGTTCTGTCTAAGACATCAGTCCACTACCAGGTTGTAACCAACCAGAATTTGCAAATATGTATTTTATTCTTTTTATATACCAATACACAATACACAAAATTTACCGGTGTCTTTTGTGGCACAAGACTAACCCTGCTTTACAACTCAAGGAGAACTCCACCTTCTTTAACAGGCCACAAAAGGTAACCCACTTGGAGAGGATCACAATCCACCTCCACCATCTTGGTTGAAGCCTTCAACCTTGAAGTAGCACCAAGAGTGCTTCACCATGGACTTCTTCCTTGAAGTAGTGAGAAGAAGCAACACACTGTTGTACAAGAACAAGAGAGAAATAAGAATATTACATTGCTCTTTTCATATGATGTATAAGTAAGCACTATGGACAAGTTATGATGATCTTCTTCCATAAAGTTTAGGAAAAAATATATTGGGTGGCGAGAACACTCAAGTTGATGCTAAGTCTTAGTATAGATTGATGCCAATATGAAGTATAGGGACTAAGCACTTTGACAAAGATAACTAGTATGCTCAAGTGTATGTATATGCAATTGTTTCTCAATGGATTGCTTCTAAGTGTCCTAAGACCACTTCTATTTATAGGAATGGTATACAAGTGTCTAGGACATCTTAGGGAGTGTCTAGAGTGTTTTGGATGGTCAACTATCCATTTAGACGAGGTTAATTAAGATGCAATAGTTAGTTTGATTGCTAATTAATTTTCAATCTAGAAGGCTCCTAGGTCAAGATTTACTTCCACTTGGCAGTGTCTCATTTAATATTTATTTTGACCGAGAATTTTCCAGTGCAAAAATCTCCAACGGCTATATCTTGGTCAAAGATCAAAGATGTCCAAAGAGATCTTTATCAGTTGAGAAAAAATTTGAATGAAGGTGTTTCTAGTTGACATTAAGTTTGATCGAAAAGGAATTTGTTTAATAATATGCAAAGTATGTGAGGTCATATAGAAGACTTATTTGAAACCTATCAACCCTAACATCCTTATGTGAGGTAGGATAGGGTTTTTGATAGGTTTCAGAAGATCAACACTTGTCCTTACATCATGTCTATCAAGTTGTACAAAAAGCACAATAATACATAAATACATGGTACAACTTGATTTGCAAGTATCAAAATATATATATTTGCAAGGTTTTTGTAGTTGGATCTTGATTATGTTCCTTAATCACCTGAAGTACTTAATACACATGTTAGTAATATAATTTGAGAAATATTTGTATCATTGAAATATGAGTGTGGCATTTCTAAAAAGCCAACGAATTCCCCCTTTTAAAGATGATAAATATTTCCATAACACAAATTGAAAATAGAAAATGTAGAACTTCATACCTCTATACTCTTTAAATTGCTTTTGTAGATAGCTAATTTATCTCATGGATTATCTCCCCCTTTTATTGAAGTGAAAAAGGGTCAATATTTAGCAATGGTCCCCCTCAAGGAGACACTCTCCCTCGACAAGATAGTCATTTCAAAGAGGGAAACACTTATATTTGATGTATTAACTTAAAAAGAATACCTAGACATGGGAAATCCAAAAAGATAGACATTAAGGAATAGTCAAAAAGCCATATGATCAAGGAACATTGAAAATTTATTTAATTGCCAATGAAAGGAATGTTAAGTCCTTCCTGACAAAAAGATCCCATAAAGTGAAAATTAAAAAAGATACTCTAAACCAATGGTAAGGAATGTTAAGTCCACCATGATATAGAGATGCCATGAAAATCAAAAACCAGAATTGATTTCCCAATAATTTTATAGGGATATCCAGATTGAATCTGATATGGATAGCGACCACAAATTTGACCTATTGTAGTGACCAATGTTACATCCCTTTGTCTCTGATATCCAGATTGAATCTGATGTATTGAAACATCATCCTGTAATCTTCAAATCTTGTTCTTTATGTACAATAGACTATATGAGATATATGCAAGATCAATATCATATAATGAGCATGGCCATGCATTACAAAGTCATGATAATCAAGTAGATAGTATATGACTTCTATAGGAGGGAAAAATTGCATATATGTCACTCACAATAATCAACAAGTGTCATGGTGCACCAAAGCAATATTGGTATGTATATAACACTTATTCAAGGTCACGTTGAGTTGTATTAAAATATATTGAACAACATGTGATCATTGTATCAACTTCAAGTCCAAGGACCACAATCACCATTGTCACATTGAGATGCCATTTTTTATTTCCATGTATCATGCTTAAGTTGGGTCTGTCAAGTAAACTTGTTCGTAACAAGTACCCATATGTTTGACTTGATATCCAATATCATGACTAATGAGACATAGTAACTATTCAAAATATATACTAGTATTATTGTCATCCAAATTTTCACAATAATATCCAAGTAGGGACCTAGACAAGAATCAATAATCTACTATGTACGTGATCTCATATTCAAGTCCTCATACACGTGATCTTGTGTTCTAGTCCTCAACTCAAAATCACATGTCATTGAGTCATACATTCTTAGGACATTATAATATTCATTCATTATCTCATATTGAGGCAAACACAATAAGCATAATTGCATGTAATAATCAAATCAATTACTAAGTCTTCCCCTATTGTAATTATATGATTGTCGCTCATGGTGTAACACAAACATGTACTTCATAGATCCACCATAAATATCATGAAGCACGTGTAGGGCTTTTATTGCATAACAAGATTAACATCGATATTTAGAATATGTTCCATAACCAATACCAAATTTTATAATTATCTATTTATTGATATATTAACCTATACATATGTATGCATCATCGGGATGCAATGAGTTTGAATGGTTTTATATCTCTAGATTGTCTTTATGAATATCTATCAAGTTAAAAACATCTAGTTCATCACCGAGTCTTATTTAATATATTACTATTACTAATTTTGTAGAAGTACTATTATGTGGAATAGAACTGCTACAACCCATATGTCTATAAATGAACACACTAATTTATTTGTGTATATTAACATGATACAAACACCTATAATGAATCAACTTGCGTAATCAGTTATGGTCTTATATGTATATCTAGATTATCATATAGATAATTATCTAACCTATTATAAATAAGTAAATCTGCATTTATCAGTCTTGATTACTGAAATAAATTTTTTAGTGGAAGGGAATACCAATGTATAGTATGTTTTTTGATACATATACATATACATACATACATACATACATATATATATATATATATATATATATATTTGTGTGTGTGTGTGTGGAGAGAGAGAGAGAAAGTCAAGCTAGAATACACTCAAGCGTATCTAGAGTAGAATACACTCAAGTAGTTTTTCATGATGCAATATTATTTTTATAAATCTAATCTATTGATCTTCTTAAACATATCATGAATAGATCATATATAAAATTTGAATCCATTTGGAAATTTATAGGTCATATTATAAAGACCACAAAAATATTGTGTTTCAAATAAGTTTCGTGCGTCGATTTTGTTGCCCTCAGATGAGTGACTTACACTCATCCAAATGGGCTCAAATTTTGTATGTAGCCTAATTATGGTATGAAAATGAAGATCAAAGGTTTAAATTTTGTAAAAAAATATTCTTGATATGCAAACATCACATGAATGTACCGTGCAAGTACACTCAAGTATATTCTAGCATGACTATATATATATATCTATATATATATCTATCTATATATATGTATATATATATGTATGTATGTATATATATATATATATGGGATTAAGAGAGAAATATTTCTCCCCCCTCTCCCATACCCGTGGCAAAGGCTGAAGCTTGGGAGGGTGGTAAATCAAGTCGACAACTGAGATTCAAACCTGGGTCCCTTTGTTAGGGGACACCGTGATTGACCACCTGAGCCACTCCTTATCAGCTATATATATATATATATATATATATATATATATATATATATATATATATATATATATATATATATATATATATATATATATATATATATATATTGGACTCAGGTAAATATATTCCAACTTCTCCTACCAAATAGCAGAAGGTCAAGAGTTACATGTAGGTCTAACGCCATACACTCAAAAATAAAAAGGAGCAACAACTCACACACTATCTAATGTGTAACTTATGCTTAACACATTTACAAATTTTTACAACAATACTCCTTTCATTTTTAGTTGTGTCATGGTGTCTTCTAGCATTTTACTCCTCCCTAATATGATAGTAGAGAGTAGAAAATAAATTCTTCTTTGTATCCTCTCTTCTGCAGCTTGTTACCATTCTCGTTGGGTCTATTTCTTGTTTGAATTGTAGCTGAAACTCTTCACATATAATCCTCCAAACCTCCTTTGTGAAACTACATCCTCCCACCAGATGATCATGGGACTCATCCTCCTTCTTGTACATCAAACATTGCACTGAGACATCATAGTTCTATCCATGTAGCTTGTCTAGGGTGGCCAATGCACTATGCAAATGCTCCATTTTAGAACAAACCTACCCGTCCATATCTGTTCTACACATGTGTCTTTTGCTGCCCTTGTCCATGTTATTTCCCATAGATTCATCTTTGTGTCTTTAAGCCTCCATGTCCCTTGATCGTGAGGTTCAAAGAACTATCCAATCTACTGCCATAATTATACCATGACGTTGATAGTACGTGAGTATCCCTCCCTTGTCTTTGGTTTAAAATCCAGTCCTTTAGGATATCTCTGTCTCATTCATCTCCCCCATGTTGAGAAGCCTTCCTGAAAGATTATGATTCTCCGTATTATCCTCCACTTCGCTATATCTCTGGGTGTTTTCAGATTCAAGCCACCTTCCTCCTTAGGTAGAGCCAATCTTGCATATCTCATCAGGTGGTAGTTGCTTGCCCATAGAAAGTTTGACATCTTCATCTCCATTCTGTCTAGAACCGAACTAGGAATCTCTCATTGTTGCACCTAGAAAATAAGAAGCCCCTCTATAGCATCTCGTATCAGATTTGCTCTCCCTACTATGGATGTCTTTTGTGATGGAAATCTATTGATCATTTCCTCTAGTCTATCCATGCAATCAACAAAGTCCTTTACCTGCAGGTTGCCTCCATCTAGTGGAAAGCCAAGATATTTTGTAGAGAACTTTCCTTTCTATACACCCATTTCCTCCAATAACATGTCTTTCACTTGGCTGTAATTTTTAGAGAAAAAGATGTGTGTTTGCTTGCATTCATGCATAACCTTGTATGTTTTCTAAAATCTTTCAGTAGATTCTACATGCACTCTAGAGTATTTTGTTTTGCTTTTACAAATACCAACACATCATCTGCAAATATTCAGTTAGTGAACACTTTTGTGCCTTGTAAAGTGTAAGGCTTTATCTCCTTTCTTTTTTCCGCCATTTGCATTTTCTATGTGAAGTATTCCATAACAATCACAAAGAAGAGAGGAGACAAAGGGTCCCCTTGGCTCAGCCCATTGCCACCTCTGAACATTCATGCAGATGTGCCATAGACCAGAATAGAGAAACTAGTAGTTCCAACATACTGCTTCATCTAGTAGTGTGTGGTATGTATGTATATATGTATGTATGTATGTATGTATGTATGTGTGTGTGTATGTATAAACATATTGTACACATCCATGATGGGTTAGTTGATCTAATTAATAGAACATAAAGTATCCCATATCCTTTAAAATCAACCATCTTTGTTTATCTGTTTAACTATTTTCAAAAATACATGAATTGAGATACTCACAAGTAGTATAAGATCTAATCTTCATGGATTCATGTAGATATTTATTCTAATTTTTCTTGTGCTCAAAGTCTAATGGATGTGGTAGGTAGACGCCTCATCTGTGGGCTCCCTTAGAATGGAGATAGAAGAATCTGAGTGGTGGCACTACTCAATGAGATTATAGTAGGTTGCTAGTTTTTTAGGTAGATTCATTGTAGTGGTTGGAGGCAGTATAAAATACATGCAAGGAGGTTTATCTCCTATCTTTGATTGTTCAAGGTCTTGGTGCATGCATAACAATCTGTGGCAGAACGCTTGTGTTGCTAGTAGCATCCAGGATTATGGAGTTTCTAGTTGGTCACAAGTCAGGGCAGTAATGAGGCTTTGCTAATAATAGGTTGTGACAATAGGAGGAGAATGAGGAGGTTTGGGATAGGGATAGGTCAAGAAATAAGGGAAGAGGAACAAATTGAGAGTAATGTGGAAGAAAAGAATAAGAGGAAGAGAAGATAAGGAGGAGAAGGAAGGAAGAAATAGAAATACAGTTGTTGTTATTGAGGATAACACACTGTGTGCATGGAAGAAGTGCATGTGAGTGTTACATGGAAAAAATTGAATAAAGTTTTAATTGATAAGTGAATGTTATTAACTGAATTAAAGGTTGTAACTAAAATCAAATAAATGGGTGGTCAAACAGACTTCAAAGCAGATGAATAAGGAGGTGTACATTGGAGGTAGGGCTACTTAAATATGATGCTAATTTTGATTATAGGATAAATTATGTCCAAAAAATAGGGTTGGGGTAAATTTTTTTATAATATTAGATGGGTATAAAAGTCAATTTGATACGCAATACACTTATAAATGCTAAAATATATAATATAATAACATAATATATTTTCCAAAAAATAAAAAATAGATGTCAAGATCTATCAAAAGGGTTTAAACAAGTCATTTCTGACATTATAATTACTACAGATGTTTTGGACACCAAAATTAAGGAGAGATTCTATGATACATTATATAACATAAAGTTGGGATTTTAGGATAATCAAAGCATTTAATTACAATACATGCAAAAATGTCATTCTAGATGTAAAATTATATATTTATATATAAAATAACTACATTGAGATGGTATGTAGATGTTTAACAAGTTGCATCACTAGCCCTTTGTAAATAGCAAAACCAATTTTCTAATATGCTACATCCATAGACTTGATGATCATAATGTTACTATGTATAACTTGTTAGACCCTCTTGAGAAGCTCCACACCCTCTGGCGCTAAGAGAATGAAAGTATCAAACTTAAAGGTATAGATATGTGTTGATTGTTGAGTCATGCTATCTCATGTTTGGCTACATTGGGTGAGGCATCTTTGAGAGCTTCTGGTCCCTTAGTAAATCCCACACCCCTCAAGCCCACATGTGGAGAAAGTCATTTTCTATACATACATTCATGACCCCCTCCAACCCGTGCAAAAATCAAGACATCACTCAGTCTAAGTGTCGATCTCCCCTCCGGTGGACCAGCCAAAAAGCTAGGAAGTTCTGCTTTCTTAGAAAAAATCCCACGTATCCAGGAACATCACAAAGAACATCCCTAGAAAGATCATACTTGTACCTGAATATCAGATAGCTCTATGTAATGAATGGCATGCTCCCCAAATATGTACTTAAAACCATATATATCCAACTATATGCTACAAATTAATATGTTTATTACATTTAAGTTCGTCAAATATTTTAAATACAATGTAATCTTTTTCATAATAAAAGCAAATTGTTTTTTAATAATCTTTTAGATTAAGGCCTACCCAATATTTTCCCATAAGAGAAACTAGTGGTTTTCTAGAATATGAATTACTAAATAATTATCCATCTAGATATATTAGGACTATCCCAACAATTATGAAATATTTAAATACATTTACTTACATCCATGTATCATTACTCAAATTAAAATAAACATGTGTTTAGTTTCATATATTATAAACTATATGCCAAGATGACTAATATTTAGAGATATATCACCATCTAGTTCAGGTCGAATGGGGAATAGAATCAATTCTAGAGGGAAAAGTAATAACAAAGAAAGTGTTTTAAAATACATATCTAGATTTTGGTATTTTATAACACTCTACCCCTTAAAGAGGATTTCATCCTCGAAATCTATCCATCTATATCTAGTGTCTGACTTGCACCTCATAACAAATTATATGGATCTAGGTTACTTGAGAAGGTTAAGGTAGTTAGGATCATTTGTTGACACACCATTACATACCATAGACCATTTTCAAGGTGGAAATATGTCACCTCACACATTGTTCCTCACATTCACTTTTTCTAGATGTGCAGTTAGAAGAGTTACATCTAGGTGGATGACGTTCTCAAATTGCTGCATTTATAATGGTTAATTAGAACTAGAACATTAGGTTTCATCATTACATTCTCAGACAATAGGTTTCATCATCACATTCTCATTGTCATTACCTTCATATTTTCCATTAAGTATTAGAAAATCATACATGTTGTCACTAAAGTTTACCAAAGTATCTTATATTTTCCATTATGTTAGGATGAGTAACCAAGTTAAAAAAAAGTTTCATAAGGAATCATTTTCTTTTAATCATCGGTCCAAGTTGAGGGTATCCTTTGTTCTCTAGTATAAGAGTATTAGAGGGAATCAAAAGATTACTATCTCTAGGTTTGGAAAACTTATCTTGATTAGAAATAACAAGAATGACTCATACTATATTACTATTGTCATTATTGTTATTATTATTTTTATAATAATAATATTACTCATATTTTTAAAACCTAAGGATTAAACTTGTATTACTTATGATTACAAACTTAGATAGTGAGTACAAATAATAAAACTCATTTTACTTATCCAATCAACATTCATGATGGTCAGACTCGCAAGTGTTACCCAATTAGCCCAATAGGTGGTAGCTACATTTGTTTGAAAAGACAAATGAAAGTTGCCACAGAGTTAAACTTATTGCATCCACTATTAAATTCAAACAACCCCTAAGTTAAGTTTTACTATTAATAACTAAAGCATACAATACTCCGTGCCTTAAATGGGTTATTTTGTAACCTAGCTAACCAGTTAAAGAGGTAGCAAGGATCAAGTCAGCCAAATCATAAATATCCAAAGCTTCCTCATCTATGGTTCCATGTCTAGATATTGGGCTTCATGGTGTAATCCAACCATTCAGGTAGTAATACTATAAATGCTTTATCTACTTCATTATACTTCATTTATGCTGACTTGATTCAAGAATTCTTCTATGAAATTCAATTTTTGTACGTAAAGCATAAAAACAAAACAAGGTTAATGATGAAACCTTTATATTGAAATGTAAACATGGAATCAAATAAACATGTGAACCAAGTCAACATGTTTTCACCATAACTGACCTTTACTTTACTCCACCAAGAGAGTATCCTTTCCTTGCATCTAGAAGGATACTCCAAAAACATGTCTGACTGATAGCATAGGAGAGGGGTAAATGGTTTCCTTATTAAATTGTTTTTCATCCCATGGCCGGAGGGTTTCGAACCTGCAACCTCTTAGTCACACATCAATACTTTTACTAATAAGGACTTCTACAAGATCCATAAGGGTAAAAACCCCATCGTTTACTACTTCAACCTATACATTACTTGTCTAATTAAAGGACAAAAACCACATCATGAGACAATGAGGATTCACATGGTAACCAAATCATCATAAGGAAGATATTAAGGTCTCTCAATATGGATCCTTTACTTTGTCCTTGTCCCTATAACCATTATGGACCATAAGGTTATCCATTAACATCACTTAGTCTATCTATCCATGTAAGTGTGTCTTCATATGTCAAAGGGGATTCCTTAGTCATCATTCTTAGAAATGTGGAGATGAGAGATATAAACATAGAGAATATTTTATTAGATACCTCATGTCATTCCTCAACCGACTCTATTTAGTGAGGAATTTAAAAAGAGGGAAAAAGAGTATCTAAATTCTAGGAAGGTGGGATTAGGTAACTAAACTGTACATAAGAAACTCCAATTTGAAGCCACGTCCTACCTAAATAAGATGGAGTCATCTCACTTTATCACTTAGCAAAGGGGACATCATAAATCTACAACTTAAGTCGGGGACAAAGTTTGTCATCTACCACGATCAACTCAAGTGAACATAGTCGAGATCACATATAAGTATCATTTAAGAAGAGGGTTAAGTTAGAAAAAGGGTCCATCCTATATAAGTCTCTCCAACGAAACATGCACTCTATAGTGATTGAAATAAATTATGATTGAGGTTAGAGATAAAAGTTAACTACCAAAAGTTTCAACAATTACATAGAAAAAATCTTATCCACCAAGGGAGGATAGGGGTAGCTAGGGTTAGCTTAAATTAAATCACAACAAAAGAAGTTGTATATGGAGTAGGGGAAAACAAGTCAAGTAGGAGTTGAAACCAAAATCGTGATCCTTGACTCAGGAATAGGTCTATCAACCACCTATTTGTGGTCATCTAACTGCCTAATCAAGGAATTCGTATAGGAACACTAGAGGACTACTTACAATAGTCATTTTAACCAACTACTAAAGCTCTAATACCATTATTATAACGAGTGGGGCCCAAGTGGGGAAGTACTCATCATTTAATGAGAAATGAGTCTCTATCCAATCCAAACACACAAACAAGTATGAACAAAAAGATTCATGCTATTTCATATCCCAAAAGTATGCTAGACAAAAGTGATTTGGTTGTATAGCAATGGAAAGTTAAACTACTGCATAAGGAAACCTAGCCATCAATATTGTTGCTCACCACAAGGGGTCATTAAAAAAAGAGTACATATAATTTTTTCAAAGCTAGTGCATAGGGAACCCTAGCATCCCTATATATCCTCAAAGTCTATTTTCTTGGTACACAATAATCATGAGTAATTTTCCTCTAATTAATTAATTCTTGGGGGTTGGAAACAACACATAGAGATGAACAAAATAAGATGAGTCTACATCTCAAAAAAATATTAGTATTTGAAATTAAGCACATAACCTAGGAGTAGGGATTAAAGTACAAGCCGTAAGGGTGTTCTTAGTCAAAAGAGTTCTATGAACAATTAGAAAAGTTCAAGACAATGCAAAATAAAAGAATGATTATCAAACATATATGATTTTGGAAAATTATTTGATGTAAAAAATCTTGCCATTTGGTCATTCATAAATCACAAGAGATATCAATTTGCATGTTCATTTACATCAGATTATTTATATACATAGTAGAACCAAGACACCATAACACCATCACACAACTGTTGGGTAACGATAGCACACCCTAGATGGTGATAACATGCACTAATATATAAGTGGGTGGAAATAGCTCGCCCTGGGTATAGATACCACACCCTAATTTTTTGTCATGCATAAGCATATTGCTATAGACATACATACACACAATAGAGTGGTGTGACCAAACTTCTTGGTCATTATCACATTCAAATATGTTTAGGATATACAAGTAAAACATGGAAGGGTGTTGTAAATGCAAGACAACAAGATTATTTTGACATCCACAAACAAACCAAATGACTAGAAACTATAAATCAAGAAATTTTTGTTACAATTTCAAGAAGGGATGCCAAAATATGCCTCATTATGGGATTTTAGATCTTCGTCATTTTAATTCTGAAATAAAATAGTGCAAACCTGATTCTTATCCACTGACCCTATTTCTAGAGGTGAAGTTCAAAATTCAAAGGTCTTCAAGGATTGATACTGAGAGAGATACAAAGTAGAAGATTTGTTAATATTTCACATGGAATTGATAGTTGTTCAATTGAGTTATTCGGGATTAGTTTTCTAACTTGGATTATTATTCCATATTTCCCCCATCATTATAATTAATCTTATTTCCAACTAGTTTATATATGATCAATGTTGAAAAATCAATTACTCATCATTTTCTTTAGATTAGGTCCCTAAATGTTATTACCTATCTAAAATAGTTTCCATTTAGTCACTAAGGTTAAATATCTTTATTATAAATTTATGTAATTTATTGAAATATACTTACTAGGAATGGATAGGGTTTTGGTTTCCACTAGAGTGTGGGAGCTACTTCCATATAATTCATCCATATGTTTATGAATGCACTTCCTTTATATGATATTTCATTCTTGTGCCATTTAATTCAACCTAGATAAATATACTTCCTAGCTCCACAACATTTAGTTCGACCAAGTCTTACTATGCTATTACTAATTTTTGGAAGCAGTATCACAAGTGATGAAACTATTAGAAAACAAACTTCTATTAGCTAAAACACTAATTTATATGTGTACCCCAACATGACACAAACTCCTATAATAGATCAACGAGCCTAATCAGTTATGACTCCCTATATATTTCTATATTGTCATACAATGTATTACTTAACATACAATTAATAACTAATTCATCACATGCCTTTAATTTAATTAACATATTTATCAAATTAAATATATAGTGTACGATAATACTAATCTATGGTATTTTTTCCATATGCTAAAAATTATATTTATACACATATATACCTAGGTAGGTGGTAACTTGGTAAAAAATGGGTAGGCTCCTCAAAGTAGGGACCCGAGTTCTAATTCTTGATTGTACACCTTAGAGATCCTTGGTCACCTCACACAAGCCAACCTCTAGGTGAATTTAAGCCCCCAAGTAGTTGAGGTGGGTTGAAAGTTTACCTTGTTAGGGGGGCCA
This sequence comes from Alisma plantago-aquatica, assembly GCA_963693085.1. NCBI lineage: Eukaryota > Viridiplantae > Streptophyta > Magnoliopsida > Alismatales > Alismataceae > Alisma > Alisma plantago-aquatica. The sequence continues at coordinate 1,430,856,131 of OY856409.1, forward strand.
CAATCATGGCCCACCTTCTGAGGTGGTCCTTCATCATCAATATATATATACATACATATATACACACTTATATATACACAAATATATATAGTATGTAGTTGGTGACACATCCATTAATTTAACAAATATAATATAAACTATGTTCCTAGATTATCTTCTAATCAATCATATTTGTTTATCATTTTAACTATCTTTTTAACTTATGCAATAATACAATGTACAAAGAATCACCCTATATGCAGTATCTGATCAAATCTTCATAGGTTGAATTTGTATCCTTATAACTCGAGTTGAGTTCTAACTTTTCCTATGTCCCCAAGAGAAAACCTAACATGACCTCCGTGGTGGGTGATTCCTAGAAAAGTAGGTGCCTCTTCTGACTGTATTACATGGATCCTATTATAAGTATAAGTAATACAATATTATATGATATATGTGAAGGAGTCTATTGACCCATATAGAGTATAGTCTTGCCGGGAAGACTCTAGAGTCATGTCCACCTTATCCTATATGAAGGATACATGTTCTTCTGTATCCATCACATTGTCAACACTCTCTCTATATATCATGAATATCATTTCCCTTCTACATGGTATCAAAGCACCGATTTAAAGCCTAGAGAGAAAGGGAGAAATGTCATCCACCCATGGGTGGCCATCCGGTCTAGGGTCCTATGTTTCCATATCCATAACCCTTTCCATAGTGTCTTCAATGTTGCCCCCTCTATATGTAGGGTGGCTCTCATCTCCATCATTATTTACAACTCCATCAAATCCAGAAGTACCAAGTATCTTTATGGTCTTCATCATCATCATCTAGAAGTCCCCATGTATCCATTTTTCCTTGGTTCATCCTCACGGGGTTCTTCTTCCCCAAGCATGAAATCGATATGTAATTATCCCTCAGTGACAACAAGTCTAGCTATACCAATCAAGGTCTAGTTGTGTCACCTATTGGAGGTTTCCCCAACTTAAGTAACCCCATGGTGATCTTTACCATGGTGTAAGACATATTCACCATCCAATAATCATCTCTACAACATCAACCACACATAAGTTCAAATATCATTTATCCAAGGTCTGACGCTACCTATAAAATTCATCCATGGATATAGGGAATCAGTTTAACAGTGTTCTACTTTGTCTTGTTTAGATCTACAGGTTAAAATTACCCGGGTGGTATGTTATACGAGGTGTAACTTCATTCATAGCAGAGTTCTTAGTCAACACACTACATAAGTGTTCAACACGGTGTGTCACCTAAAATTTTCTCTACTCAACATGTTGTGTCAGAGTTCAAAATAGCATGTCAATTTTCTCTACTCAATATATTGTGTCAATGCCAACATGTCATGATAGGGTTTCAATTTAGATAGTAGTAATGGCTATGAGATAGTGTGTTACCTAATCAACATGGCATGTGTCCACTATGGTTTCAATTCTTCAAACAGTAGTAGCATGGTGTGACATATGTCAAGCACACCGTGTCCCAAATTATTTTTATAGGCATCTTCAAACATGTCGTGTCAATCAGCCCACATGGTGTCTCAAATGTTAGAATCACCTCAACAAGAAAGATCAATCTTTATTGAATCTATTGTTTGACCAAATCCATACTATGGGGCTTTGTCCTGCAACCCCATATTTTTTGGGGATTTAAAATCTTCTTTTTTGGGTCGTACAAATATTTTTTACTTTCTTCTCCTAATTTTCTACTTGAATCACATGATATATCAAATTTGGTTATCGGTTCTTACTACAACTTCCTTGGCAAGTATACCTCTCTAAAGCATCGACATGAATTCCTATACTCACATATATGATGGAGTTATATCTCAGTCACAAGATCAACCTCCGATGTGCATGGATTAATCTCTTACAAGAACAAAGTAAAGTTTTCTTAAGTGTGAGTTAAAATTTCTCTCAAGCTTAACAAGCATCACATACACAAAAACTCTCCATCCATATCAAGCAAAACCTTTTCCAGTCATTTCTTCCCTCTCCACCCAATGTCCCCTACTTCTATTGGAGTCTTGTCACATGGAAGTTTCTCTTTGTATATCTCCAATTAACCACTTTTGTGGTCTCTTCTTGGTTGGTGTGTGGGGCAAGAGATAGAGGAGGAGAGAAGAGAAGGATGATGAGAAGTTATGAGGTGTTGAGTTCATAGCTCAGAAGAGGAAAATAGAAGAAGAGCATTTCCACATATGGATTTGTGTGTACTTAACATGTGGTCCAGACCTCGCTATCCATTTCAAGGCCTATCTTTGTCCTCTCCATATAGGTTCTTAATTATCAAGCATCAATCCATCATTCAAGAATTCATATTCTCACATTTTTGTCATCTAATGAAGATGATTCCTCATATTAATTGGATATCACCAACGATATAAATTAGGTGAATACATTTCTTCATCGGTCATGTCTTGGTCATTCTACTCTGGTGACACTTCAATCTGCTACCATTGGAGCATCTTGGATTACTTGCACATTTGGTTGTGTGCCATTCTGACAAATCCATATTTTGTATAGGACCATTTAGTCGACTATGTTAGCAATGTTTACTCCATTTTTGCATGTGCCTAGTCAAGCACATTGACTATCTGTTGTAGCCTAGACCTATGTCACAGATCTTGTCAAGGCTACCACATGGTTTTATTCTTCTAGAAACTTCTTTGATGATAGTAGCAACTGATTTGGTCACTTAGATGATGTTTGCATGTTCCTTTAGCATACTCTAAGATTCCTAATCTTCCGTCATAATATTCCTTGGATCAAATAAGAGGAGATCCTATCAACAAGATGAATCAGTAGTATGTCAAGGATCCCATTGGTTTGCCTCCCATGTCACTGGGGTTGGAGTCTAAGGTTGTTGAGAACTCATTTGCAAGTTTGACATAATTGTACTAATCTTATATCAAATATTTCTTGTGATCAGAGTCAATGCATAAGCTTGATAGAGGCCACATCTCACCCTCTATTAGTATGGATGGAGATGAGCCCATGTGGTCTCTCTACTCAAGTAGATGATAGTAGGTCAATAATTTTTGTTATTAATATTGTTACAGTGGTTAGATGCATGGCAAAAAGGCACAGAGTGAGGTTTCTCTCCTATCTTTCGCAGCTGAAGGTCTTTACACATGTATAGGTGGTGGTGTCTTGTTTTCCTAGTGGCAATGGACACAATTATGGTGTTGCATGATGCCATAGGTCAAGGAAGGAACGATTCTCTATCAAAAATGGGTTGGTGCAGTAGGAGGAGGAAGAGAGGAAGATATAGAGAGGGGTGAGAAAGAGAAAAGGAAGGTGAAAAAAAGATGAGAAAGAAAACAAAGTAAGAAAATGACAATTGTTGCTTGATGTTGGAAGTGGTTCCATTGAGGATTACATGGCGTTTTCATGAGGTAAGCATGTGCAATCATTACTTGGGAAAGAAACTTACTTTGAGTTTAGATTTAGTTGAAAAGTAAATGTTATTAAGTGCACTAAACCTTGTAACTATATTCACTTAAATGAGTGACCCTATAAACTTGAAAAGAGATGAAATTTGAAGAATAGGTTGAATAGATATAGGACTTATTAAATAAAATGCTAATCTAGTATTTTAAAAAAATTAAGAAGACAAAATAGGGTAGCATATTTTTTTCAAAATTTAATGTCTTTTGATGGGTATAGAAGTAAATTCATTCTATAATATTCTTCTAAATGCTAAATACTTGATGTACTAACTATATTAATCTTTTTAATAAAAATAATAACTACAATAAATGTTAAGATTATTCTAAGGGACAAATAAGTCATTTCTTAAATTTGAACTATTTACAAATTTTTGGCCACTAAATTAAGGAGAGAGTATATTAGACATAATATGACATAAATAAAGCAGTATGTTCAGGTTTTACCAATTAATATGTTAGGTCATCAATATGACATAATATGATTTCAAGAAGTGCAACTAGGATTGTTTTTTTTTTTTTAGTCTTAGGGAGACCCCGCTCCCCCTCCTCCTCAAACAGGTGCCAAAGCTTGGATGACCCAAGGAGTTAATAATTACAGTGCGCTCAGGGGGATTCGAACCTGGGTCCCCCAGGGAGGACAAGCCAGACCGAACCACCTGAGCCACACTGGCCGGGTCAACTAGGATTGTTTTGATATTGAATTATTCAACAATTATCTATCTATATATTTTAGGCATATTCAAACATTTACTAAATGTTGAAACACATTATTCACATCCATGTATCTTTACTGAAATTAAGTCAGCTTGTGTTTTTTGGCATATGTGATCAACACACCCAATTTATTTGCATGTTTTCAATCTCTTTTTAGTAGCATTTTGTCCAATATTCTCTATTTTAAGTTATGTGTATTAGTTTAGTTTTTCTCTATTAAATTGGAGTTTTTGATACTTTTTTATTGAATTTTGCAGGGAAATGATCAAATTCATCCAAAGCTAAAAAATACCCATGAAATATAAGCTTCTATTCCCATCTTCAGCCTCCCTATCGATCGAATGACTCAACCAATTGATCGACTCAAAGCAAAATATTATCATCTTCTTATAAATCCTAGTCCATTGACTCACCATCCCTAGTTGATCGACTAGACAATAAAGACTAGTCAAACACAGATTTGGGAAGGATAATTACTTCAAACAAAATGGTTTGTCAAAGCACACATTTAAAGACTAGTCAAACTCCAAATTGAGAAGTCTCATTACTACAGTCAAACTCACCTTGGGTCAAAAAACCAGTAACTCCAATCGATCGACCAGAATCCTCATTCGATCAACTCTCTATTCAAGGCCCAGTCAAACTTCAAAACAAGAAGGCCATTATTGCAGTCACAGTTTGACCAACATGACTTTAGGCTGAAGCAATGGATTAATGCCAAGCAACTGACTGGGAATCCTAGTCGATTGACCTGCACCCCAAATCAAGCTACCTAGCCACCACCACCAACTTTTTCTTTCGGCTTTCTCCCCTCCTTTCCCCATATAAAAGGAGGGGGACTCCAAAGAAAAATCTACCTCGAGATCTTCAAACCTCTGGATCTTCGATCCAACTTGTCATACTCTAGTCTTGTTCCACTTTCATTATGTTTGAGTAGTTCCCATTTTTGTTGGGACATGGGGAGTAGCCCATTGATATCCATATCTTATATTAGCAAACTATAACTCCTTTAAGATTTAAAAGATGTACTTTTATCTATTTAACAATATGGAATGTGATCTGATCAGTCGTGCTCCAATACAGTTATGATCCATGAGGATGTAACCTTAGCCTTGTGGACCAGAGCATTCGATAGAACCCATGTGCTTTTAAAAGAGACCAATGAAGAAAATACATCAGGAGATTGAACCAGGACCTATAGAACACCAATAATCACAGGTTTATGAACAATTTAATCCATATGATCTGATTCTAAAGAGGACAAATCTCTATGGTCCTAATCTAAAAAATATTTAAAAGGAAAATTAAAAGTGACTAAGATAACTATGGGATTTGTGATGATGAAATATATACTTCCGACAATTCTATAAAATCTGAATTGATCTGAATTGATTGATTTTTGATACTCTTTCTCTTCACTTTTGATCTTTTTGATAAATTAGCCTCAATTGTTGCAATTTAAATTTGTTCCTTTCAATTCAGCACTTCTTAATTCAGTTTTTTTTACTTCTTGTGTTAGATTAATCATTCTCCTTGACTTGATTTAGATACTATTCATTATATTTGGTTCGATTTAACTTTTGATGCAAAATCTCTAGAGAATGATGCATTTTATGCTACATCGATTCATTTGTTTACGAGTGGATTGAGTAGTCATCAATTGTTAAATTCCAAAGATATTTTCTTTGGTTAATGTTTTGCGCTAGTGAAAGAACATAACATTTTGGCGCCATTGCTAGGAATGGCAGACTAAGTTTTTTCAAACTCTTGTGCTTTGAACGATTAGGATTTTTTTTCCTACCAAGACCCATTATGGTAGTGTACTCCTTCTACCAAATTTTCATTTGGTAGTACTAATTTTTCTTAATTTGCTTTTATAATTTCAACACTTGTTTCATAATTTTATTGTTTTCAGATTTTATTTCCCTTCTTATTTTTTTTCTAACCATTGTTTTAGTTTTTTTTGAAAAAAATTGAGTGGCCAACACAATCTTGTGTTTAGTGTCAACAGTGTGGTTACTACTACCGCACATATCTAGAATGTCCAAATGTGTCCCCTCATATTATAGTAGTACCTTGTAATATTGAATCTCCTTATCATGGGGGGTATGTTCCAAATTATAAACCAAAATTTTCTGAAGGCTATTATGAGGGACCATGCTACACTTATCAATATACTAATCAGGGGTGTTATGACCAACAATGTTATGGTGTGTATGGCAAAAAACTATATCATGAAAACCAACCTTCACAATAAGAGGATTCAATGAGTTAAAGGTGATGGTAGATGAGTTGAAAGTCGGGACCAAACAAATTGCTGCACTAGTAGCTCAACTCAAAACAAAACTCACCCTTATAACACCCTAATTTTCATATCATATGAATTAAAACTAAATTTCTTTCTTTTTCTGAACAGGGAGTGTCTCAAAAAATCTATACATAACAATAATAATAGAAAAGAACCATTAGAAATTTGTGTTAAAATGAATGCTCATAAATTCTTAGGAAAGAAACTCGATTACATCTTCATATACAAAAGAAACTTAATTCTATGATACCACTTTATACAAATATCATATCAAATCTAGGACCATGTAGATGGCACCCCACCTAGAAATCCCCTTAAAAAGTAGATGCATCCTCTTGTCATGACTATCTACTAAAGTTCTGTACATACAAACATATCATCCCCAGCCATGCACAAAGGCAAACCTAGGTTAGAATAAGTGGCTTTGAATCCCTAATATGATAAACATAAATATGATATAATAGAGAGTTGAACTAATATTTGAAAGATGCAAACTTATACTGAATTAAAGTGTCTTTTATTTATGTCTTTTATCTGATTTGTGGCCACTAAGGTGTCCCTAAAGTGGAGTATCTACACCCTAAATTGGTATCGAGGTACCTCTGAATTGGAGTAAACACTCCTATGAATTCGGCAACAGATGCCTCTACATCGTCCTGGGACTAACCGAATGATGACTTATCATATAATACCTAATGTGAAGCATATGAATTATTATCTTAAATCTAAACTTGCTGAATCTGAATCTGAACTTATCATAACTCAAACTAAATATTGATATTTGAACTGAATCTGAATCGGAATTTGAATTTGTATTCTTGAATTTTGAATTGAATCTAAATCTTAATCTGAGATCTGATATACATATAAACTGAATTAAAGTTGTTTAGAAGTTCTTATTACACTAAAATTTTAAAAAGTGACTTAATATGATATTTCATTCAAATATATGATATATGAAATATGAGTCTAAAGTCTTGAGAAAAATGAACTGAATTGAATGTGGAAATACTATCTGAAGGTAGTTTAAGTACCTAAAAGTTAAAATATGACAACCTCACAACATACTTAATCTAAATAAAGTCCGATTACTCCAAGTATCATTGAACATGGAATAAGCATGAAATATAGAAGTTCAATAGTAAATTAATCTCTAAGTTACTTTGTGGAAAGGTGTAGGATGGATCATAATAATAACAAAATTCAATGGACATGGCCCACTTACCTCGGATGGAGAGAATAAAATCTTCATCTTGGATTTCTCTAGTCAGGTCTAAATCCTAAAATTACATTTTCTAATAGTAAAACTCCATATGAATCAATTTATCAATGCTCATAATTCCCACCACTACAATGTAGTTAACTTCTGGGGATTTTGTTTAATGCACACTTGTAAACCCAAATATCCTTCTACCCTCATATTTATCTCTTAATCACATCCTACACAATCTTATGACATACATGCATGCATGTATACCCAAAATCATATAAAATTTGAATCTCTAAATCATGAGTTATCAGTTCATCATACCTATTAAACTTGTGGTGTAACACTTTCTTGAAGTTCAATGATGAGGTTCACACCTATAGAATTATTTTAATAATGCATCAACATATATGCACATAATCCACATATCTATTTTTTTCTTAAATAAATTTACCTTATCTAGATTTTTCCAAACTTTGGACTTTCATTCAAGATTTCCTTCATATCTCAATCTTTCCAATGAGCCCTCATACACCCTATTCTGACAATTTGATCATTTTGTATGAATTCCTAAAGTTTCTTAACAAACTAAAATCTGATACTTCATATTACCTTACGTTCCTCTACCTTTCAAGTTAATTGGGCCTCATAAATGGTGGCCCACGAAGGAGGAACCCATATTCCATCCCCTCATTTTCTCATAGGGGCACGACCGGGGGTTGTGGTTCCCCTGTTCTATTGTGAAAGTAGAGTGCCACCTCATGTCCTTCTCTCCAGCGATAATTGGTCATCACAGACTGATTGAATGACAAAGATTGAGTTGTTGCCTACCACATCCTTGGGTTGTGATCACAGATCTGGACTAGACTGGGGTGTCAGCTACCACGACTACCCCAAGTGTAACTGTCGTTGTCATGTAGGGAAGCAATCGGACACCCCATAATCTTGGATGTTGTGCGAGCTAAGGTTGGTGGTGCTCTGGAAGCTTCTCTACCTAGGGCAAAGCCATCTCTAGGCACACCATGGTTAGGGCTGAGCATGCCTGACCTGTTGTCGCTCCTTCCATACCTCATCTCATTTTAATCTTCTTCTCAGTATTTTATAAGGCAAGAACCCAAACTAATCCCATTAAGTATTTCACATCCTATCTTTGATATTTATAGAATTCATCATTTCATAATCTAGCAACGAGATCTGTCCCAATTGGGACTCTGGTTGAGGCCCTATTTCGGAAGAACAATGTCTCGTGAGGTGCTCTCCCTTTTTTAACACCTATCCTTTTCTGAACCGATCACTTACAAATGAACTAGCGAGTGGGATATGAACCATTAGTTCAGTCTCCCATTATTTGTTTCAATATTATAAAGGCCTTAAAAATGTCACCTTCTTTCAATGTTTTTTCTAAAACTCTTATAGGCTAACCCTAAATCTCGATTGGTCCCAAAATTTGACCAATGCCTCATATACATATTATCTACTTGTAGAAAAATCCCCATGGCCTACTTCACTACCTATACTATTCAACTATAGTGTGTGTTATTTCACTTGTCTCATGACCTAGATCAACACATTGAATTGCCAAATTAACTCTAAAGTTCACCAAAATTGTACCATGTCCAATACCTATCATAAAGAACACAACATCAATCCTAATTTCATCACTACATGCATGTGAGATCCTATTTCACATCCATTATATATATAAAATCATCAAACTATCCTTAACTTAGGTAAACATGATTACATAATCCAGCCACACATCTTTAAATTGAATGACCAAATTAACATCTAGAGTTACCATTCCTGAACTATGATCTTGTTGTATATTAACAAACATACAAACATTCTCAAATCCAAATTTAGTGATTCTCAAACATAAAAGTTGACCAATTTGCACAAAAGACCCTTTCTACATACTTTTTATCTTCCTTGTATCCTAATATCATGAACATTTGATTGAACCTTATCATAACCATAAATGAATCATATATTGAATTCATGAATAACTTTACCATACACTTTTTAGGTTTCAAAAATGTGGGCGTGACACCCTCCCAATCACATCACTGGAGTACCAAAGAGAGAGCCCCCTGAGGAATTAGAGTAGCCAAGGATGATATTTTTTTATGATGATGATGATGGTGATACCATCCTCATGTCAACTATACCTGATTCGATAGAATTAGCAAAAACAAAGGAGGTGCATCCTTTATGTGATGAGTACATCAATATTCCAACCCTTCTAGTATAGGCTTTATTACTTGAGTATGAGAGGTCACAATAAGAGAGTCATCCTTTTTTGGCTAGAGTACCAAATATTTCAACAACTTTTGATGTAAACATTGATTCATGCATTATCAATAACCCAAAAAAGTTGGTTGAGCCTATTCTAGATTTTATACTGGTGGATCCTTTTGAAGAAGGACTTTCTCATCAAGATCCCTACATTCTACATTTTGAAGAAGGGATTCCTCATCAAGATACATGCACTCCACCTTTTTAAGAAGGGTCTCATCATCAAAATCTTATAATCCACCTCAACCACCCCTTGTTCCATATCAGGTTGAACCCAATGAGGTGATTCCACCTCCGTAAGAACTTTACATGCCTCTGTTATATTGTGAGGTTATCCCTACTGAGCCCATTGAGTTGGGAATATGTTATATGAAGGAATCATATCTCCCTTTTGGCATATTAAAGGATCTCGATACCTCCATCTATCGTCATATTGATGGGGCATTAGAAGAAGAGGACACACAACCACATACAAAGAGACACCAGGCTGATGAGTTCCTCCCACACTGGCACCATGTTTCCTACATGTATATCTAGGTGACTAAGAGAACCCGAGTCAGATCCCCCACCTGACCCACCATTTACTGGCACTACACATAGTGGATTCATCTATGCCACCTTCTCTTTTGAAAAAGATGATCCTTCTCGAGTCATTATAGAAATGTTAACCTCTATGACATCGGATGAATATTATCATGTCCCCCATCCAAAAATATCAACAACACTTCCTCCACTGATGAAGAAAGATCTGTGGATCATGCTGGATGGACTAAGAGGTGACAAGAAATATCACCTTAACCAACTAGAAAGCCCCTTGGAGCTTACACAACCACCCAATCATTGGGAGTATCATGAAGTGCCTCTATTCTAAGCTCTAGCCCTCATCAACATTCCTTTCAGTTGGACATTGTTTGAGCTACTAGGACCCCTTGCGGATACTAGAGAAATTCTTCCCTCCATTGAAAATTTAGATTTTTCTTGGGACAAGCAAAATTTTGAGTTCGGGGTGGATGTGGGTGGTAGTACTCATTCCACTCACTCTATCTTCTTTTTCTAGCATTTTCATTATGTTTTGTATTTTATCCTCTTAGCTTTAAATTTTCAATAATTTCTCTTTGTTCATGTAGTTTTGGTCTTTATCTCATCAGCCATCTATGCATGTTAATCAAAAAACCCCTTGAACAAGTGAATCTTCTTGCAATATTTTTTCAAAAAATTTCCCTTGCTAGAAATCATCTGATTCCCTCTAACCTCTAATAGTACTGCCCTTGGGAAAGTTGGAAAACCAAAATGGATAGATAGGAATCAAACACAATCTATTCCTATTTAAAAAATTATGAATAGCTTGTAAAGTTTCATGATTTTCACAACTTACAGAGAATACTTAAATTGATGCCATGCTACTCCCAATGCGTTGAATTATCAAAAACACAAACTACACAAGTTATGTCATTTTCTACTCTTCTTACAAGACCTTTTTACCTCTCCATTCACAAAAATATAAATTAAAAAAATGTGTCAACATTCAATTTCAAAGTGGCACCCCTTCCCCCTCTATCGCTTCTTCCACACCCCTTGTAAATTTAATAAGAGTATACCACCAAGAAAACATGCCAAAGAACACATCAAAACAATGCAATCAATATAATTACAAACAAAGAAATAATAGGGTCTCAAGTTGAATAGAGGAGACACTACTTCCTTCTATACCTGCATTCACTCCTCTTTTATACACATGGGAATCTATATGACCCCAAACCATCAAAACCTTGAACCCTATTCTTGTGCAAAACTTATGAGAATTTGTAGGAGTACAAAAGGCAAAAAGGATAGGAAATATATTTCCTTGTAGGTCTTCAAATGGTAGCAAGTTGTGAGTAATTTCAAGTGGTACATTAAAAAATTGCATTCCGTGATTCCATGATATTGGGGTTGCTTTTCCATGCAAGGTGGAAAGGATTCAAGTAGTTCTAGGCAAGTGGGGAAGACTAGATGAGAGTAATATTGAGGAATTGTTTTATTTACTATTGGTCAAGGATGAGCAACGTCCAAGTTTGAGGTAGTTAATTAATGCATATTTATCCATTTTATTTGTATGTTATAGATCTCTTTTTAGTAGCATTTTGTCATTATTATCTAGTTTGATTATTAATGTCTTAGTTTAGCTTTTCTCTACAAAATTGGAATTAATACTAGTTTTTGGCTGACTTTTGTAGGAAAATGATCAAATCTATGCAAATCCCAAAAACACCCATGGATAAAAGGCTTTTATTCCCATATTCAGCCTCCCAATCGATCGACTGATTCACCAAGTCGGTCGACTCAAAGCACAATATATACCATCTTCCTAGAAATCCCAGATGATGGACTCACCATCCCTAGTCGATCGACTCGAAAGTAAAGACTACTAAACCCAAACATAACTTCAAACAAAAAGGTCAGTCAAAGCACACATTTAAAGACCATTAAAAATCTAAATTGAGAAGTGTCAATACTACATTCAAACGTGCCTTCGGTCAAAGAAGATAGTAACTCTAGTCGACTGGATCCCCATTCGATCGACTCGACACTCAAGACTTAGTCAAACTGCAAAACAAGAAGGTCATTATTGCAGTTAAATTTGACCAACATGACTTCAGGATGAAGCAAGGGATTAATATCAGTCAAGCATTTGGGAATCTAAGAAGATCTACCCGTGGCCAGGATTAGGCAATCTAGCCACCATCCTTTATGGTTTTGCCCTCCTCATTTCTCCCTATAAAAGGATGGGGACTCTTAAGAAAAAGCTATCCCAAGATATTCAGATTTCTGATCCAACTTTTCATACTCTAGCCTTGTTCCACTTTCATTATGCTTGAGTAGTTCCCCCTTTGGTCAAAACATGGGAGTAGCCACATGATCTCCATATATGATCTTAGAAAATTGTAAAATCCTTTAAGATATAAAAGATGTGTTTCTATTTGTTTAACAACATGGAATGTGATCTAATCGCTCATGCTCCATGATAATTATGATCCATGATGATATAACCTTAGACTTGTGGACCAAAACATCAGAAAAAATTCATGTGTTCCTTAAAGAGACTAATTATGGGAATATATCAAATGACTGAACTAGGACCTATACAATATTGATGACCATGAGTCTATGGATAGTTTACTCCATAGGATCTAATTCTGAAGAGAAAATATCTCGGTAGTTCTAATCTAAAAATATCTAAAAGAAAAATTAGAAGTGGCTATGATAGCTATGGAGTTCATGGTGGCAAACCCGAACTTCCAACAATTATATAAAATCTAAATTAATCTCAATTGGGTGATTCTTTCTATTCTTTGTTCTCTTCACTTTTGATCTTGTTGATAACTTAGTTTCAGTTCATGCAGTTTAAATGTGTTCCTTTCAATTTTGCATTTCAATTCATCACTTTTTAATTCAACAATTTTAGATTCTTGTTTTAGATTAGTCATTCTTCATAACTTGGTTTAAAAATTGTTCATTGCATTTGATTCAATTTAGCTCTTAACACCCATATCTACGGATTGATACCTTGTATAATACATCATTTTATTTGTTTACAAGTAGATTGAGTAGCCATCAAAGGTTAAACTTCAGAGACATTTTCTTTGTTGAATTTGTGTGCAAGAGACAACACATCAATATGTTATGCACCACAGTTGTATTTAGACTATATATTAAGACAAGTATCAACATTTAGTTCAAGTTGAGGGGGGGTTAAATGCTATCCTAGAGGGAATAGAAGTTAGAAATAAAGTGTTAGAAAATATATCAAGATTTCAGTATGTCATGCCTTGCAACCTCTCCACAACTTGAATATGCTATTTTCCATATGTGTATGGGATACTCTATCTGAAATATTGCAAGTTACATACAAATCTTCTCTTGATATAAAGTGAGGTAGTGAAGAATTTGAAGAAAAGTTATTTACCTATCTATTGGTGTTAAAATTTTCTGTTAGCAATCCCATTTAATTGTGGTGAGTATGGAGTGGTCACCTCATGTACTCTACTATGGAATTAATATTACTCAAACAACTTCTCTAAGGTGCACTCTCCACCTAGATCAGAACTTAATTAGCAACGTACTTTTTCGATCTAGGTTTCCATATCTTTTTTAAACATTATACATTTATCTAATAGTTTGTATTTACTTTTTAGAAAATAAGTGTAACAATATTTACTACAATAATCAATCAATGTTATAAAATAGTTCTTTTGATCCCTAGTAGAAATCCCATTTAATTTGCAAATACACTATTCACCAATCAAGAATGTCATGATTCCCACCGTAATATCAAAAATGCCTTCTACATAATTTAGCATGAACATAGATTACACATTCACATTTTTCAACAACGGGATTTGGAAGTAAATGTAGATTCATTGAGACAACATTCACATGACTCAAATGTGAAATCCATACATTAGACGTGCATGATTCTAGAAAACTAAATCATCATTAACATTCAAACCATGAATTTAAATAGGTTTGACATGGATCTTAAATAACTTTTCCAAGTAACACATATATATTTCTAAATCATAAAATATCTTGATAGGTGTAAAAACAACTTCACTAAATTTGAAATCTAAATGTAACCTTCTCCAACTAAAATTGAACCACTATGAATATTTTCGTGAATAGTTAGAACGTTTTTGACTCTCTAGAGCACAAGTCACTTTTCCAAAGAAAACTACAAGATCACATGTCCTTTTCCTTTAGCTTCTCTACAGTTGAAATTACCCAAAGTCACAAATTAGCCTGAAGAGGCTTGGTAAGACACAAACAAGGATTTATCAGTTTATACATGCACATTAGCTCTAGTATCTACAATCTAATACAACTATTAGAAAGAACTTTGGTTTTAATAGATACATATCCATCATTGGGGTTCAAGGAAGTAGTCATCATGTTGATTATATCCGTCTTAGTTGCAGATGAGACAAATTTCTTGGCCGTCTTTGTTGGCAGTGCCCTTCTTTCGGAGGCCAACTTGTCTACAACTCTAGTAGAGTTTGTTCTTTGGTTTCCTTTATAACTTTACCCCGAGTCTATTTGAATTCTTTTATTTCTTATCTTGGTATTATTTCTAAACAATATTAAGATTGATAGTAGATCTAAAATCAACATGCAACTTGTCTTTTTATTTTAGATGTTCATCTTCTATTGAGATGTCAATGGTCAATTTATTTAAGGACGAATCATGTTTCTTGAGCTTGAGATCCAAGCTAAAGGCCTCCTAATACTTGGGAACTTCTCTATGGATTATATCACAACAAAATTATCAGGTAGCTTCATATCCACTTCCTAAACACAATGACATAAGAGTTGAAACTCATATATTTATTCCAAAATAGGCATCTCCTCTACTATATGAAACTTTACAAAAATTAACAATAGAACAGTTTCTAGAGCTCGATCCTCGATATTATATTTTATATCCAAAAACCTCTATAGATTATTTGTAGCTGCAATAGGGAGAGAATTATATATGTCAAACATGACAATAGACAGTGCAAGGAGGATAGATCGTCGTCTCAAGCGGTCCTTCTCTTTCAACCCATGTTGTTCTCAAAATTATTTAGGGCAGTTTAATCTGGCACAGGGGCGTTCCTGTTCCACGAAGTAAATCAGGCCAACTATGTAAGCCAGATTGGCATCCGTCTTTGCTATTGAACTTCTCAGGCATTCTCAATGTGTGGACCTTAGGATGTATAGATCATTAGCGAGCCATGTTAATAAGGATTATAACTTGATTTTTTTAGGACTACTGAAAGTAAATTTTCTCATACATGAAATAGCAGAAAATTACAATTAAGTTTAATAAGTTTTATTACGCTAAGTTATCAGATCTTCTGAAAATGTCAAGATTAAACAAAGCAATAAAATAAGAAAAATAGAAACTAAAATCACATCACCTGCAGAGTAGCTTTGTATACTTCGAGAATTAGCACTTTGTATGCGTTGTTGTTCTCCTAGTTGATTCGATCATAAACTTGTAGTGGATACTATGTCCCGCGCATGTGTTGACGACGAACAACACACGATCAGGCGCCGCTTAGCAAACTATACTCCTACCCAACAAAATCTGTCTTTGGAAGTGAGTAGAAAGGGAGTGTGTGGTCACTCGTATAGGAGTAGAAATCTCTGTAATTAACAAAACTATAATTCAAGGCAGATGGCGACGAAGTGTGACGAACCTAACTGTGCAAGATGTCTGATGGGCCTCTAAATCTGCTGTACATGACTTGTTATCCTGGTTGTGTCCCAGAAAATCCCCACCACGCATTTACCAAAAAACCCACCCCTAAAAAAATTAATGCAGTATGTGTATACTACAACAAATATGGCTTTTCTCAGCTTGTAATGATGTCAGAGAAGATTCTTATCTATGCCGGAATTAATTTCTCTTTAGCGTCATATTTTATAATGTCAGAAAAATACCGTTAAAAAGTATGCCGGGGAAAAGTTCCTGGCATCTTGGGACATGTCGGAAAATGATAACATAAACAGCATTACTCAAATGCCAGAATTCTAGAAAAATGCGGCACTACAGCTATGCCGGAAAATAGTAAATTCGACATTCAAATTGTGCCTATGAAAGTAATTATGGTCGTATTTGTTT
This sequence comes from Alisma plantago-aquatica, assembly GCA_963693085.1. NCBI lineage: Eukaryota > Viridiplantae > Streptophyta > Magnoliopsida > Alismatales > Alismataceae > Alisma > Alisma plantago-aquatica. Next base: position 1,430,872,755 of record OY856409.1, read on the forward strand.
TATTTCCAACATAGTTTACAAGTCTAAAAGTAATGGTCTAAATAAGCGTTGCGTATACACATATTATACACATATGTCAAACATATGTGTATATCTATTGTACATATACAATATTATAAAGAAAAAGAGACACAATTATAGATCGACAAACTTATATTTGATATTTTGTGTAGATTACATGGGGAGGATATTTATCTTGCCCCATATAAAATGCAAATTGACATAACTTGAACTACTATACTAAACATCTTTTATAGAATATTATATACACCTTCAAGAGCTGGATTCAACCATAGAAAGCTTTTACCATCTATTTTTTAATGAGAGATGGCATCGCTCAATTTCATGGTTTAGCTAAAGAGTCCCCTTATGCTATAAGATGCTCCAAACATAATTTCCTTCGATGTGTCTTATCATCCTATATTCACATAAACATATAATTTTTATCCTCATCTACTGCACCTTCAATTTTTAGAGTTAGAAATATCTTGTTCAAATTTTAAAATTAAACAATACAATATACAACTAATATCTTGTTAAAATTAATTACGTTAAGACAAAATTATTAAAAAGCAATCTTATAAGAAAAATGACATACTATAAGATGGATATAAGCCTCTGCTAGGAAAACATCACTACAAAGAAAATAAAATTGTGATATATCTATGCACATGTGGAACAAAGAAAGACAAAATATATGCCTAACAATTCATGGTGATGATGGGAATGGATACAATTTACCTAATCATTATGTGTTGGACGAATAAGACATTATCATTCTATAATATTATCCGTCCATACCTTAGTTCTTAATAATGAGCACTCTATCAACACTTAATGATGCTAAAACAATGTTAATAATATCTTCTTATTTTATTATTGCAATATCATGGTTTCTCTATATTCACTAATAAAATAAACCATCATATGAAATGACATGGAAGAGGCTTTCAAATGTCACGTTTGTTGTTACATAAGCAAAAGGTATGGGTCCCTATTAATGTTAACAGTGATTGATTTATAGGGGTAAGTCTATGAAACTGTTAAATGTATTTGAGTCATTTGTTTCAAATATGATCATTTTCAATGATTGTAATCTCTCTAATCAATAGATGACATAGGGAATGTTTGTCTTTGGTAAACATAGTTAATGAATCCCTTAAGAGGTTCATCCATGAATATTGAATTATGAACACCATTGAATCCTCGTGAGGTGATATACTATTGTCCTCTAACATACTTGGTCATACCTTGGTCCTCAATATTAAGAATATGATCAACATTCAATGTCAGTAAGTACCCATGAATAATGGCTTCTTATTTCATCATTGCTAAATGATCATATCATTAATTTCATTTAAATAAAAATAAAAGTTGTATTTGTAAGGAATTTGAGACAATAGATAAGGTAGTGGAAATATGAATTTAATGTCTGATTTCCTAGTCAATAAGATCTCGTCAACAACAATGAGACTCCATAACACTTATGACTTCACAAGCAAAGAGCGGTGCCTAGTCACACATCAGTGCTACCCAAGTGAAATAGAAAGTTGGAGAACAACTTTCAATCCTACAATCCGTGAATGGTGTTACAGTGAATGTGTAATTCCTTTGTCACTAATGTCCTGAATGAACTCAAGGCATGGTACAATCATCCTTTCAACGTTCATCCATTTTCTTGATCTCAGATCAGACTGGGTGAGATGTGTGTGACATCAATATCACATATTGATTCACACATGCATGTGCATGTCTTTCTCAATCCTACTCATCAAGTGTTCATTGACATCAAAATCCCTTAGGAGGGACAAATCCCATATCTATCACTCGCCCCTCAAAAGCCCCATGTGTCAAAGTCACCCAATCATCACCTTTATAACAATCCATGTTTCAGGACTGCATTTGATGATGTCAAAGTATACCCAATGACATGTGTTGAGTGTAGTGATTTCAGGTCAAAGAATCATACTCACCACCATCACTGTGAGAGCTGACTGTGACTACCAAATCATGATTCCATGTGTCACTCTTATGGTGGGTCTGACCGGTACACTTGTTCTCTAACAAGTACCTATGTGCTTGGTTTGATATCACTATATCATGATTAATGAGATTTTGTCATCAACCAACACACAATCTAGTGTTTAGTGTTATTGATGTATATGGTTATTTCTACAATAACAACTGACTAGGGACTGAACAAGAAAGTATACTCTTAACATCCGTTTGATCTCATCGTTTAGGTCCTCAACCCAAAAGCATATGTCATCGAGTAAAACAATTCTTTAGACATCTATCATGTTACACTATCATCTCAGAAACAGTTAAAACATATAGATCAGAAATTGCCTTTATTATTATTCAAATCATTTACAAAGTATCCCATTACAATCATCACATGACTTGCTCTATGGCATACATACCAACAATAAGAGCTTTCCAAGAATAATAAAATAATAGACTTAGGGACCCTGAACACCGTAGATTCCTTATGAGAGGTATGCGTCGTAGGGATGAAACGACCTAACCCTGGAAGCGTCCAGTATACGGGGGTCAGAACGTACTAACAGGTGGTACGGGGGACGAAGCCCTAGTGGAAGTCTCCTTAAAATACAGAATGTAGTGTCCAACATCAACCAGAGATCCCAGTGGCATTAGAGTACAGTAAATCCAATAGGTGGCTTGACTCTCTACCTATGTGCTCAGGTTAGAGGAGGAGTCCAGTTTTCACGGCATAATAGGTGTGTCGAGGCTAGAGAGCCCTGGGTGTGTCAGCTAAGTGTTGTACGGTGAGATCGTAGTTCTCTACGAGTCTTCATATGTAGAGTACACTGCATATGATCACGACATAAGCTAAAATATGTTCATATAGGCTTAAAGAGTTTCTCATAAGTAAGAAAGGTTAAGAAAGATTAGGGTATAGTTTTCCAGCAGTTGTTCTTTAAATGTAATATTGAATATAGTGAGGATTATATTTCCATACTTTTTTTATTTCTAATGATGTAGGCTTCAATGTTATTAGTAAGTTTTTGAATATCTTGTCTTTTAATTTGAAATTATTATCTTGTTTTATTTCAATTATCCAAGAATGATAAATGCCTGATTCAGTACTTTAGAATGCATTATTTTTTTTACTCATTCACTGAGCGAGTAGGCTCACCTCTCTACTCAAAATTTTTAGGGAAACCATTGGGATTGAACATATCATTACATCAGAGTAGATCTGCCACAAGAGTTAAATCTAAGTATAGTTAAGTTCAGTCAGTCCCTGTCACTCTAGGTCCTAGTATAGACGTGAAAGTGTTATACGTAATGTTTTCTATCTTTGTTTCCTTAATAATAGAGAATGTATCTGATTATCATGTCGTATGTACCTAAGAATGAATGTATGTATGTGTATCATTTATGTTGAGATTATATTAAAGAAATCAATGTTTAGATTCCCTTGTAAAGTTAGTATATGTGGTTCAATGCGAGAAAAAAAGAGTTTGAAAAAGAAGAAAAAGTTAAGGGTGATCTTTGTATTACGTTAAATCCTCAATTCATACCCTAATCTCATGATTAATGGTAATTGGAAGATCGGGGCGTAACAATCTACAGCAAATTATTATGATTGTTGTGAAATTGTGAATGGTTAATGGCAATATGTGTTATTTCACTTGTTTATTTATATGCCTCATGTTTTGGAAATTCTTTCTCTTATTACTTCTCATTGAAACTTACCTAACTTTAATGGCCCCCTTTTTTATGGGAACATCTTACTTTACTTTTTAAATGCCCTAGTTAATCTTTTAACATACATACTCAACTTTTGTTGATTCATACCTTGTTGTCCTATTACTCTCGGTGCTCCCTCCACCCAGGTCTAGGTGTTCTACAGGATAGAGATTCAGGATGATTGTGAGCTAATTGGTGGACATAAGGACAACTTGAGATAGCCTTGTTACCCTCTGCATATGGGATCATGCGTATATAAATATAGTATTTTCATTCTTTGTATCACCCTTAGAGTGATAAAGTTATGTACATGGGAATATTTTGTAACTTTGTAAATAGTAATATTTTCCATTGCTTAATTATTTCATGGCTCATGTTTTTACCATTGAGTGGGCCCTCTATCAGGTCCCACTCTTTACCGAGAACATGCCACTATCAGTGTGGATCTAAACACAAACATCCATGTGGTTGAGGTCAACTGAAACATTGATCTTCTCCATGTCTCGAACAAAGTCTGTCGTCTACCATTCTTCTAGGAAATTTACTGGGTCCCAAAAAATACTGAATATTTAATGGGTCCTTTTATAGTGCTTGCTAAAATAATGTTAACATAGTCCATGTAAAAATATATCGATTCCCTCCTCTCTCATTAGTGAGAAAGGCATCCTAGCATGCAGTCCATGTGGGAAGTTTCATTCTACTTGAAACTTTGAGGTGCATCCAATTCCCTAGAGTGACATGTAGTTTGCATAATAAGCTTTGTGATCTAGCCTCATCAAAATATTATCTCCTTGTCCTTTGACTTCTTCTACATGTTTGAATGACAACCCCTTCCACTATAGTTGATTACACATCTAATGTGATCTCATACACTGAGAGAATTGAATTTATGGGCATAAATCCTTTAGTAATAGAGATTAATGTGGTTGCCAAATTTATTATTGTCATCAACAATGACTTTTCAAACCTATTCAACTAGACGAGGCTATAGTCTGCAAATAGAAAACTTGATGAATCATCTGGTTCAAGGTTTAAACCGATCGGTATTGAGTGTTTAGGTATTCAGTTATAACAATTGAGGTTGAAAAATGACTAACTTGACTTTGAACCAAACAATTCAAATGTTAAACCAACCGATTAAAGTGTCAGGCCAACACAAACAACAATTGGTTGAATATTTGGCTGAGTTGGACATGTAAAAGATCCATTTCACTAATGAAATGACTGTTTCATAAGTGAAAGAATCATTTCATGATGTAAAATGAACGTTTCATGGTGTGAAATGACTGTTTCATGATGTGAATCGACCGGTTCATCATCTGGAACGTTCTGATATATACTGATTGAAGTTAGGTGCCACAAACATCTTAAATATTTATACTGATTTGATTACATAATGTAGCATGAATCATCATTGAATACATTACATATTTGCATTTTCATCACAATCATAAAATTCATCACAATGTAATTAATTTTCATCACAATTCACTATGATGTTTATTAATTTCATCAAAATCGAGTATCTAATTATCTCCATCTCAATTCCCCCTATCATCCTTCCTCCTCTCCTCTTTTTCCCCTTCCATAGTATGTTCTATGGCAGGGGAAGGAGAGGAGAGGAGGAAGTAGGAAAGGGGGGAGGGAGATGGAGACAGAGGAGGGATACCTACGACAGTGGAGGAGGAAGAAGAGGAGGGAAGAGGAGAAGGTGGGATACCAATGACAATGGAAGAGGAAGAAGAGGAGGGAAGAGAAGAAGGAGGGATACATGTGGTGGTGGAGGATTAGAACCAATGAGTTTTGGAGGAAGAGAGAAGTAAAAACATTATCAGCCCATAAGCAAGCCCATTATTGAGAAGACAGTCACTAAATTTTATTCAACCATTGAATACCAAAGATGCCTGTAGAAATGCCTGATCTTTCAATCCTCCATTATACAAGGAAAGAACCACCGCAATTAAGATGGGGAGAGATGTAAGGTGAAATCTTCACAGGAATATTACATAAAATAGAACATGAGGAAATAAATTTAGCCAACAATCAAGTACAAACGCATGCAAACAACATAATCATAGAAAATTGAAAGGATGAAATTAAAATAGAGTAACCTCCAGTAAATCAGATACGTCGAACCTCCTTGTAGTGGTCATAGTTAGAGATCTCAACACCCATATCTCTTCCACAACCCCCATCCATGATGTAGGAGCGTAAGATGCATGACAATGAAATTTTACCCGTGCATAAGTCAGATGGTGAAGTTCGACACCCATGTTGTAATAGGGGGTGGGGAAACAAATTGAAGGTCAGGATAATGAGGGAAGTAGTGGGATGGGAGGGGAGGGACTAAGGATGCCTAAAAATAAGTTGGACATTAGGACAGGGGAAGGATTTAATGGGATGTGAGGGTAGGGGTTAGGGCTATCTAGGCATGATGCAACATTAGTAGAGATAGAATCGTGGGGAAGTTATACATTGGGATTTTTTGGTAGACAGACCAAAAAGAATTCGGCTCGTATCTGGCTCTCCGTGCGTGGTGTTTTCTTTCAGGGGGTAGTGAGCCAACATTCCCTCAAAAGATGTTGATAGAATACGTCAGATAGATGAGATCCAATTGAAGTTAGGTGCCACAAACATCTTTAAGATATATACTAATTTGATTGTGTAATGTAGCACGAATCATCATTAAATACATTACATATATGCATTTAATTTCATCACAATCATACAATTCATCACAATCAAATTAATTTTCATCACAATTCACTATGATTTTTATTAATTTCATCAAAATTGAGTACCTAATTATCTTCATCTCAATTCCTTCTCTCCTCCTCCCTACTCTCTTCTCCTTACCCTACTATCGTATGATTTTTCTCAAATATGAGAAGAAATCGTACTACGACAGGGCAAGCAGAGGAGAGGAGGAAGGAGGAAAGGGGGGAGGGATATGGAGATAAAGGATGGAAGATAAGAAGGAGGGATACCTACGAAGGTGGAGGAGGAAGAGGATGAGTGCACGGTTGGAAGTGACGGAGGAGGACGAATATAAGCACATCACCGGTGGAGGAGGAAGATCAAGTGGGGAGCAACGTAGGAGCCAGTGACAGTAGAGTTGAGATAACCATCATCGGGGACTGAGAGAACCAGCGGTGATAGAGGGGAGAGATGGGAAGTAGCATCGAAGCAAATCACTAGACACATATTCCAGAGAAACGCAAGCGGGTAGGGGAGATAGGGGAAAGAGTTTCACACAGGGTTAAGTAAACAATATATATTAAAAAAATCGATGTTGTAGAATATTTTTTGTTGGTTATAGAAAAAAGCAACCACCCAAATAATACTTTCTTATCAGTTGTAAATGACTAACCGCCACCTAACCTCGCAATCCAGTAATATAGACACCCTCGATTGCCTATAGAAAAACCGACGAGAAATATGAAGTGGAGGTCGGAATATTTCTACGGATCACATGACGTGAACATCTTGTCATTCGCAAATAAAACAACCTCTGAGAAAGAGCAATTATTTTTTCACAGGACAGCTGGCGTGTATACCACTTTATCCTATCGGTTGTTTTAAACAAAACTGACTACATAGTTTTTTAACTAGAAAATGAAATACTCTGAAAAATTTTGCGTGAATTCTACTTTTGCAGGTCATTTATAGCGTCAGTTTTTATGATAACAAACCAACGGCAAAAAGGAAGTGTAGCCCATGTTTTCTTGATTGATCAATCCACAATGGTTGTCTACTTATAACCGACACTATAGATACTACCGTCGATTTTTCTTAAAAAAATAACCGACGCCATATCCCCGTTCTGTAGTAGTGCGTTGACTTTGATAAGACAAGGTTGAGTTTTTAATGGTCCGTGTGGACTGCTGTTGAGGCGAGGAGGCTGTTTTCTTGCCACTAGGAGGACCCTGTCAACAACCATCTGTTGTGCCAGACCAGGAGGCCGATGATGACATCCATCAAGGTGCAACTCGACAAAGTAACATGTTGCCACAAGCATTGTCACTGGACTTACTCCAAGACCATGTACATGTCTTACAACCTTTTTTGCCAACGTGAAATGAACCTGTAGGGTCACACACACTAGGACATGTTCATGGAAGAGGAGTTTCTCCATAAATCTTGTTTGGATTGATTACTAAAGGAGTTTAGTAGTTCAATTAAACACCCAATCGATTGATAGCTCAAAATCATAGTGTTCAAGGTGTTGGATTAGATGATTAGAGTATCAGATTTATTGAAACTGCAATTGACTGATCTGCTGCCCCCAACCGATCAGCTCATAGAGATGAACTGATCGACTCAGGCTGGTGAGCCGACCGGCTCAGGTAAATGAACCAATCAGTTTACATTGTTGAACTGGTCGGGTGACCAACCGATTTGGACAAGGACTAATAGTTGATTAGTTGGAAACAAAGATGGAAAGTCAATTTGAGTTGGACCAGGACCACGAACCGATCGGCTCATGCTTGAACCTATTGGCTCAAGGGCCCAGACGATCAGTTCAGTGCTGAACCGATCGATTCAACTGGTGTAGTTTGTCAAATTTTGTGGAAAATATCGAATCCTTCTAATCCTGCTTTAATCTCGCATTGCCCGGGGTAGAGAACCCTGTCTGATGACCCTCCTATATATATAGGGGTATTGGGGGCTTCTCAGATAGTACAACTCATAACACCAGTTGCTCTGCAAAGTTGTCGTTCTTTCTGGTTGTGGTAACTAGGAGAGCTCGAGCAAGTGCTACCTGACAAGGGAGGCACAACAAGGGAAAGACAACTACAGAAAAGTGATTGGTTGTAGGAGAGTGTGTTGGTGACTAGTATGCTGACAGGAGGGTATGACTCCTTCTGGTGCCTTACGAGACAAAGCGACCAGAGTTCTAGGCAGTCCGTGTGCACGACTGCAGAGGCGGGAGACTTTTGTCGCTCGAAGGACAGCTGTCAATCTCGATAGTCCCAGTGAGACCAAGAGCTGCACAGACACCGTCCAAGTCTGGAGGTGAAGACCGCGCAAGCCGCGAGGTAACATCACTGAGCAAGCCTCGAGACAAGGTATGTCTCTACAAACCATCCTTCCTATTGTATAGACGTTGACACGATTCTTTTATACTGGGTTTGGGGAGAAAATTTTTGTTTCTGCTACCTCCTCTAAAACCCAACAATGGTATCAGAGCCATGTCAACTACTCTATATACTTTAGGATTATCGATGTGATCGATTTTGGTTTGTCGCCTTTATTTATTGCATACGATGCGAATAAAATTAGCTTTATGCATGTCCAATCCTAAATCCACAAATACCAATATACATATATGATATGTAATATGAATGCACTCGATATACGTCACCCTTAAATGAGTTTTGTGGTGGATGTATAGCATGGTTAGGGCCAATAAACCCTATGTATGTGTGCTTGGTTGAATGTGGTTACTTACATCTCGATCTGCGCACCAATTCCCTCCTCTTTTCTTGATGTAACTCGAGATAACTCGAGATTTCTTTCCTACCTTTGCTCCCCCCCGAATGTAACTCATGGTTTCTCAATATAAATGCAAATAGGATATAACTTTTATTTCATGTTATGTCAAAGAACAGTGGACAACCTGACAACAACTGAGACAATCAGTTCAAGGTGTGAACCGATCGGTTGGCATTCTAGAAGACCGGTTCAAGGAGCGAGATGAGCGGGTGGTGACCTGAGGAGATGCACGACGACCAGTGAACCGATCAACTGAAGTCGCTAGTCGATCGGCTAGTGGCGCCCAACCGACTGCCCTAATGGTGAGCCGATCAATCATGGAGATGAGTTGATCAAACCCAGAACAATGAAGCACAGAGTTCATCCTGTATAGGTTGCATGCGATGTGGACCTAGATGATCGTGATTCCTCTTGGCTCGAGGAATCACATTAGGATGGCCATAATCATCGCTTTTATCATTTGGCATGTTTTCTGTGGGATATAGCATGTATAAGATACATACTATATATTGTGGTGATTGGATATGTATATGTACCTATAAAAAAACAAATCCCTTATTAAATATTAAGTTATACGCCTTCCATTAGCGACACCCATGAAAAACTCAATCCACCAAGTGTAGGTTACGCCAAAGCGTGGTGCACCGTCCATCTTGCGGAAGTGTGAAGGGTAGACATGTAGGATCTGCCAAAGCAGGATGCATGTTTACCGTGTCGGCTTTTGGGTTAGACTTAACTGATGATTCTTAGAGCGTCTAAGCCCAGAGGCACGTGATGAATGGCAAGGAGTTGCATATATCATATATCCAAGAGTTGCATATGCTGCAATTGGCAAGTGTTGCCTACCTAAATAATCTATATTATGGGCGATCAGCCAAAGCTGACTCATGATTGGAGGAAATATAGATCTTGGACCCACTAGAAGATTGTACGATGTAATCTTCTGAATTGATAGTGAGGGCTGTCAATTTGAACCAAAATAGTGGGAGCGGTAATTAATTAAAGGCCTAATTAACTATCGTCAAATTTTATTCAAATCAAATAAAATCAAAAGGAGTTTTGACAAATGCAATTTTCTCTTGTAGAATGTCAAAAGAATCATCTTTTAAAATGGGTAAATTAATTGAGAATAAATTCCATAACTGGTTAAGGATTAAGAGAAGTGTTCTGCACAATCCAAATATACTGGTAGCCTTTAAGTCCACTCTATGTATGTTTAAGGTGTTATTTGAGACAAATGAGAAGAAGGATAGTTCATTGATAGAGATAAATGGAACGAAGTCTAAGGACAAAGGTGAGGGAGAGAAGGGTTCTCTCGGAAAACCAAATTCTTCTGCACTCAAAACATGGAGAAGATGGAAGGAACGATGGAAGAAGAAGAGAGATATAGATATCTCTACTTCTGGTGTATATGTGATAGAGATTAACTTTACTACTTCTTTGTCATGGGTACTTTGATACCGGATGCGGATCTCACATTTGTTCAAATGTGAAGGATCTTAAAAGGAGTAGGCCTTTAGGGAAAGGCGATGTTGAACTATGAGTTTCCAATGGGGCAAGGGTTGCTGCCAGTACCATAGGAACATATGAGTTAACTCTGCCTAGTGGATTAATAATAAAGTTGAAGAACTGCTATTATGTACCTACCATAAATAGGAATATCATTTTCGTTTCTTGTTTAGACAAGGATGGTTTTGAATTTCTCATTAAGAATAGAAAATGTTCCATTTCAAAAGATGGGATCCTTTATGGCAGTGCCCCAATGTCTTATGGTCTAAACTTGATAGATCTAGAGACAAGTATATACAACGTAAACACCAAAAGGAAAAAACTCAACAACTCAAATAAAACATATCTTTGGCATTGTCGTCTAGGGCACATAAATGAGAAGCACATCTCTAGACTCCATAAAGATGGTTATATAGACTCTTTTGATTATGAATCAATAGAGACATGTGAATCTTGTTTGTTGGGAAAAATGACAATAACTTCCTTTTCAGGTAAAAGTGAGAGAGCCAGTGATCTATTAGGACTCATACATACTGATGTATGTGGGCCTTTTAGAACTAATGCCAGAGGTGGGTATCAATACTTCATTACCTTCACTGATGACTTCAGTAGGTATGGCTATGTGTACCTGATGAAACATAAGTCAGAAACCTTTGAAAGGTTCAAGGATTTCATGAATGAAGTACAGAACCAACTTGGTAAAAGTATTAAAGCACTTCAATTTGATCAAGGTGGAGAATACTTAAGCCAAGAGTTTGAGGACCTTCTGCGAGCCTGTGGTATCGTATCACAATGGACTCCTCTTGGAACACCATAGCATAATGGTGTGTTTGAAAGAAGGAATCACACGTTACTTGATATGGTGCGATCAATGGTGAGTGTTGTTGATCTTCCGATTTCATTCTGGGGTTATGCTCTTGAAACTACCGCGTTTACACTTAATTGAGTACCATCTAAATCAGTTCAAAAGACACCATATGAGATATGGACTGGGAAGCGTCCCAATATGTCTTTTATGAGGATTTGGGGATGTGAGACATATGTCAAGAAAATGTTTCCTGACAAGCCGGGCCCTAGATCTGATAAATGTTATTTTGTTGGATATCCTAAGGAGACCAAGGGATATTACTTATTCCACCCAACTGACAACAAAGTGTTTGTTTCTAGGGATGTTGTGTTCCTTAAAAAGGAATTTATTTCTAAAGGAAATAGTGGGAAGAAAATAGAGCTTGAAGAGGTTCAAGCCCAACAAGAAAACATTGAACATGTGGATGTACACGAGGAACATAGAGGTTCACAAAGTCTTGTGGAATCTCAGTCTCCTCAAGTAACACGAGGACCTCGTAGATCTAGGAGGACACGCCTTCAACCTGAGAGGTTTGGATACCTTGTGACTCAGGAAGGTGGTGAGTTGATCATAGATGATGATCCAACTACCTATCTAGAGGCTATGGAGGGACCAGATTCTGAGAAATGACTTGAAGCCATGAAATCTAAGATGGAATCCATGTACTCCAACAAAGAATGGACTTTGGTGGAACCACCCATAGGGTGCAAGTGGGTCTTCAAGAAGAAGACCGACATGGATGGCAATATGCAAACTTATAAAGGCAGATTGGTTGCAAAGGGTTTCCGACAAGTTCAAGGTGTTGACTATGATGAAACTTTTTCTCCAGTTTCCATGATTAAGTCCATCATGATCATGCTTGCTATTGTGGCTTACTATGACTATGAGATTTGGAAAATGGATGTTAAAACCACATTCCTTAATGGGAATATAAATGAGGATCTGTACATGACACAACCTGAAGGTTTTGTAGATCCAAAGAATGCCAATAAAGTCTGTAAGCTACAAAGGTCAATCTATGGATTGAAGCAAGCGTCTCGGAGTTGGAATCTTCAATATGATGAGGAAGTCAAAGTGTTTGGCTTTATTTAAAATGAAGATGAACCTTGTATGTACAAGAAAGTTAGTGGGAGCATGACCAAATTCCTCATATTGTATGTGAATGACATACTATTGATTGGGAATGATGTCACAGCCTTAGAGAAGGTAAAGACTTGGCTTGGGAATACTTTCTCAATGAAGGACTTAGGTGAAGCATCCTACATTCTAGGTATTAAGATCTATAGAGATAGATCTAAATGGCTTCTCGGACTAAGTCAAAGAACGTACATTGAAAAAGTGCTGAAGCGGTTCAACATGGAGAACTCAAAGAGAGGCTACATCCCCATGCTACATGGAGTCGCCATCTCTAGAGCTCAATGTCCCCAATCTTATGAAGAGAGGGAGCATATGAATGGGATCCCATATGCATCAGCCATCAGATCCATCATGTACACTATGTTGTGCACATGCCCAGATGTCTTGTATGCTCTCAACATGACGAGAAGGTACCAGTCAGATCCCGGGGATGCTCACTGGACAGTCGTAAAGAACATCCTCAAGTACTTGTGAAGGACTAAGGATTAGTTCTTTTTATACGGCGGCGAGGAAGAACTTGTAGTAAGGGGTTACACTGATGCAAGCTTCCAAACCAATATATATGATTACAGATCGCAATCAGGATTTGTATTTTTCCTAAACAATGGAGTTGTGAGCTGGAAGAGTTCCAAGCAAGAAACAGTTGTCGATTCTACTACAGAGGACGAGCCTATCGCTGCTTCACATGTAGCAAAGGAGGCTGTGTGGATTGGGAAGTTCATCACTGAACTTGGTGTAGTTCCTAGTAGCTGTGATGCAATTGAGCTTTATTGTGACAACAATGGAGCTATTGCTCAAGCTAAGGAGCCCATATCACATCATCGGTCTAAGCACATACTGCGGCGCTTCCATCTCATACGAGAGATGTGAAAATTTGCAAAGTACCAACTGAAAACAACATAGTTGATCAACTGACTAAGGCCCTTTCTCAGCAGAAGCATGATGGTCATGTTAGGTCACAAGGACTGAGGTTCCTAGGTGACTGGCTCTAAGTGTAAGTGGGAGTCTGTTGGTATGTATGCCCATAGAGCAAGTCATGTGATGATTGTAATGAGATACTTTGTAAATGATTTGAATAATAATAAAGACAATTTCCGATCTATATGTTTTAACTGTTTCTGAGATGATAGTGTAACATGATAGATGTCTAAAGAATTGTTTTACTCGATGACGTATGATTTTGGGTTGAGGACCTAAACGATAAGATCACACAGATGTTAAGGGTATATTTTCTTGTTCAATCCCTAGTCGGTTGTTATTGTGGAACTAACCATAGACATCAATAACACTAAAGACTAGATTGTGTGTTGGTTGATGACAGAATCTCATTAGTCATAATATAGTGATATCAAACCAAGCACATAGGTACTTGTTAGAGAACAAGTGTACCAGACAGACCCATCATAAGAGTGACACATGGAATCATGATTTGGTAGTCACAGTCAGCTCTCACAGTGATGGTGGTGAGTGTGATTGTTCGACCTGAAATCACTACACTCAACACATGTCATTGGGTACACTTTGACATCATCAAACGCAATACTGAAACATGGATTTTTATAAAGGTGATGATTGGGTGACTTTGACACATGGGGCTTTTGAGGGGTGAGTGATAGATATGGGATTTGTCCCTCCTAAGGGAGTTTGATATCCATGGCCACTTGATGAGTAGGATTGAGAAAGGCATGTGCATGCATGTGTGAATCAATATGTGATATTGATGTCACACACATCTCACCCAGTCTGCTCTGAGATCAAGGAAATGGATGAACGTTGAAAGGATGACTGTACCATGCCTTGAGTTCATTCAGGACATTAGTGACAAAGGAATTATACATTCACAGTAACATCATTCACAGATTGTATGATTGAAAGTTGTTCTCCAACTTTCTATTTCACTTGGGTAGCACTGATGTGTGACTAGGCACCGCTCTTTGCTTGTGAAGTCATAAGTGTTATGGACTTTCACTGCCAACGTGAAATGGACCTACAGGGTCACACACACTAGGACATGTTCATGGAAGATGAGTTTCTCCATAAATCTTGTTTAGATTGATTACTAAAGGATTTTAGTAGTTCAATTAAACACCCAATCGATTGATAGATCAAAATCATAGTGTTTAAGGTGTTGGATAAGATGATTAGAGTATCAGATTGATTGAAACTGCAATTGACTGATTTGCTGCCCCAACCGATCGGCTCGCAGAGATGAACCGATCGGCTCATAGAGATGAACCGATCGGCTCAGGTTGGTGAGCCGACCGGCTCAGGTCAATGAACAGATCGGTTCACATTGTTGAACTGGTCGGGTGACTAACTGAGTTTGTTTCACTTGTTTACATTCGATTTGGACAAGGACTAATAGTTGATTAGTTGGAAACAAACATGGAAAGTCAATTTGAGTTGGACCAGGACCATGAACTGATCGGATCATGCTTGAACCAATCAGCTCAAGGGCCCAGATGATCGGTTCAGGTCTGAACGGATCGGTTCAACTGGTGCAGTTTGTCAAATTTTATGGAAAATATTGAATCCTTCTACTCCTATTTTAATCCCGCATTGCCCGGGGTAGAGAACCTTGTCCCATGACCCTCCTATATATGTATAGGGGTATTGGGGGCTTCTCAGACAGTACAACTTAGAACACCAGTTGCTCTACAAAGTTGTCGTTCTCTCTGGTTGTGGTAACCAGGAGAGCCTGAGCAAGTGCTACCCGACAAGGGAGGCACAACAAGGGAAAGACAACTGCAGAAAAGTGACTGGTTGCAGGAGAGTGTGTCGGTGACTAGTACACCGACAGGAGGGTATGACTCCTTCCAGTGCCTTGTGAGACAAGGCGACCAGAGTTCCAGGCAGTCTTTGTGGATGACTGTAGCGGTGGGAGACTTCTGCTGCTCGGAGGATAGGTGTCAATCTTGACAGTCTCGGTGAGACCAGGAGCTGCACAGACACCGTCCAATACCAGAGGTGAAGACCACGCAAGTCGCGAGGTAACATCGCCGAGCAAGCCTCAGGACAAGGTATGTCTCTACAAACCATCCTTCCTATTGTATAGACGTTGATGTGATTCCTTTATACTAGGTTTGGGGAGAAAATGTTTGTTTCCACTGCCTCCTCTAAAACCCAACACTTATTATATTATATCTTTTACTTACTTATACTTGACTCTGGTATCTCTATGGTACTACGTCTGTTTATTTGAAATTTATAATACAACATGTATATCATTCTAAACTTGGCAGACCAGTATATTCAATATACTATGATATTCTGAGTAATCATCATACTATACATACACGCAGACTAAAATTCTTAAATAAATGGAATACATGTCAACTTGGCACTTTATGCACTAGAATCATGCAATTGAACCTCTTAATACACTGATAATACTGAATTGAATGCTTAACATATTGTTTACCCCTTTCTTAGGCTTTCTCCTTACTCATGCACATATAGCACTTCTCATGTATTCAAACATATATCATGTCTACTAATATAAATATTCTCATTCAACATTTCTCACATTTATGCATGGCATCGATAACATACCTATCTAGGGTATGTCATATCTCCACTTGCAATAGCATAAAAACATATGCATTTCATGACAAGTATTTGAGTTAGAAAATCCAATCATAAACAAAGCATATATGCATATAAGATAATATTCATATAAAATCCCATAATATCCCATGAATCATTTCTATCAGCCATTTACTACTAAATTAGATATGTATACTTGTAAAAGCATACTAGATTGGGTTTTCATTCTTGATTACTTGCTATTCACAGGATATGTATTGTGAATATTAGAAACTCTATTTGTCCATATATCAAATCAAAGAGATCAAACATGTAGAATTATATGCACTAGGAACATAAGTAAGATCATATAAACATAAATCCAAATTTTAGCTATAATGTTGTTCAAGCACCCGAATAACTTGAAAATTCCGATCTTCAGAAGATTCTCCATAAAATTCTTAATTTTTTAGTATTCAAGATACATGGATATCTATATCCATGTAATCATATAAACATTTTTAGATCATAGTTAGAACATGAATTGAAGTATTCTATAAATTGAATTCAAGAACAGTTCTTTTCATCTATTATCATCTAGGAAGAGATCGAGAATATAAATTAAAACCATCTAATTGAGTACAATTGACTGAAATACTCTTTTACCCACTCACCCTAAGCTATAAAACAGCTTAAAAATGTATCCCATATCTGAAAATCTCAAATCCATATCAAAACCTGAGAAATCACCACTTTCTTTTTCCTTTCAACTCAAAAATCGTAGAATTGAAGATTAGAAGAGAAAGAATGAGAAAAGGACTTGATTTGATATGATTTCAAATCCAAATAGGAGAGGGACAGAATCTTGACATCTGAGAGAAGATTCACCATGAAACTATATCCAAAGAAGCTAAACTTACATGATTTCATCATTCCTCAAACTGCAAAACCCTAGGTCAGCATCTCCATCACTTTCTCCTCTCAAATCCTAACTCTCCCTCTCTCTCTAGGATTTCGTTTCTCTGGATTGAATCACGAATTATGAGAGCTCCTTGTGTGTTAGGTTGACCACATAGAGCGATTGAGCTACTTGGGTCAATTGCACATTGACCCCTCACTTTACTTTCTCTTATTTCAGCTGAATTTTATGTCATAAAAATATTGATGTAATTCATCTACTAATAAGGTCTAAATGAATCCAAAAATTATGAAAATTTTACATGTTGTTTAAGATTGAGTTTTAGATATCCAGTTAAAATTTCAAATCATTTGTTGATACCCATAAATAAATAAAAATAAAACACTACACTACTAAAAAGCACTATGTCAGCATTTTGGTCAAAGTATAGTTCGACTGAGAACCACATTCAAATAACACTCAAATATTCTGAAATTTTTCTCTAATATGCATGATTGAGTTATCCATATCATATCCAAAATTCAATTAAATAAAAAAAATTTTGAAAATATGAAAAATCATTAACCACACTGCTATCCTGATCAAATTCCATATGCATGTACTATCAGAACCCTAATTTTTTCCGATTAGGGTTTACATTTCTCAAACCCTAATTCTTCAAATTAAAATCATAGTTAAAGTTTCTTCTTAGATTTAAAACATCACAATTGATCTACTATCATTAATCAAATCTAAACGATGTTCAATCTAATCAAGCATGTAATCATTCAGGTGAACCCTAGTTTACCAATTAAGCACAAATGTGGTCATTACAATTCTCACCCCCTTAAAAAGTTTCGTCCCCAAAACATAAATACACAAATAAAGTATATTCAAAGTTTATTTTAAGCTTATGAAATCTTACATGTCATTACATTCTTATATTTTATACTTTGATGTAGTTTTCAATGTTAAGTCCTTTATTTCTTTTCTAATCACAACATGTTAAAACAATTCTCAATGATAACAAACAAATTCTCTATGCCACAATCAATCATAGCAGAGAGAGAGAGAAACAACCATTTCAATATTTTTTATACTCTTAAGGTGTTACCTCAACATTTATAATCTGATCCAACTATCTCAATTCATACGGCTCAATATGTACTATTGTTATGTATTACCTCTAAGTCAGAAAAGAGAGTTCACCATGTTCTTTTGAATTTTTACTATTGTGCTACTCAAATAGAAAAACAATCTTGAGTTGGAAGACTAGATTCAACATCAATTGTACAATACTACTCATGGCATCCCTATTGCATCATGTATTCATAAGGTGAAACATTACCATCACATTCCATATTATTCTCAAGTATGAACCCACACATAATTCAAGGTTTAACCATCTGGTTATAGCATAGTAGGGTTTCAACAACAGTAACAAAGTAGTCCATGATTGTATTAGTCATTCAAGGACTATTCATACCCAATTACCATCACTTAATTATATTAAACCTAGGTATAACAAGCTATACCTCATTAGCGTTACATATCAATACAATATGGTTATCATCCCTTCTATTCATATGAGTGAATAGGTAAGACTACCTTATTCAGGTTAACCCTTCATTTGTTCCATCATTATTCAACCCATATCACCATACCACAATTGTATAATACTAAGATGGATTACTGGTATTTAATGACTACAACTATCAGACACCTTTAATTAACATATTGCTTGCACATGTACACTGAAATCATACATATAACCAATTTACATCCCTTAATATACATTCAACAAATTATACTTCTAAAAACAAATTTACATATTACTAAAAGCCATTTTTTTCTCTTATCTCTCTCCTCATTCACTATTACTTATTTTTTTGCTACTTATACTTGTCATTTTAATCATGTAGATTAAACATTCCTAAAATTGAAACATACAAGGTACAAATAGATCATTCATCATTCTTGCTATCACTGCAAGAATTTATCTCATATCACACTTTACTCATATTGTATTTCTCCTTTTGTTCAAAACACACTTGTTACATTTCAAATTTATATCTTACTCTTTACTCCGAATCATTTCCATATTGTTTATCTACCTTTCAGATTAGCTATCTTTAAACCCTGGATTACTATCAGTGCTATTTTACTTCTCATAATACAAATCTCATGATCTTGTTTTATATAGATGCTAGTATTCAAGGTCAAATCACTAGTGACATCCTTTGAACTACTACAACTCTAAACATTCTATGGTTTGGTCCTTATCAGTAGCATGACGTTATTGTGATGTGACCTTTCTCCC
Source organism: Alisma plantago-aquatica (assembly GCA_963693085.1). Taxonomy (NCBI): domain Eukaryota; kingdom Viridiplantae; phylum Streptophyta; class Magnoliopsida; order Alismatales; family Alismataceae; genus Alisma; species Alisma plantago-aquatica. The sequence goes on from OY856409.1 coordinate 1,430,892,204, forward strand.
TTAATTTGAAATTCAAACTTTGGATCTAACAAGTTTTACTAAGGTATTTCTTATATTATCAATTGAGTTTTCTTTCTCTTACTTGACCTATTCAGATAGATTACATTCTCAATTTACCCTACTAGGTTTCATCATCATATTGTGTGTCATTATTACATTCACTAGATGTCTCTACCACGGTGGTTATGCATCATATATGATTCATTTTCTTATCACTTCATTCCCACATTGCTCTCATTAAAGAAGATATGTAAGAGAAGATGATTTTGAGACTTATAATTCTTATCTTCAAACATTCAATAATACATTTCTCATATGTAGGTTTAATTAATTATCAACAAGGATACTTGACTAATTAGCACTTTCTTGAATCTCACAACCTCTTTCTTTTATACTCTATATTACTCCATTATGTTTCAAACCCTTCTTTACTTTTCATAATCCCCTTACCATATACTACTATTCCACATGTCATCTTTAACTTCTAGTTTTCTCTTATGATCATGTTGCTTCTTTTATGTGTATGATCAAGTATACCATGTTGCATATATTTCCTTTTATCCTTCTACTAATGTGAAGTTGAAATTCTAAATCAATAATCTCTCTACTAGTTTCAACTCATGTTTAATACATTACATATCCTTCATTTTAAATCAAATGGCTCATTCATGGGTGAAACAAAGTTTCTCTTTCAATCAAGTTTTTCCTTCCCAAATATAGTCTACCTTTGTATGACTTATTCATTTATTTAGCTACACTTTTGTTCTTCTTTTAGAAACTAGTTTGTTGTTCTATAGAGACTTAGAATCCAAAGGCAGTAAGGATGAATGTATTAAACTTATTAATACAATTATACATTCCATACTCTCAATTATATCATAACCCTCATTCCTTAATCAAGCTCATTATTTCCAACATTTCTCTTTGTTTCAACTAAGTTTCTTATCCTACTTTTATGATTTACATGCTCATCTAGTTCTCTTCACTTTAACTCTTCTGAAGACTCTTCACTTTTATGTACTTATTGTATACTTAGCTCTTTTCTTCTATTTTCCCTTTGCTTTGGAGTACATAACAACATTGTACTCGATTATATAATCCATTCCTCATGATTGATTCTTACTATCTTGGCCCCTTACATACTTTTCTCATATCTTTTCCATATTTCATATTTAGAGTTCATATAATACTAATAATTAAACTTAATCTAAACCTTATGTCGTGTTCCTTTATTCCCAATTAAGGTTTCTCGAATGAGGCCCCAAAGTTGGATCTCAGATATCCATTTCAACTGATTCTTAGTTATCCCAGTCTTTCCCTTATACTTCAAAATCTTAGAGTATATACATTCATACTAGAATTTAGATCTAATCTATCCAGAATTTATTCTTGTTATGTTACTAATAGGAGTCATTAGATCCCAGTAATGCATCCTGCCAGCTGGACCAGGCCGAACCTGCAGTCCTGAAGCCAAGAGCTACTAAGGATTAATCAACTCCTATTCATCTCAAATGTGTGGAAGAAAACTTATCCACTTAGGAAAGCTCATTCAAAGATCATTTCTAGTCTACTTGATACAAAGAATGTAATCAATAAATGCTACAACTGCATAGTGTAGAAAAAATCTTAAAGACCCATATATATTTCAAAATACTGAATATCTGAATTCAAACATATAAGAGGTTTTTTATTCATCTCCAATAAAACAACAATATGAAATGAAAGTTCTATCTCATTTTATATTTATGCTCATCATGTTACTTATCTTGTTTCTAACCCTGATATTTCTAGGATTCCTCTCTAGACCATCCTTCCACTGTATACATGGCCAGGGTATACATGAAAGAATAGACAAAGTAGCTTGATACTGGTTGATCCAAGTACTCAGATACCAGGCCAGGATATCCAAATACTCAAATCCCCAGAGCTAACATCATAACATCTCCTATCTGCCACACTTATGACTCTAACTTACTAACTTAATGGTCCCTGAAAACTCAGCCTAAGCTCTGATACCAAGTTGTTACACCTCGATGTCACAATTACCATTAATAATGAGATTAGGGCATAAATTGAGGATTTAACGTAATACATAGATCACCCTTCACTTTTTCTTCCACATATAGAACTTCTCATGTATTCAAACATATATCATGTCTACTAATATACATATTCTCATTCAACATTTCTCACATTTATACATGGCATCGATAACATACATATCTAGGGTATGTCATATCTCCACTTGCAATAGCATAACAACATATGCATTTCATGACAAGTATTTGAGTTAGAAAATATGAATCTCATAAATAAAGCATATATGCATATAGGAGAATATTCAGATAAAATCCCATAATATCACATGAATCATTTCAATCGGCCATTTACTACTAAATTAGATATGTATACTTGTAAAAGCATACTAGATTGGGTTTCCATCCTTGATTACTTGCTATTCACAGGATATGTATTGTGAAAATCAGAATCTCTATTTGTCCATATATCAAATCAAAGAGATCAAACATGTAGAATTATATGCACTAGGAACATAAGTAAGATCATATAAACATAGATCCGAATTTCAGCTATAATGTTGTTCAAGCACCCCGAATAACTTGAAAATTCAGAATTTCAAAAGATTCTCCATAAACTTCTTAATTATTTAGTATTCAAGATACATGGATATCTTTATCCATGTCATCATATAAATGTTTTCATATCATAGTTCGAACATGAATTGAAGTATTCTATAAATTGAATTCAAGAACAGTTCTTTTCATTTATTGTCATCTAGGAAGAGATCGAGAATATAAATTAAAACCATCTAATTGAGTACAATTGACTGAAATATTCTTTTACCCACTCACCCTAAGCTGTAAACAACTTAAAAACATATCCCATATATGAAAATCTTGAATCCATATCAAAACCCTAGAAATCGCCATGTTCTTTTTCCTTTCAACTCGGAATCCCTAGAATTGAAGATTAGGAGAGAAAGAATGAGAAAAGGACTTGATTTGATATGATTTCAAATCCAAACAGGGGAGGGATGGAATCTTGACATCTGAGATAAGAATCACCATGAAACTATATCCAAAGAAGCTAAACTTGCATGATTTCATCATTCCTCGGACCGCAAAACCCTAGGTCAGCATCTCCATCACTTTCTCCTCTCAAACCCTAACTCTCCCTCTCTCTCTAGGATTTCATTTCTATGGATTGAATCACGAATTATGAGAGCTCCTTGTGTGTTAGGTTGACCATATAGAGCAATTGAGCTACTTGGGTCAATTGCACATTGACCCCTCACTATACTTTCTCTTATTTTAGCTGAATTTTCTGTCATAAAAATATTACTGTAATTCTTATATCGATAAGGTCTAAACACATCCAAAAATTATGAAAATTTCACATTTTGTTTAAGATTGAGTTTTAGATCTTTAGTTAGAATTTTAGAACATTTGGTGTTACCAATAAATAATTAAAAATAAAACACTACACTACTAAAAAGCACTCTGTCAGCATTTTGGTCGAAGTATAGTTTGACCAAGAACCACATTCAAAGAACACTCAAATATTCTGAAATTTTTCTCCAATTTGTATGATTGATTTATCCATATCATATCCAAAATTCAATTAAATACAAAATTTTTAGAAAATATGAAAAATTATTTACCACACTGCTATCCTGATCAAATTCCATATTCATGTACTATCAAAACCCTAGCTTTTGCCGATTAGGGTTTACATTTCTCAAACCCTAATTCTTTAAATTAAAATCATAGTTAGAGTTTATTCTTAGGTTTGAAATATCACAATTGATATACAATCATTAATCAAGTCTAAATGATGTTCAATCTAATCAAGCATGTAATCATTCAGGTAAACCCTAGTTTACCAATTAAGCACAAATGTGGTCATTACATTGATATATTGGACTAAAGTAATTGTGGTAGGGCCACAACACCACTGAGTCAATGGCCTAAGTAAAATGGGTGGAAGTAGCGCACCCTAGGTGAAAGTAGCATGCCTCTGTATATATCAAGGTGGAAGTAGCACACCCCGGGCAGAAGTAACGTCCCCTAATGGTTACACATAAGTGTCTACAATAATTAAATCAGTCGAGTTACCTAACATGCATAAATAGAGTGGGAAGATAGTTTACATTCACCATTCACATTTCCAAGAATAATAACCAAGCAATTGGGGTCATTGACCCAATTCAACAAGATAATAATAATATTCAGAAGAATAGCAATACATCCGACTAAGAGTATATGATTTTTCCAACAAATGGAAAAAGAGCAAGTATTTCAAAAGCTGCCTCATTTTAGAAAAAGTTAGTCATATAAATGCCCATTTCAAAATAGGGAGGAGTATATACCTCCAGTCCTGTCTAAGTCAAATAAATAATCACCCAAGTCGGAGCCAAGTTTAATATCACCACCTAAGCATAAAATGGTACTTAATATTAATAATATATCACATGAGGTAATTTATCTTCCTAAAACATTCTCCCAGAAATCTCATGCTCGGGTCTTGAAATCAGTGTTAATAATTCTGGGAAACCCTTCTAATTTCAAAAACACATCTATTTTATTCTATTATCCATGTACTGATTTGTTACTGACTTTTCAAGTTGGACTCATAAAAAGAAATTAAAAAAATGTAAAACATTGCCCTTTCTCCACTAGTATTCTAACTAGTCCACGCCAGCAGACCTATTCAACATGAGGCGATTACATCTAATACACACTCTATAGGAGCAACCCCATAGGGTAGTGTCTCACAGCAAGGGTGAATCCTTGTTTGTGTCTACATCCTCATCTGTGGATGGTTTTGTGGTTCTTGATCAGGGCCATAGCTCTCTCACCAATCATAAAGGGAAGAAGAGTATCGGAACTCGTTGATGTCAAAGTAGGTTCGACATTCAAGCATAGTGTAAATCTGGTGGAAAGGAACAGACAAGTGTCGAGCCTAGCAGAGTAACCCAGTGGCCGTAGACCATCCTCACCATCTTGCAAGGTCAGGCACAACTAACTGATCCAAACCCCTATTCAGGTTTATCGGCAGTCAACTGTGGGTTGGTATCAGCAGTACACAAACATAACAGAGTCATTCATAGCAGAGAGGAGACCAAAATGATCAAAGATTCGTTCACAAACACTTCTAGAAATCACCATTGTGCATAAACACGACTCACATAGTAGGTTTCATCAATACTCCCAACGGCGAGGACCGAAGGGGAAGAACAGGGACATCCGTCGACCCATGAACTGAAGCCCACATAGAACGATTTGAGACTGGGAAACAGAGGTATAGGTTCTAAGGACGGTTCATTTACCTATAATCGACACAAGACTACAACCCATAGCACCCCCACACACTTTGTCACTGAAGACGATAGTAGCTCCGACACGAGAAGAAACGTTTTTCTGAGGGAAATGACTGGATGAATCACTGGGAAAAGAGCCATCATTTGCTTATGGGCTGATATCGCGGCGTATGGAGTTAAGAAGAGGTGGCGGTAAAGTGCCTTCGACAAGAACGACGGAAGACAATGAGGTAAATTTAGGCATCTGGAATAAGAGAACCATAGGCCTTAAATTAGGGTTCTTTGTGGTCTCTATGATCTCCTAAATTCAAAACCAATGAAACCATCGATAATCATGGTGATCGGTGTGAGCAATTGGTGGAGGCATCACTATCGTTCTGTAATGCCTGTGTGTGATTGTTCGTCGGGATGAAGGTAATGTCTTGTCCCACCCACATTACTCATCTGATATTAAGTCTACTATCCCATAAGTACCAAGATCAAGCAGTGTGACCCTAAAAGTCCATATCAAATACGTCAGGTGTTAATACTAATAAATGGGTGTCAATTAGCCTAATAAAGGATAATTCTTTTTCTATTATAAAAGGATAGTTTTTTTATAGTTTCTCCTCACTAAAACTCTCTCTAGGGTAATAGGAGATATTTCATCAGATCTAGCTTCAAACTTAACATTATGTATGATTATCCCACAACATGTGAATTAAATTTCCAAAGTTTCTCAATGTCACACCCATGAATGATTATCTGAATGGGTGGTGATACAAAGTCAAAACTACCCCAAGATTATTATCAGGGTCAAAAATTACTACTCAACAAAGTTTAAGGGAAATAGGATTTAATATTTATTTTTTTTAGGAAAAAGGAAAATAGAGGTGATACCTAGACTTGAGGTGGTAATAGACACTACCCTTTAAAGATGATTTTGTTCCCGAAATCCACCAAGCTACAACTTAAAATACTAAGCTATAATTTTCTAACCAATTATGAATTTCTAATTCACTAGACAAAGTTAATATAGGGGTCCTAGCATAACATAGTCACATAACAATTGTATATATAACCCAATGTGAATTTACATTACTTTATTCATCACGTCTTATTATCTTCTCATATCGTGAATTGGTCTAGGAAATTTATACTATGATTGAGGATTATATCATCGACTTTAGTTCTTTTTACTACATAATTAAGGAGGTTTGTCCATCATACTATTGAGATGTTTCGAATCCCTTTTATTAACATTTTTTGATGCTAATAACCATTGATTACAACTATTCACTAATTTAAGTTACATACATAAGTGTACAAGGCTCCATCCCTTAAAAGGACCAATCTAACCATACATTGAGTTAAGAGAGGTAGCCGACAAGAATGTAGCTATTATATTTATTCTTCTTCCTATTAAATCTTATATCACACTCATGCTTAGGGTCAGATGGTTGAACAAAAGAGTCAAATATTTCTTCACTAAAGGGCCTATCTACTACTAAAACTTTCTTGTGGTGGTGACTTGGTTCCAAAACCATCGATGAAATTGAAATTTTTTTATTTTTGTAAATATAATATAATAATGAAAATATGTTTGAAAATGAAAACCTAGTGATGGGAATCCAAAATGGCGCCAAAATCAATCTGAAAACCAAGTTAACCACTTTTACCATGAACCACATATACTATCACCCAAACGTCACCTGATCTTCACAAATGAGGCTTCTCAACACACCTCATCAAAGATTACAACATGCATCTGCCAATTCTAAATCAAGGGATACATGTTTCTTCTAGCATGCAGTGAACCTCTAGTAGGTCCAACTAGGCACGGCCTTCATTATTTCACCATTCTCTCAATTGTGATCTATGTCATCACATCCCAAAACATCATTTATTTATAATACCATGGACAACCATAATAAGAAGAGATTAGGGACTCTGCTACCTTAGTTGACTTTCCTCCATGGTGTTAAGACAAGCGTAGGTCAACTAGATAGTAAAACTACTCTCTATATCATACATTAGGTAAACTAATTACACGATGATGATGAGAGAGTGGTCAACTCTTTTAAGGATCAACCCTAGATGTACCTACCTCACATGACCTTCGTGTCGGTTCACATCCAAAGCTTTAAGTAATAGAGTATCAATTGTAGCTTCCAAATATAATTGTGTCTCCACATGTCCTCAGGGAAAACCAGCATGGTACAAAGTTTTATTATGTGATCCAAATATGTGATCACTTTGTTATAAGACAAGGAAGATCAACATCATTCCTACCTTATGGGTATGTGAGGAATAAAATCTAAAGGATCATTACTTGAAGCATATATCTTCCTTCAACAAACCCTCATTTATGAGATATCACAAGTTCAGCTAGGAAAGTATCCAACTCTTGGGTGGCAACTGTTAAGAAAAACTATGTTGAGATAACTCCAAGTTGCTAGAAAGACTAGACTAACCTTAAAGGATCTAGTTCATATCATCATGTGCTATCACAGAATACCTCAAAGTCTAAAAATCATGTCAACATCCTAAGTTTGTATCCATGCATGCATAGTTCACATAATGCATGTATCATATGCTAGGAAACAACAAAAGCAAAAGGTTCAATGACTTTTACTAGGGTTACACAAAATTATGTGAGTTCAAGTCAACCTACTCTTTCTATAGTAGATGAATTGTCCTCCCCTAAGACGGGAGGTAGAGGCTACTTCCTAGGAGAGGCAACCTTTATGTATAGGAAGCTATGCATATAAAGAGAGGGTAGGATTTGTAAGAGTTCACCCAAACTAGGTCATCCACATACTTTGATTGGAATGCATATATACCACCAAATTAGATAGGGATGAAATCCCAATTGGTAAACATGACAAATGTTTAGGTATGATAACAACCTCTAAAGGATCATCTATCTATTAAGGAACAATCTAGGATAACTTGAAATAGTCTAGTTACCAACTGCTTAGGCTCTGATACCATTCTGTAAAGAGTGGGACCCGATAGAGGGCCCACTCAATGGTTAAAACATGAGCCATGAAATAATTAAGCAGTGAAAAACATTACTATTTACAAAGTTACAAAATATGCCCATGTACATAACTTTCTCACCCTAAGAGTGGTACAAAGAATGAAAACACTACATTTATATACACATGATCCCATATGTAGAGGGTAACAAGGCTATCTCAAGTTGTCCTTATGTCCACCAATTAGCTCACAATCATCTTGAATCTCTGTCCTGTAGAACACCTACACCTGGGTGGAGGGTACACCCAGAATAATAGGAAAACAAGGTATGAATCAGTAAAAGTTGAGTATGTACGTTAAAAGATTAACTAGGACATTTAAAAAGTAAAGTAAGATGTTCCCATAAAAAAGGGGGCCATTAAAGTTAGGTAAGTTTCAATGAGAAGCAACAAGAGAGAGAATTTCTAAAAGAATGAGGCATATAAATAAATAAGTGAAATAACACATCTTGCCATTAACCATTCACAATATCACAACAATCATAATAATTTGCATGTAGGTATATTGGACTAAAGTAACTATGGTAGGGCCATGACACCACTGAGTCAATGGCCTAAGTAAAATGGGTGGAAGTAGCACACCCTAGGTGGAAGTAGCACGCCTATGTATATATCAAGGTGGAAGTAGCACACCCCAGACAGAAGTAGCGTGCACTAATGGTTACACATAAGCATCTACGATAATTAAATCAATCGAATTACCTAACATGAATAAATAGAGTGGCAAGACAGTTTACATTCACCATTCACATTTCCAAGAATAATAACCAAGAAAGTGGGGTCATTGACCCAATTCAACAAGATAATAATAATATTCAGAAGAATAGAAATATGTCCAACTGAGACTATATGATTTGTTCAAAATTTTTAAAAAGAGAGAGTATTTCAAAAGCTGCCTCATTTTAAGAAAATTTAGTCATATAAATGTCCAATTCAAAATAGGGAGGAGTACATACCTCCAGTCCTATCTAAGTCAAATAAATAATCACCTAAGTCTAAGACAAGTTTACTATCACCACCTAAGCATAAAATGGTACTTAATATTAATAATATATCACATGAGGTAATTTATCCTCCTAAAACATTCTCCCAGAAATCTCATGCTCGCGTCTTGAAATCAGTGTTAATAATTTTAGGAAACCCTTCTAATTTCGAAAACACATATGTTTTATTCTATTGCCCACGTACTGATTTGTTACTAACTTTTCAAGTTGGACTCATAAAAAGAAATAAAAAATGTAAAACATTGCCCTTTCTCTGCCAGTATTCTAACTAGGCCACACCAGCAAACATGTTCAACACGAGGCGATTACATCTACCACACACTCTGCAGGACCAACCCTGTAGGGTAGTGTCTCACTGCAAGGGTGAATCCTTATCTGTGTCTACATCCTCATTTGTGGATGGTACCGTGGTTCTCGATCAGGGCCATACCTCTCTCACCAATCATAAGGGGAAGAAGACTATCGGGACTCATCGACGTCAAAGTAGGTTTAGTGTTCAAGCATAGTGTAAATCTAGTGGAAAGGAATAGATGAGCTTCGAGCCTAGCAGAGTAACCCGGTGGCCATAGACCATCCTCACCATGTTGCGAGGTCAGGCACAACTAACTGATCCAAACCCCTATTCAAGTTTACCGGCGGTCGACTGTGGGTTGTGCCCGACATCACACAAACATAATAGAGTCATTCATAGCGGAGAGGAGACCAAAATGATTAAAGATTCATTCACAAACACTTCAGAAAATCACCATTGTGTAGAAAACATGACTCGCATAGTAGGTTTCATCAATACTCTCAACAATGAGGACCGAAGGGGAAGAACAGGGACATCTGTAGACCCATGAATTGAAGCCCACACAGAACAATTTGAGACTAGAAAATAGAGGTATAGGGTCCAAGGATGGTTCATTTACCTGTAATCGACCCGAGATCGCAACCCTAGAACCCCCACATGCTTCGTCGGTGGAGATGATAGTAGCTCTGACGTGAGAAGCAGCGTTGTTCTGAGCAAAATGACCAGATGAATCACTGGGAAAAGGGTCGTCATTCACTTATGGGCAATCTTACAGTGTATGGAGTTAAGAAGAGGTGGTGGCAAAGTACCTTCGATGAGAACGGTGGAAGACAACTAGGTAAATTTAGGCGTCTGGAATAAGAGAACCATAGGCCTTAAATTAGGGTTCTTTGTGGTCGCTATGATCTCCTGAATTTGAAACCCGTGAAACTTTCGATAATTATAGTCACCGGTGTGAGCAATCAGTGGAGGCATCACTATTGTTATGTAACGCCTGTGTGTGGTTGTTCGTCGGGATGAAGGTAACGTCTCGTCCCACCCACATTACTCACCTAATATTAAGTCTACTATCCGATAAGTACCAAGGTCAAGCAGCGTGACCCCAAAAGTCCATATCAAATACGTTAGGTGTTAATACTAATAAATGGGTGTCAATTAGCCTAATAAAGGATAATTCATTTTCTATTATAAAAAGATGGTTTTTGTATAGTTTCTCCTCACTAAAACTCTCTCTAGGGTAAAAGGAAATATTTCATCAGATCTAGCTTCAAACTTAACATTATGTATGATTATCTCACAATATGTGAATTAAAATTCCAAAATTTCTCAATGTCACACCCATGAATGATTATGTTAATGGGTGGTGATACAAAGTCAAACCTACCCCAAGATTATTATCAGGGTTGAAAATTACCACTCAACAAAGTTTGAGGGAAATAGGATTTTAGATTTTTTTTTAGGAAAAAGGAAAATAGAGGTGATACCTAGATTTGAGGTCATAACTATACACCACCCCTTAAAGAGGATTTAGTCCCTGAAATCCACCAAGCTACAACTCAAAATACTAAGCTGTAATTTTCTAACCAATTATAAATTTCTAATTCACTAGACAAAGTTAATATAGGGGTTCTAGCATAACATAGTCACATAACAATTGTAAGCAGAACCCAACGTGAATTTACATTACTTTATCCATCACATCTTATTATCTTCTCATATCGTGAATTGGTCTAGGAAATTTATACTATGATTGAGGATGATTCATCAACTTCAATTTTTCTTTCTACATAATTAAGGAGGTTTGTCCATCATACTATTATGATGTTTCATATCCCTTTTATTAACAATTTTGATGCTAATAACCATTGATTACAACTATTCACTAATTTAAGTTACAGACCTAAGTGTACAAGGCTCCATCCCTTAAAAGCACCAATCTAACCATACATCGAGTTAAGAGAGGTAGCTGACAAGAATGTAGCTATTATAGTTATTCTTCTTCCTATTAAATCTTATATCACACTCATGCTTAGGGTCAGAGGGTTGAACAAAAGAGTCAAATATTTCTTCACTAAAGGGCCTATCTACTACTAAAACTTTCTTGAGTGGTGGCTTGGTTCCAAAACCATCGATGAAATCCAAAAAGTTTTCTTTTTGTAAATATAATATTATAATGAAAATATGTTTGACAATGAAAACCTAGCGATGGAAATCCAAAATGGCACCAAAATCAATCTGAGAACCAATTCAACCACTTTTACCATGCACCACATATATTACCACCCAAACATCACTTGATCTTCACAAAAGATGCTTCTCTACACACCTCATCAAAGATTACAACATGCATATGCCAATTCTAAATGAGGGGATACATGTTTCTTCTAGCATGCAGTGAACCTCTAGTAGGTCCAACTAGGCACGAACTTCATTATTTCACCATTCTCTTAATTGTGATCTATAGAAGTTTTTGTATATGCAGTAAATCAAGTTAAGTCTAAGGTTTTTGGTTATATTATTTGTCTATTGAGATAGTTTAATCAGCCTTGCCAGACTTACAATGTTGTTCTCAAGCAATTGGACATTATAAACCAAATAAGTATATATCTAATCAATTATTAACACAAAATTATCAACATACCTAGGTTTTACTAACCTATTATAACAAGAAGAAAAGAATTTTTAACCTACTAATAATTAGGAATGAATATTAACCATGGAACACTACCCATTGAAGCCTACAACGATATTGAAGAACAGGAAAAGCTATCTTTTTATGTATTTTATTATTTATGATTGTGGATTAAAGCCCTAGTTGTGGCAATATGCCTATTTAATCGTTCTTTACTATGAGGTTGTTGTGAAAATACAAGTATATTGGTAGACATTGAATAGATACTACCATCAATGAGCCCTTTTATGAAATTACCCAAGGAAAGGGCATGGAAACAAACCACAACTACTTCCACTCATAGGTGGATCAAGTCCACTACAAGTTCGATAATTGACTACAATGAGAAAGTGAACTGAAGGATTCAACAAACACTACTACAGAAATAGCGTTCAGTGTCGCTTTTCTGGGCGTCGGTTATTTCGGACAACCGACGCCTATAATATTCGGCGTCGGTTATTTATACAAACCGACGTCTATATTTGAAGACCAGCCAGACACGGGTACCGCTTTGTATTCAACGTCGGATGAGTGTAACCAACCGACGCCTAAAGGCGCCCGCGAAATCCAATTTTCGAGCGAAAAAAATCTGGGTCACATATAACGTCGGTTGTTTAACAATTCACCGACGCCTATGTGAAATGAAATTTTGCGCGAAAAGTTCCACTTTCGGTGTCAGTTATCCTTGGATAACCAACACTGATAATAGTTCCCGCCAATTAATTTGGGGTAAAGATTGTCTAATTGGACGTCAGTTATTACGATCAACCGACGCTGAAGATAATAGGCGTCGGTTGTCCTAGATAACCGACGTCGTTGACCAACTTAATAGAGGCCCGATCACCCGACTCTTCCCCCTTTCTTCCTGTTTCATCGATTCTCCTGTGCGCTCTCCCAAAATCGCCACCTGGTGCCTGGTGCCTGCTGCTTCTCGCTCGCCGCCGACGATCCCTGCTGCTGCTCTGCGTCGTCGCCGCCGCCCGCCGCATTCCTCTTTACGCCGCCACCGCCCGCTCCTTCCTCCCTGCTCACGCCCTACTGTGACGTTGTCTTCTTGCTTGCCTCCGCTGCTCACAAGGTATTAGCCGTAGTACCTTCTTCCTTGTCTTCTTCCTTGCCGCCCGCTGCTCTGCTCTGCTTGCTGCTCTGACTTCAAAACCTAAGACTAGTTAGTGTTCTACTTCTTTCACTGAGAACTGAGAAGAATGGCCTACCACGGCCGTGCTGGGCAGCACGGCCGTTCTGGGCAGCACGGTCGTACTGCCCAGCACGGCCGTGGTAGGCCAACACAGCCACGGCCGTGTCTGATTTGATTTAAACCCTAATTTGATTTAAACTTGTCCATTCTAGCATCCTAATTTGATTTGATTAAACACTAACATTGATGAAACCCTAACATCAATTGTGATGAAAGCCTAACATGTACATATCTATTATTGTGTTTGTTGGCCTAGAAACCCGTCTAAGATTGACTCATTAGGAGTAAATCTTGGATAGTCCCCGGTTTGGGACTGTTCTTGAACACCTAATCTCACTTAGGATGTAAGTGTATAATGTGTATTGGGTTTTCAAGAAAATTTCGGTAGCATTTACTCGTTTGTTCTCTAAGTACATATGTACTTAGAGAACAGCGGGGAAATGCTGCCGAAATTTTCTTGAAAACCCAATACACATTATACACTTACTAGTGAGATTAGGTGTTCAAGGATGGGATAGGTGGTACACATTTATTATATATAAGAATGACATCACATGTGTTTGTTGGCCTAGAAAGTGAACAATCATTGTTCTTTATATTACTTGTACATTGGTATAAATTAGAATGAACAATCACTAAATTATATACTATTTGTATGGAGTCCGGCTTCATTGTAGATATCTATTATTGTGTTTGTTGGCCTAGAAACCCATCCAAGATTGACTCATTAGGAGTAAATCTTGGATAGTCCCCAGTTTGGGACTGTTCTTGAACACCTAATCTCACTTAGGATGTAAGTGTATAATGTGTATTGGGTTTTCAAGAAAATTTCGGTAGCATTTCCCCGTTTGTTCAAGGATGGGATAGGTGGTACACATTTATTATATATAAGAATGACATCACATGTGTTTGTTGGCCTAGAAAGTGAACAATCATTGTTCTTTATATTACTTGTACATTGGTATAAATTAGAATGAACAATCACTAAATTATATACTATTTGTATGGAGTCCGACTTCATTGTAGATATCTATTATTGTGTTTGTTGGCCTAGAAACCCATCCAAGATTGACTCATTAGGAGTAAATCTTGGATAGTCCCCAGTTTGGGACTGTTCTTGAACACCTAATCTCACTTAGGATGTAAGTGTATAATGTGTATTGGGTTTTCGAGAAAATTTCGGTAGCATTTCCCCGTTTGTTCTCTAAGTACATATGTACTTAGAGAACAACGGGGAAATACTGCCGAAATTTTCTTGAAAACCCAATACACATTATACACTTACTAGTGAGATTAGGTGTTCAAGGATGGGATAGGTGGTACACATTTATTATATATAAGAACGACATCACATGTGTTTGTTGGCCTAGAAAGTGAACAATCATTGTTCTTTATATTACTTGTACATTGGTATAAATTAGAATGAACAATCACTAAATTATATACTGTTTGTATGGAGTCCGACTTCATTGTAGATATCTATTATTGTGTTTGTTGGCCTAGAAACCCGTCCAAGATTGACTCATTAGGAGTAAATCTTGGATAGTCCCCGATTTGGGACTGTTCTTGAACACCTAATCTCACTTAGGATGTAAGTGTATAATGTGTATTGGGTTTTCGAGAAAATTTCGGCAGCATTTCCCCGTTTGTTCTCTAAGTACATATGTACTTAGAGAACAGCGGGGAAATGCTGCCGAAATTTTCTCGAAAACCCAATATACATTATACACTTACTAGTGAGATTAGGTGTTCAAGGATGGGATAGGTGGTACACATTTATTATATATGAGAATGACATCACATGTGTTTGTTGGCCTAGAAAGTGAACAATCATTGTTCTTTATATTACTTGTACATTGGTATAAATTAGAATGAACAATCACTAAATTATATACTGTTTGTATGGAGTCCGGCTTCATTGTAGATATCTATTATTGTGTTTGTTGGCCTAGAAACCCATCCAAGATTGACTCATTAGGAGTAAATCTTTAATAGTCCCCAGTTTGGGACTGTTCTTGAACACCTAATCTCACTTAGGATGTAAGTGTATAATGTGTATTGGGTTTTTGAGAAAATTTCGGCAACATTTCCCTGTTTGTTCTCTAAGTACATATGTACTTAGAGAACAGCGGGGAAATGCTGCCGAAATTTTCTCGAAAACCCAATACACATTATACACTTACTAGTGAGATTAGGTGTTCAAGGATGGGATAGGTGGTACACATTTATTATATATAAGAATGACATCACATGTGTTTGTTGGCCTAGAAAGTGAACAATCATTGTTCTTTATATTACTTGTACATTGGTATAAATTAGAATGAACAATCACTAAATTATATACTGTTTGTATGGAGTCCGGCTTCATTGTAGATATCTATTATTGTGTTTGTTGGCCTAGAAACCCATCCAAGATTGACTCATTAGGAGTAAATCTTGGATAGTCCCCGGTTTGGGACTGTTCTTGAACACCTAATCTCACTTAGTATGTAAGTGTATAATGTGTATTGGGTTTTCGAGAAAATTTCGGTAGCATTTCCACGTTTGTTCTCTAAGTACATATGTACTTAGAGAACAGCGGGGAAATGTTGTCGAAATTTTCTTGAAAACCCAATACACATTATACACTTACTAGTGAGATTAGGTGTTCAAGTATGGGATAGGTGGTACACATTTATTATATATAAGAATGACATCACATTATACACTTAGGATGTAAGTGTATACCCTAATCTTTTCCTAATATATACTTGTTTCCTAATATATACTTATTTTCTCTGATCATAGAATGGATAGATCATGGATGTCCATTCGTAATCGTTGCATCCCAGAGTTTATATCTGGTCTTGATAAGTTTATTAGATTTGCCGAGGAACATAGGAAAAAACCTACAGATAGGTTCTACTATCCATGTAGGCATTGCGGTAACAACTTGAAAGTCAACACTGGTGAGGAAATCAAAAGTCATGTCATGTACAACATGATTGTACAAGGCTATACAGAATGGCACTGGCATGGAGAGATTTCAAAATCGAAACCAGTAGATGTCGATAGCAGTGCTTGGGTGGAAGAAGAAATTGCCTCCGATGACGTAAATGTGAATGAACCAGTTCCAGCAGACATCGTTGATGCGATGATGGATAGTTGTAGGGTAGAGCACACCGATCCACCTCCTATCTTTAGAAACATTGTGCATGATGCTGAGATACCGTTATACACAGGTTGTGCTAAGTTTACGAAGCTTAGCGCTGTGTTGAGATTGTATAAGTTGAAAGCTAACAATAGATGGAGCGACAAAAGCTTCACTTCATTGTTGACTTTGTTGAAAGAAATGCTTCCTGAAGGAAACGAGCTGCCAATCTCAACATACCAGGTAAAGAAAATGTTGTGCCCAATGGGAATGGATGCCAAGAAGATACACGCATGCCCGAATGATTGTGTATTATTTCAAAAGGACTATGTAGATTTGAAATATTGTCCAAAATGTGGTGCGTCAAGGTATAAATTGACGACTTCGGGGGAGTCCAAAACTG
Source organism: Alisma plantago-aquatica (assembly GCA_963693085.1). Lineage (NCBI taxonomy): Eukaryota > Viridiplantae > Streptophyta > Magnoliopsida > Alismatales > Alismataceae > Alisma > Alisma plantago-aquatica. Next base: position 1,430,909,260 of record OY856409.1, read on the forward strand.
GTTCTCCTGCCAAGGTGTTGTGGTATCTACCTATAATATCACGGTTGCAACGCTTGTTTGCAAATCCGAAAGATGTGAAGAATTTGAGGTGGCATGCAGATGTTAAGAAAAATAATGATGGGGTCCTACGACATGCGTCTGATTCCCCACGGTGGAAGAAGATTGATCTAGTGTACCCCAAATTTGGTGAAGAAGATAGGAATCTAAGACTTGGGCTTTGTACAGATGGGATGAATCCGTACGGGACATTGAGCAGCCAACATAGCACTTGGCCAGTCATGCTTGTTATATACAATCTTCCTCCCTGGATGTGTATGAAAAATAAGTACGTTATGTTGTCGTTGTTGATATCGGGCCCTAAACAACTCGGAAATGATATCGATGTTTATCTTGAACCTTTGATTGATGACTTAAAGAAACTTTGGGCTGAAGGTGTGATGACCTATGATGCTTCAGTAAGAGAGACATTTCGTTTGCACGCTATGTTGTTTTGCACTGTTAATGACTTTCCAACATATGGGAATTTGTCTGGATATAGTGTCAAAGGAGCTAAAGTGTGTCCTATATGTGAAGAAAACACTGATTCAATAAGACTAAAACATGGCGGCAAGACTGTATATCTTGGTCATCGAAGGTTTCTTTCAAAATTCCATCTGTATCGTAGGAAGCGCAAAGCATTCAATGGATGGAATGATGAACGGAGTGCACCTAAACCTATACCAGGGGATGTTGTTTATGCAAGAGTAAAAGACATTGTCAATGAATTTGGTAAGAAATCACAATGTAGTATGGCCACACGGAGTGACAATTCTTCATTCAAGAAGAAGTCAATATTTTGGGATCTTCCTTATTGGAGTTCTTTGACAGTCAGGCATTGTATCGATGTAATGCACGTTGAGAAAAATGTCTGTGATAGCATCATTGGTACTCTGTTAAATATACCAGATAAGACTAAAGATGGGATAAAATCTAGACTGGACCTACGTGAAATGGGAATAAGGTCAGAATTAACAGAATTACGTGAAATGGGTAATAAAAGAACATACTTACCTCCCGCTTGTTACACGTTGTCTAGAAAGGAGAAGAAAACTTTTTGTGAATGCTTAGTAAATGTTAAGGTGACACATGGTTACTCATCCAACATCCATAGATTGGTATCAATGAAAGATCTAAAGTTGATAGGTCTTAAATCTCATGATTGTCACACTCTAATGCAACAAATATTGCCCGTGGCAATTCGATCTATATTGCTGAAGCATGTAAGGTTTGCAATTACCAGACTTTGTTTCTTTTTCAACAGTCTATGCAGCAAAGTTATTGACCCTGATACTCTCAATAATTTGCAAAGAGAAGTGGTTGTTACCCTATGTCAGCTTGAGATGTATTTTCCTCCTTCATTCTTTGATATCATGGTACATCTTGTTGTCCACTTGACTAGGGAAGTGAAAATGTTGGGACCAGTTTTCTTGCATTGGATGTATCCCTTTGAACGATACATGAGCATTTTTAAAGGTGATGTTTGAAACCGTTATCGGCCTGAAGGGAGTATTATTGAAGGTTATGTGGCGAGAGAGGTTATGGATTTTTGCAATGACTTTCTCAGTGGTAATGACACTCCTGATAATGACAAGAATATTGAGGAGGGCAAAGGAATTTTGGGATCACGGGTGAAAGTAATCAGCCGTGAGCAGTTGGTACAAGCTCACTTGTATATTTTACACAATATGGACGAAGTGAGTGTTTATATCGAGGAACATACCAATTTCATAAAGAGACAAAATCCTCGAGCAAGTTTAATGTGGCTTGCTAGAGAGCATAATAAGACTTTTACTAAGTGGTTAGAAGATAAAGTCTTACATCAACTATCTCAAACACCAAATGATATTACAGAAACTATCAAAAGCCTCGCCTTTAAACCAAAACCGAATGTTATGTCTTATGAAGGGTTTGACATTAATGGATTCACATATTACACAAAGCGCCAAGATGATAAGAGTGTCGTCCAAAATAGTGGGGTCACTCTTCAAGCGTCGACTATGTACTTTGCAAGTGCAAAGGATAAGAGTCCACGTGAAGCTAAAATGTCATAATACGGTGTCATTGAAGACATTTGGGAGTTTGACTACATAGATTTCAAAATTCCGCTCTTTAAATGTAATTGGGTTGATAACACCAAAGGAATTATAGTGGATGAATTGGGTTTCACTTTGGTGAACTTTAAAAAGATTGGCGAGAAGGGTGAACCATTCATATTGGCATCACAGGCGAAACAAATATTCTATATCGATGATCTTGCAAATGATAAATGGTCGGTTGTTTTTCATGGTAAAAGACAGTTCATTGAAGATCCTATAGATGAAGAAGAGTACTATGATAAGTATGATGACTCCAGTCCATTCTCAGTTGGGTTGCCAACTCCACAAAATATTGAAGCTAATGATGACTTATATGTGCACGGAGATCACAATGAAGGATTGTTAATTGATAAAAGATCACAATTTTAGAGACATGTATGTTTATACAAATGCTAAATGTTTGCCTTTTTCTAGTTAATACAAATGTTAAATGTTTGCCTTTTTAATGACATTTTCAGATGGCTGACCATGATGAGCATGATGTCCATGATGAGCATGAAGTCCATGATGAGCATGCTGTCCATGACGAGCATGGCGAGGATACCAATGTAAGTTCTAAACACATATCCTGTATTTCTATAAAATTCATTATCTTCTAGTTATGTCATATATCTTATATTTCTATATTGGGCTAATTCAGTGTGTTTATTTTTATCAAATTTTAGGTTGATGATGCACATGTACCCACTGAAGCACTGGAGCAACTTGATGCGCAGCACCGAACACTTAACAAGAAAAGGGGCATCACTCTATTGAAGAAGTTAATAGCTCTTAGTGGCAGTGGATCCAAATTGGTTGTGGAGTTTGATAATGGAGGAAATGCAATTGGAGTGAACCGCAATAATTTTGTAAACTATCTTGGGTGTACCACTCGGAGCCATTGTGGTGTTAAGTATGATAATTGGCATAAAGTTCCTCAGGGGAAAAAAGACTTGATATGGAAGGATTTATGTGTGAGTTATTATTATTTGCAATTCTATTTTGTAGATTACAAATTCTATTATTTGCAATTCTATTTTGGATACTAGTTAATAACATTTCTATTTTACAGAATCTGTTTGCATTGGATGAGAAGTTGCATCGTAAAAGTGTGATGCAACGCGCTGGAAAGATTCTTAGGAATTATAGGACAAATCTGAACAGAGAATACATAAAAGAGGGTGATAAGAAAAAGAAGTCAGCCCTTGAACAATGGAACTTCTTGGACAAAGAAGATTGGGACAATTTTGTTGCTTCAAGAAAATATGAAGAATTCAAGGTATTAGGTGCCACTCCCAATATAATTAATATACATTGTATTCACCTATTCAAGATTAACATTTAGTGATACTAACCAAATCATTAATGTGCATACTAACTAGGCCCTCAGTGACGCACAAAAAGCAAGGCGTGCACTGAATGTGCATGACCACACTATGGGTCCAAAAGGCTATGCAAGCGTTCGCCAAAGACTACATGCGGAGTATGCGGCTACTCAGGAGTCTGCTCCTACTCAGGAGTCTGCCACACCCATGCCTCGCCATGATATCTGGATAGCTGGGAGGCAAAACAAGAAGGGTGAAATAAAGAAGCTTGTAACTGCTGAGGCGGCTGCAAAAATGGTAAAATACAACTCTTAGAGCAATCGTTTGAATATTGATTATTTGTGGTGTTAATTTACCAATTTCTGTTGATGGTGATTAGCGGGAGCTGCACGAGCAGAGGAACAAGGCACATTCATCCCTCAGGGCACAAGGGATGAATTGACAGTTGCTCTGGGTAACCCAGAGCATCATGGACGTGTTAGGGGTGCAGGCGCTGGTGTGGGCATCAAAGCATTCTTTGGGCCATCCCAGCGCAAACCCAGAGCGGGACTTTCTCAAGAAGAGGTAACCTATTCTTTTTTTAGAATGTTACCGCAAAAGGAAATTCAATAATAAGAAGCTAATGTTTCTTTTATCCATGTATAGGAGAATAAGAGAGTCGAGGATATAGTTGCTAAGAAGGTCAACGATGTAGTTGCTGAGAAGGTCAAGGAAGAATTGCTACGGTGGCAGGCATCTCAGGCTTCCAATCAGCCTATGACGACCCACTCTTCTCCTGATGCACAGACTGTGAGTAATCATGGAGACTCATCGCCTAACACGTCTGCTGTAAGTATTGTTTATGACATTGTAGCTAGTCTTTTCAAGATGATATGTTTTCAAGATGATATGTATATATGTATAACATTCTTTACGTAAATTTGTAGGCATTGAAGCCATGCCGCTTAAGAATACAAGACTATGTTGTTGCAGAGGCGTAGGCTTACCTGTCCCTTCCTGGGAAAAGGTTTCACGGGACTCCAATGCCACAGGGCTACGTTCGTGTGGGCCCATTACGTGTGTTACCCGATTGGAGGGAAGCTACATTGTCATATCCCCACCCGGATATTGATACACTTGTTGAGGCAGAAGGTGGGGTCATATTGTGGCCCAAAGCAAATGTCGTCTACACTACTGAAATTGTAAGATAAATTTACATTGATTTAGACTGTTAATGTGTATATATGATGTCAACTGGTCTGAAATTATATATACAGGTTAAAAAGAAGACACCAAGAGCACCTAGGCCTCCACCTCCACTTCCCGCATTGCCAACTTGGGTTCCAACTGACCTAACATACCCATTAGGTCCTGCTTGTAGGGGAATGGCATGTTGGCTACAGGCACATAATATACATTGCCCGATAATTATTTCTTTAGATGCAGATTATGCAGGTCAATCATACGATAGCTCTTTATTTATACAAGATATTATTGAGCTGTTTATGTATGATTGGCTGAATACATCAATGATAGAGACATGGATAAGGTGAGATCTTGTTTATACATCCATATACCTTGTGTAAGATCTGGTGATCTGGTTTCTTATATATTAATGCATACGTAATACATGTTTTGCAGCTACTTAGTCGAAGATCATTGCAAACAATTTGCATTTGATCATGTGGGATTTTTTATTCCATCATTGATTAGTATGGTAGCTAAAGACCCTGATAATGTTCAACAATATTGTATAGATGCTTTTACCATTTTTGGTCAGCAAAAGAAGATGATAATAATAGCTCCATTCAATGTCAAGTAAGTTTACTTTATTTATAATTTGGACTTAAGAAAATTCCATTTTTATTGTGCATTTTGAGTTATTAATTGTTAACTTTTTACCTCTAGCGGTAAACATTGGGAGTTACTAGTTATTGTCCCTGGGACGTTCACTGTTTATTATCTAGATCCCGCGGGAAGTACATTAAACACTAAAATTGGACACGTAATGAGAATGCCATTATTCTGGTGAGAAATATTTCATTTTTGTATCTGTTAACATCTGTTATTACATTACTATTTACTTATGTAATTTACTGTGTTATATTAACATGTAGGGGTTTTATGCATTCAAAAAGGCTGGAGGAACGGTCCCAAGGAAAAAGAACCATCCAATAAATTGGCAGAACGTACAAGTAAGTTCCCGACTCCAATGTATATATTATTGATGTGAATTGTGCTTAGTTGTATTATTTTGTATGTTTCAATTTATAGTGCGCTACACAAGACAATGGTTGGGCATGCACATACTATGTGATGCGATTTATGCAGATGATTATCAAACATGTCGCATTGGACATCGATACCATACATGAGGTATTATATATAGTCTCATTAGTTAGTATGAAATATATCAATCTTATTTTTATATTATTACTTATATATATACATCATTCTCTTTACAGGTGTTTAAAACTGACCACACTATCGGTAAACGCTTAAAAAATATACATGCTCCATATACGATGGAAGCATTAAATGAAATAAGAGAAGAATGGGCAAAAGCCATACAAGCAGTGGCAACTGTAAGATATAATTGGGATGTTGATAGCGATAATGAATGATACTTTGTAAATGAATATTTCTGAATGTTAATACATGTATTTGAATGTTTCTATATGTGTGAATGTGAGAATTGAATTGATGTCTGAATGTATCTACTTGTGTGAAATTTTCCTTGGGACTTTTGCAGGTTTGTGGCCTGTTTGTAGGCTGATATCAATGGATGTCGTAAACCTACAATTCAGAAAATTGAACTGCAGGTTCTCATCCTGCTGACCAGCCACAACAGGCCTGCAAACTGATATGAAAAAAAAAATAGATATAGGCGTCGGTTATTTACAGAAAACCGTCAGCAAAGACCTACAGCGTCGGTTATTGGATAAAAACCGATGCCTAATATTACAAACAACCCGACCGTGCAGGAAAGCACGGCCGTGGTGGAAAAGGCGTCGCTTATTCATATAAAACCGACGCCTATAGTACTAAACACGGACGTGCAGGGAAGCACGGCCGTGTCGTCTTGAAGTATTGCGTCGGTCTTTTAGTAGATAACCGAATCAGAATGTGTCCCAGATGACGCCGTTTTCTGTGGCGCGAACCCTTTTGGCGTCGGTTATCTACTAAAAGACCGACGCCTATATGTTAAATAGGCGTCGGTTAAAAAACCGACGCCGAAGTGTTCGACCTTTAGCGGTGCCCACATAGGCGTCGCTCAGAAACCGACGCCAAAGGGGGTTAAACAACCGACGCCAAAGGCTGTTTCTGTAGTAGTGAAAGTGCAAAAGAGATGGAAGGAAATGGAGAGAAAGGAAGAGGAACCCTAGTTAGCACATTGGTCATAGCTTTTCTAATAATATTCTAAACCATATATAAATTACATTAATGAGGATAGATATAAACTACAAATTTAATAATATATATGTATGTACCATATATAATATATACAAATGCAAAGTAGAAATATGCTACTTACATGTAAAAGATGTTGGTATTATGAGGATATGACCTCATTAAACTAAATAATATACAGAATAAATTCTTAGAGTTTGTGACTACTAATAACTAATAATCTCATTTCATTTTCAATGGACTATTATAAAAAAATCATTGAACCCTTCCTGATATATCTAAGGAGTCCAATAAATTGCATTAATGGCATGGGTAACTAACTCATTTAGGTTGCAAATCATATTCCAAAAAGTTAAACTAACTTTTTGTGTGGAAAAATAAAAGAGGAGATATTATGATTCCAAGGTTGTTGCTAAAAGTTTCAATGAGAAGACAAATAGAATAACATCAAATATAAACTTTGAATATGTGTAGGGATTGACTATTAACATGAAAATTATCTTTCAGGATAAATTCAAACTAATTTTGCGCACATATATTAGTATTTGAGAGTCTTGTATACATTCCATTTTGAAATTTTCCCATAATGTATATTTTAGTGATTGGTCATTAAAAGAAAATTCATCAATACTACAAACATTAAACACATGAAAACCTCCATAACCCTTGAAGGTCTTCATATGAATAAAGCAACACGAGGAACACCCAACCACCTGCAGCAGAACAGAAAAATATTAGTTAATATCATTACTAAGATTTCAAATATGATAAAGACACATGTTTGATTAAGAAAACTTACACTTCTACAATGTAAGATTATTAAAATAGGTATTCTATTAGAGTAAAGCAAGGTTCTAGTCTTTATGCTTTACCCAAAGCAACATAAGAAGGGAAAAAATCAATTGATATTGACTAATATGAATGGAAAGTAGACGCTTTCTCACTTATAGAGATTATTTTATCAATTCTGCACTGAAAACCAATGTATAGGTTGCATGGCGCAATATGGATCTCTCTTCTTTAACTCTTTGGCACTAATCTAACCATATGCTTAACCACCAAAGGGTGCAAAAAATCTCGAAGGAAAATAGTTTGAAACAATGTACTTGCATTAAAAATATCTGACATGTCCAAAAAGAAAAGTTAATTTGTATCATAAACTACCTCACAGTGATGTTATGAGGACTAGGTGCGAATTTCTATGACTTGCAGCTTGGTAGCATCCCCGTGTGTCCCTGACTAAGAACATGATTGCAATTGCATTTAGAAATGATGGTGTCATGTTGAATGAGGATAATATTTGGAGTTAGATCAGAACGTTAAAGACAAATATGGCTGACATATAGGAAACCTTGATCATGAGATGGGCCTAACAAATCCTACCAGTAATCACATCCGCCATGAGGAGGGTAATACAAGGAAAAGGAAAGGCCTCATCGTCTTTTAAGAGCAATAATATCTTCCTAAAACCTGCATTATCACTTTGAGATCAATACAGGAAAACATAAAATCCATTAGCCACATTGAAAGAAAGGAAGAAAAAACCCAACAAAGAATTCGTCCTATTCTATAATTTACTGTCAATTGTCAATTGGTTTGTTATTTGTTCAGAGCAACTAAACACGGATGATATTGTATAAAAGAAAAACAGAAACCAAGACGTTATGATTTAAAGAAAGATAACTTCGTCTAAATGCATCTCTCGTCTGCCCGACAACAAAACAACCAATGAAATCTCAGAATTTCTCTTCCTTTCAGTCATCTACTCTACTTCTCAACTTTTGGCCCACCGCATGCCGATGTGGAAAGCATACCTGATATCTTAAATGAAGTGTTCGACAGCCGATCCCACGTATCAGACCAAATTAGGGGAGTGTTTCAAGAAGATGATGCACACCTAAAGGAAGATCTTTAGTGCTTGGATACTCATCGGTTGCTTCAGGGAGTCGTCGTGGATCTGTAACCTTGGTGTCTTAACATGTCAAGACAACGAAATTAGTGTGGAAAGGGAAGGGTGCAGACTGGCGGGGAATAGAATTTTCTAGTAACAGTGGGCGTAAGAGGAAAATGGAGGTAAAGAGAACGCTCACGATCTAAAAGTCGGAGTATTGATGAGAATTCTACTTTCCGTTGTGGCGGCGCATCTGTCGGGTGAGTCCTGAGTAGGGGTGGTAATTGGGTCCCGGTCGAGTGGGTCCTATTTCAGGTCATATCAAATACACTCGACTCGAATCCGATCCGAAAATAATTTTAGGTCATACAATTCCTCGACCCGAATCCGAAATTACTATTTACGGGTTTGACCCGATGGACCCGGTTGACCCGGAAATACCATGTTATATGCAAACCCGAAAAGTCCGAAAAATACAAACCCGGAAAATCCGAAAATACAAATCCGAAAAATCTAAAAATAATAACCCGTTAGACCCCAAATTGCTGCAGAATTTGTTGGTTAATTAGTGTTTTACAAGCAAAGACTTGTATAAACTATATTATTTTTATGTTTGAATGTGTTTAACTTTTATATGGCTAAAATATGAAATATATATATATATATATATATATATAGTCAGGCTAGAATACACTCGAGTGTACGGATCGCATGAATACACTCAAGTGTGTTTGCATATCAAGATTATTTTTTACAAAATGTAAACCATTGATCTTCACCGTCATACTATAACTAGGCTACATATAAATTTTGAGCCCATTTGGATGAGTGTAAGTCACTCATCCAAGGACAACAAAATCGACGCGCGAAACTAATTTGAAATGCATAATTTTTGCGGTCTTCTTAACATGAGCTATACATATCCAAATGTGCTCAAATTTTGCGTATGAGTTGTTCACAAAATGTTTAAGAAGATCAACGGATTAGATTTTCAAAAAAAATATTGCATCATGAAAAACTACTTGAGTGTATTCCGCTCCGGATACACTCGAGTGTATTCTAGCCTGACTATATATATATATATATATATATATATATATATATATATATATATATATATATATATATATATATATATATATATATATATATATATATATATATATATATATATATATAGAGAGAGAGAGAGAGAGAGAGAGAGAGAGTCAGGATAGAATACACTCGAGTGTATCTGGAGCGGAATACACTCAAGTAGTTTTTCATGAAATTTGAGCACATTTGGATATGTATAGCTCATGTTATGAAGACCACAAAAATTATGCATTTCAAATTAATTTCGTGCGTCGATTTTATTTCTCGTGGATGAGTGACTTACACTCATCCAAATGGACTCAAAATTTTTATGTAGCCTAGTTATAGTATGACGGTGAAGATCAACGGTTTACATTTTTTAAAAAATAGTCTTGATATGCAAACACACTTGAGTGTATTCGTGCGATCCGTACACTCGAGTGTATTTTAGCCTGACTCTCTCTCTCTCTCTCTCTCTCTCTCTATATATATATATATATATATATATATATATATATATATGAAGATCAATTGGGATTTGAAAATCCGAACCTTACCCGTAAATAATTTCAGATTTTTCAGGTTCGGATCATTTCGGGTCGGGTAAAAAAAAATCAAGACCCGAACCCGCTTTAGTCGGGTCGGTCGGGTTGGGTCGAGTTTTGCCAACCTTAGTCCATAATATGTCGTAGTGTTGCGGGGAACAAGGAGTCGGGCGGTTAGTCTAGAAAAGGTTATCATTTTATATAGAGGGCATACAAGGTGCGAATCTGTGGTCAGTACGCACGACTAATTTTCGCTAAACTCTCTCACCACTCAATTAATAAATTGCCACAAATTAGTGTCGATAAATATCATATTTGTTGTAGTATATGGTCGAAATTGAGAGAGACATGTTGGGACAACGTGCTCGGGGCAGCAGATTTAAATCACCTGATGGTAGCACACAAGAGAATCTCACACTATCCTTAAAACTTCCAAAAAGACATGTTTGTTCTTGTATGACTGCTTGGACCCGAATCCAACCTCACGAGGCATGGTGTATCGTGCACATGTGCATGTGCATTGTGGTCAGTGTACCTACCACAAAGTGAACATAATGCAAGCTATAAAACTATTTTTCCTCCTACTTACATGTATTATCTGCTCCTATTTTATACAAAACGCATACAAATCTTAACTCTGTAAAGTGCTAATAAAGCTAAAAGAATTGTTAATACAAAGGTTCAGTGGCTTCAAGATCCCTTTCCTAAACATGCCGCAGCCGATTGCTTACCAGGTTGCAGAGCACGGAGGAACTCGCGGGCAATAGCATTTAGTTTTGTTTTAGTTTTTATGTTTTATCTACGTTTACAAAATAAATATAGAGATAGCTAATAGCTTGTGAGCAAAATCTGAAAGAATATATATACGAGTTAAAAATATATATAGAACACGGTAGAACATACCAATCAGGTGACTTGGTTTGGCTAGGTTATGCAAAAGTTGTCATTCCATATGACGACCTCAACTTATCAGTACTAATAGCAATGCCTGCAGTATACATAACCTCCACGTGAAATGGCAGCTTCTGCGGGGTTTACCGCTTATTTTGGACTCTCCTACCCAATGCTATCTTGCGCAACGCGTCTACAAGACATAATCCTTTATTTTCTTTATTTCTTGAAAAATGGCGTAAAATGCAATTAGTGATGAAGTTTATAAAGTAAAATATATATTTCTTTGTGGCATCATTCTGCGTAGGAAAGGTTTGAGAGTGATAGTCGTTGATGCCTCAACATTCTTCCACGTTGAATCGGACAATATTTAAATTCAGGAAGAAGACAAGTGAGTTTTGTCGATCATAATGCATGTCGCCTTTCATACACTCTCGATTAAAGCTGTGAATCTTATTCTAAAGTAATGTGACTTATGATTAATTGCATTGTAGCATAAGTATGATAGTTGATTGTGAGGGTTGCGACGTTCGGGTGTCCATCATAGAGTTATTGTGATAACGGCATCTTAACAAATAAGAAGAGTCTGCGTGGTCAGCCAAGCAGCTAACTTCGTTTTATAATAAAATTATTTTATTGGTAGTGGTAGGTAAGAGTACATCACAGCGTCGCAAAGTAACCTAGTAGGTAAAATAGACATGAGACGGAACATAGATAAATAAACATTTGGAGCACACCAGTTTTTGTAAGTGGCAAGATAGTGGGAGCTCGTGACTTGAGTTCAAGAAACATTAGCCTGGAAGAGATCTAGAGCCTGCAAGCAGGATGTCGGTGGGCTGGCAGAGAATATCAACCGTTACTGGGTGTTGGAAGGGTCAGCCTGATCGAAGTCCGGGACTTTGTCTACAGCAACGTATGTGTATTTATGATTGATCTTTACTGGTGGTGGGAGGATGTGACTCATGCCAATGTGATTTAGGTAGTAGAACCTGCAAAAGGTCGTAGTCATAATCTTCAATATATATATATATATATTTTTTTTTTAATAATCCAGGGGAGTGGAGTACATATTGTCCAAGGGAGTGGAGTACATATTGTCCAAGACTCTTTTGTTTCTTTCCTTTCGGGTGCACCATAAAATGGAGTATGTGTTTTGTCGACCAACGCGGTCTATATTCATGATTGGTATAAAAACATCCTCTCCAAGGAGGACACATGTTTGTAGATAGAAAATGGTTGGTTTATGTTGAAGGTGAACTTGGGGATATTAGCTAATTCACAACCAAAGAAGAAGTGTAACACAATCTACATGGTCCCAGCATAACATGTAAGAAATTGGGCCATGGATGTTCCTTTTATGAATATTTGGGCCTATTAAAGTTTGTTGGCACATAGGCTTCCGATAAGCATGATGAAATTTGATATTGTGTTAATTTTTCAACAGGTTTTGGTGAAAAGTGTGCATGCACCTCTGAAAGAAAGGAATGTGTAGGCTTTCTTAAGGAAAAATATTCACCCCAAATCCATGAGACAAGGGAGGAGGAGATTAATTTGTGGGAGGAGAGGAGGAATTTGATTTTCTCTGTATTATCATGAGAGAGAGTTATATGGTAGCCTCCTAAAAGGGAGTTAGATCGATGGAATTAAATGAGGTTGGTGACTTTAAAGAGGATAATGTTGGGCATTGTTGGTAAGAGGGGTGCTATAATTGTTTTAAGGTTCGACCCATCAAACCAATCATCTAGCAGAACGATAGGTGTGGTTGTTTATTGGAAAGTTCATAATGAGTTTAGGAGTTTCATGGGATTTAGATATATACATTATAAAGAATATGGGTTTTAATGAAGGACAATTGTAAGGGAAGAGAGGCCATCGAAATTAATATGTATTATTGAGGAATCCTTACTAAGTAATAAGGCTTTGTCCCTCAACCGTGTCTATAACAAAATACTAAACTCTTTGTGACCCCATTTCTTTCAAAAATAAACGGTTGATTACAATGATCTCTCACAATAAAATTAGTGGGCTTCCCTCCCTTATTTCCCTCCAAAACCTGAGTAATACAACAATTATTTCATACTAGCAACACATGCGTGCACATGCACGTGCCCCATTGAACATGTTTATTTAAATTATTTAAAAAATAAAACTTCCCAAAAGGATAACGGTAATCGTGTCATATTGAATATGTTTGTCTTACATTAAATATTTGAAAAATAAAACTTCCCAAAAGGTTAATGATAATCTTCGTAACTGTCCAAAAGGATAATGATGACTCCTCAACGCAAGTTTGAAAGGACGTGACAACTGATTTTATCATGAAAGAAAAAAATATAAAATTAAACAAATATAAAAAGTTGAGAAAAATTGTGAGAAGAGAGAAAATTAAGGAGAGTGCAGCCTGAACTTGCTCTTTTTATAGTAGTATAAATTTAAAAAATAAAACTTCCCAAAAGGATACTGATAATCGTGTCATATTGAATATGTTTGTCTTACATTAAACATTTGAAAAATAAAACTTTCCAAAAGGTTAATGATAATCTTCGTAACTGTCCAAAAGGATAATGATGACTCTTCAACGCAAGTTCGAAAGGACGTGACATCTGATTTTATCATGAAAGAAAAAAATATAAAATTAAACAAATATAAAAAATTGAAAAAAATTGTGAGAAGAGAGAGAATTAAAGAGAGTGCAGCCTGAACTTGCATAGTATAAATGATAAATTCCGCGCTCTCCAGGGGAAACCCTACTGGCCGTCTTTCCCAGGCGCAAATGAGTCCCGTCTCCTCGTGTTCAACCTGACCGGTGACTGCTGCTTCTGTGTCTCAGCGCAAGCAAGGACTCCTGGTCGGGACTCTCAATCCATCTGCAGCGAGCACGTTCTTGGCGGAGTCCGCATCACATTCAAATCATGAGGAGTCCGCGTTCTACAGCAAGGACTGCCGGCCCAGCGGTTTTGACTCTCACGCTTGAGTCTCCGCGCTATACTCTCTGCTCTCTCGTAATTGTCTATTAGTATAACACGTCCATGACTCACGATCTGCTACGCACATCGGCGCTGCTGGCTTTGTGATTGTCAACTATTATTCAATTCGTCCCAAGAATCATTCGATTTTGTCCACATTAATTCGTTCCGCATCAGTTTCGTTTATCATCTCAAATACTTTACCAAATATTCTAGACTCTCCATTGAGTTATTCAGTTGCTTGGACCATCTCCAAGACGAGAAGTTGTGTTGTTCAATTGTTCATCTATAATTCTCTTGTGCCCGACTATGTTCAGTGCCGTGAACAACCATTGACCAAGAAGCAGCTGATGGACTAGAATCAGAGCCATAAAGATGAAAGATGAGTTTCAAAGGATTATTACGGTCTACTATTGTCATGGGAGTATCTCTCCCTTCTCTATTTAATTTTACTCTTGTGATCTATTGTATTAGAAGAGTACTCTACCTCACTTTCTAGAAGGATATGGGGATGGAGAACAGGAAGGAGATCCTGATAAGGATGTGAAAATTGTTTGTTAACATATACAAGAGGAAAGTGATAGGTATGGAGAAAAACTTAAAAAATGTTGTTTGTTATATGAAGGGGATTTTTTTATACAAGAATACCCTAAACGAATATAAATTCAATTTATTTGAAAAGTTCTTTTGCAAAGTGTTTATATAAGTAGCGGAGCTTAAAAAAATTTCTCCGTATGATTCACCATGATTTTCCCCAGGATAAACTTTCCCAAGGATTCACCGTGAATATTTCTCCTTCCCATCACCATGGTAACTAAAATATAATTTTTATTTTCCCACTATTCCCTTCCTCATGATTCACCATGTTACAAAGAACCCTTAAGGACCACCAAGGCATGCCTTACAATCCATTTGAGATTCCACATTATTTAAAAAGTTAACTTTTTTCTATTTTTTCTTCTTCATATCTTGATTAGTTTTGACATTGAGTGCATATGTTACAGGCTATCAGATTTCTCGGGAAGACTATGTATATAGATCAACATAAATTGCACCCACAAAGTATATTCATCAATCCCTATCATATATCCTAGTTCTTTGTACGTCTTATTTTAGATATAACTTATGTATTTGAATCAAGATGCTTCTTGATTAATTAATATTTCACTGGCTTCTTGATACTTAACTATATTATGAGTCTTCTAAGGATTTGATTGCTTTCAATTTCATAAATTTGTAATATCTGAAACATATACATATTTTTATATACGCTAATTAGTTTAATCATTTACACCATTTCTAAAAATGGACTATGTTGTTGTATATAGAGTTTGACCTAGTATCCATAATGGAAATCATGTTGGACATTATGAGAAATGATTGCATATGTGGTTGCATCAAGTTATAATCTTCTTAAAATGTAAACATGTTGCCAATTTATCGTATTTAGTTATTTAAACTGCTTGACCATGTGAAATCTATCCTTTTGCCATATAGATGACAATTATGGTAAATTTCCTAGCAAAAGTATACAAAGCATAACCAAACACATAATTTATTGCATGTTATGTACCCTTACAAGTTATATACCCTTACAAGCTATATACTCTTACAAGCTCTATTTTTACATGCTATGTACCTTTAGAAGCTCTATATTTATATATGTAGGTGTTATCATTTTAGTTGTGCATAATTTATTTTTTTGATCAAGTAGAAAATAAAATTACATTTTATTTCTGTGTAGATGGATTTTCTAGTAGATCGGAGTTGGATGTATATTGTGAATAGAGTGCAAAGTGATATATTCAAGTCAGGGTGAAAAAAGTTCATTGAGTTTGCTCCAATCCATCAAAAATGAACTAGACAAGAAAAATTATTATGTCCTTGTAAGGTATGCTTAAATAGATACCTTAAAATAGAGGAAGAGGTATCCTCACATGTATTACAAAAAGGTTTCATTCATATCTATGATGTTTAGACGTTTCATAGATTTTGTTAAGTTTATTTCATGAATATCTTAAATATTTTAATATGGACAACAAACATTTTATTAATCATGTATAGTTCAGTAAAGAACAACCCAAAGTACCCCTTAATAGATTTTTGGAAAACATTTACTACAAAAGCCCACAAGTGGTTAGTCAGCATGCAACTTTTGATTTCCTTCATTTCTAGAAAGCTTCATATGTTTTCTTATGTCAATTTAAAGTTTCCTTGTATGGGCCTTTATAATTATAGTAAGAAATATATGAAATTATGGAAAATCAAGTAGCAAACCAAGAAGAATCATGTTATGACCGCATCTGAGCTTAATTGGTAAATTAGGGTTTACCTGGATGATTATATGCTTAATTGGATTGATCATTACTTAAATCTAAGTAATGATGATAATTCAATTATGATGTTTTAAACCTAATAAGAACGTTAAGTTTTATATTGTTTGAAAAACTAGGGTTTGAGAAATATAAACCCTAGTTGGCTGAAATTAGGGTTTTGATGGTACATGAGTATGAAATTTGATCATGATAGTAGTGTGGTAAATGATTTTTCATATTTTCTACAAATTTTGTATTTAATTGAATTTTGGATATGATATGGACAAAATCAATCTTGCATATTGGAGAAAAATTTCAGAATATTTGAGTATTCTTTGACTGTGGTTCTCAGTCAAACTATACTTCGATCGAAATGCTGACAGAGTGTTTTCCAGCAGTGTAGTATTTTATTTTTAATTATTTATTGGTAACTCCAAATAATCTGAAATTTTAAATGGAGATTTGAAACTAAATAATAAACAAAATTTAAAATTTTAATAATTTTTGGATGTGTTTAGACCTTATCAATAGACGAATTACAATAACATGATAAATTCTCATAATTTTTGGAGAAGGTTTGATCTCTGAAATACATGAATTCATAGAAACCTTTTTATGACAGAAAAATCTACTGAAATAAGAAAAAGTATAGTGAGGGGTCAATGTCCAATTGACCCAAGCATCTCAATTGCTCTATATGGTCAACGTAACACACTAGAAGCTATCATATTTAGTGATTCATACCAGAGAACAAAATCCTAGAGAGAGAGGGAGAGTTAGGGTTTGAGAGGAGAAATTGATGGAGATGCTAACCTAGGGTTTTGCAGTCCGAGGAATGATGAAATCATGTAAGTTTAGCTTCTTTGGATATAGTTTCATGGTGAATCTTATCTCACATGTCAAAATTTCATCCCTCCTCTAATTTGATCCAAAATGGTATCAAAACTTCCCCTTTTCTCACTCTTTCTTCATAATCCCTCATTTTAGGGTTTTTGAGTTGAAAGGAAGGAGAATTGGCTGAATTGCTAGGGATTTGATTTGGATTCGAGATTTATAGATATGGGATACGTTTTTAAGGTGTTTTCACACCTTAGGGTGAGTGGGAACTTCCTTTAAACATTATATTGCATGAAAATTGGTTAATTCATCCATAATCTTTAATTGCTAGTATGCGACTACAAACCCTGAATTGTCTATTTGTTCTAAGTTGTTGCAAATTGATATGAAATGGATTCTTCCTCTGTTTGGATGAAGTTCAGATGATCAAATCATATTAGAAATGTATACAATACATCCTAATGAGAATTCCCTAAGTATTCACAGAGGTTATAAGAGTAAACTGAAATATTGGGAATTTGTCTATGACTGAAATTTGTTGAATAAGTAAATAGAGAAAATTGCTTATCTAGATCCCCTTGGTTATGAATGATTGTTTATCAAAATTCATAGTACATATGTCATATAATATCTTGGATTTTGTTCAAAGTGAATAGTGTTTGTTTGATATCTCAGTAAAGAGGGTGAAACCCTAAATGCGAGGAAAGTTGGATATTTGCGATTAGATATCGTGAAATCAATTTAAAGGGATTTTCTTGATAGGATAGAATTTATTTATTCAATGTTATTATTGATGCATGATATCCTAGTGAATGTCATGGAAACCCAAATTCAACTCAGTTCCAAGGTTTCATAAATATATTGATTTTATATGATTTGTTGATAGTAGTCTTTATTCAATGAATGTTTATGTCGCATGAAATCTTTATGGGAGCCATGTGAATAAGTTGTTGCCTAGTGAGATGTAACAAGATGTGTGATGGCCTTATAATCCATGAGAATACTTGTACAACCAGTGAAATAAATACCTTGGTCTAAGGACCTAGAGGTAATGGTTACCTATTACAGAGGTAACAATGCTATGTGATGATCTAAGGGTTTGAATACCCATATCCAATAATCATGATAATGATGTGAAGGGATGAGAATTCCTAGTAATGTGATAAGGGATTGAGATCCCAGGTATCATATATTTTAAAGATTTGAAAAGTACGTGATAGATGTATTACACTTTTCTTTGTAGCATTTGTTGTGATTAAATGAAACCTTAAGGGTAGGGTGTTCAATGAATCAAATATTGTGATATCAATGTTCTCAGTTATTATTAATAATTCTTGTCATGTTAAGTAATTAACTCTTAATTGAGTTATGAGATGCACAACTCAAGATTTGGGTTGATATGCAGGTTCTTCGAGAAATTACAGATAACATGCAGGTGCTACTGACGATTACTCATATGTCAAGTAATTAACTCTTATCAGTGTAATAAGATGATAAATTACGCGATTCTAGTGTGTATGAGACAAGTGGACATGCAATCTGTTTATTTAAGAATTTTACTCTGCATGCATGTATAATATGTTGATTACTCAGTATATTACAATGTTTTTGAGTATACTACTCTGTCAGGTCTAGAATGATATTCATGTTGTGATTTTCTAGGAAATAATAAATTATAGATTTAAGGGCCATGACACCGTATAACCCCTATGTGAGGTCTGCGCCTTAGGGGTGAAATGACCTAACCCTGGCAGCGTCCAGTATATGGGGGTCGGAATATGCTATCAGGTGGCACGAGGGACGAAACCCTAGTGGAAGTCTCCTTAAATTATAGTTTGCAGTTTCAAACATCAACCAGAAGTTTTGGTGGTACTAGAGTATAGAAAAGTGTGTCCAACATCAACCAGAAGTCCTGATGGCACGACTTGACTCTCCACATGTGTGCTCAAGTTAGAGGAGGAGTCCAGTTTACGACACAATAGGAGTGTCGAGGCCAGAGAGCCAGTTTCCCTATTGCAGACCAGGAGAGTAGTCAGACTTAGCTATCCCGTGGTGTCGACTAAGTCTTGTATGGTGGGATCATAGTGCACTACGAGTCTTCATATGTAGAGTACACTGCATATGATCAGGGCATAATAAAATGAATGAGAGGTCAAACAAGTGTCTACATTTATTCAATTATTCTTAATATGTTTATAAATTATTAGTTCTCTTTATGATCAATCAAGCATTTCATATATTGATTCACTCTTATGGATATTTAGAGTATCCTGCCATATTTATGATTGTCAATTACTAGACTCTCTAAAGCTTTCTGTTGTTATAATTGATATCATTTTCTCAAAAGTATATTTGTAATTATATCAGTGCTTTAGACTGTTTCTTTGAAGTACTCATTCACTAAGCGAGTAGGCTCACCCCTCTACTCAAAAATTTTGGGGAAATCACATGGACTTGAAGAAGGTCATTGCATCAGAGTAGATCTACCACAAGATTTAAGTTTGAGTATAGTTGAGTTTAGTTGGTACCTATCACTCTAGGTCCTAGTATAGATGTGAGAGTGTTGTAAGTAATGTTTCATATCTTTGTTTCCTTAATAAGAGAGAATGTATCTGATTATCATGTCCTATGTACCTGAGAATGAATGTATGGATGTGTATCGGTTATGTTGAGATCATATTAAAGAAATAAATGTTTAGATTCCCTTTAAAAGTTAGTTTATGTGGTTCAATGTGAGAAAACAAAGAGTTTGAAAAAAGAAGAAAAAGTTAAGGGTGATCTTGGTATTACTTTAAATCCTCAATTTATGCCCTAATCTCATGATTAATGGTAATTGTGAGATCGGGGTGTAACAAATCAGATCTTATACAAGTTGATGAGTGACATGTAAGTCTTATTTGCAAGTTTAAACCTGTAAAATAGGCTAGGATTCGAGGTATTGGAACTGGCCACAAAGAGATGGTACATAAAGGAAAAGCTTTCTGAGTTAGATAAGAAATGCTACTTTAGGAATTCAATGCAAAGAATGTATGTTGCATTACTTAATTATTAATTTTTAGTTAAAAATATTCTTTTAGAGTTATCTTTGTAATTATTTATCATTTTAGGATGAAGTTAAGGAACTTACTTAAACAATAATTTGTTTGAAGAATGATGTTTCTCAAGTAATGAATTGGTATCAACAATCATGGGCAAATTTTAGTTGGATTCTCTATTTCATTGTCATACTATATTTTTTTGACATGATTCATTTGTTTATTCTTGGGTGGTGGTTTTAATATTCAGTTTGCAATAGAACAAACCCACAAAATTTGGACAATGTTGATAGGTTTCACAATACATGTGCTATAAATGAGACTGATGCAGGTTTCTTACATGTACATGGTGGCACAAATAGTCTAAGTGTAGGTTCAATTTGAAACACGACAATACAAGTAGTGTAAATGTGGCCAGTTTTTTCTAGATAGGCATGTTGCACATGCAAGGTAATCAAGCTAGACCTAATACGAGTATGTTTCAAATGCATAGTGTTGAAAGTGGGTCTATTGGAGGCATGTTTTCCATGCAAAGTTCTACAAATGAACACCACCTATATTTCAGCCACATGTACCTCATAACAGCTATAGACTACTTTGGATGTTGATAATCATATACAAAGACTGACATATTATTGTACTTTCTTGAAGGCTACTATTGAAGGTTGGTGCCCTTCTTTTGATAAAAATCCACCAAGCAACCAACAAATGCATAACACAGAAAGCACATCATCCCCAATATCCTTCACACATAGAGTTCATCATTCAAATGAGGTATTCAATATTCTATAAATAATTCTCTTTCCTATGCCATCTTTTAGTAGGTTGTGTTTTTTCTACCATGTATATGCATACCACTATTTGATTGTAAATCTACATGCACAAGACTTGAATGCTCATTGGAGCACACAATTGGATAATCATATTATGAAGATGAATCACTTTATACATCTTTCTAAAATTTCTATTTGATTATCTTCATCATCTTTAAGATACAAATGAATGGTTAGATTATCAAATTTTCCTATTTATATTGATAAGTTAGATTTACTTTTAAAGATGGATTTAGACCATGAATGCACCATGGATTACACCATGATCTAATTATAAGGGAAATTTCACCTTTGTACTATGATCTATGTATTCATCAACCTTCCAATTCTATTGATTTAATGATTGGTGTCATTTTTAGGAGCAAAATGGAGCTAACTGTTGAGGGATAACATTCATGAAGAGAATCACATCATTTAATGGAATCTAAAGACATTGTAGATCTTAGGAATTTCAGACACGATGTGTTCATTGTTATCAATATCAAATTTTATATGTTTCTAGTTCTATTAACATTGAACATGCAATGTATGGATAATATCTTGGTTCAATTACAGTTACTGATTTTGGCGGTTGAACATTCATGTGAAATTTTGGTGTGTGAATGTTGTTACAATGTTATGTAAAAAAATATATAAATATTTCTTGGGATTTAAAATTTAAAAATTCTGAATATAAAAATTCATATTTGTTAGAATAACAACTACATAAAAATTAACAAATTAAATTAAATTAATTAATTAATTAAATCAATTAGTCTCTCATAAATATATTGGTGAATATTTTTAATCCCTAAAAAATGTAGTCATGAGAACAAACCAACCATCAAAGTTGTATTGATTAGGACCATATAGACCCTCAAAAATTATATTAATGAAGGCATCAACCCCTCAAAAATATATTTGTCGGGACCATCAAGTCCCTCAAAAATATATTTGTGAGAACTAAAGAAGCCCTCAAAAATGTATTTATGAAGGCTAAATAGTCCCTCAAGATAACATTTGTGAGGGTCACCTAGCCCGTGACAATTGTATTTTTTAGGGCCACTGGTATTTCTCATAGGGGTTCTCTTCACAGATCATTTGTGAGGGACATGCCCACAACCGTTCCTATTTTTGAGGGCTTGTAGAGAGGATTTTGTCATAGGATTGGTATGTGAAGAAAGGGTATTTTTAGTGATATTTTGAAATGAAAGAAGTTTTGTATTTTTGAATTGGTCTCCAAGGGGCAAGTGGGAATAATACTTTATGTTTACAATTAGGCGACAAGATAGGTTAGTTTTAGTTATAAGGGATTGAATGTTTTCAAGGCCAAAACAATTAGTTGAGGTATTGAATTTCCAAATACCCCATCCTCCTTCAACTTTGGGCAAGCATGTTGCATCCCTAGAAATCAGATCAATGGTTTTGTATTTCTAGATAAAGTCTTTGTGAGTTTATAAGGTATTCTTGGTAGATTTTGGGAGTGGGATAGAATTGAGGGAGTATGAGGGAATTGTATTAGAAATGGGTTTTCTATAGGCACTCAGTCAACTAAGGATTGGGATGAGCTATACTAGCCATTTAGTTTCCTTTTAAAAGATTCTATATGGGGGCCTATTGGATCCTAGGATGGGTGATTGGATGCTCTAGAGGGAGGGTCAATAGAGCTGAATACATTTAAACAAAATTCATTAGACCTTCAATATATATCACAAGATAAGATTGTTAATATGGAAATTTGAGTGCAACTAAAACATACATAGAAAGGAAGAGAGAGATTGAACATGCACCAATTGACAAGCTATGTAGAGTGGTTCCATACTTCAAACTAGAAGTATGTCAGTCCACACCACCTAGAGAGGTCAACCTCTAGAATTTCTTAAGTGTGTATACTCCTTATATTCACTTATAAGAGTTACAACATATGACCTTCATTTGCTGGGACAAAGATACCCTACCAAAGGACTTACCAATCCAACCAAGAGTCTTCTACCTCACCAAGAACTTACCCACTTTGCAAGGAGTCTTCTGCCTTCACCAAGGACTTACCCACTCTTGTACAAGTCTTCAACCTTTGAGGAATCACCCACACTTCTTGGATCTTCTGCCTTTGACTTCACCTTCGCCAAGGAGAAGCTTTCTCCAAGGACAAACCCATTTGAGCAAGAAGTCTTCAGCCTTCACCAAGGACTTACCCACTCTTTCTCCAAGTCTTCAACCTTGAACCTCTTCACCAAGGGACTCCTTCCCTTGTTCTTCTTCACCTCTCTTAGCCAAGAGAGAGAACCTTCTTAGCTCTCTTACAAATATCCTACTCACTCTAATGGATGATGCAAGTGATTAAGCTTAGAGAGTGAGAAGACTGTAGGATGCACTCACTATAGAATAGGGACCTTCATAGTTCTTGACTAACCATGGGATGAAGCTCAAGGGGTCCTATTTATAGTTGAGGATTCCTAGAAGCCTTTGACAACACTTAAGGATGAATACGCTGTTTGGGATGTTGTAACGGATATTTTTTCAAGTTTTGCAACATTCCAACATCTAGAAACACTTTTTTGTACTTTTCTATACAATATGATCGGTCGAGTTTCAATAAAGGTAACTCTACCAATTGCACTATATGACAAAGTAGATTTGAACAATCGGTTAAGTTTATCGTAGATGAAACTTGACCGATCACTTGAACCAATTTTATCTAGTGTAGGGATCGGTCAAATTATGTAAGTATGCAACTCGACTGAACCATGAAATTCTCAAGATCCATTAAGGGATCAGTCGAGTTTGTAACTCAATGAAAAACAACCTATAATGAATTTTTGAAAATGTCATTTAAGTTCTTAAATATTCAATTTAAGTTCTCTTGATTTTTTTATAAACTTAATCACAAGTCATACAATCATTACAAGTGATTTACAATATGATTCTAATGGATTTACATCATATTCCACAAAAGTGAACTTGCATTGAGTTTGACTTGTCTTTTCTCCAAGTTGAGATGCGCAAGTTTGGGCATTTACAGTGTGTCTATACCTAATATGAAATCACTCAAGTAGAAGCATTAGACACAAATAAGTGGAATTATTTAGTCATCATCAAAATAATGGTTTAGTCAATTTAGACCTTGAGTCAGCATTGACCTAGAGTCACCATTGACCTAGAGTCAACAGGACCAGGATGACAAAGGTAGGCCATAGGGTGATAAACATTGTCGTAGGTATTTTCCAATGATAGATTTGTTTTATCATTGGAGAATATGTGAATAGTATCACTCTAGGTACTAGTTAACATTACAACAAATTAGGGATGATTCTAAATAATTGATTTTGATCCCCACAAGGGATTGGAGTATTGATAGAATTCTTTTGATGTTGGTGAAATTTTGGTGTCATTAGAAAAGTGAATGGAGGGATCCACTATGGTTCTTGATATATAAATGGTTTCAACAAGGTTATGTGTTGTGGATCAAGTAAGCATCCAATTTAGGCAATGTAGCTATGATAAAAAGGTGTAATTATAAAGAATAGATTTGTTCGAGGCCATTGGAGCTATAGTAGTAACCATGGGGGAAAATAACACTCGGGCCATCTACCCCAGACTCTAGTAGAATTTTAGGAATGATGATTGTCCCCACAGACAACCATTGTCCTTAACTGCACACTTTGTCCTCATTCACACACAAGTTGAAATAAAATTCCCAGCTTATCACCCATACTAGTACTACTCTAGGCTGAGCATGCTTAACCACATGGTTATTAGTGACGGGATCCCTAAAAATGAGGTGCACTTTAGTGATATGGGTAGTCCAATCATTCCTTTTAAGATCATTTCAACCTAGGCCTCAGATCCTGAGACATTACGATCTCCCCTACTTATACTCTTTTCGTCCTCATCAAGGCTCAACTATATAGCCTCACAATATTTCCTCATTTCAGTGCACCCAGAATGGACATGGACACCTAGCTCCTGATCACGGCTACGAACATAAGGGTGACTACATCAGCAAGTATAGCCCTTTCCAACATGCCTGGACTGCATAGAAAAAGACAGGCATACCACATGCTCATGTGGACCCCACCCATTGGAGGTTTATGGCTCTGATACCATTTATACACTCGGGCCCACTGCCTAAGTCCCTAGTAGAATTTCAAGAATGATGACTGGCCCCACAGAACACAACTGGCCTTAAGTGTGCACTTTGTCCTCACTCATGCACAAGTCAAGACCAAGTTTTAGACTAGTCACCCATCCTAGTACTACTCTGGGATGAGCACACTTAACCAAAAAGTTCTTAGTGATGGACTTCTAGAAAAGGAGATGCATCATGGTGATATGGACGGTCCAATTATTCCTTTTAAGATCATTTTATCCAAGGCCTCAAATCATGGAATGTTATAGGGACACCGTTAAGAAGGATAGAGAATGAATCAGTGGTAACACAAGCTTCAGTCCACAAAATTCATTTTGGAGTAAACCTTGTGCTACCATATCCAAAGAAAGGGCCATTTTAGGTGGTCAAAAGCTTTCTCAATTTTCGAATTTTAGGATAGCTAGTGGTAATTTACTATGATGGTGGTATTTATAGTTTGATTTGCAAGGATCTTGGCATCTTGAATCTTGCTGCCTTTAATGACAATAGTTTGGTTTGGGGAGATACTATTGTTCATATACATTGAAATCCTCGACGAAAGAGTTTTTGCAAAAATTTAACAATAATTCAAAATCTAGTGGATCTGAAGTCCATTATATATTTGGGGTCACATATTTTTGGTGTGAGGGTGAGGTTTTGTGCATTTAAGTGTCTGATAGTATTAAAAAAATGGTTACTATCTTAGGAATGTGTCATACAAAATTTGTTTCAGTAGGTTCTTATTGTTGTCTATAAGGCACTAGAGAAAATATCCAGTCCTAGAGATTTATCTTGGTCTGTGTCTGAGAAAAAAGTTGAACCTCATCATCAGATAAGGAAGAAGTAAGGTTGGAAGAGTCTCTGAGGTATAGATAGCAAACATGTCTAGATGAAGGCTAAAGGATATATTTTTGAGTGTGGTATGATGTTTGTTAAGGATATTTTGAGGTGGTATATGGAGTATTGGATTATGCCATCTCTACTAGAATTAGACTTGCCATTTATGATCATCGTAATGTTTTAGATTTTTTTTGAGAACATATTTAATGAAAAAGGTAGTGTTCTTGTCACCCTTAAAGAGCTAAAGAATTTCTTTTTATCTTTTCTTTTTATCATGTTTCTTGTATGAGGGAGATTTTGGAGATCCTCATAGGATGTCTTGAATTGATTCACCAGATCTTGCCAGACAGCAACTATGTTTTACTATGAAGGGAACTCCTTTAGAAACTATTCCCTAATCCCTTCATACTATACCCAACTATGAGTGAAAATGGGTTAGGTTGAGTGTAAGGGATATCATTAATGTTACCAAATTATTTTTTAAGCCTTTTATATAAGCAGTGGACACGTGTATCACAAACACTTACACTACATGAGGATATGCATCAAGGATGCCTGATTCTAAACCTAACAGTACGTAAAAAAGTTTGAAATGATAATGTATACATGTTTCCAGTATTCACAAATAATTAAATTACTTATGTCTGAGACATATATAGTATCAAGTCACAACAGCTCAGTATTCACAGATATAACTAGATATTTTGTCTTTCTGATGTTTCATAAATATTCAAAAATTTCACTATGGACGAGATGTAGTATAAATCTATATAGTCTAGAAACAAAACATATTCTTCTAGAGGTTTTATTGAGTTTAGTACAAATAGTATGTAATGTGACTTTTGGTAACACTACTATGGTAGTGAATGTAGATGAATATGGAATGATCTAATCATATTATTAATCTAAGGAAAGTATAATGTATCGTTGTATAATGAAACAAAGAATATAGACATTAGATTCTATGAACACCAAAAAGTCCATGTGGATGTGTATGCCACAATGAGGGAAACAAATTACCTATTAGAAGAGACCATAAGAGGTGTTTGTAACATGCCAAGGATCCATATGGGTTAGTTCCAACAAAGACAACTTCTTATTATAGTAAGGATCCAACATATCTATAGAACTGTATTCTACTTAGTGGTATCCATCAATAACTAGATATCTATGTAGTACCAAGTTGAAATATACTTATAGTTAGTTCCCAATATTAATTAGTGATACCAATTGTACTTACATCTCAGGGAGTCATCCCCTATCTAACATAGACACACACACCAAATATATATAGGCTATTAATTCATAGTTTTTTGACTTTTTTCTTGTGTGCCTGTGTTCAGAGGTGGAGCACAATTGATTTAGTCTATGTATATAGCCACCAAGGCCATAAGTGGTGAGCCTTCTTGCAGCTTGTAGAGCTAGTTTAGCATACTTATTATTCTTAGTAAACTCTAAGCCTTGTATAAATAGTTTGTTGGGATACTTTCACATATTGTGATCCACTTCATGTATGTCCAAGACGTTAATGAAATGAATTGAACATTAAGAAGTATGACCCAAACATTACTAAATGATTTTTTTTCATTATAGTAACATGTACAATGATTCAAAATATTTTTTCATTTAATTTACTTTTAGCTGTCTTGTTTTATAATACATTTTTGATGCACAAATTAACCATATATGCATTTTTTTTTTGCACTTGGTGACTTAAATTGATTGATCCAGTATCTCATATAGTACATTATACATTTTTAGGTGACTCTTTTCATTATATGAGCATCAAAAAATCAGAATAATCATGTTGCTGAAGTTTGTTAAAAGTGTATTTAGTGTAAATATAGTCAAGTGTTAAAGTAATGTATTTTCTCTTCTTGTATTACAATTTTTAAATAAATGCTTAATGTACTTGAGCATGTTTTTCTTATCAAGCATTGAATACAAATAATTCTTCTGGTTTGCATCAATGTTGGAAGTATATGTGTCAATATTATCATTCATGGCTTCTAGTTTGATAAAGAGAAAAGTGAAAAAGTTCAAATGTGTTTGTGTTTGCTCGCTTGAAAATCTATCCTATGGTCTAAGAACATATGATGGATTTTAGATTTAAGAATCCCCATCCAAGACATTATAGGACAATTGGTAGAATTAGTATTAATAAGAATTTGTCATACTTAGTATTGCATATGTCTTATCATTTATTAAAATTATTTAAATATAAAATCATTTATTCATCTATGACCTAAGATTCCTAAATTTATAGTTTTTTAATATTTGATATTGTAGTGTGTAAAGTATCAACATAAATAGGATGATACCTTAATATTTGATTTCCAAGATATTGTATTGAGGTACAAGCTAGGTCTAAATTGCTCTTGAAATGGTTCTCTTATATTACATATACCAGAATGAAGTGTTCCATTGGTATCAAAATTGTGACATATCATGAGGATGAAAACGTCCTTCTAATGAAATCCCTTCTACTATAATGTCAAAGGGATGTAGATCAAAATAAAATCCATTTTATTATTATTGACATTGTAGAATTCAAAAAAGTCACACTCATATGAGTTTTAGTTTTGCATACATTAAACATAGACAAATAACCATTCAATGGTGAATTTCTATCTCCAATGATAGACCAAAAGTCAAGAACCACAATTAATCTAGTGTCATTTATTTATCTAAATAGATAGTTTGGTCTAACTGCTCACTTTAGAGAGATTCCAATGAACAAAAGTGATGCTACAATTACTCATTCTCCAAGATATAAATAATAAACCTACCTTTGCCTCATTTAGTAAGGAGAAGATAAATTTAGAATCCACAATTAAATTAGTTTTGATAATCTTCTTTAAGTTTCCATGTGATTCAATGTTAAGTAGAAAACCTAGAAGAGAAAGGTAACAATATATCAGAAGGATAAAAAGGTAAATAAAATTCCCAAGATGGAAGTTATCATGAAATCAGTTTGAATAATACTCAAGAAGAATTTTAAACCAAAAAATGAGATTAGGATAGATGATTCACACCTAATTGACCAATGAAAGAATTTAACTTAGTAAAAAATAATAAGAGTTGGGTGAATTTTTATATGCGGAATAAATTATGAGTTCAATCATATATCTTAGGTAAGACTTGAGAACCATATAGATAGGTAAAAGCATGATAAGAGTATAAAATAAAAGTAATATGGGGTCACATCACATTATTTTAAAAGACAAAACTTCTTAAGTTGTGGAGGTTGTGATATTTCACACTAAACCCTCACATTAGAATATCATCACTAATAATTAATCAAATTGCACCAAGGTGAATTAGTATAGGAAACAAATCAAACAAAAGAAACAAAAATCTTAAATAGAGATAGGAGTCAAGAATGAAGACACAAAAAGAAAATTAGAAAATAAAACATTTCAAAAGTCTTATTTCATATGTATGTTTATCTGTATGCGTGCATGAACTATACAAGTTTTATTGTTTGAAGTAGAAATTTATGGGTTACGATTTGTGAATTCATATGTTCCACATCAACCTTACGTTGAAACATGATTTAAATAGTGAAATATGGTCACGTGTGAATATTGTCAATTGGATATTGTTGTAAGTATGACCTTGGATTTCCATATGCAAATGGGAATGAGAAACTCTAGATTGTCAACCACTAGTATCTATGGAGATAACTGAAAATTGAAGAAAATGAGATAATAGGGCCATAAAATTGGTGGATAATTCAAATCAAAGCTTTAAAAGATTTAAGTAAAACATACTTAGTTGTGATAGTTGGGTTTAACCAAGGAACAATTGAGTTTAGAAAGTTGGTCAGTTAAGAATGATATAGAAATTATTGTTATCTAAAAAAATAACAAATCAGTTAATCATGAGTGTAAAAAGTTGTTTAAAATATTTTTATTTATTACATATTAAATTATGTTAATCTCAATTCACTAGAAATATGCAGTACCATATAGATTATCCATGAAAAACTCTAGATTTTTAGTTTTTGGTGTCACATTGGGATATCATGGTATGATTCAAAAGTTCAATGACACAATATTTCTAGTGACTATTATTTAATTTCTTTGGCATGTGTTTTAAAAAAAACAAAACTTGAGCAAATTTATTAAAACTGGGTTTGATAGTTTGAACCAAAATATTTGATAGTTTCCAATTTCTTCATTGGGCATATTCATCATTCATCATATGAGTGTTCAGTGTGGTGTGCACATTGATGAATTTCCTAAGCAAGTTCTCACACATTAGTCAATTTGTTTCTACATCGCCATTGTGGCTAGAGAAAATTTATCAATGTGATCCACTTTTATAGATGTCTTCTTTAGAATATGAAAATTAAAAAAGTATTGAATGGTTTTCTACTCGAGATACTTGAAACAACCCTTAAACATATAAATCATGACTATTATCACTATATTTCATCATGTAATCAACTGATTCATTTAACTTACGCTTAAGGTAAATATTCTTCACTAAATACTTATAGAACTTTTGTAATATCTTCTTGAGATCCCTTCTTCACTCATCTTTGGTTATTTCATATGATAAAATGATCTCTTCATCTAATATTCACCCTAATCCACTATATTAGTGCAGGGGGAAGCTACATTATAAAATTATACAAAGAATATCTAGACTGAAGACATGATGATCTTTAGCCAGATTTCAAAAGTACATTTTGAAATGATGCCTCAAATATGTTTTAACATCTCTAAATAAGATTCAAGGTAAACATGGTTTTGGGGTGTTTCCATCTCCTAGGTGTTTTCCAATGTAACTATAATAGAAAGCTCATCTCTAAATGAGATATTAGGTATATTTGAACTTTGGGTGTTTCCATCTCCTAGATTTTACTATGTTTTAAATATGTGGATTAACTAGTAGATATATGTGTTGAATAATTTCGTTCTTAAATCTTGTGATAAATAAAACAAGTCAGTGTCATATGAAGGAATCCATCAATTATAATGATATAGGGATTTTCATCAATCATTATTATATAAAGTTGTATAATCTAAGAGTCATACTCATCTCATTCATCAAATTATTTTCTTGGAAGTGGATATATATTTTTCAAATTGAGGGATATGAATTTTAATTTCAGTTTAACATAATGAGATACACTCCAAGTTTAGATAATTCTTTGGGGAAAGAAAGTTACACAATGATATAGTAAATGTTTGATAAAATTTTCCTAAACATGCATATGGAGAATTATAGTTGAAAGTAAATATTAATAAGACTTATTCCTAAAATGAACTATTATAGAAACATACAGATAGTATATATGAGAGAATAAGAAATAAAAGCTCCCTCATTATTTGGTACACTAAAAACACAAGAACAAGGAATAGAATGTGGTGTGTATGCAACATATTATATTGTTTACTATCAAATTGAGTTAGTGATATTGGAAACATATTAGTTAACTCCAAGATATCATAGAACAATCTTCAAAGTATATATTGGGATATATGATGTGGGTACACTAACAAGAATAAACTTGAAGGTGGTAACCCATGTATGTAGGCACAAGACTTACAATATGTTACCCTTGTTAGCACACTTTGATGGATCCATGCCCTCACGGGATTGGGATAGTACAAAATTGGGAAGTAAGAAATCAAATCCACATGGTCATATTAGACTTCCTAGCTAGTATGGTTTTTTCTGTTCTTAGTGCATAGAGTTAGGGTTTAATGATTTAAACATAATTTTTATTTCATTTTACTAAGTGATAAATTAACACTAAGAAATATGAATTAATTACACTATATTAACAACTAAGAAAGAAAGTTAGGAAAACATGTCAAAGTAGAACTAGTGTAAGAAATTGAATAAACAACCAACTCAAACAACTACAAGCATGAACTAACACTAACAAATATGATTCGCCATTAAATAGTTATGTATCATTAATAAGAAAGATAAGGAGATAAGCTTGCAAGACTTGAGCAATTTTTTATGAAATTGATTAGAGATGTGGGATGTTTAGAGGATATACGAGTGTCGGACAATCATGGGGAACATTCAATCAAAATATCTAATAAAAGACCCACCAAACCAAACAATATGGGAGATATTGGTTGGTAACTCTAGCGTAATAGTGGGACATGGGTGGCATAGAGTGTATTTAGAGTAAATAGTCCCTAAATCACACTATATCCAACCTTAAGAGGCTCAATTTACTAGGGTATAAGTGATCCTAAGTTAAGAATGACCATGTTCTAGGTTTCTAGGTTTGATTCTCCTAGTGCACTTGGTGTAAAGGGTTGGTATAAGGTGTAGGAGAAGAATTTCCACCTTGCATTACCGACTCTCCAACCTCTAATATAGTCTTTACCAAGTATATAAGTATACACACACCTAGATACTTGCAAGTCACACCTAAAGCTAGTTTAATATAGGGGTTAAAAGGTGAAGTGGAAAACTAGCTTCATGCCTACAAGTGAACTTAGGAGTTTATCCCTTTCAAGCCTCCAAATTCCTCTTTTCTCTATACCTTGTGTGTATCCATAGATTAAACACAAAGAATGAGATTAGGATAAAAATAATAATAATATAGAATTAAGGAACAATAACAAATGGTATACATGGATATTTTCCCTAACATGGTATCTAAGTCCCATATTATTCCCCACCCCTAATAGCCCACTACGGGGCCTAACTACTCATGATAAAAGAAAATATAGATTTAGATGGGAAAGAAAAAGATAGAGACATGGATGTCAATGGAGTGGCCTCCTTCTTCACCTAGGTGGACGAGACCATCCCTCCTTCAAGGGTGGATGTCATGAAAGGATGTTGGGAGGTAGTCAAAACCCTAGAAAACATAGTATTTTGTGTGAAAATTGGAAGGTAAGAGAAGGAAATGAGGTGGTGAGGGGTAGGTGGCAGCTATCAATACTGCGAGGATCTAACCTCCTCACCCTATCTATCATTAATGTTTATATAGGGTTCTAAGGTGGATAAGGTAAGTGGTGGATTTTTGTGAGAGTAGTGTACAAATGTCTATGGTTTTGGGGAAATACTTTGTTTTAACCCAGCATGGTTGTGGTGCAGATGGGTCGAGTGACAATGGTGATTGAGAATAATCATCCTAGAGTTGTTTTAATGTTAGGGTGAATAGTTAAGTGAAGCTTAGTATAACAATCGTTTCTGGTATAAAGGATGTGGTGAGGAGGAGTGGCATGATTGTTCATGGAGTCAAATGGCCACTAAAATGTCAAGTAGAATGCCCATTCTGATTGGAACCACCAGTATGGATTAGGGTAAAATTATTTATCCTAGGTGGAAAGGTCATGGTGGAAATAACATCTATCTTCTCAAACTAGGCGAGATCCTGTTGGTTCTATCTTCAACTCTGTCAAACCAAATGATCTTTAGCTTTGTAGAACGACAATTCCTTGATATAACGTCTATTTTGAGGGCTTTGTGATGCACTTCCATTCCTCACTTGTTTATCCATGGATATTCTTAATTCAATGTGATCTTTGATCCTTATTGGATGGATTGAATGTAACTTTTTCAGTATTTTGGACTCCTCCATAATCTCTCACCATTCATTTAAAATCAAGTAGCTATAAAGTCAAGAAAAGAGCATCCATAAGTGTATTTGACATAATTGGGGTTTTTGGAAAATAAATATACATTCTATATATCTTAACACGTATAATGAGAAAAAAAAGACAAAAGATGAAGACCCAAAATAGGGCTTCATCACCACCTCAAGCTTAAAACATAAGTTTCCTCAAGTATGCTCTGAAAAAAAAATATCATTTTCAGGTTCAACGAATAAGAATTGACAAATCCATCCAAGAAGACGTGTATTGGCAAAACAAGATCAACTGTGACTTTCATACATATAACTCATAGATTTCCTCTTCATGATTACCAATCCAATGCAAAGAAATCACACAAGAAAAATGTTCCATTATTTAGAAGTGAAGTCTTACTTAAGTAGTATGACATTCATAATGTAATGGGTGACATCTGCTTCATGTTAGGAAAGAGTCAAAGCAATTTAGTATGCTTTTTCACTTGCCAACAATCACAATTATGTGTCCATCCACTCCAAGTGACCCACATGGCTATCTTCAAGGGAGAAAGGTAATAGGGTTGATGCTCCCTAGTCCATTAGGTAAGAAAAAGGATGAAGGGGGTGTGGAATGAAATTGGAGTTCTGTTACACAAAATCACTTGTCTTTTCTTTACTTTGGTGCTATTATTTAGAAGCATAATTATTTTATGTTTACATTTTTTTTTCTATTTTTCTTGGTTTTTGTGTATCTAGGGGTTGTGTGGTGGCAGCAAAAAGTGGAGGTGGGGGAAGAAGTGGGGGGGAGAATTTTCCACGACAAGCTTTGTGAGTGGCAAGGACTTAATCTATTTGTCTATTTTGCATATTTTCATGAGTCTTAGATGTAAGAGATGATGGAAAAGTTGGATACGAAGAGCACTAAAGGGTTATGTACTTTGACATAAGTCTCTATGCAAGAAAGTTAATCCATGTATTCTTCACCATAAAGCAAAATCCCTTATGAATAAGAAAATATGGTAAACCACATGTTTCTTTAAGATTTTAGTGAATCATAAGCATTTATGGCTTGCAATGGTTCATGTCATCCACCAAACTCAATTATAAAAGAGTGATGAAAAACATGTATAAGGGAATAGAATAATGATGTAAAACAATAAACACATGGGGTTGTGGATGCATTTCTCCAAGTTCAGTATTTCAATACATATCAGTAGACATCAAGTCCAAGAACCATTTAGGGAAAATAAAATAAACTTGGGAAGTTTTTTTAAAATGTATAAATATTCCCATAAACATGTTAATATCTACCTACTTATTCATAGAAACCAAGAAAATGAAACCTATGAAACCTAATTAAGAAGACACGAGAAATTATTCAAAACTATGTGCAAATGCAACATGTGGCATGACATGGAAAGAAATGCAAAAATTAAAAAGTATTTAGAAATACAAAATGTGAATTACATGATATGTAAATGCATGATTGTAAAGTAGACAACAAAAAGGATAGGTGGGTCAATTAATCAACTAAGAAAACTTCTTAGCCAATAGAACATATGCACAAATTAACAAGTCTTACCACCCTACCACCCTAAGCTTTTGAATCATGCTGTCTTTAACATGAAATTGGGCTTGGAATAGTACGAAATGATCACTGGTCTTCTGGAGCATATGTCCTATGGTCTTTGGGTTGGGCATCTGCATGTTGATAATAGTGTATGTAGTAGTTCTCCTATGGAGGTGAGTATGACTAATATACTCAAAAGTCCAATCCTAAATGCCTACATGTCATGAGGTTGTATTGTAGCTAATTGTAGCCATAGGTTTACAAGTCAATCATTAGTTAATGAATTTTTTATTGATCATACAACATTTTTTGATGTTGCTGCAAAATTCCATCCACTTTTTCTATAATGGAACACATGTCACAACCATTTGTTGGGGTTGGATTTTGCACATCTTCAACTTATTTCAGTCTTCTTACACGATGCATGTTGCTATGTTGCTACTGTCGGGTCACATTTGTCTCCACTAACCTCGGTTATATCTACCATAGTTTCCATAAAGGTATATCTAGTGTGGTCTTTATTCCATTCCACAATCATCATCCTAACTTTGGTACTAGTCCCATATCATATAAGAAAACAATTGGGTTGTAGGGAAACTCTAGTGTGAAGTTGGGGAACTTGGGTTGATGTGATGTCAGATCTTTTTGTTATTCATTGGACATATATGTGCCCTTTATAGGTAGATCAAATCCACATATTTAGAACATGCTACTTTGGTAAGGACACTCAAGTCATACTCAAGAGATAGAACCATTAATGTGGCTATTCCTCCGATGAAAAAGGCAAAGTAATTTTTGTGGGCATTTATATTTTCCAATCAATCATCATATTATACATATATATGCAATTAATCCTTATCACTTTATATATCACAAAGAGATCATTTTGGTGACATCTGTTGGATCTAAAGGCTCTAGGGGGGTGAATAGAGCTACAAAATTTCTCACAAAATAGATTAGACCTTCAAATTATATTAATTGGAAGCAAAATCTTAATGGCAATTTGAGGTCCTATCTAACAAGCACAACAAGGATGAGAGAGATTCATAGCAAGCACTTGAGAAAGGTATGTAGAGTGGTTTCATACTTCAAACTAGAAGTGAGTCGGTCCACTACCTAGAAAGGTCAACCTCTACGACTTTGCAAGTGTTTTTCTCTATTATATCACCACAGAGATTTATAGCAATAGACCACCAAAGGACTTATCCATCTAACCACAAGGAGACCTCCACCTTAAGAAGGAAATTACCCACTTAGCTTGAGTCTTCAGCCTTCGCCTAGGTCTTACCCACTCAAGCTCAAGTCGTCCTCCTTGAAGGACTTTGCTTCTCCTCTTAGATCTTTAGCCTTTGACTTTTACTTCACTTGGATAAGATCACCACCTCTTCAACATCCTTGAAGAGGACCAGCTACATCTCCTTCTTCACTCTATGGAGCTTGCTTTAGCTTTTCTTCATGAGAGAAGGGGATAGGGAAGTAGTGAAAGATTTGAGAGTTTTACATGTATAAAGGTGGAGATCTCTTACAATAATGCTAACTCACTCACAAATCACGAAATGATATGTAAACTAGAGAGAGAAAGGGGCTCAAGGAGTAGTAGCACACTCAACCATAGCAAGGACCTTGAATGTAGTGAATGAGCAAACTTGGAATGAACTTCAAGGGGTCATATTTATAGTTGGGGGTGCTCCCTTGAGTTGGGGAATACTTAGGGCCAAAAAATAGCCATTTTTGCTCAAGGCAACATATCTATTTTCATCCAAACAAGTCACCAACGGTCAGAATCACTTTTTCTACATTTTTGTATAGTATATTTGGTCGAGTTTCAATAAAGGTGACTCAACCGATCAGCTAAAAGACAAACCCAATTTTCAAACTATCAGTGAAGTTTGTCTTGGGAAACTCAACTGATCAGCTAAAATCACATTTGGTCAGTCAGCCGTTTGGTCAAGTTATGTGAATGCACAACTCGACCGATGCACATCATTAGAAAATTAATCCATGGGATCGGTCGAGATTGAAACTCGAACGATCAACAGTTTGTGATCAATTTTCTAATTTGATTAAAAGGTGATAAAAACTTGGTACTAAATGTCCCACATACTTTTCTCATCTTAGTTACAAGTCATATCATCAATACAAGTGATTACAAAATTCTTCTAAGGTCGTTTGAAGGGATTTCCTTATTAGCACACTTGAATTGCATTTGACTTCAACTTTGACAAGCTAGGGCTTGTGTAAATTGATCCTTTTCATGTACCTAAGACTTGAGATCAATCTTGAATACACATATTAGATGCATATGAATGGAATGGTTGAGTCATTATCAAAATATGGACAATGTATAACCTCTAGGTCAACATTCTCCTCCTTTTGACAATGACAAACAATTCCTCAAACATATTGAAAAGGATATTGAAATCATACATTTGCCTTGTGAATTAGGGGGATTCAAGATTTGAATAATGTGAATTTCTCCCGCTCAATCTATGCTTACTTTAACCTGGATTGTTAGTCTTTCTACACAAAGCAATATAACATGCATGTACTATATGGTCCTTTAGTAAGTCACATGATAAAGCATATAATGAACAAGAAAAGGATCACATAAGCAATAATAGCAATATTATTGAGTTTTAAGACATTGAATTTCTCTCCCCCTTTTGACATTATCAAAAAGTAAGGGGGATAGAAGAGCATAAAAACTAGGTCTTCTCCAAACACAACCAAGCAGATATTCAAACATGCAATCTCATAACATATATCAAACAGAGATGAGAGAAACACACAAGCTAGGTCATAATCAAAATATGGTGAAATATGGCACCAACTCATAAGATATAACTGATAAAATAGTAAGAGTGCACAGAAGATAGACTACAACTCATGAAGAGTGTTCTCATAAAAAAAACTACAAGCGAGAATCGATGAGAGTTAAAGATCAAATAGTACATCTCATATCATGTGTCTAGATTTTTTAATACAAAATAGCCTAGAAAGATATATATGATCAACCAACTAGACTAAAAACTAAGAACATCTAAACATCTAAGATATCTATACCCACAACATCATCATCATCCTTGGCATCAGGCTCGTAGTCATTGTCTCTGTCTGAAGGTGCAGCAGCAACGCCTTCATCACCAGAGTCACCACTAGAGCCATCACCATCATCCTCATCAGTACCAACATCCTCATCAGCATCAACAGACTCATCATCAGCTTGGTCCGACATCTGTTCATCCACACACGGTATGAAGCGACGATCGGGCCAACGAGCATTCTGCTCATCACAAACCATACCAAGAGCATAGAGCTCATTGTCTTGAGGGAAGGAGGGAGTAGAATCACCAAGACTGGAAAGCAGAGTGGTCAAGGGGCCAGTAGGTAGCAGTAGGATGATTGGAGCAGGTCCACCAGTAGCAGAAGATGTGGGAGTAGCAGCGGAAGGCTCAGGGGCAGGTGGAGGGGCAGGGTAGAAGTGATTGTATGGATAGGATGTATAATCACTACTGGGGTATGGCTGGTAGGTGGGGTATGGGTGTACACATGATAAGTTCATGTTAGACATGATTGAACATAAATCCTGGTGCATATGCTCCTGGACCTGGAGGTTGTATGCCTGTTGGTGTATCATATAACCCATGAGGGTTTCATTGGACACACAAAACGAGGCACGACTAGGTCGGGTAGGTTGAGGAAGTGGAGGATCTTAGGCAGAGGTAGAGGCAGGGGGTGAGGCACCATGTGTGGTGGAGGAAAGGATAGGCATAGATTTCTGAATAGTGGTCTCACTAATACACAATCCCTTCCTAACAGGTCTGTAGTGGAAGTTAGAGAAGAGTGATTTCTCAGTGGTAAACTGGAAAAGACCACATATCAGGGTAGGATAAGGAGGATGGGTGCCACACATGTTCTTGCCAAAATCAAAGCAAGTCATGTGGTGGAGGATGTATCTAGAGCACTTGACTCTGACATTCTCTAAGATGCAGTACATTATCACCGTAGTGTTCTCTACAATATCTATTTGATTTTTCTTTGGGTGGATGTTGCAGTTGACCACTAGAGCT
This sequence comes from Alisma plantago-aquatica, assembly GCA_963693085.1. Lineage (NCBI taxonomy): Eukaryota > Viridiplantae > Streptophyta > Magnoliopsida > Alismatales > Alismataceae > Alisma > Alisma plantago-aquatica. Next base: position 1,430,948,619 of record OY856409.1, read on the forward strand.
AATATATGCTTCTTGAGATCTAAGGAGTAGGAGGGTAGGGGCTCTTCTTCTTATAGGGAATGTCAGGTTTCTTCAAGTAACGATGGATATCGGGAAGTGTGATCTCATTTTACTTGTAGAAACCTTCAAGGTCCAGAAGGTTGAAATACTCGCCATAATCCTTACGCCAAGTATCATTCTCATTGGCTCCTGAAAAGAAGATATTCAGGATATCCTCTGAGATTTGGAATTTCTTCTCGGCGATCATACAAGTAATGATAACTTGAGTATTCAGAGGGGGTACAAGGGAGTCATAATTCCAATGCAAATTTGTGTAGAATTTGTGAACGGCTTTTATGCATGACATAGAATTGTCAAAGCACTCATGTTCAACACCCAGGGCTGATAGGTGATGAACAGAAAGCAATCTTGCCACTTGATCGATGATAGCTTGACGCCTAGGGCTAGGCTCAAAAAGGGCTCTAAAAGGAAAAAGGCTACTTAGAAGATGGTCCTTATACCAATTTATAGCCTCAATTGAGACAAAGAGGGTCTCATCAAAAGGAAACAAGTGGGAAGATGGGGAGGAGGATGGTGCATTGATAAGGGAGGCTCTCTTTCTTCTATTTGAAACCATGGAGGCAAAAAGAAGGAGAACAAGAGATCAAACGTACAAACCACTCCACCAAAAACGTTCACACACCTAGGTTGAGCTAGGGGGAAGATCTAGGAAGGTCTCCCTAGGTCAGATTAGGGCTAGGTTAGGGAATGGAAGGTCAAGGATTGAGAGCTTAGGGCTAGAAGGAGAGGAATCAGTCGACTATTCTCCAGTTGATAGGGAGAATAGTCGGTCGAGCCCAACTTAAGTTGGCTTCAGCCTGTCGATCAGTTGAGTTCTGTGAGGTGGAAACTCGATCGATTGATCCTGTTTTAAAAAAGCTCTTGTCCAGGGATCAGTCGAGTTTCTCCTGGAGAAACTCGACCGATGGCCAACCTGACCTAAAACCATAAAACTTAATTTCTAGCCATTCGAATGCTAATTAAATTTATTTTTCAAGTTTATTATGTATTTTGAACATACTTAGGCACATATCACTCATCATTGGGTACTATTTTGCGATAAAACAAGTGTTTGCTAAAGATACCCAAAAACAAGAGAAAAACAAGGCAATATGAACATGAAAAAACAATTTTAAGCATATTAGCACTCAAAGATGATCAAGATAGATACAAAACATATATGATAAGTGACTACTAGCTAGACGGCATATCAAATTCATTCAAAGCAGTTATAAGAAATTTTGATTTAATAAAATTAAATTGCTCTCTAGCTAGAGGTTTAGTGAAAATGTCTGCCAACTAATTTTCGGTGTCCACGTGCGTGATATAAATATCCTTCTTGACAATGTGATCATGAAGAAAGTGATGGAAAACCTCTATATGTTTAGCTCTACTATGAAATATAGGATTTTAATACAAGTTAATTGTACTAGTAATATCACAATAGATAGGAGAAGCATTAAAATGAATGTTAAAGTCTTGGAGCATTTACTTCATGCATAGGACCTGGGCACAACAAATCCCGACTGCAATGTACTCAACCTCGGTGGTTGATAATGCCACGGTACTCTATTTCTTACAGAACCAAGACACCATGTATGGTCCTAGGAGGAAACAAGTGCCACTTGTGCATTTTCTATCAATCATGCAGCATGCATAATCGGCATCACTATAGGCAGTAAGAGTAAAGTCCCTTGACTTGGGATACCATAGTCCAAAATTTTGAGTTTTGGCTAAGTACCTTAGAATCCTCTTAATAGCTATAAGATGAGATTTCTTAGGATTTGATTGAAATCTAGCACACAAGCCAACACTAAACATTATGTCAGATCTAGAGGTAGTTAAGTAAAGTAATCTTCCAATCATACCTCTATAGAGCTTCTCATCTACCTTTTCACCTTCTTCATCTTTATCAAGTTTGGCGGTGTTTGACATGGGTGTGCCCATCGGCCTGGTATTCTCCATCCCAAATCACTTAAGTAGTTCATTGGTGTACTTGCCTTGGTTGATGAAGTTCCCATCTTTTATTCGTTTGATTTGAAATCCAAGGAAGAAAGTGAGTTCACCCATCATACTCATCTCAAATTCACTCTGCATAAGGTCACTAAATTCTTTTCAAAGATCAAGGTTAGTTCCACCAAAAATGATATCATCAACATATATTTGAATAATAAGAAAATTGTTAGAAGTGTGCTTTAGAAACAAGGTAGAATCCACTTTTCCCATGATATAACCATGACCGAACAAAAAGTTCTTTAATTTCTCATATCAAGCCCTTTGTGCTTGTTTGAGTCCATAGAGAGCTTTTTGCAACAAATAAACATGGTTAGGTAGACTATCATGTTCAAATCCCGGAGGTAGTGCAACATACATTTCCTCGTCAATTGTACCATTCAAAAATGCACTTCTAACATCCATTTGATACAAAATAAAGTTTTTATGGCTAGCAAAAGCAGGAAACATACGAATGGACTCAAGTCTAGCTAAAAGTGCATATGTTTCATCAAATTCAATACCTTCCTGTTGATTGTGGCCTTGAGCCACTAACCTTGCTTTGCTTCTTACCACTTTGCCGCTTTCATCTAGCTTGTTGCGGTAGACCCATTTGGTTCCAATGATCTTTCTATCACTTGGTCTTGGAACTAGGGTCCAAACTTTGTTCTTCTCAAATTGTTCCAGCTCCTCTAGCATAGCTAGGATCCATTCTTCATCCCCAAGAGCTTCCTTGACATCTTTAGGCTCAAGTTATGAGATGAAGGCACTGTTGGCTTATTCTTTGTTGAATGCAGCCCGTGTCTTCACTCTCTAAAATGGATCATCTAAGATCAACTCCTTAGGATGATTCTTTGCAAACTGGGGAGTTGGATCCTTCTTTTCATCATCTTTGTCTTCTTCTTGAGCAGCCACCTCTTTTCCCTTTTGGGTGATGTTGAGTTCTTTGAGGATAGGAATTACTTCATCTGCAACATCATCATTTGAAACAATATCTTTGAGAATAGAGGGGTTAGTCTCAATAAACTTTACATTAATAGATTCTTCTATCGTAGAAAGATCAATTATAAACTCTATATTCCTTGCTAGTAGTGTTATATCCAAGATAGAAAGTGTAAGAAGTGGGTTCCACTCCCTACTAAAAAAAATTTGAAGAATAAAACATCCATTCCAAACACACTCAAAGGTATGCTAGAATAGGTGCAAAATTTTCAAACTTCAATAAATGGTATTCAAAACAACCAAGTATAGCAGCGGAATAAAAATAATGACTATATTCAATTTTCACAAAAGATTACAAAAGTACATCATAATATCCCATAAGGGTTTACATGTATGATACAACATAAGGATCTAAGTAGAGGGAAATCTAAACCAAAAAAACTTTATCTCCGAGCTTTATCTCCTTAAGCTAGTCCAAAACATCATGCCTTATCATCCAAGTCCTTCACCTAGGGTTGGAAGCATACCCCAACAAGAAGAGAAAATAGATGGCATCAACAAAGGTTGGTATGTGCATACTAAATAGGAAATTGAGCAATATATGGAATAAAGGACATCAAATATAGAAGGCTTCCCATATAAAGGATAAGGACCACCCAAATGGGTATTAAGAGAAAAGTAATTGAAATCATATGATAATAAAAGACTACTTGCCATTAATAAAACATAAAGATTGTTCCACACAAGCACATGTAAAGAATTAGGGCACACACCGCATATCATCAACCTGCATGCATGTGAGATAAACATAGCCCTAAAACAATATGAACACAAAGGCGACCAAATCTAATAAACTTGAAACCTGATAGAGAAAGGAATACTTCCAATCTCTCAAATATATAAAACATGGGCCAAGAATCACACATCTTATCCTGGGTATGAGGTTCCTTTCTATCTGAAAAGAGCAGGAAATATCACATCTGCTCGGCAGGAAATAACACATCTGCCATAAAAACCAATGAAATTACACTACTCTAGTGCTACTGAATCACATAGCATGTTAAATGTAGAGGCAAGTAGAAAGTATAGTCAGAATATAGAAACTAGTCACCACATAAGTGACCAACATATACATCCACCTCATAAGTGGGAAAAATACATCATATGTCATCTTTTAGAGTTCCATCATGAACAAATCATAAGATAAGAGTTCATGATCAATATCAAACAAGGTAGTTCACATGAACCATGCTTTTCAAAAGAAAAGACATTGTGTATAGGCCAAAGTCCATAGGACAAAGAGAATGAATAAGCATAGGTGAATTGCTCAACATAGAAGAATAGGGGATACATCATACATTTAGAGTGAAGAATTAGAAATTACTCAATATATAAATAATGTGGGATGCAATCATACAATAAGAGAGAGAAATTTCTCAAAATGAATAATCAGGTATGCAAACATACAATAAGAGAGAGAAGTTGCTCAATATGAATAATCGGGGATGCATCATACCTCAACTTCAGAGTCTAAACAGTCCAAGTCAAGCCTAGGCCTCCAAAGAACATTTAGGGAAGGTGGAAAGGTCCAATAAGTAAGGTTACCAAGCTTAGATAGGTTGGTTTCTCCAACAAAGCTCCTATCTCGAGCAAGAAGCACCTTCTCCACTTTAGAGGTGAAAAACCCTAACAAAAGAACATGGAGATGAGGTGTTTATGGGTTTTAGGTGGAGTTTTACAATGGAAGTCCATGGTTCCAACCTGGAGGAAGGTGGAAGGAAGACTAACAACTTGAAAATAGGGAAGGAAAGGAGGACACTTACTAGTTTTGGTCAAAATCACCAAGGAGGAGCTTAAGAAATCCTAAATAGAGAAATTTGGAACCCTAAGAGCCTTCTTCAGCAAGGTAGGCATCTCCTTTTACCTTGGGACAGAACCTTCGTGCCAAAATAGAGTAGGAATGATGCTCTAAGCTAGAGGGAATAAAGGAGAGAAAGAGTTTTCAAATTGGGAGTTGGAAAGGGGTAGATATGGCTATATAAAGAAAGAGGTCAAGTATGAGGTGTCTATGAGACTTTCCATGTGTCATGCATGAGGGTGTCCATGCACATGCAATAATTTATGGATAACGAAGAAGTCAAGCATGAGGTGTCAAGTTATTTTCCATGTACCCAATGCTAAGGGTGCCTATGGAAATGCAAACCTTTATGGATAAGGAAGAAGTCAAGCACGAGGTGTCCATGGAGCTTTCCATGTGTCCTTAGCCTAGGGATTTCATGGCCATGCAAGAGGACAACTCATAAAGGATTCTTGAATATAAAATGTCGGTTTATGGACACTTATAAGACATCCCAACTGACCTCCAATCAATGAAATAACCCCTTTGGTTGATAGCTTCTAAAGATAAGCTCATTTATAAAGAGAGTAATCCCTAAAATTCCCTTGCAAAGAAACACCTTCAAACCAAGGTGCAACTAGGTTCCATATGGTTCAAAAACTATAGAATGGTAAGGGAATATATAAGGATTATCATGCATGTGAAAATTTGCAAAGAAAACTTCCCAATTGGGTAAATTGTAGAAAAGTCGAGAATGTACCTAAAATTGCATAACTTGCACAAACAACATCCAAATTTGGTGAAACTTCATCCACAAGATATCTTTGATGTGTTGAATATGAATTTGCTATTATTTACATATTTTGAAGTTATATAATCACATAATTCATTACTTATGCCTTTTACTCATTTTCTTTCTCCTAAACTTATCCTAATATTTCAAGGTTGTCCAAATTAGATGAAATTTGACATGTAGCCTAATTTTGATATGTAGATTTCAAATTTGAAGTTTGTTTATACTTTTTACTTATTTTTATGAGATATTTCATATGGTCCATTAACGATCCATTATCTAAATTATTCATCCAATTAAGTTCCTTATCTTCATATTACCACCAAAATGAGTTATGTGGCATATTTTATGTATCCATTATAAACCTAAGATTAATGTTAGAACATTAGGTTATATTAAGGTGATCTATACATGCATTAGCTCGTTGGGGTTATAATAAATATCTATTTAGGTCTAACCTTCAACCTTGTTTGGCTAAGTCCAAAATGTCAACTTCTAGGGTAGGGTCTGAGATCTTGTATGTTATAGCACACCACCCCTTAAAGGGATTTCATCCTCCAAATCAAAACTTCCACATATAAGAAAACAACTTATTCACCACCCTTTAAAGGATTTAACCTACCAAGCCAAACTAATCTAGAGGTAAAAGGGTGAGTCTAACTAGACCATATAGCAGATCCATCATGCTTCACTGCGCACTTTGATTGCTTACTAAACACCAAACTTCAAAGTCTAGGTTCTAGGGATAACTATCCAAACATGTGTTTCTATGGGTCATAAGGGAACTATATTGGGTATCCATCCTCAAACAAGTCATTACACCTAGGAGACTAGTTCAATATATTAGGGTCCCTAAAGATAAATCATGTAGATGTCTAAGTCTACTACTGCCTAAAAGCATGCTATTTTGAACAATTCATATTAGCTCAGGCCAGGCTAGTATCATATGGATTCGGGAGTCATCGTAAATCAAGCTAGTGGTGCGGAGGAAAATCTTGCCAACCCCTGAACCCTGATTCTTTCTAGACACCTTTGCTTTCAACTTCATGTCCTAGCAGCTACCTAAAGGCCAAGCTAAACAACCTCAAGTTACTATGGTTACTTGTAAGTATTTTAAGGATCTAGTCATCATTATTCTAATATGAAACTATATGATCCTAAATCAACCCTTCACCATCTATTGATCAACTCTAGGGCAAACATGTCACTTAAAGGTTAGGCAAGTATTCTAACTAGGAAGAAAAAATTGAAATAGTCAGATTTCGACTACCATGGGCTCTGATACCATTCTGTAAGGAGTGGGTTCCACTCCCTACTAAAAAAATTGAAGAATAAAACATCCATTCCAAACACACTCAAAGATATGCTAGAATAGGTGCAAAATTTTCAAACTTCAATAAATGGTATTCAAAACAACCAAAGTATAGCAGCAGAATAAAAATAATGACCATATTCAATTTTCATAAAAGATTACAAAAGTACATCATAATATCCCATAAGGGTTTACATGTATGATACAACATAAGGATCAAAGTAGAGGGAAATCTAAACCATAACAACTTTGTCTCCGAGCTTTAACTCCTTAAGCTAGTCCAAAACTTCATGCCTTATCATCCAAGTCCTTCACCTAGGGTTGGAGGCATACCCCAACAAGAAGAGAAAATAGATGAAATTAGCAAAGGCTGGTATGTGCATACTAAATAGGAAATTGAGCAATATACGGAATAAAGGACATCAAATATAGAAGTCTTTCCATAGAAAGGATAAGGACCACCCAAATGGGTATCAAGAGAAAAGGAATTGAAATCATATGATAACAAAAGAATACTTGCCATTAATAAAACATAAAGATTGTGACACATAAGCACATGTAAAGAATTAGGGCACACACCCCATATCATCAAATTGCATGCATGTGAGATAAACATAGCCCTATATCAATATAAACACAAAGGCGTCCAAGTCTCATAAACTTGAAACCTGATAGAGAAAGGGATACTTCCAATCTCCTAAATATATAAAACATGGGCCAAGAATCACACATCTTGCCCTGGGTATGAGGTTCCTTTCCATCCCAAAAGAGCAAGAAATATCACATCTGCTCGGTAGGAAATAACACATCTACCATAAAAACCAATGTAATTACACAACTCTAGTTCTACTGAAACACATAGCATGTTAAATGTACAGACAAGTAGAAAGTATAGTCAGAATATATAAACTAGTCACCACATAAGTGACCAACATGTACATCCACCTCATAAGTGGGAAAAAAACATCACATGTCATCTTTTAGAGTTACATCATGAACAAAGCATAAGATAAGAGTTCAAAATAATATCCATGATCAATACCAAATAAGGTAGTTCACATGAACCATGATTTTCATAAGAAAAGACATTGTGTATAGGCTAATGTCCATAGGACAAAGAGAATAAACAAGCATAGGTGAATTGCCCAACATAGAAGAATAGGGGATACATCATACATTTAGAGTGAATAATTAGAAATTTCTCTATATAGAAATAACATGGGATGCAATCATACAATAAGAGAGAGAAATTTCTCAATATGAATAATCGGGTCTGCAAACATACAATAAGAGAGAGAAATTGCTCAATATGAATAATCAGGGATGTGTCATACCTCAACTTCAGAGTCTAAACAGTCCAAGTCAAGCCTAGGCCTCCAAAGAACCTCTAGGGAAGGTGGAAAGGTCCAATAAGTAAGGTTCCCAAGCTTAGAGAGGCTGGTTTCTCCAACAAATCTCCTATCTCGAGCAAGAAGCACCTTCTCCACTTTCGAGGTGAAAAACCCTAACAAAAGAACATGGAGATGAAGTGTTTATGGGTTCTAGGTGGGGTGTCACCATGGAAGGCCATGGATATGACCTGGAGGAAGGTGGAAGGAAGACTAACAACATGAAAAAGGAAAGGAAAGGAGGATACTTACTAGTTTTGGTCATAATCACCAAGGAGGAGCTTAAGAAATCTTAAATAGAGAAATTTGGAACCCTAGGAGCCATCTTCACCAAGGTAGGCACCTCCTTTTTCCATATAACAGAACCTTCTAGTAAAAATAGAGTAGGAATGACGCTCTAAGCTAGAGGGAATAAAGGAGATCAAGAGTTTTCGAATTGGGACTTGGGAAGGGGTAGATATGGCTATATAAAGAAAGAGGTCAAGTATGAGGTGTCTATGAGACTTTCCATGTGTCAAGAATAAGGGTGTCCATGGACATGTAAGCCTTTATGGATAAGGAAGAAGTCAAGAATGAGGTGTAAATTTACTTTCCATGTGTCTAATGCTAAGGGTGCCTATGGACATGCAAACCTTTATGGATAAGGAAGAAGTCAAGCATGAGGTGTCCATGGATCTTTCCATGTGTCCTTAGCCTAGGGATTTCATGGCCATGAAAGAGGACAACTCATAGAGGCTTATTGAATATCAAATGTCAGTTTATGGACACTTATATTCCATCCCAACCGACCTCCAATCAAAGAAATAACCCCATTGGTTGATAGCTTTTAAAGATAAGCTCATTTATAAAGAGAGTAATTCCTAAAATGCACTTGCAAAGAAACACCTTCAAACCAAGGTGCAACTAGGTACCCTACGGTTCAAAAACTTAGGAATGTTAAGGGAATATATAATTATTATAATGAATGTGATAAATTGCAAAGAAAACATCCCAATCAGGTGAATTGCAGAAAAGTCCAGAATGTACCTAAAATTGCATAACTTGCACAAACAACATCCAAATTTGGTGAAACTTCATCCACAAGTTATCTTTGATTTGTTGAATATGAATTTTCCATTATTTATATATTTTGAAGTTATATAATCACACTATTCATTACTTATGCCTTTTACTAATTTTCTCTCTCTTAAACTTATCCTAATATTTCAAGGTTGTCGAAATTAGATGAAATTTGACATGTAGGCTAATTTTTATATGTAAATTTTGAAATTGAAGTTTATTTCCACTATTGAGACTTATATTTATGATATATGTCATATGGCTCATTAACGGCCCTTTATCTAAATTATTCATCCAATTAAGTTCCTTATCTTCATATTACCACTAAAATGAGTTATGTGGCATATTTTATGTATCCATTATAAACCTAAGATTAATGTTAGAACATTAACTTATATTAAAGTGATATATACATGCATTATCTCATTGGGGTTATACTAAATATCTATTTAGGTCTAACCTTCAACCTTGTTTGTCTAGGTCCAAAATGTCAACTTCTAGGGTAGGGTCCGAGATCTAGTATGTTACAGAAAGCCTTATACAATTTCAGATCAAACTTGTCAAGAGGATCTTTCGTATTCAAAACAAAATAAGGACATCCAAAAATATGGAAATACTCGATAGAAGGCTTCCTACCACACCATAGCTCATAGGGGGTTTTCTTAAGTAAGGGATGAGTGAAAACACAGTTTTGCACAAAAAATGGGTACTGACAGCTTCAGCCCAAAACTTTTAGGAGTATCATACTCAAGAAGCATGGTCCTATCCATCTACTTTAGATACCTATTCCTCCTCTCTACAACCACATTTTTTTGAGGTGTTCTAGGTGAAGAAAAGCTGTGTGCATAACATGATTCTTGACAAAAATGCTCAAAAAGCTCATTTTCAAATTCTCCCCCATGGTCATTGTCATGGAAATGGAAACCCAGTACCATGAACTAAACGAATACCAAAGGCAACATGCGGAAGTGCAAAGCTTAGAACACATGAACATATAACAAGATACATGCACCAACATAGTCTCAACATTCAACAAGTATAAATTATACAAGATACATCATATTCATGAGTTCAATTACACATTTCCAGAGTTGAGGTACAAGTCATTCATGTGTACTAAATTTGGATCTTACAATAAGTACACCTAGCATAGCTCACCAAGCCCATCAACCTTCTAGACATCTCTGAATCTAAAAACAAAATACGAGAAATGGGTCAACACACGAGGTGTTGAGTATGGGGCAGAAAGATACATATATGTATAAACTTTGCATAATTTGAAAAGATTTCAAGACTAAACAAACAAGAATAAACATGTTAATTGTTTAACCAAATGTGAAATCATGGTTTATGTCATTTCACTCCATTATATCAACAATATCCAACATGTTTAAGGCCTTTGACCATCTTCCTGTCAGAAGGGTCTGTAAGGGTTACAAAATTAGCTAACCCTTTTATACAAGAGGGACCTCAAGGCCATATCCAAGAGCTAAACCTTTATCAACAATATTATAATGGAGTTCTATATATATGTGTGTTCAAGTTATAAAACCGACGAGGCAAACATTGAGTAAGACATAGCAATACTACATGGAAATATTTGAGCAAGTAAACAAACAAGCATACAATACATGTGTTTTCAAGTAAGAAAGTGATATTCATATAACTAGATAAGACCCATACCTGATTCAGAGATTCTTAACTTAACACGTCCATTACCATCTAGATCATAAGCCAACCTAATTAACAACAAGATTACATATATGCATTAGATTCTCATCATTAACCCTAATTAGATGCATTTTAGGGTTTTGGTCAAGATGGGTTCCAAGTTGCTTATTGGTTCATCATATGATCTTGTACTGATCTAGATCTCATCATGATGGTGTGGTTCAATTTTCATATCACTATGGCATTCCACTCATTATATGAGATATTTTCAAGGTTTAGGACCCCTAAATACATGACTAGGTCAAAAGACTCAAAATAGGGCAACCAAGATCAAGTATCATCAAGGAATAAAATCCAAGGATAAGGGATGGTTTTAGATCAGCAAGAAAAGAACATAAGAAGCACATTCAAAGTAAGGTGATGTCCACTAGGGTCTAGGCATCAAACCACCAACATGGGTAACATTCACTCATACATGCAATTATCATAATAGCATACTGATGTCAACAAGATCACAAGGAAGGTTATAAGGCTTCCCAAGGGTCCCAATAGCATAAAATACTGATCTCATGATTAGGAGGGTGAAAGTTCATCAAGTTCCGAGCTTGGTCATAAAAGTGCATTAAAAGTACTCAACATGGCTAAAGTTGTTGTTTTCAAGAAATCATGGAAACAAGCATCAGATTTAGGGTCTGCGACTAAGACCAAAGGGTAGGTCTCGTTGAGCTGATCGATTTGATATATAGGTTCATACATTTTGGCCATAAGATCTAGGAGATATGCATTTTTCAAGTTTATATCAAAACTATATGAAAATCAGGCATTTGGAACTTAGGCGTGTCACCTCATCCATATAGTAGTAGATCTGGGCCACTAATCATCGATCTGATGGTTAGAAAGGGGCTCACTTGTCCTTGGGGTATGGTCCATTGGTTCAGGGTGGTTCACTACCGCACCAGTTAAACCGAGTCTGGGTCGACGTGACGATCGACCGCTCACCCCGCCCCCTCTGTCGTTCTCCCTGTGCCAAACAGGGGAGGAACAGGGGTGGTGCTTGCAGTGCCCTGCACCTGCTGGCGGAGAGGGGAAAAAGGAGCACAAGGCTCAGGGTGGCATCCGAGGGTGCCACTTGTTCTCAGCTTGGCCCGCAGCCTTGTTGGCACTTTTGGTTGCTGCCCACAGCCGGAGGACTACCTCCACAGCCTTGCAACCAGACGGAAACAAAGAGGTGAGGGGGGAGGCTACTTAGGGAAGGAGGAGTTTTGGTGGCCGACCTGAGCGTGGAGACAAGGGGCAAGCCATGTGGAGTGTATGACCAGGGCTGACGGCGCCCTGGAGGTGCGAGTAGCAGTTGTTCATCGGCTGCGACAACACTCTGGGTAGAGTGTCTGACCGTGAGCAGTGAGGGGAGAGGGATGATGAGCGAAGATGGAGGAGGGAAAGGAGCAAGGATGTATAAGAGGCTTCTTATAAGGGGAGAAAGAGGCTAGGGTTTAGATGAGGGGGAAAGTAGAGAATATCCTTCATCATTCGCCTTCATTGTTTGATTTGGAAGGGACGAAGGAGAGTAGTTACTACTTTTCGCTACTATCCTGAAGGGGAAAGTCAAGGGGGAGCAAGCAGATGGGATTTCATTTCCACTCAAGGCCCAAAGTTCCCAAAATTGGCCCAAAAAAAAAATAATAGACAAGAAAAGGCTGGGTAAACTCATATTTCTAACACCCATATCTTTTGATACGACACTCTAATTGAGGAGACTTTTACACCATTGGACTTGTTATTGGATCATCTATAACATAGTACATAGTGGAGAGACATGTGATCATAGTGCAAAGGTTCAAAAAATGGGTTCAAGGGGATGATGTATTAAACTATAATACTAAGCTCAAGGTGTTGATTGATGTCACACATTGCAAAATTGAGCATTACAGAAATCTAATTGGAGTGTCACAACACTCAAACTATGAAATTGACATCCAAACTAGGTAATTGGTCATAATAGTGCGAGGGAGAGTATAATCAAAGGGTGAGAAAATTAGGGTTGTCACATCCTTCCCTCCTTAAAAGAAATTTCGTCCTCAAAATTTGTCTAAGATCATACTTAAGAGTCAAGTCAAAAATGTCATGTCTAGGTATTGAACCATGGTGATCATGACATTTTCTATAGTGGGGTGCACACTTAGGTTATCATCATCAAGGGCATACTCATATCGATTATATACCTATAACTTAGTGTTTTGTCATATGATGACATCATCATGATATTAGGGTTTTCTCATCCTTTAGTATCCATATATAGGGGTTTTGTTCATTTTTCTTCTTCATACGAGACCAAGGTGTATTATCAAAATCTATGTTATCAATTTTCAAATGAACATGTTCAGGGTCATGACTTTCAAACGAGACTATCATCGAGTGTGTATCTCATCTTTTTACTCTAGATTTCATGCATGTTTTGTTTTCCCCCAAAATTATACCAACTCTAGCCAACTATGTTCAACAACGCTTTTTTTTAATCTAAAATAAAAAAAATGTATGCATCATGATCATTTGATTTATGGCCCCAAGAGTATCATCATATTGAGTTAATCATTCATTTTTTTTGGTATGCCATTAGGCATATTACCCCTAATTAATCAAGCTAAGATTTCTAGGCATCATAGAATCAAGCTCATGATTTCAAAGCTACATCTTTTATGTATGGTATGATTTCATCCTAGATCTATCTCATGAGAGTGGCTCGTTGCACATATATCAAGATTTTAACTTAAGTGAGATTCTTTCATGGATCGAGCATTATTTGAGGAACAACATTATCATTAACGTCAATGTTTCATAGTTTTCTCGCTTGTATCTAGAAAGAGCTCCACAAGCTCAAGCCACTCAAGCTAAGACATATATATATATATATATATATATATATATATATATATATATATATATATATATATATATATATGTCAAGGAAAAACATGCTAGCCCCCGACGTCTACCCATATCAAGGATTTACCCAACATTTCAAACGAGGTCAACCACTAGATTCCTTTACATCAAACCACTAACCTGAGTATGAGGCTCATCATGGATATCACACCTCATGTATATCATCTTAGGTTCTTGGGACATCTCCCTCACCAATATAGCAAGCATCAAAATTTTCATTTGCCTCTTTCTCTAGGGTTAGATATTTTCATAGGACATCTAGGGTTCAATATTTTCAAGGAAACCACACACTAGGTCACTTAACTCATATATTTAGGGGTAGTCTAGCCAGGGACTCATCATCATGTATTTCATCATGCATATTTTTCAACTTTTCACATATTTTTGGAGGTTAGGTACTCTGACCTTCTCCTGTGGCGGGTCGACTCATATCAAAAGGTCACCCTGTTCATGTGTCACATGCTAGAGGTCTTCATTTGTAAGGAGATTGAGGCCTGTGTTGGTCTCGAACCATATATCATATCTCCACACATATAAGACTAGGTACAAGAAAGCATGTCAACCCACTAGCTATGTTTAGCACATCAACCAAGTGGTATGTATCATATAAGGTGCTAGGTTTAGCTAGGGTTGCATGGTCAAACTCATTTCATATCATCAAACTACTTGGCCCTCTCAAGGACAAACTTGGGTGTTATTAATATCAACATCATCATTAATATCATTATCATCATCATAGGTTTCTAGGGTACTCACTTGCCTAACCTATATCATGGATCTAGACAACCATAGAGACTATCACTATCATCTAAACTCTCTCATCTAGACTTGATGTTACATCTCTTTCTCCTAGGTTGCATGGAGACTCACTGCCTTTATGTGTGTGGTAACATTTTTCATATTTACATATAATAATACTTGAAATATGTTTTTGATTCAGCCCTATTTTAGGGCTTTATCTTGTGTCATTTTGCATTTCAGCCACATCTATACTTGTTAGGTTAAATGTTATTTCCCTCAATATGTGTTTTATTGTCAAAATCACTTATGGATGGTTTTTGCATGTTTTATAGGTACTTTGGCAACTACTTGATGGATTGGAAAGAAGATGGTTGAATTTAGGGTTTCCCTAGGCTTGGAGGAGCCCAAAATGAGGCCGAAACCACGCCCAACCTACCCCAAGTGGTCAAAGAAGGTTTTGAAGAAATGCCCTCCATGGATGGCCAAGTTCAACACTCAAATGCAGGGGAAGGACCCCAACACGGTCGTGCTACCATGGAATGGCCGTGCTGGGACATGCCCCAAGCAGCAAAATCATCAAAAATTGACCCAGTTGGCCAGAACGGTCGTGTTACCAAGAATGGCCATTTTAGCAGTTCCCAGAACGGCCGTGCTGGCCAGCACGGCCGTGCCACCAGCCCCAGAAACTCAAAATTCCCCTATTCAATCCATTTTCTCACCACGGCCGTTCCCATCCACCACGGCCATGCTACCCATTGCCCAACATGGCCGTGCAGCCCAGCACGGCCGTGCTACACATAATTTTACTCGATTTTCCACTGTTTTCCCCCATTTTACCCCTAACTTAACCCTAGACCCCCTAGACACCTATATATACCTAGGTGGCAGCTGGGGCACGAGGCTGGCTACCTTCTACCCCCTCCTAGCTCCCCAAATCGCCACCCACTCCATATCCACCTCAAATCCACTCCATTTCACCATTGCCACCACATATCCCCCATATCTAAGCCTTCCATCCACTTCCTTTCATCATTCCCCATCATTTCATCCTTGGAGGAGGGAGGAGGATGTCCTGCAGCTGCTGGAGAGGAGGATTTCTTCATCTACACCGAGCTCCATGGCTTCTTCTACCTCTTTCTTCTCTCTTTTTGTATTTTTCTTTGTTATGAGTAGCTAGGCCCCTTGGGTGGGCTGTTTGGGGAAAAATATGTTACTTTGATACCATGTTGGGGGATAATGACATGTAAACTTTGTAATTACATTTGTTAATGATTATATTCTATTTGCATCTCTTTCTCCATGGATTGCTTGTTGGTTTGTGTGTGAAATCACCTAGGAACTTAGGCAAATTGCTTGTATGTGTGAATTTTGGGATTTGCCCCTAGGTCCAATTCTTGGATCCCTAGGCTTACTCCCATCTTCCTACATCCTAATCAATATCCCTAAACCTAAGTGAGAGATCTAAGTAGCTAGATTAGATGATTCTAGTGCAATTAGCATGGAGCCTTCTCAAGGCTAGAATGTGGGGGAATTGGGGTCCAAAACCCAAATCTCACCTCCCCATTACAACCCTCGGCCCCTAATTGCCCTAGGACTTCCTAATCTAGAAACCTAGACTTGATTAGACTCTAATTGAATTGAACCTAATCCCTAACCCAATTGAGCCTCGTAAGGGTAGTAGGGGTGTTAGGGACTAGTTCCCCTATGCACAACCTAGCATATCCATGGCCAGTTAGTAGCTTAGGTTAATTCATTAGACTCTAAATTGTTGTTTGGTTTGGATGATCTAAATGGAATCATAATGTTCATATGTCACCCCCCAACTTAAGTGATAAGTTCATACCCCTAAACAGCCCACACACCTCTTTACTACTTAAAACCCTAGATTTGTGCTTGATTAGCTTAATTAGTTCTTTCCTTACTTAGTTAGCTTCTTGCTTTGCTCTTGTATTGTTCATGCTAGTGTAGCTCTTTAATTTCTCTTTTGCTTCTCTCTTGCTTGCCGTAGTGTAATTTGCCTTTTCATACCTAGCTTAATCCTTTCTTGCTTGCTTAGTCTTAATCTAGTCTAGGGTTAACGTAGATTTCATTCCTGCCTTTAACTGCTTTCTTGTTCATCCTTAGTTAACAATCAAAACAACCTTTAAACCCTTAACCCTAGTCTCCACAGTAGGAACCCAACAAAACTAAACCTAGCTCTAGTGCCCCCTCTTTTCCCTGTGGATCAACCCTATACTTGCCACCTTCCTATACTACAACACGACCCCGTGCGCTTGCAGGTGTAGTTGTTTTAGTAGACGTAGGTAGCTAGTTTAGGTTTATAAATTTCGAAAGCAAATTCCCATCACGTGTGTTCCGACCTCGTGGGGTGCATCTAGTCGGGTCAAACCAGCTAGTGTGTTGCACCTCTAGAGGAATCGCACCAGTTTTCTCCAACATTTAAACAGGTGATGGAAACCACCATACTCCATTTGAATAAAACCAAAACCAAACCAAGTTACCACACTCATGAGGCAGTCTAGTACCATGACACCTAGAGAACTAGTAAGAACATGGTGCACATCTGTGTAGATATCCTAAGAACATGTCATGAGCATATGTCTAGGGAGGTAAATTACACAAGTCTACACCTAGTTCTAGAACATCTAGGTTCTAACCTAGAGGCTAAGTCAACCTAATCCACAAGGATATTTCACTAAGTTTCTAGGGTTGATATGTAAGGTGAGTTTAGTTTGTGTTTCATGTGAGCAATGTTTGGTGTAGTTATTGTTCATGCTATGATACCATTTGTCATGGAACTGGAATCCCAGTCCCATGAACTAAATGAATACCAAAGGCAACATGCGGAAGCATAAAGCTTAGCACACATGAACAGATAACAAGATAAAGGCACCAACATAGTCTCAACATTCAACAAGTATAAATTATACAAGATACATCATATTCATGAGTTCAATTACACATTTCCAGAGTCAAGGTACAAGTCATTCATGTGTAGTAAATTTGTATCTTACAATAAGTACACCTAGCATAGCTTACCAAGCCCATAAACCTTCTATCCATCTCTGAACCTAAAAATCAAATATGAGAAACGGGTCAACACACGAGGTGTTGAGTATGGGGCAGAAAGATACATATATGTATAAGCTTTGCATAATATGAAAAGATTTCAAGACTAAAAAAACAAGAATAAACATGTTAACTGTTTAACAAAATGCAAAACCATGTTTTATGTCATTTCACTCCATTATATCAACAATATCCAACATGTTTAAGGCCTTTGACCATCTTCCCGTCGGAAGGGTCCGTAAGGGTTACAAAATTAGCTAACCCTTTTATACAAGAAGGACCTGAAGACCATATCCAAGAGCTAACCCTTTATCAACAATATTATAATGGAGTTCTATATATATATATATATATATATATATATATATATATATATATATATATATGTGTGTGTGTGTGTGTGTGTGTGTGTGTGTGTGTGTGTTCAAGTTATTAAACTGACGAGGCAAACAACGAGTAAGACATAGCAATACTACATGGCAATATTTGAACAAGTAAACAAACAAGCATACAATACATGTCTTTTCAAGCAAGAAAGTGATATTCATATAACTAGATAAGGCCCATACCTAATTCAGATATTTTTAACTTAACACATCCATTACCATCTATATCATAAGCCAACCTTATTAACAACAAGATTACATATATGCATTAGATTCTCATCATTAACCCTAATTAGATGCATTTTCGGGTTTTGGTAAAGATGGGTTCCAAGTTTCTTATTAGTTCATTATATGATCGTGTACTGATCTAGAGCTGATCATGATGGTGTGGTTCAAGTTTCATATCATTATGACATTCCATTCATTATATGATATCTTTTCAAGGTTTAGGACCCCTAAATACATGACTAGGTCAAACGACTCAAATAGGGCAACCAAGATCAAATATCATCAAGGAATACAATCCAAGGATAAGGGATGGTTTTAGATCAGCAAGAAAAGAACATAAGAAGCACATTCAAAGTAAGGTGATGTCCACTAGGGTCTAGGCATCAAACCACCAACATGGGTAACATTCACTCATACATGCAATTATCGTAATAGCATACTTATGTCATCAAGAGCACAAGGAAGGTTATAAGGCTTCCCAAGGGTCCCAACAGCATAAAATACTTATCTCATGATTAGGAGGGTGAAAGTTCATCAAGTTCCGAGCTTGGTCATAAAAGTGCATTAAAAGTACTCAACATGGCTAAAGTTGTTATTTTCCAGATATCAAAGAAACAAACGTCAAATATAGGGTCTGAGACTAAGCCCAAAGTGTAGGTCTTGTCGAGATGATCAATTTGATATATTGGTTCATACATTTTGGCCATAAGATCTAGGAGATATGCATTTTTCAAGTTTATATCAAAACTATATGAAAATCAGGCATTTGGAACATAGGCATGTCACCTCATCCATATAGTAGTAGATCTGGGCCGCTGATCATCGATCTGATGGCTAGAGAGGGGTGCGCTTGTCCTTGGGGCATGGCCCGCTGGTTTAGGGCGGTTCACTACCACACCAGTTGAACCGGGTCTGGGACGGCATGACGATCGCCCGCTCACCCCACCCCCTCCGTCGTTCTCACTATGCCAAACAGGGGAGGAACAGTGGTGGTGCTTGCAACACCCTACACCTGCTAGAGGAGAGGGGGAAAAGGAGCACAAGGCTCGGGGTGGCTTCTGGGGGCGCCTCCTGTTCTCATCTTGGACTGCGGCCTTGTTGGCACCTCTGGTTACTGCCCACAATCGGAGGACTACCTCCACAGCCTTGCAACCGAATGGAAACAAAGAGGTGAAGGGGGAGGATGCTTAGGGAAGGGGAAGTTCTGGC
Organism: Alisma plantago-aquatica; assembly: GCA_963693085.1. Lineage (NCBI taxonomy): Eukaryota > Viridiplantae > Streptophyta > Magnoliopsida > Alismatales > Alismataceae > Alisma > Alisma plantago-aquatica. The sequence goes on from OY856409.1 coordinate 1,430,968,228, forward strand.
AGCCGACCTGAGTGCAGAGACAAGGGGCAAGCTATGTGGAGTAGATGACCAGGGTCGACGATGCCCTAGAGGTGTGAGTAGAAGTCGTTCATCGGCTGCAGCAGCACTCTGGGTAAAGTGTCTAGCCGTGAGCAGTGAGGGGAGAGGGATGAGTGAAGATGGAGGAGGGAAAGGAGCAAGGGCTTATAAGAGGTTGCTTATAAGGGGAGCAAGAGGCTAGGGTTTAGATGAGGGGAAGTAGAGGGCATCCTTCATCAGCCACCTTCTTTATTTTATTTGGAAGTGTAATGACCCCGCCTCCCAGTAACCCCCACTTAAGGGAGACCAAGAGGTCAGAGTCATTATCCCAATTTCTGGATCAAAGGTTCGACAAATAATCAATAATAATTATCAAATTCTACTAGATTATACTGAAAGTTGGAATAAAATAAAACTTTGCATACCTTTTTCAAAAACTTGGATATATATAACTTCTATCCACATCTGGACTCTATTCTAACTAATCCTCCGTGCACTTTATTTCTTAATTTCACAAATATGCCACTTTATTGTTTGTCCTTTTCAATTTGCACCTAAAACATCGACAAACAAAACATCAGTCAGCATATTGAATATGCCGGTATGTGGGGACAACCAAAATGTCACAATTATGGCTAACAATCTAAGTATCACAATCAAGTTAATTAACAAACCAATTTATGCGTTCAATGTGACATCCTCCACTGCTTTTACCCTAACCCTGGTATACCCTCCTTAGGGTTTCTCTTTAGCCAATGACTTAAGGCCACCTTCTCATTCCTAAGCTTGGTGCCTGGGGTCACCTCTCATGGTTCCCATTAGTCATTCAATAAAGACCACCTTCTTAATCTCGAGCTTGGTGTCTGAGGTCACCACTCATGGTGCCCATGGGTCTTCCCTCCTGGGCTTGACCTTTTGGCATCATCCATCAGGGTGGCATGTAGGTGCGAGAATACACACTTATACTATTATTGTGATAATCATAGTGACTTTATGATTTGCAAGTATGAACATCCAAACTGATAGGTTGCATTCAATGTGAAGAATCATCCGGGAAACGTTTCGAGAAACTAATGCGATTAACCATAATTAACCACATACCTGTCAGGCTGATTTGAGACAGAATTAATCCAATCAAGCAAGAAATCCAAATAGGCAAGCAAGCACACAAAGAGATCCTGAAATATGCATATAATTTCTTATTATTGTTCACATCATCAAGATCTATCAAACCTATCTTGCTTCCTAGGGCTTCTATTCATTTTTAGTGTTTCACCTACAATTAGGTTTTTTCTTGCACTTTTATTACTACAAATCCTAAATAGGAAAAATAACTCACAAACCCTAATGATTATAACCTATCTCATATAACAGGCTTAGGATCATCATTTAACATCATTTTTTACATATTTCAAATTAAATATGATATCTTCCTCTTTTACCCTAAAGTAGGGTTTCTAAATGCATTATCATGTAATCTTCGTTTCAAACCCTAAAATATGCAATTTCTCATCTAGATTAGATTTGAATCTAACATTATCATTCAACATGTTATTACTACTCAAACTAACCCATTAGGCATCATAGATTCAATCATTAACCTCAATTACGGTTTTTAACCTAACTTTAATGCACTTTTCATAAACTTAATATACTTTTGCAATTAGGAGTGGAATCAAGCTTTCATATCATTTATATTGGATTCCTCTCATTCTCTAGATAAATTGTCATATATAGCATGTCCTTATTCAACCTACCAATTATTTTCTACGAAATTTGCAAAATGGTTACCTTTCAGCCAATGATAGCACGTCGTGTGTCATTTTCATCCCTTTTCTCTCTTTTTCTTTCTGCCTTATCTCTCGCTCACAGATCTTCCACGTAGTCTGAGTACTTGATAACCCGGTCGGGCTTCCTTTCTTCTTCTTCACAGAATGGGGCTCTAGTCCCCTATTTCCTCTGTAAAATAGAGGACCGCGGGGCGGCGACCACTCCCCCTTCTCGCCCTATCTCGTGAGGATTCCAGATCTCGCCAATCGCACCGATCCCTCTCTTCCTGGCTCCACCAACAGGGACATATTTGCCCAAAGCTCACTTATGCCTCTGGCGGTCATCTTCCTCATCCATTCCACAAAAAGCAACTCCACAACTTGTAGGTTGTGGTCAACTGAGTCGTTGACGCAGGGCTGTAGGGCGTCAGAGTACCCGCACTGGTACAGACCGCCGCAAGGACCCACCACACACTTGAAGACAACCTTAATTATGTCAGATCTGACTCCCACCAAGAGGACAACCAAGTTGTTCGTCGGCAGAACTAGTGAGGAGTCGGGGAGAAGGAAAAGAGGTGATGAGGAGGAATTGGGGTCCGGTTTTGGTGTTCCGTAGGTGGATGGATGTTTAGAACAACAGAGAGATTCTTTAGAGGGTCCCCAAAGCCCCCGTTTATATACCCATCCACCTAGCCGGACTCTCGTGGTGACCAAATTGGGAAAAACTTATGTGCCTCAAAATCCCAGATAAAACCTAGGGTAGGTCGGTGTGGTTTGATCTCCCAAACATAATGGAAGGCTTTCCCAAACTCCTCATGCACCCGGCTACGAAAAAATCCATGATAACTAGACTCCTCCATTTTCTAATCTCCTATTAGAGGTAGAAGAGGACCCAGGTGCCCTTGGATCTTAATCCAACAGCTATCATGGTGCGCGCCAGATCTATATCATTGTAATCAGGAAAATAAGTGTAACATTTAATGATTACTCATTCACTTTATGGATTTTCAAAAATCCATATCTATTAAACTTTACATCCAAATAATACCAAATTTTGAGGGATACTTATTAATGACTTAATCTACCTCTCTGCCAAATTTGGGCTCGTTATCTAATACAAAACGTGCCTTTTCTTTAGGTGTAATATATTACTCAATTAGGCTTATTTCTCCCATCTTTTCTCTTTCTTATTTTCTTATTTCCCATTATTTCTATTCCTTGTAATCCAAGAAAGCAAGTGGGGTTCAAATTATCACTCATTATGACCAAACCATCATTTCTCTCTTTATTTCCATAATTATTTCCTTTATTTCAAATATTCTTGATTAATTGTTTATCTGTTGTTTTTCTTTTGATTTTGATTCCTTTTTCCATTAGAAACTATGTGGACACGAAATATTATCCAAGATGGATCCATTATCCAGATATCCACATATTTCTTGTAATTTTATTATTATCTCATATTTCCTTTAATAAAGCAATATTGAATTGATTTTCTCTCTGTCTTGTTGCATTATCCTTGCAACTTGGACTCCTTGGAACCCAAGAAATCCAAAAGGAACGAAATCCAACTTTGGGGAATATTCTTTTACCTTCTAGAGGTTTCTACATCTTTCTCTTCTCCATTTTTAAATTATTCATTTACTAATTGAATTTCCTTTTTCTTTTCCTTGTTATTGGGCGCAATAGCCAATAAAGCCCACAAAACAACCAACAAGGCTATTGTAAACGAAATCCTTTTATTAAAAAAATCATATCATCATTTGTTCAAATATCTTTAATAGGAGAAATTACATTTCTCACCAAAGAACCCAAAAATTGGGCTTGTAACATCCTTCCCCTCTTATAGGAATTCTGCCCCCAAAATTCAACCAGGCACACAAACAAACAAGATAAGGCTTTCTAATGTCCATCATGGCTCCCATGTGGCCTCACCCTTTCCATGGTGCTTCCCAAGAACCTTCATCATCTCATATTCATCCATCTGAGTTCTCTCTCACCTTGGTATATGTACCCTCATAGGTGACTCAGGATATTTTAGCCTCTCATAAAGCTGAATAGGTTTAGGGCACAACACATGGCTTGGGTACCTCACATAGTGCTCTAGATCAGACTAATGGAACACATTATACATTATGTTATCCTGAGGGGTAAGGATAAACATAACCATCTCCATCAATCCATATCAAATGGACCCATGCAGTTGGGACTCAACTCTTAGATGTATCTTAGAGGGGTCAGATTTTCACATCACATACACTCCCATGGTGTATTGCATGTCAGTCTGCTTTGCATCAGCTCATGACTCATGTCGCCCCTAGGCTCTCTCTCAGCCATTGCACAATCAAAGTGACTTCATCTGCACACATCGTGGTTCTTTCTTGACCTTCACGAGGTCCCTTCACCAACATCATCTTAATGAAGTGGTGACCAACACAACCTCCCTTACAGAGCTTCTTTACATCCCGACATTGTCTATGGTGGTTATCATCACATCTTACATAGGACAAGAATTGTCTCCCTGTATCACCCTGAACAAGCACACATGCTCTCATCAGACCCTCTAGTCTGGATCATACTACCCATTAGTTAGGGGTGATAAACTGTACTAGCATTGAGTTCGTCTACTTCCACCTCATGGAAGTGAATCTTTAGAACTTTTGAACTCGCGTCATGGTGTAGTTGAACCATCTCTCTCACATATGTAGTTCAACCGGATCCATCCCTTGACAACATTCTTTCTTTCTCATGTCATCTAGGTAAGGCGATCTACCACAACCCATATTGCAACTTGACCTTCCTTGGCCTAGGGGAGACTTATCACAACATCCATAGTGATGAACTCCCATTCCCTCTCGGGGACTCTTTATCCTCTACATCAACTCTTTGGATTACTGGTGTTTGTCCTTCACCTCCGGGCTTGCATGGTGACAAACCACGTGCAACTTCATCTTAAGCATCCAATGTACTACTGCAACTTACTATCTTAGTAGCACAATGGTGTATGATGAACTTAAAATCATGATCTCTTATATGTCATGATTCCTCAAGATTGATTCCTCAGAAACCCTAAGCCACTCTAGTCGGGGTTTCATCACCTTCCTTTCCAGAGAAGTGCATCTGAGGTTCTACAACCATCCTTTTATTGCATCAAGGCCTAGGTTGGCTAACCGAACAACTACTAACTTTTTTAACAGATAATGTTACATCTGAGTGTTAGCCCAAACATATCTCCTTCAAACTTAGGGTTAACCTAACAACCTCTTCTAGCCTCTAGCTAACTAGGCAGCTGCTTCTCAACCACTTCACATCCTTATGTGTAAGGAAAAGCTGAAGACATACACCTCCATGTATTTCACTTATCATCTCATCTCAGACTCTAAGTCTATCTTCATCAAGAAAACTCTGAGCTCATCTTCTCAGTTATCAAACTCAACCTTGTATAGCTAATGATAAAAACATCCTCACAAGATGACCACCTTAGTTCTCTTGATGTTTGTAAACCATCCACATATCGTTCACTCCATAAGGGTATGTTATCATCTCTTTCCTCATACCTCATAGAAGCATTCCAACTCACATCATCTTTATCCTTGGTGTATGGCATGCGTACTGTCCTATCTCTCACTCCCAAAACAAGAGGAAATAACCATTTGGTAGCTGTCCAAACACAAAGTTCTTCCTATTCTAAGAGTAGAGATGGTACATCCCACATTGTCACTACACCTTCAAATCTGAGTTGAACCGTGCAACATATGTATCTACCTCATGAAAATCTCAATATCAAGGTTACTTCCATGGAAAACTGGTCTCGTACCCATTTGGGTCACCACACAATCCTTGGTCATCTCCTCTAGGTCTGTAGGGTGTCGACACTTTTGGGGTCATCCCTCTTCCCTTATGCATCAGAGAGTGCCCTCTTCATCTACCCTTTGGGTCCCATGAGTTCATGAAGGTGATCAATCTCCTAACCCATGGAACTCAGACAATGATAGTTGTTACCTCCCGACCCTATGGTCATGTGCAACTAGGGAATTAGGTAACTCCTACTTCCATTGGTCTTATCCCTACCTGGCCCTAGGATAGACTTAGGATTCTAACATAGTACATGTCCAACTTAGAACCTTACCCAAGTCTCCATCATCTCTCTTTGCATTCACGTGTTGACTTTCATCCTTTCATAGGGGTCACGGTGACCTGCCTACCTTGGTCAGGCCCCATACCGGTTACCTCCATGGTAACACATCCACATGCACTTAGAGATGGTTATCTATGGGTCTACATGTTCATTCTCTTACCATGTACCCTTCACTTAGCTTCTCAAGATTCTATTAGACCTCCTTAGGTTACCTCAAAACCAACAAATGGGTATACACCCTGCAAAAGGGTCCCTCTCCCAGGATGGGAGGAAACTACATCAAAGGTCACAAACGTCCTTATGTCTAGGGTTCACATTTAGGGTTTTCATGAGCATGCTTAGCCCTAGAAAGCTACTAAGGCGTGTAGCTCACAAGCAGACCGCCTTCTAAACAATGCTAGGTCTCCATGGTAGGTCCTACTTGTTTCTATTCTCTCACATTGGACCATCATCATACCTTCCCATGTCACCAACTTAGCTGTGAGGGGTTCATCAAACATACCTTAGACTTAAGGGGTTTCCCTTTCCTCTAAACATGAGGAGTGCCATGCTCAAATCTCGTCATGAGCAGTAGGTAAACCACTTCCCCTCTTAGGCTTAGGAACCCTAGATTCACTTTTTAGATGTCCAACTATCTGCTCAACTTTTTTAACCACTATCCAAGCATGTACAGGGTATGACATGTACTTCCCATGATCCTTCCACTTGAACAACACTTCATAGTGAAGTCCTCCGCAAGGACATCCAACTAGGTATAAGGCCTCACTACTGGTTACTTAAACCTCCTCTGGGTCTAAGGAACTCTTCTTCCTATCCCTAGAAGGTAAGCACCCATATCATCTGCACATAAGTACTAACAACCTCATCCTCTCTCTAGGGTTTGGTTCCTCTAAAGACAACCAAGATACCATCAGCCTCCAGGGATCTAGCATGAGGAAACCACTATCATCCACTTAGGTCACATCATCCTCAACTCCCATTGTTCCTCATATCTTGGAGTTTAAGCTTCCAACCTTCTTGCTTGGGTCCTGCTCTCTCTCTCTCTCTCTCTAGAGCTAACTCCACAACCAGCCTAACTACTAGAGGTCCTCCCTCTAAGAAGGTGGATCAAGCTCACAAGCATACCCCTACATGGGTGAAGCCTCTGTTCAACTTACGTTCGCTCAAGATTATCCATAGCCCCTTTATGCTTATCTCATAAGCTATCCAACATACTCTCCTGGCCAGGGTTTTAGCCTACTGTCAGCACTACTGACGTACTCTGTGTGCATACTATGCCATACCCATATAAGCCCATCAGGTTTCTATAGGTTCTCCACTAACCTTATCAATGAAGGAGTTATCCTTCATTTTAACATGCATGACCCTTCCCAAGGTTGGGTCACCAAAGGCAGTAGGTCATCCAACCTCACATGGCTCATATCGTCATGGGCATCCGAAAGCATGTCTACTCACACACATGGTCAAACATGGCATCTGACTCATCATGCCATCTCTCTCTCTAGTCACCACTTAGGGTTAGGGTAAGTTTCATCCTCAGAGGATATGCCAGGTCTCTACTTATAATGGAGGTCTCTACCTCCAAGACTAACTCTCTCTACCCATCCTTATGACAAGAAGGTCTAGCCTCAGGTATCTCCTGAGGGCATGACAACATATGTCATATGACCTAAGCATGCAACTATTCTTTAGTTTATGCTTAAACTATTAAGCTTATATCCATGACATCTTATTTACATACTTTTCATTAATTTGGTGGAGGATTCCTTAAACCCTATCAACTTTACCCATACCTCAAGAGGGTGAGGAAGAGAGAGTGAGTGAGAGAAACCCTAATCCTTAAAATCCTTAACAACATTTGAGTTGAGAAGGGATGAACAAGATGACAGAGTCCTAAAGGTATCTTATTTTGAGTCAGATCCTAAGACATTGGCCAGGCAGTCACACAAATCCAAGAGTCCTCATATTCTGACTAGCGGTGTGGAGGAAAATCTTGCCAGCCCCCGGGCGTGATCCTTTTCTAGACACCTCTGTCTTTCGGAAAATCCTCTAATAACTCCCTTAGTTCTACGAAATTTGTAAAATTTAATAATTATTAAATATTAAATGAGGAACCTATGCTCTGATACCAAATGTAACTACCCCACCTCCCAGTAACCCCCACTTAAGGGAGACCAAGAGGTCAGAGCCGTTATCCCAATTTCTGGATCAAAGGTTTGATAAATAATCATTAATAATTATCAAATTCTACCAGACTATACTAAAAGCTGGAATAAAATAAAACTTCGCATACCTTTTTCAGAAACTTGGATATATATAACTTCTATCCACATCTGGACTCTATTCTAACTAATCCTCCTTGCACTTTATTTCTTAATTTCACAAATATGCCACTTTACTGTTTGTCCTTTTCAATTTGCACCTAAAACACCGACAAACAAAACGTCAGTCAACATATCGAAATATGCTGGTATGTGGGGACAACCAAAATGTCACAAGTATGGCTAACAATCTAAATATCACAATCAAGTTAATTAACAAACCAATTTACAATTTCAATGTGACATCCTCCACCGCTTTAGCCCTAACCCTTGCATACCCTCCTTAGGTTTTCTCTTTTTCCAATGACTTAAGGCCACCTTCTCATTCCCGAGCTTGGTGCCTGGGGTCACCTCTCATTGTGCCCATTAGTAAATCAATAAAGACCACCTTCTCAATCCCGAGTTTGGTGTCTAGGGTCACCACTCATGGTGCCCATGGGTCTTCCCTCCTAGGCCTGACCTTTTGGCATCATCCATCAGGGTGGCATGTAGGTGCGAGAATACACACTTATACTATTATTGTGATAATCATAGTGACTTTATGATTTGCAAGTATGAACATACAAATTGATAGGTTGCATTCAATGCGATGAATCATCCGGGAAACTCTTTGAGAAACTAATGCGATTAACCATACTTAACCACATACCTTTTAGGCTGATTTGAGACAGAATTAATCCAATCAAGAAAGAAATCCAAATAGGCAAGCAAGCACACAAAGAGATCCTAAAATATGCATATAATTTCCTAATATTGTTCACATCATCAAGATCTATCAAACCTAACTCGTTTCATAGGGTTTCTATTCCTTATTAGTATTTCACTTACAATTAGGGTTTTTCTTGCACTTTTATTACTACAAACCCTAATTAGGCAAAATAACTCACAAACCCTAATGATTATAACCTATCTCATATAACAGGCTTAGGATCATCATTTAACAACATTTTTCACATATTTCAAATTAAATATGATCTCTTCCTCTTTTACCCTAAATTAGGGTTTCTAGATGCATTATCATGTAGTCTTGGTTTAAAACCCTAAAACATGCAATTTCTCATTTAGATTATATTTGAATCTAACATTATCATTCAACAGGTTATTATTACTCAAACTAACCCATTAGGCATCATAGATTCAATCATTAACCTCAATTAGGGTTTTTAAAATGCACTTTTCATCAACTTAATATACTTTTGCAATTAGGAGCAGAATCAGGCTTTCATATCATTTTTATTGGATTCCTCTTATTCTCTTGATCAATTGTCATATATAGCATGTCCTTATTCAACATACCAATTATTTTCTACAACATTTGCAAAATTGTTACCTTTCCGCCAATGATAGCGCGCCACGTGTCTTTTTCATCCCTTTTCTCTCTTTTTCTTTTTGCCCTCTCTCTCGCTCGTGGATCTTCCACGTAGTCTGATACCTGATAACCCAGGATGGCTTCCTTTCTTCTTCATCACGGAACGGGGATCTAGTCCCCTGTTTCCTCTATAAAATAGAGGACCGCGGGGCGGCGACCACTCCCCCTTCTCGCCCTATCTCAAGAGGATTCCAGACCTCGCCAATCGCACTGATCCCTCTTTTCCTAGCTCTGCCAACAGGGAAGGATTTGCTCAGAGTTCTCTTATTCCTCTGATAATCATCTTCCTCATCTGTTCCACGGACAGTGACTCCACGGCTTGCAGGATGTGGTCAACCGAGTCGTTGACTCAGGGCTATAGGGCGTCGGAGCACCTGCACTGGTGCAGACCGCCACAAGGACCCACTGCGCACTCAAAGACTACCTTAATTCTGTCGGATCTAACTCCCACTGAGAGGACAACCAATCTGTTCGTCGACCAAACTAGCGAGGAGCCCGGGAGAAGGAACAGAGGTGATGAGGACCAATTGGGGTCCAGTTTTGGTGCTGCGTAGGCGGAGGGATGTTTAGAACAACAGAGTGATTCTTTAGAGGGTCCCCAAAGCCCCCATTTATATACACATCCACCTAACTGGTTTCTCATGGAGACCAAATTGGGCAAAACGTCTGTGCCTCGAAATCCCAGATAAAACCTAGGGTAGGTCTGTGTGGTTTGATCTCCTGGACATAATGGAAGGTTTTCCCAATCTCCTCGTGCACCCGATTGTGAAAAAATCCATGATAACTGGACTCCTCCAGTTTCTAATCCTATTGGAGTAGAAGAGGACCTAGGTGCCCTTGGATCTTAATGCAACGACTGTCGTAGTTCACTCCAGATCTATATCATTTTAATCAGGAAAATAAGTGCGACATTTAATGATTACTCATTCACTTTATGGATTTTCAAAAATCCATATCTCTTAAACCTTACATCCAAATAATCCTAAATTTTTAGGAAAACTTAGTAATTATTGAATCTACCTCTCTGCCAAATTTGGGCTCATTATCTAAAAGAAAATGTGTCGTTTCTTTAGGTGTAAGATATTACTCAATTAGGCTTATTTCTCCCATCTTTTCTCTTTCTTATTTTCTTATTTCCCATTATTTCTATTCCTTGTAATCCAAGAAAGAAAGTGGGGTTTGAATTATCACTCATCATGACCAAACCCTCACTTCTCTCTTTATTTCCAGCATTATCTCCTTTATTTCAAATATTCTTGATTAATTGTTTATCTCTAGTTTTTCTTTTGATTTTGATTCCTTTTTCCATTAGAAACTATGTGGACGCAAAATCTTATCCAAGATGGATCCATTATCCAAATATCCACATATTTCTTATAATATTATTATTATCTCATATTTCCTTTAATAAAGCAATATTTAATTGATCTTTTCTCTCTCTTGTTGCATTATCCTTGCAACTTGGACTCCTTGGAACCCAAGAAATCCAAAAGGCACGAAATCCACCTTTGGGGAATATTCTTTTACCTTCTAGAGGTTTCTACATCTTTCTCTTCTCCATTTTTAAATTATTCATTTACTAATTAAATTTCCTTTTTCTTTTCCTTATTATTGGGCCCAATAGCCAATGAAGCCCACAAAACAAACAACAAGGCTATTGTAAACGAAATCCTTTTATTCAAAACAAATCATATCATTATTTGTTCAAATATATTTAATAGGAGAAATTACATTTCTCACCAAAGAACCCAAAAATTGGGGTTGTAACAGGAAGGATGAAGGAGAGCAGTTTCTACTCTTTGCAACTTTTCTAAAGGGGAAATGGGAGGGGGAGCAAGTGGATGGGCTTTCATTTCCACTCAAGGCCCAAAGTGCCCAAAATTGGCCCAAAAACACAGAATAGAATACAAGAAAAGACTGGGTAAGCTCATATTTCTAACACCCATATCTTTTGATCTGGCACTCTGATTGAGGAGACTCTTACGCCATTAGACTTGTTATTGGATCCTCTATAACATAGTACATAGTGGAGAGTCATGTTATCATAGTGCATAGGTTCAAAAAATGGGTTCAAGGGGATGATGTATTAAACTATAATACTAAGCTCAAGGTGTTGATTGATGTCACACATTACAAAATTGAGCATTAAAGAAATCTAATTGGAGTGTCACAACACTCAAACTATGAAATTGACATCCAACTAGGTAATTGGTCATCATAGTGATAGGGAGAGTATAATCAAAGGTTGAGAAAATTAGGGTTGTCACAGTCACTACAGATGGAAACAATCTGACAAGAAGCTTCATTCTCAACTCATTTGCAAAAACTAGTGAAAACATCAAGCGTATCACTCATTGAAATGAGAAAGAAGGTCCAAGTATATCTAGAGAAATTGTCGACAATAACAAGGAAATAATTGGAACCACAAAGTGATTGTGTTCTCATTAGTCCAAATAGATCAATATGAAGAAGCTCAAGAGATCTCTTAGTGCTAAGGACTCCTTTGGATTTGAAAGAGGACTTGGTTTTCTTTCCTTTTGTATAAGGTTGACATTCTTCATCCTTTTCAAAATCCAATTTAGGAAGTCCCTTGACTTAGTTATTTTTTCTCAAATTCTTTAATGGATGCATATTTACATGGCCAAGTCGGTGGTGCCAAAGAGAAATATCATTCGAGTTGGCTACAAGGCATCTACCAACCATAGGCTTAATAGAGTTAAGAAAAATAACATAAATATTATCGCTTCTAGTTCTCTTATATATAACTTGGTAGGTGAGGGAATCTAGAATCAAACATTCAAAAGTAGTAAATAGTACAAGGTAACCATTATCACAAAGTTGACTAACACTTATTAATTTGTGATGTAGTCCATCCACAAAAAGAACATTCTTGATACATAAGGATTCACCTACATCACCCTCACCTTTGACTTTACCTTTCTTGTTGTCCCCAAAGATGACGGATCCTCCTTTCTTCTTTGTGAAATTGTTGAAATGGCTTATGTCACCGGTCATGTGCTTTGTGCAGCCACTATCAACAATACATCTATCTTTTCCCTACAAGAAAGGACAATGTCAGTTCCCAACTCAAACTTTGGGATCTGGAGTTAGCTTGGGGACCCATTTCATCTTTGGGTTGGTCCCCTTAGGATTGTAAGGAAAATAAGTGGAATAATGATCATCACATTTGCAATAAGAACAAACCATAGGATTCTTAGTACCTGAATATTCTCCTACAAAGAAAGATATCTCATTTCTCTTTTTATTACCTTTAGCCTTACTCTTTCCCTTTGAGGCTTCCCCTACAAATCCCAAACCACTAGTACCACTTTGTTGAGTAGAATGATCAAGGATTTCATTTAGGGAGTTTTTCCCTTTGAGGAATTTCTACAGGGATGCTCTCAATCTATGGTTATCATCATTCAAAGAAACAATAGTAGAAGATAAACTAGATATGCCATCCCTAGCATGCACAAGCTCAGCCTCAAGACATAAAGTTGTAGTAAGATATGAATCCTTTTTAAGAGAGATAGAAGCAACATTAACACTAGGCAATAACAGTCTAGAAGATAGATCATTTACTTGACTAAGCAACCTAGAATTTTTATATTTTAGCATTTCAATCTCTTTGAGATAAACATCTCTCTCTTCTCTATGAGCATAAATATGCAACTTAAATTCAACATTTTTAGTTTTAAGCAATTCAAGTTCTTTTAGGCAATTTTAGTTCTCTTCCTTAAGATTTTCAATGTTCTTAGGTTAGATATCATTCTCAACTTCAACCCCATTGTAGTGGAGTTCAAGATCAAGGTATTTCCCTTGCAAATTATCAATACTCTCAAGGTTGGTTTTCTCATTCAATTCTAAAATTTCAAGCTTAGCATAAAGATATCAATGATTTTTCCTAACCATTTTTTTTTAGATTTACATTTAGCAAAAGAAGAACGAGTAGTAACAAGTATGTCAATAATAGCTTCTTTAGGCAATTCATGTAAACTTACCTCACTTACCTCACCAATGTCTTCACTTGTATAGGCCATGAGAGAAAGGTGGCACTTCCATATTCTTTGGAGCTAGAGTTGCTTGAAGATGAAGCTTCCCAAGCTGCATGAGCTGCATTCTTGTGTCTCTTTTCTTTCTTGTCCTTCCTCTTGTGCTTGCTCTCCTTCGTGTAATCCCATTCTATCCTTGAGCTGCTCTTGTGTTGAGACTTTCTTGACGTTGGGCATTCACTATTGTAGTGCCCCTTTTAACCACACTTGTAGCACATCGGAGTAGAGGAGGAGGAGACTTACTTTCCCTTGAAGTGCTTGCCCTTGATGTAGTTGACTTCATGCTCACTAGGGCTTTCATCTTCACTAGAGGAGGGGAAAGAAGTCCGGCAAGCAAGTTGTTATTGAAGGATGACAGCCTCCACTTGTGCTTTGAAAGTACTATCTTTGATCTTTTTGGCTTTCTTCTCTTATTCCTTGGCTTCTTCTTCTTGTTTGTCAAGTCTAGGCTCATGGGCTTGAAGATTGCCAATGAGTTCTTCAGTTGGGATGTCACCAAGGCTCCTCACTTCTTCAATGGAGGTGACCTTTGACTCCCATCTCTTTGGAAGAGTTCTCAAGATCTTTTAGTTGATGATGCCTCTATCCAAAGTGTTTCCCAAAACAGCCAGCCCATTGATGATGACATTTAGCCTTGAATACATCTCTATAATGCCTTCTTTCTTTCCCATCTTGAAGTTCTCTAGGAGGCTATTCAACATGTAGATCTTTGCCTCCTTGACTTGCTTTGTGCCTTCATATGTGATGCACAGTTTGTCCCAAATCTCATAGGTGGTGTCCCATCATGAGATCTGGTTAAACTCTGTAGGAGTGAGAGAGGATGCTAATGGCCTTTGCATTTAGTTGAGACTCCTTAAGAGCAACTTCACTCTATGTTGCAACATCTCCAGTTGGCTCTTTGTAAGGTGTGACCATCACCTTCCACATATCAAAGTTCATCCCTTAAATGTAGAACTGCATCTATCTCTTCCAATAGAGGAAGTTGGTGTCGTCAAAGACCGGAGGGCACATGGAGAAGCCTCCCTCTAGGTTGAGTGAACCAAGTAGGTTATTGCACATCTTATTGTCTCTTGGGAGATTGTTGTAGAAGATCCTTTGCTCCGATATCACTTGTTTGATCTAAGGGCTCTAGGGGGTGAATAGAGTTACAAAATTTCTCACAAAACACATTAGACCTTCAAATTATATTAATTAGTAGTAAAATCTTAATGGCAATTTGAGGTCCTATCTAACAAGCACATCAAGGATGAGAGAGATTGATTACAAGCACTTGACAAAGGGATGTAGAGTGGTTCCACACTTCAAACTAGAAGTGAGTCAGTCCATTACCTAGAGAGGTCAACCTCTAGGACTTTGCAAGTGCTTTTCTCTATTATATCACCACAGATATTTACAACAATAGACCACCAAAGGACTTACCCATCCAACCATAAGGAGATCTCCACCTTAACAAGGAACTTACCCACTTAGCTTGAGTCTTCAGCCTTCACCTAGGTCTTACTCACTCAAGCTCAAGTCATCCGCCTTGAAGGACTTTGCTTCTCCTCTTAGATCTTCAGCCTTTGCCTTCTCCTTCACTTGGAGAAGATCACCACCTCTTCAACATCCTTGAAGACCAGCTACAACTCCTTCTTCACTCGATGGAGCTTGCTTCAGCTTTTCTTCATGAGAGAAGGGGATAGGGAAGTAGTGGAAGATTTGAGAGCTTTCATGTATAAAGGTGGAGCTCTCTTACAATAATCCTAACTCACTCACAAATCACAAAATGATATGTAAACTAGAGAGAGAAAGGGGCTCAAAGAGTAGTAGCACACTCAACTATAGTAAGGACCTTGAATGTAGTAAATGAGCAAACTTGGAATGAAATGAGAAAACTTGGAATGAACTCCAAGGGGTCGTATTTATATCTAGGGGTGCTCCCTTGAGTTGGCAAACACTTAGAGATGAAATATAGCCATTTTTGCTCAAGGCAACGGATCTATTTTCGTCCAAACAAGTCACCAATGATTAGAATCACTTTTTCTGCATTTTCCATACAATACATTTGGTCGAGTTTCAATAAAGGTAACTTGACCGATCGGCTAAAAGACAAACCAAACTTTTAAACTATCGATCGAGTTTGTCCTGGGAAACTCGACCGATCAGCTAAAATTTAATTTGGTCAGTAAGTTGTTCGGTCAAGTTCTATGAATGCACAGCTCAACTGATGCACATCATCAGAAAATTAATCCATGGGATCGGTCGAGATTGAAACTCGACCGATCAATAGTCTATGATCAATTTTCTAATTTGATTAAGAAGTTTTTAAACTTTGTACTAAGTGTCCCACATTTTTTTCTCATCTTAATTACAAGGCATATCATTAATACAAGTGATTATAAAATTCTGCTAAGGTTGTTTGAAGGGATTTCCTTATTAGCACACTTGCATTGCATTTGTCTTGAACTT
Source organism: Alisma plantago-aquatica (assembly GCA_963693085.1). Taxonomy (NCBI): domain Eukaryota; kingdom Viridiplantae; phylum Streptophyta; class Magnoliopsida; order Alismatales; family Alismataceae; genus Alisma; species Alisma plantago-aquatica. Next base: position 1,430,984,343 of record OY856409.1, read on the forward strand.
TGACAAGCTAGGGCTTGTGTAAATTGATCCATTTCATGTACCTAAGACCTGAGATCAATATTGAATACACATATTAGATACATATGAATGGAATGGTTGAGTCATTATCAAAATATGGACAATGTATAACCTCTAGGTCAACAACATGAACCTAAGTTTTCATATCAACCAAGCATAGTGTTAATAGGTACCTTCTGGACGTATCCAATGAATGTATTTGGCATCTTTCTTGTCTTGAATTCTATTAGGAGAAAAGTCTCATGTCTGGTGATCTTTCTCCATATGTAATATTTTTCTAGTGTGCCTTGTTTTTCCATATACTCCTTATCAAATTTTGCAAAAAAATCTCAGCTGGGAATAAAAATCTTGTTCAATTGAGAGGACATCAAGATATACATAGTTTCAAATAATGTGAACCTGATAGATTCCTCTCCCTCATACTTTAGTTTTTCAAGTGAGATAAAAATTCTTGAGTTATCTCCATATAAATATTATGCACATCCATGTTCGCTTTTATCAACCCACTATATTCAATACTATCTTCCAAATGAAGATATACTCCAACGGCTTTTGCATTGTGGGAAAGCAATCATAGTGGGTAATGAGCACTTTTCATGACATATTGTTGGGGTAGATAATCCTAAAAAAATTCTATTTTCCCATCCTAAATATGCTCCTATTGGCTCTTACCCTTGGGCTTTGTATAGTCTACCTCTAGTTTCATTACAATATTGGGTGCTTCCTTGTTGTGCTCTTTGTCCTCCAAGCTTGGAACTTCCTCTTCTTTATTGTAATCCTCAAATATTGAAATCGTGTCAAAAGATATTAAAAGTATGTGGGGTGAGTCATCATACATCACCCAAACATGGCACAAATCACCATCTTATTGTTCCTTGTCATCTAACACCAACGCCCTTCCATCTTGTGTCGGTTTAGGCTGAGGTAGTGTTTACAGGATAGAGCTCGAGGAATGTGGACCATGTGTTGCTCCTCTATGTGTCTGGTTGGGCCCTTCATATTGCCACTAAATCCACCACATTTTCTAGATCCTCCTATGAAGAGGTGTCCTCCCAACTAATGTAGTTAGGGTTGGATATAGACTCATCATTGTCAGGAGAAGGGGAGCGAAGAGTGGAGTTACTCAGTGGAGGTATTGATGTATTGTAAGTGGTCATTTTGGATGATATATGAGAGGAATGGAGGTGAATAAGGTTAGATAAGTTCTAGTGGAGGTTATAGAAAGTTCATGTAGGCTTGAACAAGCTTGAATTGAACTTTTCGAGGATATATTGGGGAAGATAGAATATCAAGCGACTATAGTGACCATCAAGTGCACATATTGGTCATGAAAATGATCAGGAGAAGAATGGGATGATGTCGCTACTCCCACTCATATTCAATCACTTAAGTGGGTGCTTTCCAGAATGATGGTTCTAAATCTAGAAATTCATTCTGGAGTTTGGGTAGCATGGTCGTTCTGGGGTGGAATGGTCATTCTAGGCTCAATCACTTTCTTTATATTTGACCATAAAATTATTATTTTCACCATGACCAAGCCTATCTAGAGTATTTATCCTCATCATGAAGTACCACGACCATTCTAGTTGAGAACAATCATTTTGGCTCATTTGCTTTTTGTTGATTTTCACTACGAAACGTTACTTTGGTAGTGCAGTTGTTCCAAGTTGATGAAATATGGTCATTATATAGAGAAATGGGCAGTCTTGGTTTGGTTTTCATCATAGGTCTTTTCATAAACTTGGTGGAGATCAACACAACCATTATGAATATAGAATGTTAGTTCCAAGGTTCTTTTTAGTATGTATTAAGTTTACTTTATGAAACTTGTTGTTCTGATTCTTTATTATCAACATCCTTACAACTTTGGTATCATTCTTCTTATCTAGAATTAAGAATTGAATGCAAGGGCTCACTTTGGCGATTTTTATTTGAGCAGACAGAATTACAAAGATCTTTCATAAGATCCAAATCCAAACCCCCCAAACACCCTACTCTGATTTACTAGAACAACCCTCCCTTCATGGTCTTTATAAAATGGAAAACAAAGAATTATTATCAAGTATAGTTTGTGTATTCTTGGAATGTATAATAGCAAACATATAATTAAATGTGAGGTATAGGTTTAAAGACCTTGTAAACCACATCGGTTTCCTCCCAATAGAGCTAATGTCACAGAACTATTTTGTTTCCCTAGGTCCACACTCTGAATGCCTACATAGCCAAAGGCGAGTGGACTTGGACGTTCGTCCATAGAATGGCACAATTATTTCACACATGCAATATATATGTAAAAATAGTAGCAACAAGATATAACATTAACTAAAGGGGGGTAGAGAAGCATGTACCTATTTCTATATTCAAGTATACCCATTGGTGATTCATTTCATAGAGTAGAGCCTTGAGTGCAACATATCTTCATTTGGCAACTAAAAATTCGATAAACAAAACATATATTAATGCTAAAGCATTAAGAACACTATGAAAAACATGTAACCTTAGTTTAAGAGTAATATAAAATTTGCTTGTCTAGAAACATCATAATGAACCAGAACTAGAAACAAGGTGAGAATACTTATGACTTTCTATTGTACCAAGTATGTTTTAGATTTTTTTATCCATTATATCAACAATAGGTTGCCTAATGAATTTCTCTATATTATGTTCAAGATTTGTCAGCATATTATAACCAAACATAAAAGTAGTATTCATAGGAATAGTAGATCAACCAAGTAAGTAAGTAGCCAAGCATTCATATGAGCATACATACAACCAAGACAATATCATATTAGGTTCAAGAGGTTAAGCATACCTTGAGAGTAGAGTAGAAGTTATGATCCAAGAGTATATTATAGAGTAGGTCCAATCCACTGGGGACCTAAGATATAATAAAGACATAATAGAGGGTCTTAGATTAATAATATATTGTTAAAGAGTCATGTGGATGTTTCCCTAGATCTAGGTTTCACTTATATCAAAAGTAGTTTCCAAAGTTCCAAACATGCAGGAAATGATCCAACATAGCACAAGTATCAACATTAAGTCCTAAATATAAGAGAACCAACCACATTAGATCATATACAAAGGTCATATTATATCTGATTTGGAGTTAGGGTAGCATGATATTTAGGTTATCATCACGGTCTATTCATGAAAGATCATAAATATCCATATTAGGTTCACTATATGCAATATGTTTCCAAGTCATATAAGCATTAAGAGCATAGGATAGATCATGTGGTCTTTTTGTGTTACTAACATTGTAAACCTACTAATTTAAACTAGATAGAGAAAGACATGTGCATAGAAATTGCATTTCATCAAGATAGAACAATCTAAGTCAACTACATCATTCTAATGCCCAAATGGGTACTTGAGATCTTATAAGATAATTCTAGCTCATTAGCACAAAATCTTGGTTCAAAAGGGTACAAGAGATAAGATGAGTTATTGATTTCAAATTCTGTCCATTTTCAAAAGACTAATTCGGTCCAAGACTTCATATAAGATCCAATTACATCATATAAGTACACAAAGGAATGACCTTTTAGGTTATGATAGATCAAGATGTTATCGAGGGACAAATTGATGAACTAGTTCATTAAGTCATGTTTTAAGATAGAAAAGTTTATTGATTTGCATGGCAATACAATTACATAACATTTATGGAACAAGATTTTCATGTTTGCATGAAGTTTCATGATTAAAAGAGCATGACCCATAATCAATCCATAAAACAGTAGAGGCTAGAGCAAAATCAGGAACAAACGTTATCACCATTAGAAATGTGACATTTTTCTAATCAAAATGGTATGTAATACCTTGATATTTGTATAAAAGGTGAGAGAAATACATAGAATTGAAGAGATGGGATAATATTAGGTTTTAAGGTAATTTTGGGGGGAGATATACCCTTATTGGCAACAAATGGGCTGGATGGGTGGCCCACTCACTACGCCTTGAGTCGTAGTGGGTGTTGGCACCATGGTCAGCAGTGGTGGTCGAGGTTGGAGTCTGGGCATGGGTGTTTGCTGGCGATGAGAGACATCCAAGCCCTATCTAGGTACTACTACTATGGGTGGTGGAGAATGGAGGGAGGCATCCTCGCGTGAGGCCTATGGCTGCATGTGTGTTGGGCATCGGCACTACAATGTGAGCAGGGGACTTGCAGGCCCGAGGCTATGTGGCACACTAGGACTCATTGAGAAGAGCCCACATGGTTCAAGCGAGAGAAAGAGGGGACTCGAGCGAGGGAGGGGGAAGCATGGTCCTGGGATGAGTAGTGTGCTTCTTGTCTACTGAGGTTCCTATGTGGTAGTCGAGGATGCGCCGAGTGGGAAATAAGAGAGAGAGACCAAGGGAACGAGTGAGGAAGGTTGGTTGATACGGCCTACAGGCGCTCGATCTAACACCTTATGACTTATCACCAACCCCGCCGCCTCACTTCATCACCGCATAGAGGATAAAGGTGTGGCGACAAATTCCAAACATCAAATAATTACAAATGTGGAAGCATTCATCAACAACAGATTAACAAAAATCACTAAAAATTAAAACCATTTACAAAGAGATCCATTCATTGGAAAACTCTTTCAAAAAGAACCAAAGTAATTCAATTACATTCTGGTTCACAAGTACATATCTTGTACCATCTCTTCTCGAGAATTACATACATCAAATGCCCTGTTAAAACTGTACATAGGCAACATAATAACCTCGAGGCATCAAGACAAAATCTCATATCGATTTATTAAACTAACTACTGACTACGGGGTCCTGAGAGTACAGAGACGACACATAGGACTCTCTATACAAAACATGACAGCCAGTGTCCCCACCTGGAATGTCACTACTGTCCTTATTGCTATTGTTGCTGCTCTTCCCTTACTATAGGGTTTCTGCCTCTTCCGCCGTGTCTACCTAAAAAGTTAGATCCCACAGGGGTGAGACAATTGAAATTTCCCCAGTGAGAGATATAACTCTCCGCCAGAAATATTATTATTGCAAATTAATGGAATAACACTAAGAAGAAGAATCATAAGTATTCAATAGCAGATAAATCAATTATCTGAGCATATTAGAACAATGTTCTTAGTCAAAGCATTTCAACTTGTAACATGATAAAGTAGTATGCCATTTATCCAATAAGGAATATGAAGAACATGTATAACATTTATCCATTTAAAACATACTAAGCAAGATACCATCAACCAATGATTCTTGTATTTCAACCATAAACAAATACGCTACATGGCTGATTACATTTTATAATCATACTTAAGCCCTGAGGAGATGAGGTATACCGCTCATTCTCCAACCGAACATTGCGAAATCGAAATCGGTACCATACATAGGTCAATGGAAGAGTTGGATTCCCATGACCTCATCTTCCTCAGTCAGTGTGAGGACCAAATGCAGGACATTTTGTGTCTTTTCTAAATAGCTTTCCAGGGTATACTGGCAACTTCACTATAGAGTTACAGTGACAACTGTACTCTCTTTGCAATTGAGAGATTTCATGTTTATCTCATATCGATCCGACATTAACATCATCGGGAGATTAGTGATACATCCATCCCGACATTTGGGAGATTAGTGATACATCCATCACGACATATATAATGAAGGATTGAGAGATTTAATGTTTATCTCACATCAATTCCTCCATTAGGGATGAAGGATATTTGCACCCATAACCCCCACATACTCAATAGTATGCCCTCCAGGAGTTCTCATAGGAAAACCTATTTCACCATCACCAACTACTGACGATGATGGGTCTATGGTCAGGGCTCTACATGATAAGATTTCACTTAATTAATTAAGTACATTACTATATTCTTTTAGCATCAATCAGGTTTTCAAACATAGATCATTATAACAATGCTACAAAGAATGAGTAATACTTCTATCAGTACTTTGCAAAGCTTTATAAAACATTAGGATCTCAATCCCTTGTCACATCAGGTGTATTCTCATCCCTTAACATATTATCATCATGATTATGGAATATGGGTATTCAAACCCTCAATTCATCAAGAACACTTGTTACCACTTATCAGGTAACTAACACCTTCAGTTCATCTGACCAAAGTAAACATAATACTTGCAATACAAACATTTCACATGGCTCTTAAAGCCCATTAATCTTTTGTTACCTCTTATTAGGAAACCAAGCATATTATGGCTCACAAGGCCCATAAAACAATTTCAATAATAAAACATCATAGCTCATACCTGGCTATGTTCAACATCTCATGATACCTGCACGATTAGTGCACATGATAACAGTTATATCAATTACATATCAGCACTATGCAATGTAAGAGTAACATCACTATTCCCTTTTAGGGTTAAGATTTCCAAATTTCATATCAATTAGGGATACTCATCCCATTACCCAAATTTAGGGTTATGGTCTATCATCATATTACACAACATTAGGGTTTCATGCATTATAACCCAAAATTAGGATTTCACATACCCTCACCCTATATTAGGGTAGGATTTCATATAGCATTACATAGCATCACCCTGAATTGAATTTCACATCACATCTTTGTATTAGGATTTCACTTGACATCAGCCTTGATTAGGGTTTCACATTGCCTCACTGCATTAGGGTTTCACATGGCATCACCCTTGATTAGGATTTCACATGACATCACCCTTAATTAGGGTTTCACATATCATCACCCTTAATTAGGGTTTCACATGACTTCACCCTTAATTAGGGTTTTACATGTCATCACCCATAATTAGGGTTTCACATGACATTACCCTTAATTAGGGTTTCACATAACATCACCCTTAATTAGGGTTTCACATGTCATCACCCTTAATTAGGGTTTCACATGACTTCACCCTTAATTAGGGTTTCACATGACATTACCCTTAATTAGGGTTACATCATACCCTAGATTAGGATTACACCTAGCATTGCGCTAAATTAGGGTTGGGGTTCATCAACCTTCTTAATTAGGGTTTCATGATCTCTTTATAAAGGATCATACCCTAATTACATATTTTATTCACGTTGAGAGTGTTGAGGTTTAACCATTACATGATTATCACACATGTATGGATCCCTATCTCTCATCCTCTCTAGGATATTAATTACTTCAACTTGATTAAATTAGGTTAACTCAACTTGAATGAAGGGTTGACATAGTGTATTAAGTCATTGCTTCCATAAGCATAAAAAATTAACCACTCAAAAGGTACTAATCACTTAAGTACCTTGAAGGTACAACCATTGTAATTACCTTTGATAAACATCATCAACAATCATGGGGTTGATTGTACTTACAAGATTTAAATCAATTAAACCTTCAAACGGTCTTGATGTATTAGACCTTCAAATGGTCTTGAAGTATTTTGACCTTCAATCGATCTTGCCCTAAGTCCTTCATTCAATTTTGAAACCGTTTGCTCAAATGAAACTGAATGAACATCAAAAAGTTTGAGACCATTTGCCCTCCAAACGGTCTGATGACCGTTTGATCCCAAATGGTCTCAAGACCATTTGGACTCAAACGGTCTCAAGACCGTTTGGTCCAAACCATCTTGAAACCGATTGGACCAATTAGGGTTTTCTTCCAACCAATCGATTGATTTTAGGGTTTGCTTTATTGAATCGATCATCAATGAACCATTGAGAGTACATCCAATTACAGACCTTGGATCTCCAATCATCCATCACAACTCTTGCTTGAGACCGTTTGGTCTCAAACATTCTTGAGACCGTTTGCCTCCAAATGGTCTTGAGACCGTTTGGACCATTAATCAAGAAATTGATCCAATTCAATTAGAAATTCTTCAATCAATCAATTAGGGTTTGAAATCCATGGATCATTCATTCTAGAATTAATTATAATCAAATCAATTTGAGTCATTGGATCTTCATCAATCACATCAGCAATTAACCCCCAAATGGTATTGAAGTTCAATTACCCATTCGATCTTGAGATCCATTACCCATTCAGTTTTGAGCTCAATTACCCATTCGATCTTGTAGTTAATTACCCATTCGATCTTGTACTTAATTACCCATTCAGTTTGGAGTAAATTACCCATTAGGTCTTGTACTTAATTATCCATTCAGTCTTGGGTACAACTACCCATTTGGTCTTGAACTCAATTGCCCATTCAGTCTTGAAACTGAATCAATTCATTCAGTTTTGAAACCGAATTAACTTAATCGGTTTTTGAAAATTGTTTGCTCCCTTCTTTTGTTGAGGTGTGTGCTTAATATGACATCATCATCTTCAAGCTTCAAACCTTCGAAATCAGTTGTGATTCTTATGGTAATTTCAACAACAAATCTAAAGGAAATCGAGAAAGAAGAAAGGTTCAACACATGATGAATAATTTGTAAGCAATAATGACATTTAAGGGTTCAAGTTATATAACCCGCCTTCAAACTTGAATCCAAGCTTCAAGATTCACGTCCTCAATGGTGAATGAATCTTTCTCAACCTCCCAAGGCTCGTCCTCAAGTCTTTGAGTGAAATGAATGGCTAAGGTTGAAGATTGAATGAAGAAAAGAAGAAATTCAACATTGAATTTCAATTTCCATCATGAAATCAAGGTTGAAGATGACTATGGAGATTACCTACAGGTTGGGGCACGTCCTCCTGTTGCTCCTAAGCTCCTTTGTGCATGGCCAAAGCAGGGAAAGAAAAAGGGATCGAAAAAGCCTTTCATATGGGTTGAAAATGGGATGTATATAAGGGAATTTCAATGAGAGAGAAAGTGATAATAAAATCCTTTAACTCCCCAAAATTGGCGCTACATATTCCCCTAAATCCCTTTCATACGAAGCAATCTCCCCCACCTTGTAATTCTTCTTCATTATCCATGAATTAAAGAAAACAAATTAAGCACCTTAACCATTATAATAATAATATCCAAAATTGAGTGGATATTACTTTTTAGTTAACTAATGTGAGTGGGCTCTCCACTCGCTTTAGATATTTCATGGCCTTTGTAAGGCACAAGGAAGTTCACACTTATGCAAATTCAACCTTCTCATTTTTGGTTGAAGGGCACTTCCATTAATATATTTATTTTTGTATTAAATTGAATTAGGGTTTCAATTATGCTTAAATCTTGATTATTTTAATATCAAGATTCTCTCTCCTCCAAAGTGATTCAAATGAGACACCCCTCTCATTTTATTTTCTATACATGATGCCAAGAAAAACGAGGGGCTCTCTAAAGGTGGTATTTTGCGTATTGAACCCTAGGTTTTTGGTAAATTGTACATTACACTAAAATTAGGTTTTAATGCACAAACATTGCTTAACAAGCTCTTTCTTGGTACTCAGGCTTCCACAAGCCATACCTCTGCATCATTTTCATTCTTCTGATGCTTCAACACTTGAGGAACATTTTATCATGTAACATTTGCAAATCTACCCCTCAACTTGGGTAAATTGCACTTTAGTCCAAAACAAGCAAAACATTTATTTCAACATTATTCAAAAAGGACTAAAATGAAACATAAGTTCCTCTTGAGCCTTAATTACTTTTCAAAAGATAAAAACAAGCATATAATTATCTTTATTAAACAAAACATCTAGGGTTAAAGCATAACCCAGGTTAGGGATGTTACAAATTATCCACCCCTAACAGGGATTTCATCCCCGAAATCATCACTAGGAAAGAGAAGGGTACTTCCTTCTCATCTCTTCCTCTAGCTCCCACGTAGCTTCTTCAATGCCACGATGATGCCAGAGAACTTTCACAAGACATATGTCTTTCTTTTTCAGCTTTTAAATTCTTTTATCAAGGATCATCACAGGTCCTTCAACATATGATATATCATCATTTAATTCGACCGCTACAGGTTGCAAAACTAACTATGTGTCAGGACGACACTTTCTCAGCATGGAGATATGGAATATCGGATGCAACTTATGCAACTCAGGTGGCAACTCTAGCTTATATACTACCTTTCCAATCCGTTCAATGATTGGATAAGGCCCCATAAATCTAGGAGCTAACTTTCCCTTCTTTCCAAATCTAAGGACACCTTTCTAAGGTGAGACCTTGAGATATACTCTATCTCCAACTTGGAATTCTAAAGGTCTTCGTCATTTGTCGGCATACAACTTCTATCTATCCTGTGCAGTCTTTAATTGTTGTATTACTTTAATCTTCTCAGTTGTCTGCTGCACAAGCTCAGGACCCAAAAGTTGATATTCTCCAGTTTCATACCAACATAAAGAAGATCTACAACGTCTACCATATAATGCTTCATATGGTGCCATATCAATACTATGTTGATAGCTATTATTGTAAGCAAATTCTATCAAGCTCAGGTGTAGATCCCAACTTCCTACAAACTGAAGGACACATGCCCTAAGCAAGTCCTCCAAAGTTTGTATGGTCCTCTCAGATTGTCCATCTATCTGTGGGTGAAAAGAAGTACTAAACCTTTATTGCGTACCCAAAGCCTTATGTAGTCGTTCCCAAAAACAACTCGTGAACTGGGGACCTCTATCAGAAACAATAGTAGCTGGAACCCCGTGCAACCGCACTATCTCATCTACATATATCTGTGCCAGCTTCTCAGTAGTGTAGGTTGTTTTGACAGGAAGGAAATGTGTTGTTTTAGTCAACCTATCAACTATCACTCATATGGAATCATGACCTTTGGCTATTCAGGGTAAACTAACCACAAAGTCCATGGTCACATGACCCCATTTCCACTGCGGTATAGGTAAAGGTTGCATTGTTCCTGCATGCTTTTGATGTTCATCTTTAACCTGCTGACATATCAGACACCGCATAACAAACTCATCAACATCTTTCTTCAATCTTGGCCACCAATACATATCCTTCAAGTTACGATACATTTTGGTGCTCCCTGGATGCATTGCATACATCGAAGAATGAGCTTCCTATAAGACTAACTTCCTTAAGTCATTGGCATCAGGTACTACCATCCTACCATGGTAACAGACTACCTGATCCTCTGACTAATGAAAGCCATATCGCTTCTCACTACCATACTCTGACTTGATCTGCTGAACCACAGAATCAACTTGTCGTGCTTCTTTAATCTATTGTCTCAGAGTAGGTTTTATGTGCATTTTAGCTAACAACCCGGCTAACAACGATACCTTAAGTTGTATATTGTTTTGCCTCAAGGAGATGAGCATATCTCTTTTAAAGTACACTAAAGAGTTCAACTGTGCTTTATCTAAAGCTAGTGATGATGATTTCCTACTCAGTGCATCAGCCACTACATTCGCCTTCCCTGGATGATAATCAATTATACAATTGTAGTCCTTGATTAACTCCATCCAGCGACGTTGTCTCATGTTCAACTCATGTTGTGAGAATATATATTTTAGATTCTTATAGTCTGTGAAAATCTAAAATGTTTCTCCATAGAGATAATGTCTCCAGATTTTCAAAGCATGGACCACAACAACTAGTTCTAGATCATGTGTTGAATAATTCTCCTCGTGTTTCTTAAGCTGTCGAGAGGCAAAATAAATCACTTGATTATCCTGCATCAACACACATCCTAGACCATTCCTAGATGCATCACAAAAAACTATTTACCCTTTCCCTTGCTCAGGTAACACCAGCACAGGTGCACTCGTTAATCTTTCTTTCAACAAGTGGAAATAATGTTGACACTTGTCATTCCAGAGAAAAGGAACCTCCTTCCTGATCAACTTGGTTAGAGGTAAAGCTATAGAACTGAAGTTCTTAATGAACCTCCTATAATATCTTGCCAGCCCTAGGAAATTGTGTATCTCCGTTGGTGTCTTTGGTTGTTCCCATTGTAAGACAGATTCTACCTTCTTAGGATCAACACAGATACCTGAGGCAGATATTACATGTCCTAGAAAAGAAACTTCTGGTAACCAGAACTCACATTTGCTAAACTTAGCATACAACTTATGCTCTTTTAGCAAAGTTAAAGTCTGACGGAGGTGTTGTTCATGCTATTGAGCATCTCTACTGTATATCAAGATATCATCTATGAAAACCACTATGAACTGATCAAGAAAAGGTCGAAAGATTCTATTCATGAGTTCCATGAATGCAGCTGGTGCATTAGTTAGTCCAAATGACATAACTATGAACTCATAGTGACCATACCTTGTCCTAAAGACAAACTTAGGTATGTCACTCTCCTTGATACGTAACTGATGGTATCCTGATTCAGCCCTATTTTAGGGATTTATCTTGTGTCATTTTGCATTTCAACCACATCTATACTTGTTAGATTACATGTTATTTCCCCCAATATGCTTATTTCTATCAAATGCAATTATGGAGGCTTTTTGCATGTTTTATAGGTACTTTATCCACTACTTGATGGCATGGAAAGAGGATGGTTCAATCTAGGGTTTCCTCAGGCTTGGAGGAGCCCAAAATGAGGCCAAACCCACTTCCAACCTACCCCAAGTGGTCAAAGAATGTTTTGAAGCAATACCCTCCATGGATGATCAAGTTCAAAGCTCAAATGCATGGGAGAGACACCAAAATGACCATGGTATCCCACCACGGTCGTGGTGGACATGCCTAAAGCACAAAAAATCACTAAAACTCCCAGAAATGGATGAAAATGGCAAAAATGATCGTGCCGATCAACATGCCTGTGGCCATAGGTTCCCACCATGACCATGGTGACCCCCCACGACCGTGGCCATCCATGTACATATCCCTATGATCTCCACATTTTAATTCCCACGACCGTGCCCATCCACCACGGCCATGGTCTACCCTACCCACCACGACCGTGGTGACCCACCATGACCATGGTGACCCACCACGGTCGTGCCACCCATAAAATCCACCCACTTTTCCACTGCTTTCCCCATTTTACCCCTAACTTAACCCTAGACTCCCTAGACACCTATATATACTCAGGTGGTGGCTGGGGCACGAGGCTAGCTACCTTCAACCACCTCCTAGCTCCCCAAATCACCATCCACTACATTCCACTCCATATCCACCTCAAATCCACTCCATTTCACCATTTCCACCACCAAATCACTAGTTTAGACTAGTTCCTACCCATAATCCCCTTCATTCTTCACCCTTACACCCTGGAAGAGGGAGGAGGATGACCTGCAACTGCTGGAGAGGGGGATTTCAGCTACTACTTTGAGCTCCATGGCCACCTCTATCTCTTTCTTCTCTCTTTTTATATTTTCCATTTCTATGAGTAGCTAGGCCCATGTGGGTGGGCTGTTTGGGGGAAATTATGTTACTTTGATACCATGTTGGGGGAAAATGACATGTAAATGTTTTAATTCCATTTGTTAATGATTATATTCTATTTGCATCCCATTCTCCATGGATTGCTTGTTGGTTTGTGTGTGAAATCACCTAGGAATTTAGGCAAATTGCTTATATGTGTGAATTTTGGGATTTGCCCCTAGGTCCAATTCTTGGATCCCTAGGTTTCCACCCATCTTCCTACATCCTAATCAATCTCCCTAAATCTAAGTGAGAGATCTAAGTAGATGGATTACGTAATTCTAGTACAATTAGCATGGAGCCTTCTCAAGGCTAGAATGTGGAGGAATTGGGGTCCAAAACCCTAATTTCACCTCCCCATTACTACCCTAAGCCCCTAATTGCCCTAGGAATGCCTAATCTAGAATCCTAGACTTGATTAGACTCTAATTGAATTGAACCTAATCCCTAACCCAATTGAGCCTCATAAGGGTAGTAGGGGGTGTTAGGGACTAGTTCCCCTATACACAACCTAGCATATCCATGGCCAGTTTGTAGCTTAGGTTAAATCATTAGACTCTAACTTGTTGTTTGGTTTGGAGAATCTAAGTGGAATCATAATGTTCATATGTCACCCCACAACTTAAGTGATAAGTTCATACCCCTAAACAGCCCACACATCTCTTTACTACTTGAAACCCTAGTTTTGTGATTGCTTAGCTTAATTAGTTCTTTTCTTACTCAGTTAGCTTCTTACTTTGCTCTTTTCTTGTTCATGCTAGTATAGCTCTTTAATTGCTCTTTTGCTTCTCTCTTGCTTGCCTTAGTGTAATTTGCCTTTTCATACCTAGCTTAGTCTTTCCTTGCTTGCTTAGTCTTAATCTAACCTAGGGTTAACATAGATTTCATTCTTGTCTTTAATTCCTCATTTTTTCATAGTAGTTTAACAATCAAATCACCTTTAAACCCTTAACCCTAGTCTCCGCAGTAGGAACCTAGCCAAACTAACCTAGCTCTAGCGCCCCCTCTTTTCCCTGTGCATCGACCTTGTACTTGCCACCTTCCTATACTACGACACGACCCTATGCGCTTGTGGGTGTAGTGTTTTAGTGTGAGTAGGTGTTAAGTTAGATTTATAAATTTCGAAAGCAAAAACCCATCCACCGTGTGCTTCCGTCCGTAGGGTTGCATCTAGTCGAGTCAAATTGGCTGGCGTGTAACACCATTGGTGGGAGTGCACCATATCCCAACCTCAAATCTATCTTAGAGAAGATAGTTGCACCACGCAACTGATCAAACAGATCATCGATCCTTGGCAAAGGATATTTTTACTTTATAGTTACTTTATTCAACTACATATAATCAATGCATAGCTGCATCGATCCATCCTTCTTCTTAACAAAGAGAACCAGAGAACCCCATGGTGAAGTACTCAGTCAGATAAAACCTTTCTCAAGCAACTCCTACAGCTATTTCTTGAGTTCTGCCATCTCAGCAGGTGCCATTCTATATGTGTTTGTTCTATCGGTTGCATGCCCGGGATTAGATTAATCTCAAAATCAATCTCTCGGGGAGGAGGTACACCTGGAAGTTCCTCAGGGAACACATCTTTAAACTCCCTAACTATCAGAACTTCAGAAAGATTAGAGCTCTCCGTTGTGGTGTCTACCACATGTGCCAAGAATGCAAAACATCCTTGTCTCGTTAGCTTCTCAGCTACCATAGCTGACACAAGACAGGTTGGAAAAATCTTTCTATCTCCCTGAAAGATCCACATGTCACCATCATTAGTGAACACAGCTTGCTTGGAATCACAATCTAAGAGAACCTTATATTTTTCTAAGGTGTCCATCCCAAGGATTATATCAAACCCGTGCATCTCAAGTGGTATAAGACCCACCTAAATGAGATGTTTAGAAAAGGAAAAAATGCAGGGAGAACACACCTCCCGCAACACTGTAGATCCCAACAAAGGGGTTTCTAACAACAGACTATCTGCTCTACGACTAACAGTCATATTGTAGTCAAAGATCACTCTTCGAGTGATAAAGGAATGTGTTGCACCCGAATCAATTAAAACAGATACGAAACAGGATGAAGACATATCAGAATGAAATAGTTCCATCTGACATGTCACAACTCGAGGGTTGAATACTACTTCAGGTTGATTCATCCCATAGAATCTTGATGTTGCTTGCTATTGACCCTGTGCTCGATTGTTGGGTGATGACAATCCAGCTTGGGATGTTTGTCCACGTCCTCTAGCACCATTAGAAAACTATCTCCTCTGAGAGCCTTGCTGACTCTGCCTCTAAGGTTGAGTCACACTTGCTTCTCTAGCTCGACAATCTTTCATCAAATGCCCCATCTTTCTGTATATAAAACAACCTCTATTCCCTGGCTGTGGCCTGGGTGGTCCTTTTACCGATACTGATGTTGAGCTGTGGGCTCCCTCTAGTGGTAAACTATGACCTCTACCCCTACTCGACATCCACTGTGTCTGGGTATTGGATCTTGGTGGTGCTATTGGTGTAGAAAACCTCAGTTTCTTAAAACTTTTGGACCCTTGTCCTTGAAACTGAGTATACACTTTCTTACTCTTGGTCTGACACTTCTCAATAACTGACCTTTCTATCCTTCTCACGGACTCCACAAAGGTGGCAAACCTCTCCCTGTTCTCTAAGGCAGACACAGGAGTGGTCAAATCAACGTTCAACCCCTTCTCAAAACACTGAATTCTCTCTTCATCAGTAGCTTCCATATGCTGATAGAACCATAAAAGCTCCATGAACTAAGATTCATACTCGCTAATGTTCATTGGTCCTTGCCTTAACCTCTCAAAATGAGACATCTTCTCATCTAGAAATGTCTTAGGGAAGTATCTATTGACGAATTCTCATCGGAATACTTCCCATCCGATCTCAACACATGGCCTCTTGCCCTCTTCTATTGTCCACCAGTGGCCAACACTCCCCATAAGAAGGTACACTGCATGTCTAACCTTCTCAGCTTTTGGGATATTAAGGATTCTAAAGGCCTTTTCTAGCTCAGTCAGCCACATGTCTGCATCTGCTGGGTTAGCTGTACTAGTATAATCTGTGGATCCAACCCAACGAAGTCATTCAAAAGTCTTGTCGGTGCCCTATCCTTCATGGTGAGTTGGTGCCCTAGGCACAGGTGGTGGCATCCTATCCACCATATGTGTCATGGTTGCCATGAATTGCCCAAACAGATCATGGAAGGCTGGGTTCTCTAGTACAGCTTGATTAAGTTGGGGATGTCCAGGTTCTGGTTCCTCCCTATTCTGGTCCCTTGCACCTCTTCCTGGTGCAGCAACACTGCTCTCAGCAGCATGTTCTTCATGTGATCCAGACATCTTAAGTTCTTCTTCTCCTCCTATATGAGAAGAAGACACTATCAGATTATTGGAAGACACTAGAACAGACTCAACAACCTTAATCCTATGTCTCTGTAGACTCAGCGAACCTAGAGCTCTGATTCCAAACATCAAATAATTACAAATTCGGAAGCGTTCATAAACAACGGATTAACGAAAATCACTAAAAATTAAAACCATTTACAAAGAGATCCATTCATTGGAAAAATCTTTCAAAAAGAACCAAAGTAATTCAATTACATTCTGGTTCACAAGTACATATCTTGTACCATATCTTCTCAAGGATTACATACATCAAATGCCCTGTTACAACTGTACATAGGCAGCATAAGAACCTTGAGGCATCAAACCAAAATCTCAGATTGATTTATTAAACTAACTACTGACTCTGAGGACCTGAGAGTACAGAGGCGACACATAGGACTCTCTATACAAAATGTGACAGCCAGTGTCTCCACCTGGAATATCACTGTTGTCCCTGTTGTTGTTGTTGTTGCTCTTCCCTTACTATAGGGTTTCTGCCTCTTCCTCCGAGTCTACCTAAAACGTTAGATCCCACGGGGGTGAGACAATTGAAATTGCCCCAGTGAGAGATATAACTCTCTGCTAGAAATATTATTATTGCAAATTAATGGAATAAAACTGAGCAGAAGAATCATAAGTATCCAATAGCAGATAAATCAATTGTCTGAGCATATTATAACAATGTTCTTAGTCAAAACATTTCAACTTGTAACTTGATAAAGTAGTATGTCATTTATCCAATAAGGAATATGAAGAACATGTATAACATTTATCCATTTAAAACATACTAAGAAAGATACCATCAACCAATGATTCTCGTATTTCAACCTTAAGCAAATATGCTACACGGCTGATTACATTTTACAATCATACTTAAGCCCTGAGGATATGAGGTATACCGCTGATTCTCCAACTGACCATTGCGAAATCGAAATCGGTACCATACATAG
Source organism: Alisma plantago-aquatica (assembly GCA_963693085.1). Classification (NCBI taxonomy): domain Eukaryota; kingdom Viridiplantae; phylum Streptophyta; class Magnoliopsida; order Alismatales; family Alismataceae; genus Alisma; species Alisma plantago-aquatica. The sequence goes on from OY856409.1 coordinate 1,431,001,941, forward strand.
GTCAATGGAAGAGCCAGATTCCCATGACCTCATCTTCCTCAGTCAGTGTGAGGACCAAATGTAGGACATCTTGTGTCTCTGCTAAATAGCTTTCTAGGGTATACTGGCAACGTCACTATAGAGTTACAGTGGAAGTTGTACTCTCTTCGCAATCGAGAGATTTCATGTTTATCTCACGTTGATCTGACATTAACATAATCGGAAGGTTAGTGATACATCCATCCCGACATTCGGGAGATTAGTGATACATCCATCCTGGCATATATAATGAAGGATTAAGAGATTTAATGTTTATCTCACATCAATTCCTCCATTAGGGAATAAGGATATTCGCACCCATAACCCCCACATACTCAATAGTATGCCCTCCAGGAGTTCCCGTAGGAAAACCTGTTTCACCATCACCAACTACTAATGATGATGGATCTATGGTCAGGGCTCTACATGATAAGATTTCACTTAATTAATTAAGTACATTACTATATTCTTTTAGCATCAATCAGGTTTTCAAACATAAATCATTATAACAATGCTACAAAGAATGAGTAATACTTCTATCAGTACTTTGCAAAGCTTTATAAAACATTAGGATCTCAATCCCTTGTCACATCAGGGGTATTCTCATCCGTTAACATCTTATCATCATGATTATGGAATATGGGTATACAAACCCTCAATTCATCAAGAACACTTGTTACCACTTATCAGGTAACTAAAACCTTCAGGTCATCTGACCAAGGTAAACATAATACTTGCAATACATGCATTTCACATGGCTCTTAAAGCCCATTAATATTTTGTTACCTCTTATTAGGAAACAAAGCATATTATGGCTCACAAGGCCCATAAAACAATTTCAATAATAAAACATCATAGGTCATACCTGGCTATGTTCAACATATCATGATACCTGCATGATTAGTGCACATGATAACAATTATATCAATTACATATCAACACTATGCAATGTAAGAGTAACATTACTATTCCCTTATTAGGGTTAAGATTTCCAAATTTCATATCAGTTAGGGATACCCATCCCATTACCCAAAATTAGGGTTATGGTCTATCATCATATTACCCAACATTAGGGTTTCATGCATTATAACCCAAAATTAGGATTTCACATACCCTCACCCTATATTAGGGTAGGATTTCATATAGCATTACATAGCATCACCCTAAATTGAATTTCACATCACATCTCTGTATTAGGGTTTCACATAACCTCTCTGCGTTAGGGTTTCACATGGCATCACCCTTGATTAGGATTTCACATAACATCACCCTTAATTAGGGTTTCACATATCATCACCCTTAATTAGGGTTTCACATGACTTCACCCTTAATTAGGGTTTTACATGTCATCACCCTTAATTAGGGTTTCACATGAATTCACCCTTAATTAGGGTTTCACATGTCATCACCCTTAATTAGGGTTTCACATAACATCACCCTTAATTAGGGTTTCACATGTCATCACCCTTAATTAGGGTTTCACATGACTTCACCCTTAATTAGGGTTTTACATGCCATTACCCTTAATTAGGGTTACATCATTACCCAATATTAGGATTACACCTAGCATTGCCCTAAATTAGGGTTGGGGTTCATCAACCTTCTTAATTAGGGTTTCATGATCTCTTTATAAAGGACCATACCCTAATTACATATTTTATTCATGCTGAGAGTGTTGAGGTTTAACCATTACATGATTATCACACATGTATGGATCCCTCTCTCTCTCTCATCCTCTCCAGGATATTAATTACTTCAACTTGATTAAATTAGGTTAACTCAACTTGAATGAAGGGTTGACATAGTGTATTAAGTCATTGCTTCCATAAGCATAAAAAATTAACCACTCAAAAGGTACTAATCACTTAATTACCTTGAAGGTACAACCGTTGTAATTACCTTTGATAAACATCATCAACAATCATGGGGTTGACTGTACTTACAAGATTTAAATCAATTAAACCTTCAAACGGTCTTGAGGTATTAGACCTTCAAACGGTCTTGAGGTATTAGACCTTCAAACGGTCTTGAATTATTTTTACCTTCAATCGGTCTTTCCCTAACTCCTTCATTCGGTTTTGAAACCGTTTGCTCAAATGAAACCAAATGAACATCAAACGGTTTGAGACGGTTTGCCCTCCAAACGGTCTGAGGACCGTTTGATCCCAAACAGTCTCAATACCATTTGGACTCAAATGGTCTGAGGACCATTTTATCCCAAATGGTCTCAAGACCATTTGGACTCAAACGGTCTAAAGACCATTTGGTCCAAACATCTTGAAACTGATTGGACCAATTAGGGTTTTCTTCCAACCAATCGATTGATTATAGGGTTTGCTTTATTGAATCAATCATCAATGAACCATTGAGAGTACATCCAATTACAGCCCTTGGATCTCCAATCATCCATCACATCTCTTGACCTCCAAACGGTCTTGAGACCGTTTGATCTCTAACGATCTTGAGACCGTTTGCCTCCAAACGGTCTTGAGACCATTTAGACCATTAATCAAGAAATTGATCCAATTCAATTAGAAATTCTTCAATCAATCAATTAGGGTTTGCAATCCATGTATCATTCATTCTAGAATTAATTAGAATCAAATCAATTTGAGTCATTGGATCTTCATCAATCACATCAACAATTAACCCCAAATGGTTTTGAAGTTCAATTACCCATTCAATCTTGAGATCCATTACCCAATCAGTTTTGAGCTCAATTACCCATTCGATCTTATAGTTAATTACCCATTCGGTCTTATACTTAATTACCCATTCAGTTTGGAGTAAATTACCCATTCGGTCTTGTACTTAATTATCCATTCAGTCTTGGGTACAACTACCCATTCGGTCTTGAACTCAATTGCCCATTCAGTCTTGAAACTGAATCAATTCATTCAGTTTTGAAACCGAATTCACTCAATCGGTTTTTGAAAACCATTTGCTCCCTTCCTTTGTTAAGGTGTGTGCTTAATATGACATCATCATATTCAAGCTTAAAACCTTCGAAATCAGTTGTGATTCTTATGGTAGTTTCAACAACAAATCAAAAGGAAATTGAGAAAGAAGAAAGGTTCAACACATTATGAATAAATTGCAAGCAATAATGACATTTAAGGGTTCAAGTTATATAACCCACCTTCAAAATTGAATCCAAGCTTCAAGATTCACGTCCTCAATGGTGAATTAAGCTTTCTCAACCTCCCAAGGCTCGTCCTCAAGTCTTTGAGTGAAATGAATGGCTAAGGTTGAAGATTGAATGAAGAAAAGAAGAAATTCAGTATTGAATTTCGATTTCCATCATGAAATCAAGGTTGAAGATGAATATGGAGCTTACCTACAGGTTGGGGCACGTCCTCCTGTTGCTCCTAAGCTCCTTTGTGCACGTCCAAAGCAAGGAAACAAAAAGGGATCGAAAAAGCCTTTCATGTGGGTTGAAAATGGGATGTATATAAGGGAATTTCAATGAGAGAGAAAGTGATAATAAAATCCTTTAACTCCCCAAAATTGGCGCCACATACTCCCCTCAATCCCTTGCATACGAATCCATCTCCCCCACCTTGTAATTCTTCTTCATTATCCATGAATTAAAGAAAACAAATTAAGCACCTTAACCATTATAATAATAATATCCAAAGTTGAGTGGATATTACTTTTTAGTTAACTAATGTGAGTGGGCTCTCCACTCACTTTAGATATTTCGTGGACTTTGCAAGGCACAAGGACATTCACACTTATGCAAATTCAACCATCTCATTTTTGTTTGAAGGGCACTTCCATTAATATATTTATTTTTGCATTAAATTGAATTAGGGTTTCAATTATGCTTAAATATTGATTATTTTAATATCAAGATTCTCTCTCCTCCAAAGTGATTCAAATGAGATACCACTCTCGTTTTATTTTCTCTACATGATGCCAAGAAACATGAGGGACTCTCGAAAGGTGGTATTTTGCATGTTGAACCCTAAGTTTTGGATAAATTGTACATTACACCAAAACTATGTTTTAATGCACAAACATTGCTTAACAAGCTCTTTCATGGTACTCAGGCTTCCACAAGCCATACCTTTGCATAATTTTGATGCTTATGATTATTAAACACTTGAGGAACATTTTATCATGTAAAATTTGCAGATCTACCCCTCGACTTGGGTAAATTGCACTTTAGTCCAAAATAAGCAAAACTTTTATTTCAACATTATTCAAAAAGGACTAAAATGAAACATAAGTTCCTCTTGAGCCTTAATTACTTTTCAAAAGATACGAACAAGCATATAATTATCTTTATTAAACAAAACATCTAGGAATAAAGCATAACCCAGGTCAGGGATGTTACAAAAGGAGTGGGTGCGAGACTAGGGAAGAGGGCGTGGAGGCTAGAGGGTTGCACCACAGAGTAGAAGGTGTGTTTTATAGTGACCAAGGAGTTTGGAGGGGAGTGGTTAGGGTTTTAAGGGACGACGACCATTGGAGAAGGGGGGTTGTTGACACACTTCCCATCCTACCCCAAGATCTGGCCACACTATTGGCTATGTTGGCTTTTCAAGCAGACCAAGGGATGATGGGGACACATCAGAGTGAACAGGATGTGTGTTGCCATGGCTGGAGGCAAGCAGTAACATTGTTTCACAACTCAGGGTAGAGGGTGATCGCTGGCCGTCCGATCCATCTCTGTACCTATGTCTCGCATGATCCAAGGGCCCTCATCAACCCTGCAAAAGAAGTAATAGAGTGGAGGAAAAAAGGGGGGACCAATGAGCCCCATGTGTATGCCCTCTACTGGGCCTGGCTTAATCATCCCACGAATCAAGAGGTAAAATAGGGCAACAAATCAGGTGAAAAGTGAGGTTTGAGAATTATATTTTCAATTTTCCATAATTCCTTCATTTGAGCTCCGATTAGGGCAAAATTGGGTGTGTTGGAAATGTGAGAGAAATATATAAAACTTGATAATAAGAATACCTTATAGTTATCTTTGAAGGTTAATAAAAAGTTAAAAGTAAAAGGTGATGATGTGTGATATGATGGAAAACTATGTTACAGTCAAATTGAGTGTCAGCAAGGTATCAATTGCACTCAGTAGTTATCAACTATGCATCAAATCATATTCAATTATAAAATCGAGGGTGGGGACAAGAGAGAGGTCCACATTAGAAGTCATGGTGAAAGTGTGAATTTTTTAGGTTATCACAGCTAAGTTTTTCACCTTCATTCATATGTATTGCTCTTTCGATCGACCATTCAACATTTTCAAAATTTTCTATCTTCTTGGTTGAGTTGTTTGGATGTTTGTTGATAAACTAATCAAAGGAATCTTCAAAACAATAGTTTTGAGCATCTTATTTTTATTTTCATTGTCACAAAATCTAAAAAATATTAATCTTCAGCTTCATGTGCATAAATGTAAATATCGTTGTACCAATATGCACATGTATCTCAACATTAAATGTGGTCAACAAAGGTCTTTTCAAGGTAGCAAGAATGCTTCCAGATCTAGGTTCCATGTGTAGCGAAAAAGAGTTATATGGAAATAACATTAATGTTTCCTCATCAATCATTACTAAAACATTCTCCACCCTACTCCTTGGTACTTTTATGGAATGGTATGCCATTAGAGAGTACAACTTGCTAGATATAACTTGTCAATTCCCATCATGACATAGACATTATATGGTATTAGGGTCACACTCGATCTCAAATAAAGTAGGGATTGGCCTATGAGATGGTTGCCAATGTTGCATGATATTAATGGGATCCTAGACATCTCTTCCAGGTTGGAGTGTGGTGTTGTATAATGGATCTCACTTGTGCCATTAACTTCACTCTCTTAGGCATGCTTCCCGATCAATTCATTTTAAAGGTGTACAAGTCCTTTAGAAATTCCCCTCACGTGGGAAATTTCGTGTTCCCATAAAGCAATGGTATTCATCTTAACTTTCTTAAAGATCTCCAAAACATCACTCAATTCTTATAATTTTTCTTAGATAATGAGTTCTCATCCAAAGAATAGGGGAATGGAAGTCCCTTGTCAGCTTCTTGAGTTGTCTACATCGATGGAACACTAGGGATTGGGTACTCAAAAATGGTGTAATGGGTGGAACATTGGATATTACAAAATAAATATTTAACAACATAGGGTCATGGTTTTGCATCACATGACTCATTTAGGACATCACTGAAGATTTAATCACAATATCATAATAAACTTATCTCATTGTTGCTCTATCCAATTTACATAAAATCATGGATCACTATAGCACTTTCTCTTTTGGCCGATCAAATTTCCTCCAATTCTAAGAATCATCACAACATTAACTTTCTCACAATATGGAGTGTGGAGAGATTGTTGTTGTTTTGGAAGTGAACCTTGATGTTTATGTGTGGTGGGACCCTTGGTGCATTTGAGGATGAATTTGTTAATGAACATGCCCTTTGTGTGATGTTTATTGAGGTGGAGTAGGAAACTGAAATTTATAGGGATGTTATGATGGAATTTGAACATGCATGTGATATGTTGGTGGGCCTTGATAACATTGGAGAAGGGATTATTGAAATAGGGGCATATGGATCTGCACTTGCATTAGAGGTGGATATAAGGAATTTTTAGGAACACCCATATGACCAACAAAATTGTTTTGATTACCATGATTGGATAGGGGAGTTTCCCCTCTTCATGACAAGAAAGTGACAAAGATAGCTAATCTAATCTTTGTTCAAGCCTATTAATCACCAATCCATGTTTAGAGACATATTACTTGACGTTAGCCAATCTTCTAAACTATGAAAGAAATCCATCCTCAAAACTTTGAACCATATATTTGACCTTGTTGGGGGGCTTCCCATGTACACAATCCCATTATTTCTTCTGGGAGAACATTGGGTACTTCCTCGATTCTAGATTATAAGATTGGGAGATATGGTTATTAGAGTTCCATCTCCCAAAAGATTATAATTTCTTTAAATCTTCAATATAAGATGTCCACTGCTTGTATAGTCACTAGAAGTACTTCCACCTTATTTTTTCACTAATTTCCATCATATTGGATCAACATTATCAATTAAAGATTGGTGTCACTTTATGATGGGGAGTTTCTTTGCAAGAAGATATGCCCACATTATAGTCATAATGACTGAAAGAACTAGAGGCATGGCACCTTGAGTTTTCACCCAAGTTTTCAAACAATGGCCATGATTCCTCTAGAGGCTTAACCATGAAGGTCCCACCAGGAAGAGTCTACAAGTATTTGTTTCATGTAAGATAAACCTGAATAAAATGATTTAACAAGCTATCATAGAGGTATTGCTTGATGGGGGAAATCTCTCAATAAATTTACAAATCTCACCCAACATCATTAAACTGTTCATTATTTATTTGGATAAAATAAGTAATGGATCGACAAATTTGAGTGAACTTAGCAATACGGTAGAACTTCTTGAAGAATTCTTTCTTCATCCTTTCCCAAGTCCTAACTTCATTCTTAGAGGATTACTATTCTTTGGCCTTGTCCCATAGAGTAAGAGGAACATAGTCAACCAAATGGTGTCATCTGTGGCTATAAGGACACATAAAGTTGAACATATTTCCAAGAGAGAATCAATGTGCCAATATGGATTTTTATTGTCGATTCCATAGAATGTTGGGAACAGTTGAAAGAGAGGATGGGATTGAGAAAGCTTGTCTTAGAATTTCCTCACTCTAATGGATATTAGAGAAGTGTAATTCCCTAAAGTGTAGTAATCCTACAATGGTCTTGGAGGTTGTGGATGATCATTACCAAGTGGAATTTGTGGTTCCTCTTAGTGATCATCATGAGAAGAGGTTCTCTTTTATCTTTGTTGCCAAAGGGAGGTCATCCTTTATGTCGATCAGACATGTCTTCACGTTCATCTTGATGGTTGTGATAATTTTCTTTACCTTCTACACCCTATGTCAAGATCTTGAAAGAAAATCTCTAAGGACAACAAGCGGTGACTAAACATGCACTATCACCTACAAGTCACAATCAATCAAGAAGAGTATTTAGAAACCAATAATGTGAAATCAACGCAATGAATAATGAATAAAAAATGGGGTGGGCAATTAGAAAGAGTCAAAAAGAAAAAAACTACCTAGTTCTAAAACACTCGTCCCTGACAAAGACGCCAGAAATCTTGGTGTGGGTGGGCTCAAGGTTTACAATATGTTACGCTAGTTATTATACTCTCAATACATAAAACTCAAGCACACATGCTCTGGATATAGTACAAAAGTGATAAGTCAGGGGTCAAATCCATAGGGACAGAGTATATCCATTAGCTAGTATATTCTTTAGGTTTCCAGTGTGAAGAGTTAGGGTTTCAATGGTTTAAAGTTGATTATGATTATAGTTAGACTAAATGGTGTGTGCAATTAAACTAAGAAAGAATAAACCTAAATTAAACCTAGAAATTAGAACTATTGAACTAGATAAGGGATCAATTAACATTAAGCAATAGTAAATAACTACACTAGATTCACAATTAAGCAAGGCAATAAGCTAAATAGTGAAAACTAGAACTAGGCTAAGAATTTGACTAAAACACCAATTCAAATAACCTTAAACAAGAACTAAGTAACCCTTACAATGATGATACATCATTGACTGGTTAATTATCACTTTTGAGCAAGTTAAAGAGCTAAGTTAGCAAGCACTAAGCAACTTGGGTTTTCTCAAATGATTAGAGAAATGGGCTTCTAGAGGATTGGGTGGAATAAACCAAGCATAAGGTCATTTTCAATCAACACACAGCAGATTAAGTGCGACAAAATTAGACAGCATGAGAGATGTTTGTTAGAAACCTTAGCCTAGTAGTGGGCCATGGGTGGCATAAAGTGTATTTAGGGGAAGTAGTCCCCAAACCACATTCTAATCAACCTTATGAGGATCAATTGACTAGGTGATAGGTGGACCTAAGTCTATCAACCCTGGTCTAGGTTTCTAGAAGTGGTTCTCCTAGTGAGCTTGGTGGAAAGGGTTGGAATAAGGTGTAGGATAAGGATGTTAACCTTCTATTACCTCCTATTCAACCTCTAACATGCTCTTTGCCAATTGTATAACAGGAGACACACTTATTCACTTAGGTATCACACCTAAGGCTATTTGAATAGAGGGGTATAAGGGTGGATAGGAAAACTAACTGAGTGTCTACATGTTGACTTAGGAATTTTTCCCTTCCAAGCCTCCAAATATCTTTCTTCGTACCTTAGGTGGTTCCATAGATCAAACACTAAACAAATAGATAGGGAGAGAGAAAAAACAATAAACTATTTATAAGGAACAATAATAAAAGTTATACATGAATATTTCTAATAGTTGTATCAAAGTTCCATATTGTTTCCTGAAGCAATCCACTATGAAGTCTAGAAACTCATGATAGAAGGAAATACAAAATGAGAGGTGAAAGAAGAATATAAGACATGGATGTAATGGAGTGTCCTTATTTTTCACCTCCAACACTTGGGTGGATGAGCTCCCCATCCTCCAATGATGGATGGCGTGATAGGATGGTGGGAGGTAGTCAAAACCCTAGAAAAACTAGGAAATGTGGGAGGAAATGGGAGGTAGGAGAAGGAAATGGGTAATTCTTGTAGGAGATAACCTACTCACTCTAGCCATCAAAAATGTTTATATAAGGGTCTAGGCTGGCTAGGGTAATTGAAGGAAATTTCGGTTCAGGGTACAAACTTTCTAGGATTTTGGGGTAGAATGGTCGTTCTGCCCCACCATGTGTGTGATGCAGATGGATGGAATAGTTGTCATGTCCATGAACTATCGTATTGGGGCTGGAGTTTAGGTTTGGGTGAACAATCAAGTGGAGCTTGGAAAAATAGTTGTTTAGGTAGACTGACCTTGGTGAGTGAGGAGTGGAACCATTCTTGGATAGAACAACCACGAATATGGCTGGGTAGAATGATCATTTCAGGTGGAATGGTTGTTAAGGCTTGGGCATAATGACCGCTTTAGGGTGGAACGGTTGTGGCAGAAATAATGGAATTGTTAGGGTTGAAGGATGACTTGGAAGTCATTTCGAACATTCATTCTAGTAAGAAAAAACATTCTGGGTTAGGGTTCCACAAACATTCCAAAGATGGAGGAGGTCATTTTGGATCCACCATCAAATATTTCACATCTTGTTATCTTGGGTTTTATGGAATGAATCTTTCTTAATATAATTACCATTTTGAGGGCTTTATTATGCACTTCCATTCCTCACTTGTGTTGGTATGCTATTCTCAGAGAGCCAATCATATGATGATTATGATGGCATATTACATAAAGGATTTGATTGATAACAATAAAGGCAAGCTTCCAATTCATTATGTTTCACTCAGTTATGAGATAATGAGGAAACATAATGAATATCTAAATAATGGCTATTACTCAATGATGTATGTCTTCAAGTATGTGACTTGAAATATTAGATCATACATATGTTGAGAGTATTTGCTTTCTTATTATTTCCTTGGTCAGATGTTACCGTGGAAGGTAGATAGACAACAATAACACTTAAGACTAGACTGTGTTGGTTGATGACATAATCTCATCAGTCATTATATGTGATATCAAACCAAGTACACATATACTTGTTAGGTAATAGTGTATCAAACAAACCCACCTTAAGAATGACACATGGAAACCATACTTGGTGGTCACAGTCATCTTTCATAGTGAAGGTGGTGATTTTGTCTCTTAGACCTCAAGTCTCTATAGTCATCACATGTCGTTCGGTGTACTTTGACATCATCAAATGTAACCCTAAATAAGGATTTTCATAAAGGTGATGATTGGGTAGTTGTGACACATGGGGACTGACTATGAGTGATGCAGATGGGATTTGTCCCTCCTACTGGAGTTTGATATGTTGGTCACTTGATAAGTGAGACTGATAAACACATGTGCATGCACATGTGAATTAATATATGATATTGTGGTTACATATATCTCAAACAGTATACTCTAGTTCAAGGACCATGGATCGAACGTTGAGAGAATGAAATTTCCATGCCTCGAGTTCATTTTAGATTTCAGAGACAAATGAATTATACAATCATTGCATCACCTTGCACAAATTGTAAGTTGAAGTTGTTCTCCAACTTTCCATTCACTTGGGTAGCACTGATATGTGACTATGAAGTGTTCTTTGCTCGTGACATCATAAGCTAGTTATGGACATTTATTGCCAATGTGATATGGGACCTATAGGATCACACACATAGGAACTCATCTAGAAGAGGAGTTTTATCATGAATAATGTTTAGATTATTACTAAAGTGTTTAGGTATTCAATTCAAGCAACAAATCATCTGACTGATATCCCAACTAATCAGCTAATGCGATGAAATGACCAATTGGAGTGTCAGTCTGATTGGAAATTGAATTGGCAAAGTTATGCATGAACTGAGGAATGAACCAATCAATTCACGTGGTGAACTGATTAGCTCGGCTCACCAACCACCTTGTTGGGTGAGTGAGATGCCCAGTTCACGTGGGCAAGTCACTTAGTTTATGAAGAAATTTGATTGTTTAGTTTATGAAGAAATTTGATTGCATCAAGGATTAGTGTTGATATCATGTTGTGCATTAATTGAATTCGAATTTGCTAATTCATATGCGATTGGGAAATATGGTGAAATGACCGGTTCAGAATGTGAACCGTTTGGCTCACATGTGAACTGACTGGTTCAGTGCTCGCTGGTTGTGAAAATTCATGATCTTCTGGTTCCTTCCCCTCCCGTACAAATTGGGAACTGATACCCTACCCCTCCTATAAATAGAGGGGTAGTGGGGGCTTCCCAAGACACAACTCAATTGTCTTTGACAATTTTTGTCCTCTCTAGTTGTGGTAACTAATAGAGAGCCCGAGAAAGTCCTACTCGCTAAAGGGTTGGATAGCAAGGGAGAAGTAATTGTGGGAGAGTAAGGAGCTACACAGACATCATCTAAGTAAAACTAGGAGTTGTTGCAGACGAGTCTCGTTGCAACTAGGAGTGTTTCACTACTATGATGAGTTATAATCGTTGGACTTTCTCCAGGACCAGGTATGAACTCATTAAACCATGCTTCCCATTGCATAGTTGTTGATGCAATGTTGATGTTCATGGGGAATACAGTAATATTTTTTTGTTTTTTTTGTCATGTCTGTATCGTTATTTCCCAACAGTGGTATCAAAGCCACATAATTTACTAAATTTTTGGGATAATCAATATGATTGGATTTTTGGTTTATCACTTATATTTATTGCATGTGATGTGAATATTTAAAAGGATTAGTGTGCATATCCGATCAAAGACCACATATAGCCCCAGACTAATATATATATATTTGATATGATATATATATGCAATTTACACATGTTTCCCTACATTGGTTTTGATGGCGGATGTATAGCATAGTTATGGCCAATAACCCAAGTATATGTTTGTGGTTGGATGGTTTGGCTTTATTCTTGTTTTATCTCTGTTTGCATATCAAGCCTCGCCTTCTTCTTCCCAATGTAAAAGTATTATTCTTTCCTACCTTTGTTCCCCTCTAATGTAACTTGATGTTTCTCTTTACCATGTAATAAGTTTAATATCAATAGGATAGTTTCTTTTATTGCAACGATGAAGATGACGATCAACGTCATGTGACCCAACCATTTCACGTGACGAGCCAACCGATTGGAGTATAGAGGAGGGTGAACTACAGGATGAGAGAATCGACCAGATGGTGGTCCCAACTGACCATTTGGAGGTGTCCAGACATTGGTTGGATAAGAGGCCAACCACTCATTTTAGGCGAGCAACTGACCGGTCAAGAGGCAAGACAATCAATTTAAGGGTTGAACCGATCAACCCGGATTCACAAAGCACAAATCTACACCAAAAATAGGTTCATGAATATGATGTGATGTTGATCTAGGTTGTAGTAATTCCTTGTGGCTCCAAGGAATTATAGTAGATATGGCCATAAGCATCACTTTTTGTTTTATATTGGATGTTTACATTGTGGGATATAGCATGTATATGATACATACTAATATGTGGTGATTGGATATGTATATGTACATATATATATGATATATAAAAAATCCCTCAACAAAACTCTTTCTACTAGCAGAACACATGAAAAGCTTGATCGAATAAGCATGAGTATCCCAAGGGTCATATGATGCCTATCTCATGGAAGTGTGATGGGAATGATGTTGGCCTGCTAAGTGGGGTGCATTATTATCGTGTCGCCTTTTGGGTCAGTCTTAACTGTTTGGTCTTCATGAGTTTGAGCACCAGAAGCATATAGATAATTATCGCAAAGAGTTGTGCATATTATCTATCCAGGGATTGCATAAGATGCAATTGGCAAAAGTTTCCTACCTTAATGATTGATTATGGACGGTGGCATTGTCCGGGTAATAATTGAATTATTTTGGATCTTAGCTCATCAGGATATTGTTTGTTGCAATATTCTGAATTGATAATTGAGGGTTATTAAGTTGATCAAAATAATGAGAATGATAGTTAATTAAAGACCTAATTAATATCATCAATTTTGATCAAACCAAAATGAGTTTTTTACAAAATTGCAAATACTTTTGTATAATCAAATGGAAACAAGCAACAACTACTTTTGTTTGTGATCGCTCATTGAGAAGGAAAAGCTAAATGGGAATAAGTTCCATGACTCGTTCAGGACACTAAGAATCATTCTCACATAGGATCACAAGATCTATGTCTTGGAGACACTAGAACCAAACGAACCCCTTCCAAATGCACCTAAGGAGGACATGGATGCTTACAAGAAGTATTGAAGATGTTGTGGATGTCATGTGGCTAATGTTATGCTCCATGAACTATGAGTTGTAGAGGCAACATGAGAACATGGATGTTATTGAGATGGTCAAACATCTTAAGAACATGTTCCAAGATTAGGCAAGACAAGAGAGATATGACGACTCCAAGGCGCTATTCAAATGTAACGCGGTAGAAGGAGATTTAGTAGGTCCTCATGTACTCAAACTCATTGGGTATGTTGATAACCTAGATAGACTAGAATTCCTCTTAGGTCAAGAGTTGGCCACTGATGTGATTCTATAATCTCTTCCAGAATCATATAGTCAGTTTTTCAAGCCGTTGACAGAGTTATTGGGCATGTTGAGAACAGTTGAGGCACAAATGAAGAAAGACAAGCCCAAGTTTGTGATGATGATTGCAAGACAAAGGGAAAGTCTAAAGGCAAAGGCAAAGGCAAAGCTATGAAGAGTTCTAAAGCTGGCCAGAAGCCCACATTTTTAGATCTTAAGGCAAAGGGAGCAGTAAAGAAAAGAGATGATTGTCACCATTGTCACCAATCTAGACATTGGAAAAGGAATTTCCCTCTCTTTCTGGAGGAAATAAAGAAGAAGAAGGAAGGGGAAGAGGCCTCTACTTTAGTTATTAACATTATAAGATAAATTTGAGTAATTCTTCATCTTGGTATGTGATACCAGATAAATATCTAACATATGTGATGTGCATAATCTTACAAGAAGTAAAGCCTTTATGAAAGGACAAAGATGGACTATGTGGAGAAAGAGTTCTTGTAGCCTTAGTCTACATTTAAATTTATCTTAGCCCATTGGGCATGTAATAGAGTTAGTTGTACTGCTATTTCATTATGCCAATAAATAGAAACATTTCACTTTATGCATCTTGTATGACAAGGATGATAAATAAATAAAGAGTTGATTAATGTTTTTGTTTCAAAGATGTGATCTTGAATGGAATGCCCAAACATCTAGTGATCTGTGTATGAAAGAATCTAAAGATGAATGATAACATAAATACCAAAAGATTATAACTCAAACAATCTTTATCATTGTCATCTAGAGAACATGTTTGAGAAATGCATTTCTAGAATACATATTGATGTTTATCTAGACTCTTTTGGTTATTGAACCAATAAGACACATGCAAGTCTTATTTATGAGTAACATGAAAAGACACCTCTCACTAGGTGTAGTGGCAATAGCGAGCATTATACTAGGCCTTATACATGATGATGTTTGAAGATCCTATAGAATAAATGCTAGAGATAGTTAGTTTTACTTCATTCTATTCACTAATGATGTTAGTTGAATAAGGGTTTGTATTTGGTGAAATACAAAACATGAATCTCTTGAAGTGTTCAAGGAGATTATCAATGAAGTATAACTTTGATAAAAGTATTAAGAAACATTGATGTGATCAAATGTTGCAATAATTTACATCAATAGGTTGAGGACCTTCAGGATAGATCATGATAGTGCATTACAAGTCAAATCCATCTAAACACAATGATGTGTCAGGAAGGAATTACATCATGATGGGTCATGATGTGATTATCATATTAATCTAATCTTCTAATCTCATTGTGAATGTATACCTTGCACTAAAACAATGTACCATATAAAATGGTTTAAAAGACATCACATGTGATGTTATATGGGAATGTCCTAATATGTCTTAAGGATTCAAAATTATACAAAGAAAGCAATTTCTTAAAAAGTTTATCCAAAAAACCATGAATGTTGAATACTACTTTAATTCTAATCCAACAATAAAATGTTTATTGCTAGGATAACTGAGTTCTAAAAGAATCAGTGGGAGTAAAAGTAGAACTTGAAAAGTTTGAGGAAAATAAGAAGGTATAATGAAAACAAGTGGGAATCACAAATTGTTGTGGAAGCTCACATTCCTTTTGTAACATAGAAACTCATAGTTCTAGTAGAGCATATCTAATATTGAAAGATTGTAAATCTAATAACTCAGATGGGTTGTTCATAAGATGATGAGCCAACAAATCAACTAGAAACTATTGAGAACTAGAATACTGAGAAATGACTTAAGGCCATTATCGAGTCCATCTACACTAATAAGGTATGACCTTGTTAGTACCACCTGAAAAGGGTAAGACCCAAAGGGTGTAGTAGGTTTTTTTTTTTGAAAAGATCTATATGGATAACCTAGAAAGGACAAATTGGCTGCAAAGGTTTTCATATCAGTTCAAATTGTTGAACATGAAGAAATTCCTTTACCAATCATCATGCTTGTTCTTGTAGATAAAATAAACTATGATATTTGGCATATGAAGATTAAAATTGGATTCCTTAAAAGGAATATTTGAGAGGATGTGTACCTGACATAGCCTAAAGGTTTTGTAACTTCATTAATGTAAATAAAGTCTATAAGCTACAATATTCAGTATGAGAGATTGAAACAAGCATCTCAGAGATGGGATCTTTTGACTTGACAAGACATTCAAAGAGTTTGAGTTGAATGAAGATAAAAGATCAAACTTGTGATTACCAAAGATTTAGTGGGAGAATATATAGATATTCCACATGTTGATGGGGAATAACATCTCAACACTATTGGTATTGAGACCTATCATGGAAAAAACCTTCACTAGTGAAGGATTAGGTGAAACATCCTATGTGATAGGGATCAAGATCTATAGATATAATTCTTAGAAGTTTCATAACCTAAGTATGAGCACATACAATAGCAAGATGTTGAAAGAGTTCAACATGAAGGATTCAATGAGAGAAAATCCAGATTAGTCTCTCTGGAACCCTATGTTATGATTCTTGTCAAGAATGGAAATACATGAGTAAGATGTCAAGTGCACTAGCAAATGGATCTATCATGGATGCTATATAATGTACCCATCCCATAAGTCTTGTATGTATTGGACATGACAAGATGGTATAAGTTTCCAATGAGGGTCATTGGAATATTATTAAAAGATGTCCATTAGTACTTGTGAAGAGCTAATGGATTAGTTGCTAGACTAAATCAACAAGGAAGAGTTGAGTGTAAGGGTTATACTAGTGAAAGATTCCTAAATGATAAGAGAATGGTCACAATATAAAATGTTTAAATAAAGGAGTTGGAAGGGTTCCAAGCTATAGATCATTATTCAATTCTACAATAGAAGTGGGAGAGGATACTATAGGGATCTAGGCGTTCATATGGATGAACTCAAAGATGTTCCAACCATTGATGGCACAGTAGAATTACTATGAAAACAATGGAGCTACTAGTTATACAACAAATATCAGATACCATATTATGAAAATTTCATCTCACATTGAAGAAATGAGAAACATACAACATACAGACTAATAGCAAAATGTTGCTAACCCCCTGGATTAGCACTTGCATAGCAGAAGCATGATGGACATGTTTAGATGACTTAGAATGAGATTTGTGGGTGATTGACTCTAAGTGCAAGTGAAAGTCTGTTGGTATTGTATGTCCAAAAATCCAATCATATGACAATTATGATGGCATATTGCATAAAGGATTTGATTAATAATAATAAAGCCAAGCTTCTAATTCATTATGTTTCACTCAGGTATGAGATAATGAGGAAACATAACAAATGTCTAAAAAATGACTATTACTCAATGACGTATGTCTTCAAGTATGTGACTTGCATAGTGAGATCATACGGATATTAAGAGTATGTACATTCTTATTATTTTCCTAGTCAGATGTTATTGTGGAAGGTGAATAGACAAGAGTAAAACTTAAGACTAGAGTGTGTTGGTTGATGATAGAATCTCATCAGTCATGATATGTGATATCAAACCAAGCAAATAGATACTTGTCAGGGAACAATGTATCAGATAGACCCATCTTGAGAGTGACACATAGAAGCCATACTTTGTGGTCACAATCATATCTCATAGTAAAAGTGGTGATTGTGGTTCTTAGACCTGAAGTCAGTACACTCATCACGTGTCGTTCGGTGTACTTTGACATCATCAAATGTAACCCTAAATAGGATTGTCATAAAGGTGATGATTGGGTAGCTGTGACATATGTGGACTGACTGTGAGTGATGTAGATGGGATTTATCCCAACTACTAGAGTTCGACATCATGACCACTTGATAAGCGAGACTGAGAAACATATGCACATGCACATGTGAATCAATATATGATATTGAGGTCACATATATCTCACATAGTCTGCTCTAGTTCAAGGAACGTGGATTGAACGTTGAGAGGATGACATTTCCATGCCTTGAGTTCATTCCAGATATAAAAAACAAAGGAATAATACAATAACTAAAACACCTTACACAGATTGTAGGTTGAAGTTTTTCTCCAATTGTCATTCACTTGGGTAGCACTGATGTGTGACTAGGCACCTTTGCTCGTAATGTCATAAGCTAGTTATGGACATTCACTGCTAATGTGATATGGGACCTATAGGGTCGCACACATAGGAACTCATCTAGAAGAGGAGTTTTATCGTGAATAATGATTGAATTGATTACTAAAGTGTTTAGGTATTTAATTCAAGTAACAAATCAACTGATTGATCTCCCAACTGATTAGCTCATGAGATGAAATGACCGTTTGGAGTGTTAGGCTGGTTGAAAATTTAATTGGCAAAGTTCTGCATAAACTAAGGAACAAACCAACCGGTTCACATGGTGAACCGATCGGCTCGGCTCACCAACTTCCCAATTGGGTGAGTCAGATGCCCAATTCGCGTGGGACAGTCATCTAGTTCAATGAGAAATTTGATTACATCAAGCATTATTATTGATGTCATGTTGTGTTTTAATTGGATTGAATTTTCTAATTCATAGGTGACTGGGAAACATAGAAAAATGACCAGTTTGAGTGCGAATCGATCAGCTCACATGTGAACCGACCCGTTTGGTTTCAAACTGACCAGTATGGCACTCGTAGGTTGCAAAAATTCATGATATACCAGTCTCTTCCACTCCCACACAGATTTGGAATCTAGACCCTAACCCCTCCTATAAATAGAGGGTTATTGGGAGATTCTCAAGACACACCTCAATTGCCTCTGACAATTATTGTCCTCTCTGGTTTTGATAACCAATAGAGATCCTGAGCAATTCCTACCTACTTAAGGGAGGGATAGCAAGGGAGAAATAATTGTGGGATACCAAGAGATGCACAGACGACATCTAAGTGCAACTAGGAGTTGTTGTAGATGAGTCTCAGTGCAACTAGGATTGTTGCACTACTGCAATAAGTTATAATTACTGGACTTGCTCTAGGACCAGGTATGAACTTGTTAAACCATCCTTCCCATTACATAGTAATGGATGCAATCTTGTTGTTCATGGGGAATATGACAATAGTATTTTTATTTTCGTTCCCACATTTGTGTCATTATTTCCCAACAACTTATTCATCCATAGATCTTCTTACTTCAATGCTATCTTTGATCCTTCTTGGATGGATTGAAGCTGAATTTGGTGGTGTTTTGGACTCATCCATCATCTTTCACCATTCATTTGGGATCAAGTACCTAAAAAATCAAGAAAAATGCATCCTTAAGTGTATTTGATGAAATTCGGATTTATTGGGAAATAAGGATGCATCTATCTATCGTAACATATATAATGAGAAAAAAAATAAAAAAGATGAAGACCCAAACTAGGGCTTCATATGTAACCTATAACACATCAAATCCATGCACTAAAACAACATAGGCATTCGTAAATAATGAATTTAGTCAGGTACCCAATAAGAACCATATGGTTTTGTGGCACCTATAAAAATTCTAATGGGGAGATGAGAATTATTCTTATCATTTCATAATGGTGTTTCCGAACTCAACATGAACCTCTTTATTGTCTTAATAATTAGTACCTATTGTGAAGCCAAGTTTCTTAGTTGCTAGTTACTTGTTGTGTATTATATTTGAGACACCCCTATTAAATAACCATGACATGTAGACCTAGTTGGATGCTAGGGAGCATCCTTGCAAAATGCACCAAACCTTGTTGTATATTGATGTAGTAATATATTGGATATACCTTAAGACTTGTATTATGAATCAGTTGGTCCAACCGACTGAATTCCAATTAGTCTGAATTAACAAGTGGGCTCATTGGAAAATATTTGAGTAACATAAAACTGGTCATGATATCAAAAAGTGTATGCATTAAAAATTAATATGTATCGAATAAAAGAGTATTATATGAAATATAATGATTATAAGGAAACATAAATAAAACTTCAAAATCAGGATTCTAGTTGTAGTTTTATTCCTAATATTTAACTAAAATATTTCTTTGTATAAATTGTTTATTCTATTCATTAATTAGATCACATTATAAAATTATATTTGTCGTATACAAGCAAATTTTCCTAAATTATTGTAGATTCTATTTTTATTACAAGAGTTTGGGGTCAACAAAAGAATCAAAAACTCCATTCACTAATCCATTATATCACCTCCATACTATTTAAATATTTAGGTGAGTATGGAACACATGGAGAACAATGATGGATAATCTAAGAAATCTTGTATAATAGGTGATTATAATATTATTGTCAAAATAGAGAGCTAATTAGTCCATAGGGATCCCTTTCTACTCTAAATCATAGTAAGGAGAGTGATAGTATTAAAAAAAATTCCTGGTGATGTAGAGGTTTTGTAAAGTTAGAGGTTTTACATGAATGTGGTGTTCACTACTGTAGCACATAATTAATTTATCCAAATCTTGTATGCAAAGGAACCAATAATGGACAGTTCTTCAAAATTCTAAAATTTTTACTGGTTGAAATAAATAAAAAAATGTATGGTTTTATAAAAGTTACATGATTTTCTAATATTCACACCCAAAAAACAAGTGTAGTTAAGCTGGTTCAGTAAGCCAGAATCTTATTCTCTAAATGATTTGTAGAATTTGAATCTTACACCATATGATATGAGTTAACTATTATTTGAATATATAAGTGTGGCATATGGTCTGCATAATTATATCATCTTCTTTCATTTAGTTTTAAAGCACTACACATTCTTTTTACTTAATGGTATTATAAAAAAATTGCATATTTGTTTGCTCATAACTTATGACTTGGTACTTGATTTTTCACCTTTGTTTAATATATAAATCCTTTAAATGATACCTTTATGTTTTTATTTGTAGATTTAGGTTTTTCCTAGGCCTCATGGCCAACATGAGTTGGTCCATTATTGGTAACCTCCCTTGGTTGTAGTAAGTTTGTTGGGCCTACTCTCCACATATGTATTGACCTAGGTCTTTGTCCCTCTCATTCAATATTTATTGGATATCACAACATTTTTCTCCCTTCATACCCTTATTTCATGGTAAATTTTTTTGTATTCTTTTGAGAGCAACAATCAATGATACAATTCCCTACTATATCAAGTTGTAGGGTTTGATTAGGATTTATAGGACCTTGGACATTTTATGTTGTTAAAGGTGGGATCCACCACCATCTATGTCCCTCGCTCCTTCTCCTACTAGTTTTCTTTTATATCCATTTCTTATTTGTCCACTTTTAACATTTCTCCATCCATGGTATGACATTTGATTCTATATTAGACAACTTACGTCACATATATTTCTCAGATATCTAACCCTCCCTCTCTTGTCTAGTGGCCTTCAGGAAACCTCCTATGAAGTTGTATTCACATTTTATATAAGGGAACCATCTTTAAGAAATAATCTACTAAAGGCTACTTTTATAAGGGCCACAATTGATTCTCGTGTTTTATTCAAAGTAATTGACCTTTTAGAGACCAAGAAGAGTGAGTCCCTACAAAAACCAATTTATACAATTTTCTATATCTAGGGAGTTATCATGTGTGTTCTTTTCTTAGTTGACTTAGAAGTTTGATTCTAATTTGTTTCAATTTGTGAAATTATGTCTTCTTTTATCTATTATGGATGAATATTACATATATGGAGGAAAAGGGGAAGCAATATAGTTTGAAAAAAAGCAAATGTGTTGGAGGTAGTTAGGATATCTAAATCTATAAGGGTCTCTTTTAAATATCACTAGTAGAGAATGGAATTTGGTAGTAAGAAACTTTAAGCACACATTTTGAATTTTAAATGGTTTTTATCTCTGCAAGAGATAAAATTTTCACAAGGAAAATAAATCTTACAAAAAAAATTCCCTGAGAAAAAAGTTGAACGATTGTATATGTCCCATCTAACATAATATATGTAGGTGGAATGGGATTCTTGAAATTTCCATTCACAAACTAGGAAGGTAAGTATATAGAGTTTCATAGATTGATCTTTTAAAAATAGCTAATATATGAGTGCAACATCCAAAAACATAGTACATTTATAATGAAAATTAGTATTTAGTATATGTTAACAATGAATATGTTCCATTGTATGCCTATGCACTAGATGTCTATGCCTTTTGTGTTTGCCTTCTTGATGTAAGTTCATGTAGGTGTAAGTATGTCATATATCCAAGGTAATAATTAGGAGGACAAAAAAGATAGAAGAGAGGATGCCTATTAGAAACATGGTACTACTACAAATGATCTACCTAAGTGGATGTGCTATTGGTTTTTCTTACACCAACCTACAATCCTGGAACTTCACCAACTCCACCTATCCATCAATCTATCCCTATATTTATCTCTCATAGCTATAAGGATTGTTTTTACACTCTATAATCACCATAACATTGATCATGTGGTTAATCTGACCTCCAAAACCATGTCTGAATTTTCATCATGTCTTATAAAGATTTCCTTCTTGTCTTAAAATCTCCTAAATATGAACATAACATGACCATTTTATTTCTCTTCCTTTCAGCCTCCCTCATGTTAGATATTTATCTCTACCATACTTCTACGCTAGTTAGATATTCCTAAAATTTATCATGAAGTTTCAATGATGTTTTCCTATATTCTTTTCCTTATAAAAATAATCACTCAGATAATCTTATAAAGGTGCTTCTTTTATAAGGGATACAATTTCATGTGAAGTATTTGTTCAACATCATATCTTTCAATAAATGATGGAAACCCTTTAAAGGAAATTATGTTATATTTCATTGAATTTGGGTCTCCACTTTAAAGCCATAAAACTAATGAAGATTATTTTAAGGTCAACATTCTCTATGCTAATTGGACCCTAATATGTTTTTGATTATGACAGGTCTAGCAAAGAAAACTAATGAATCCTAAATTTCTATAATGAATCTATGCTTTCCAAATTCTTGATATAATAAATATATAATTAACAAATAAAAACACAAGAAACATAATACATGACAATATATACATAACTATATATATCTTTATCATATAGTTTTCAACACTTATTTATACAACAATGCTAGCATAATGTACTCTACCAAAAATCATGTCATACACAATAAACATTTATATCAAAGTGAAAAACATTTATATCAATTCATTAAAACCAATCATATTGACGTTTATGCAAACAATGTAGTTGCATAGGGGTTTTAGTTGATTTCTATATAAAACTATAATATCACGGGAAAGCAAATTTAAACTACCACAAAAATAGTTTTGGTTTTTCAATTTTGGTTAAATTTTCTCTAACACCACATCTAGAACTCAATTCCATATGTAAGTCAAGTCTAATTTTTTCTTCCCCAATTTTGATACACATTAAACTCTCATTTCATCTAATATCTCAATTATTTCAATATTGGGAGGGTTAATTTGATGACATATGCATTCTCCATTTCACACACAAATAGGTTGCTCTATTACCAATACACTTTAATATAGGCTTGATAACTATTGCACGATATTTTGATTGATAATCGGAAGCATACCATAGAAAATACTTAACCAATTGTTCCATTGCTCTCACAAAAGTGTCCTCAACAACTGGAGCTCATAAATAGAAAGAAATATGCCAGATCTACAACAAGAATTGTAGAGAAGCATGAGGCTCTGATCCAAAATAAAAATGATAATAAACTTCCGAAAAAAATAGTGCCTTATGGGGGAAAGGCTCAATATTCTACCTACTTTCTTACTTGTTCTCTTAGTAGTTCTTTATATCGCTTACTTGTCTACTTGTAACATTTATTTATACAAATTACAATCTTAGATTCTAGATTATAAGTAATCTCTCTTACAACTTGATTTCAATGATATTGTACCCTCTTTAACTTATATAGTATCCCAATTTGGCTAGAAACCTCCTCTTAGTCATTGTTCACCGTTGCTCAGATCTGTAGGATAGAGAAGGCCACCTCTCATCCTTTTTCAAGGCAGCCCTCACGCATAGAGCCACTCCTTTCCCCCTCTCTTCCAATAGAGTGGGCTCCTACACTCTGATCCTTTGGAGGTCTTAGTCACTTTTCCCTATTGGGACGAGCTTCATCTATTGCTTTCCTATCCCTTACTGGCCCATGCTCCTTTTATTTCCGTGCCCTCAACGCAATGCCCTTTCCTTTTTCTAAGCCTTTCCTCTCGTTGCACTAGGGCTGCTTGACTTGACTGCCAGATCCATCTGACCTTTCCTTTCTTGCCAATACTCAGAAGAATTGGACAAATTGAACGGACCGATTGTACTGAAAATGAGGAAGAGGAGCATAGAAGACTAGGTATAGATGCCCTCGAATTTTCTATTCACGAAGAAGCTCTTAAGGAAAGGAAGAGAAAGGGAATTATTGGACAAATAGACCTTGATTGATAAGGGCAGATATGGACTGAATTCCCATTTCTTTTTATTCTGCCTCGATTGAACCTCTGTAAGGGAAGGAGTTTCTATGAGGGAACACCTCCGGGGCCATCGCTTTGATTGGAATTGGAAAGTAGTAAGGACACTCTCAATTTCATAAATCGAATCATAGCATAGAACGGGGAACGTAGAGTGAAGTTGAAGTAGGAGAGTTTAGCATTTCATTTGAGTGAGAGATCACATCATAGCTTATAGTTTCATACCCAGGAACGAGAATGCACTTTCCAACTTTTTGGATGGGGGAAGAACTACCGCATATAGCAGATCCAACTCTGCATCGAACAGACTCATCTCCACACTGGTATGTTCCTTCATCTTCGGCTGCTAGCTAACGTCTCTCTATCGACTAAGGATTCCAATTTTCCCAGTGCTTGTACATCTCCATATTTGTGGACTGGTCCAGTACAGTAAGATAAAACAAATCAATAGGCGCTGCTACCATAAGGAAATCACAATTGAGAGTGAACCTGTGTTAAGAAAATTTGAGGAGAGCCACCACAAAGCCTAGTGTGTTATTCAACATAATTGATGTTTTAGAGTAACCAAGAGGAGTGAGTCCCTATATAATACCATATGTTCAATTGTTTATATATTGGGAGTTCTCATGTATCTAATATGACATGAAGAAGCATCATCATTCAGTTGTATATATATTGGGAGTTCTCATGTGTCTAATATGATATGTAGAAGCAACATCATATCAAAAAATCTTATAACTATTTTTGCTTAGTTATAAAAGATTGTAGATTATATTCAATTTTAGTATGTAAATATGTTTCTTATTTTAGGTTTAATGGTGAAAAAGGGTGCATTGTAGTTTATTGGAAAATCAATGTGGGTGGGTGTAGTTAGGATTTGTAAATCTACATGTGTATCTTTGATATATTCTTATAAGTTAATGGAATTTTTAAGATATAACCTTCTAAGAACTACTTCTGAATGGTTGTATATAGAATATCTCTAAAAAGAGAGAAGATTTTACACAAGGAACATGTATATTTAAGAAACTTTTCCTGACTAAAAAAGTGAAGATTTTTTCCCCCTTCTCCTTGAGTATGTTGGAGGCATCAAATTCTACAACCTCCAATAAGAAAACTAGGAAGGTGAATAACAATGCCTAGTTTGACTTGATGAATGAAACATGGCTGGTCTCAAGGGGAACATACAAATATAGAATAGTAGTGTAGAGTGGAATTCAGAAACTGTTCATTATCTAAATATATTTCATACCTAACCCACATAGGTAGCACTTTAGGACGCACACAAGTTTCTTGATTTGATGTATGACTTTTGCACATATGGTCATAGTCTATGTAATGTGTTCACAAAATAAATGTGATACACACACACACACACACACATATATATATATATATATATATATATATATATATGTATATATATATGTATATATGTATATATATATCTATGTGTATGTATGTATATATATATATATATATATATGTGTGTGTGTGTGTGTGTGTGTGTGTGTGTGTGTGTGTGTGTGTGTGTGTTATAAATATGCTACTTACACAGTAAATACATGTTTCCCGCACACA
Source organism: Alisma plantago-aquatica (assembly GCA_963693085.1). Lineage (NCBI taxonomy): Eukaryota > Viridiplantae > Streptophyta > Magnoliopsida > Alismatales > Alismataceae > Alisma > Alisma plantago-aquatica. The sequence goes on from OY856409.1 coordinate 1,431,028,037, forward strand.
CACTTCCTTTTCCACATATGATCTTGGTGTATATCTCTATATTGTGAAGATTCTTAACAATAAGTAGGTGTAAATGTGTCAGTGATTCACAACCATAATTAGGAGAGAAGGGAGATACAGGTGAGGCAACCTAAATTGGTGTTCTAGTGGACTTTCCTCACGTCTTCCCTACATTGGAAGTAATTTCACACCAACTCTCTCTCTCTCTCTCTCTCTCTCTATATATATATATATATATATATATCTGTGTGTGTGTGTGTGTGTCTAGTTGCTAGCAAACATATTTCTACACTATATTATTCACTCCAACCTTGACTATAAATTATGCAACATCTAACACCATGTATGAACTTTTATCAAAACAAATGAAGTTTTCCTTATTCCTAGCATCTCTCCTATTCTGATGACACAATTCAACTATTTTCCTTATTTTTCTTTTAGCTCCGTCTATATAGGGGCATATCCCAAACATCCTCTCTACTACTATGGATTGTTAAAAGTTTGCAATCCTCTAAAATACACTTTCATATAACCTCCTACCAAGAAACATATTCTCTCACATGATCATATTAAGAAGTTATGCTTGGAAGGGGAGAAATGGAATATGGGGTGACTATCAAAATAGTCTTCCAAAGCAATAGTGATTTTAATATGTTCTCGTTAACTACATTGTAGTGTTGGTTGATTTGGGGAAGCACATTTTGGCAGTACTATAAACTTATAAAAGGTTTCTTTTTGGATCAGTTTCCTTTATCCTAACTGAAGCATAATTTTTCTTAGTCTATCAAGTCAAACCAGAAGACCCAAAAACATGAACCCAAAATATAATCATTAAATCTATACTTTGCCTAGTCCTCAAGAATTATAATATAACTATCAAAAAATGCAACATAAATGACAAATAATTAGATTTTTAATTAATTTTTTTACACCTAATACAAAAATACTAGTAGAATGCATTGCACAAAATATCATTTTGACACATAACAAGATTATATTAAAAAGTCATATAGATTACACTAAATACCAAGAACAATCATATTATGGGTTACATAAGTTATTTGTTTGGCCACTTTTTGTGTGACACTATGATACCGTAGAAGTTTAGGAAACTATACTACTATGGGCCATCTTGAGTATAATATGATATTTCTAGCTCGATGTCATGACTAAAATAATTCTAACATTTCTACATTTGGGTGAATTTAATCTAACCCACATCCATAACACACCTCCATTAGTAAGTTAAATCAGTTATAATTGTATCAAATGTTGAATGAAACCAAAGACCATTTTCACTAGCCAGAAAACACTCATAAGAGATTCACTTTTGAATTTACATAGATCTTCTCACATGTTTGATCTATGTCATTTTATAATTACTACAACTAGAATGTTTGTAGGGCTACATTCGCATGTTGGATACATGTGATTATATACTTTATTAAATATGACAACATCAAAATCATCATTGTACAAGGAAGTAAATTTCATCTTTCAAATAGAAAATTACCATTGTGAAGGACATAAGATTACATATTGGATACAAATACCTATAATTTCTCTGAGTGAAGGCATACTTAAAACATGGGATAATAGATTTGTCTTGAACTAGTCTATTGTTTCCAAGTTCAATTATATAATAATCCATCTATCCTACATCCCAAATGGGCATCAACTGGTTCTTTATGGGAAACATTGGTGATTCAAATCACAATAAGGATCTTTGTCTTTACAAGCTTCATGGTAAGTGCTTAAAATTTTAAAATCCTTACCTATCTTATAGGAGGTGGTTTTAGTTGCACCTGATTTTTCTATGAACGATCACCAATGCCAAAAATGTTTCCCGCAAAAAACTTAACACAAAACTCTTTAATAACTTCATAAATAATTCATGAATATTGACATATGCAGTAGAAACTCTCACTTCTCTTTGAATCAAAATTCCACATGGGGCCTTTCATATAGACTCCTTTGTTGAGGTGATTGGAACAATCATTTTTTGATGGTTTGTGCATCATCTCCCCATCATTTTCAACATAATATTTTCCCTAATAACCAAATATTTACTATTTTGAATGGTTTCGGTGAAATATATGCTCTTCAATACTCTCATAAAAAATCCTTTGGGTTGGAAATGAGATAGGTTACCAACTAAAACTTGGTACTACAACATACATATTATCTTCTCATGCTTTCTTTCCTAGAAGAAAACCTTTGATGGTAATATCAATAAAAAGATTTATGATCTAAAATTTCTACCTCTCTCTCTCAAAACATGACCAAATCTAAGATTCTTTCAGAGTGACATCTAAAACAAAATCAATCAACATCTTTTTAATAAGAGATATTATATAAAGAAAGATCAATAGCAAGTGGATAAAGTAAGGAGACTACAACACCAAATGTTTCCATAGTGTTTGTAATAGACATTAAAGATACACCCTAACCACACCCTTCTCGTAAATGATTTAGAGGCTTAGAACATACCCTCGATCATTAAATACAATATCAACCTTTTTCAAAACATCTTCAATCATGACATTTGGTATGCAATGCTCTTTAAACTCAACCCGAACATGCTTTGTAGAATAAAAATTCTTTTTTAGACTGCTTTCATCAAACTTTGATCCCTACAGGGATGGGAATCTTTTTTATCTTTGTCATGGGTACTAATAAATATCTACGAACCTATTGCTTCAGACTCTCCTTCTATCAATCTTGTTGGCTAACGGTTGAGACAACTTTCCATGAGAACTTTGATCTCGTTCGTCACATCTATAGCGTCACTTCTTTGATTTTTATACTTAACCATATACACAATTATTGATTAATATAAAAATACTACACACCACTTCAAACCTACTAGCCTCAACAAAAACCCATATCAAATCATAAGTAAGGTCATCATCGTGTGACTTAAGCCCCACTTGATTAGTTTTGGACACTAATAAAAGCATTTTTCTTACATAAAGATAGATACAAGAGATGTGCATTATGTCAAATGAGGTTCTAAACTCATGTCACAAGTTCAACATCCCACTTATTCATTTCAATATTGAGTTTATGATATCACTTTATAGCATCAATTAGAAGTTCCATACAATTTTGTGAGTAGACATAACTTCCCACAACAATGGATCAATTGGTCTTATGGATGCATTTGTACTATCTGCTTCTCTATCCTCATCATTGGCTCTGTTTTGGATATTACTAAATTTCAAATGGTCTTCTTCATGGTAACTCTATATCCCGTGGTCTTTTTGTTATTATCACTTCCATCTTCATTGAAATCAATATACTAGTTATCTACAACAATATCATTGAAAAAATGGATATTCTTTATGAAAATTATTGTAAGTTACAATTTTTTGATAGACACCATCGTCTTCATCATAAAAAAATATCATAACATCATACATGTTTTACTCATTGTTAGAATTTTTAAACACCTCTCTTATCTTAAGATAAACTTACATAAATCAACATTAATACACTGAAATGTTCTTAGTGTATGATAGGAATTGATATTGGCACGTGCTCTAATGTAAAAATATATATTTCCCTCCAATTAGTTGACAAAGCATACCAAAACTTGTGCATTGAAAAAGCATTTGTCCCAATCTTTCTAGTAGACTCATGCTAGTTATGCTTAGCTCACTAGTCTTATCTCATACTTTATCAGCTGTATCCCACTCCCTTAAGGCATTGAGACAACATTTGACAAAATTAGAAGAAACTTCCATTAGAAGAGCACATAGTATAAGAATAAGATCCACCTAGTTAATTGATTTGTTTTATGCCGACCTAAACATCAAAGAGTTTGGAGCATTGACATCCTCCTATCACGCTCTTTATTCATGTTTAGTAAAAAAAATTCATCTATTTTGAGTAAACCCTTCTATGTGGTAGTCATTTGCCCTCAACAAACACTACAAATCTAAATCTCTCTACTCAAATATCAATACGTGCAAGTGCTTGCACACTTGAATATATCTTTTATACTATTGATACATCATTGTGGATTCATTAGTATTTCACCCAATTTACATAATTACGTTAATTTTAGATTGGCCCTCTGTCTCCCTTAAAGTATCTTTATTTAAATGATAAGGGCATCCAGATTCCTTTAAATATCAAGCACATAGATTTTGATAGGAAAAACAAAATCATGCTCTACAAGAGATTTAATCTACTCAACATACTTCTTTCTAACATGGTCTTAGTGATGAGGCCAATAATATCACTTTCTTACTTCCACGTATGCATAATAATGACAAGAATTTTTGGATATGGGGGAGTACTTTTCAATAGAAAAAGTATATAACATCTTTTGTCATTCAAGTTACTCTTCCTAGTATAAATATTTTGGAAGATAGAACTTCCCTAGAGTTCACATACTTGATTAACTCATTGCCAATAACTTGATTAACTCATTGCCAATAACAAGTATATGATAGTGTTCATATTGTCATAAAAGGGGTTGTCTCAGTCATCTCAAATGTTCTTCTCTTATGGGTTTATGTTGATAATGTCACTCATATCTTCTTCCATTATTCCTTCACTTAATTCATGTAGTCAAATTTCTAAAGTGAACCCTTTTATGATGAGAATATTTAACTCTTTAATCTTTACATTCTATTATGAATTGTTTTGTACTGACTCCTTTTTAAGAGGGTTGTGAAACACCCTTGTGGGTGGTTTTTATATGGCTTACCTAGAAATAAAAAAATCATAGCCTCTTCCAGAACACAAAACAAAATTCCTCTAAGATTATCATTAGTATTTATTCCAATAATGATTTTTTTTCTTACTTAGACATTTAACTGTATGTTTGTCTAAAGGTGTTGTATGTTTGTCTAAAGGTGTCTACCCCCCTCTTATTGAAGTGTCTCACCTAACCCTCTATTTTATTGAATTGATACTTTCTTGTTGACTTTTAGGTCACTCATAGTCAAGATAACATGTTTGTGTTCTAAATAAATATAGTGGATTAATGTTGTTTTGTTCTTTGGTCTTAGTTCATATAATATGAAAGGTTTATAAGAAATTGAAACCTAACATTGTCTGGGGGTGAGTATGAGTTGATGACCTTGTCATGGAAGGAGTAGGTCTAGGGGATGAGCAGGGGCCATGGACATTTAGTAAAGTTACAAATACCCTTTTAGTGTATAGAAACCTCCATTGCCTGGAATAACAAAAATCCAAAAATAATTTTGTATATATGCAAATGTAAATAATCTTATAGTGTGATGAATAGAGAGTTTTTGTAATTCAAAAATTCATAAAAAATGTCATTGTCTTAAATCTAAAGAGATGTATTATTTTTGAAATGAGTCATAACTTTTCTTTTCGTATCTTTATGTTAACTATTTTGGTTGTCATGTGAATCTCATTTAATACTTGACTAATATAGTTTTCCTAAATCATATTTTATTTCTAACCATGTATTATAAATATTATTTTTTGTAACTATATAAGATAACTGAATTGGAAGTTTTGATCCTTTATCCAGTTTGGACTAATCATGTTATTTTTACTATTATATGGTTTAATTATACTATTTCTATTGTTAAGAAATATGTTTTTTATTTTTTCTAAAAGAAATTATACATGCTTCAGGCATTATTTAGTTTTCTACCTAGATTAAATAAAAATTGAAAGTTTTTGTGATTAAGATTTAAAAGTGGTTAGTACCACATAAACATGTTTGTTTTACCAATTATTTCCATTCATTTTTTATTTCTCAATAAAGTTGTAATCAGTGAAATTGAATGTATTTGAAGTCATCCGTTCTATTTAATTGACTCACATCCCGTATAGTATCCACCCTATCCTACTTTAGAATCAAAATTTTCTCCTCATAAGTTTATATCAATTGTCATTTCATTTTATGGTATTCCTCACTAAATTCGTCTTCAAAAAATGACTATCATGTCAAACCTTTCTCTACCTGTAACTATGTCTCTTTCTCCTAATGCCTAACTTCTCGAATGCATCTCTTTGTATGTCAAATGTCCTCTATTTTCTTATTTCTTTACACAACCACTATTAATTAGTGAAGAAAAAAGCATGTGTTCTATATTGTTGTAATGGTTATGACGATTATGATAAGTCATTTAGGGTGTTATAACCATCACAAAACAATGACACGTTATTTAATTCACACAAATTATTCTTACAATCAACATATTTCAAGCTATCATAGTAATAAATATATGCACATGACGATTTGATTATCCATTATACCAATTTTGAGCTAGGCAAGACAAAGTGATAATTTACCGAATTTCGACTCATTTCGAAAAAAATTAATTTTTGATAAAACAACATATGTACCTCTAGTAGTTCATCAAGAATAGATAAAATAGAATACTTTATTGAATAATTTAATTTTTTGTCTTGATTCTTATTTTTATAGAGACTTGAGTAATTATAACCAAGACAAACTATTCCTAAATAGATATTTTTTCAACAAATTAGATAACTACATAAATGATGTGATACACAACTAAACCATGTACCAAGGAAAAAAAATATTATTCAGTCAAATACAGTATCATGTTTGAAAAGTAACATAAAATTACAGAATCAGACATAATCTCTTTTTTTGTGAAATATAATCTCATACATAATCATCAATGTGGACGAAGATTGTTGGCAGACAATTCATAGGCATAATATCCATAGTCGTCGTCCACTACGACGATCAACTAGACCTCCTGATGACACTGCTACCACATTGCCACAGACTCGGAACAAGTACAATGTGTTAAGTCATGATGATGAAGAGCAAACCTAGGACATGGAAGATGAGAATGACATTGCTATTGAGAATAATCTCAATCCGCAACCAGTTGTGTCGAGCAAAGTATGCACAAGAAAAAGAAAACATACATCAACAAAGAATTCACCACATGGGAATAAGTAGCCAACGACTCTCAAGATTCTGATGTTCCACTTTCTACTGTACCAGAGAAGCCAGACAATGACAACATTCTTGACCCTCAACATGTATTAGAAGAGTAGGTTATAACAATTTTTCATGAGGGACGCTCTATAGTTAATCTGGATGGAGATAGATTTATTACATCAGTCAAACAACAAGGGTTTGGTGTTGTATTGCATACTTCTTGATCCTCTTCCTGGATTTGAAAACATACACTTTATAAAATCCGATTCGGATTTTTCTCTCCCTTCCTCGTCTACATCCAGAAAAATAGGAAGAGATGTCAGGAGCAGTAGTAGAAACATGGAACATGCTCCATATTTACCACATAGTCAAGCTTGAAAGTAAGCAGCAGGAAGTTCTATTGTTGACTCCACGGACCAGTAGGGAGAGAAGGTCTATAGCTGGTACAACATCATTCATATCTACTATTAGAGACCGGGATACGATGGAAAGAGAGTCATCTTTACACAAGACTGATTTGAGATAACTTCCTTCATAGAGGCATTATTAGCTATTGATGTAACTCAGTTATGTTGTCCTCTCGTAATTGTTTGGAGAATGCATATAAAAACTTTCCTTATGAGTCTTAGTGGAGGATTACATCTATTTAAAACCAACATTTCCTTACGCTAATGTAATGTAAATGTTGAACCATGTATTGTTATTCCTCCTAGTGAGGGTTAATATATAAACCTATATATGGTTTTTGAAAAAAAAATTATATATTTACAACATTTTTTAGAAAAAAATATTGGTTAAGTAAGCTAATACTTTTTGGTAAGTTTAAGAACAGAATGTGAATAATACTTTCATGAGAATATTTGGTTATTAACATTTATGTTTAAAATTTTACGACAATGATTGAGACGTAACAAACATGTGTAAAATCCAAAACAATTTCTTTAAACATGTCTAGTCAAATGTTATATCATGTTTTAAGAAAGATATTATCAAGTCACACATAATACATTTCTCCTATTTTATGAAATATAATATAAAAAGGATCATTGGAAAAAATTTCACATCATATATATATATATATATATATATATAAGGTTAATTACATTATATTTAACTAAAATTGTACATTACACATAAATGTAAACAAAATTACGTATGTTGTCTACCTTTTGAAAGGTAGTACTGGCCACTGGTGGGTCATCGAGGAGGAGAAATGGTCTGGTGAGGTGATCATTTGGGATGTCTTCCGGCGGGAGTTCATGAGTCGATACTTCCCAAAGACCTATCTGGACGAAAAGATCAGTCAGTTTGAGCATCTGCACCAAGGATCTATGACCATCACCGAGTATGAAGCCAAGTTTATGGACCTGCTAAGGTTTTGTCCTCACATGGCGGTGATAGATGATGAGAGAATCAGACGGTTTGAGAAAGGTCTGAGTGCTGAGCTGACGATGCTTTAGAAAACTAGGAGCGGTTTGCTACATTTGTGGAGTCTGTCCGAAGGATTGAACGGTCAGACAAGGAGAAGAGAGAGACCATGTCTAAGAAAAAGTCTGCTCAATTCCAGAGGTAGAGGTTTGATGGCTTCAAGAAGCCGAGGTTTTCTGCACCTTCTGTGATGCAGAGCTCTAGTGCGTCGTCACAGTGGTCTCCGAGTAAAGGAAGAGGGCGCATCTAGAGCCCACAGTACAACTTCAGTGCTTCTAGAGAAAAGGACTATCATTGCTGCTACAAATTTGACTTCAAAGAATATCTATGGTAATTCTTAATACCTTCATTATATATCATACGATGGTAATTTGTTCATTTTCTCATATTGTAACATATAGGAAAGGGAATTCTATCAACTGGTAGAGAAATAAGAATATTGATAAATCCAGATTAGCCAAATTTAACGAACTTCAAGAATGGTATGCATTCTACATTCAAACATTGAGTTTTTTCAACTATATACTTTATAGATAAAATACTATTTTTTTCTAAACCAAAAAGGCTCATTGTGATCTACTTGAACATGCTATAATTGACTATAATAAGAAAATTAATCAGACTACTTTAGTTGCATAAGATTTAACTGTTAGTAATCTTGTAACATTAAAGCTTATCTTTTACATACAATATATACACTTCATAGTGTTCATGTGCGAAAAATATCCTATATATATGTAGGAAACAATATACTTAATAAAACAACATAAATTATTAATTTTAAGAAACACAAACTTTGGTATATGGCTTGCAACAACTGTCACATGAAAAACAACATTGATTACGATGCAAATTACTTCTTTTAGAATTACTATAGTCAACCCAATGCAAAACCTAGAGAACTATTTTTATATTTGCTTTTTTATCATAATTATAACTCAAATGTCTTCATATATTATTATTCTTGAACATGCATTTCAGGTTATTATAAGATTTCAATTAGAAGTTGGTATTGATGTAACACAATCTACATTATTTGAAAAACAAGTGTAAAATATTTTCTCATGTGATTCTAATGTGTTAATGACAATTGGCCCCATGGTAGGTATCATTTCACATCATGTTGTGTCAATATATACTCACATCTTTCTACATGCACCTTATACAATACTCTTAAATTCATAATGGTATGTAGGAACAATACAATCTTATCGAGAAATGACAAGCCCATCTAACAAGGATGCCTCTTATATTCTAAGTACAAGCTGAAAAGAAGAATAAGAATTTGAGCAGTTAATTTTTTTGAGGATACAAGAAGAAGAAAACAACTAGGCTTCATCGTGTTATATATCAAGGACATAGCTTTCATCACTACTACAGAAATAGCATTCAGTGTCGCTTTTCTGGGCGTCGGTTATTAAGGAAAACCGACGCTTATATTATAAGGCGTCGGTTATTTAGACAAACCGACGTCTATATCCGAAGACCAGCCAGACACGGGTACCGCTTTGTATTCAGCGTCGGTTGTTTATAACAAACCGACGCCTAAAGTCGCCCACGAAATCCAATTTTCGAGCGAAAAAAATAGTGTCACTTTCGGCGTCGGTTATGTAGATAAAAAACTGACGCCTATGTGCGATGGAAATTTGCGCGAAAAGTGTCCTTTTCAGCGTCGGTGATCCTTTTATAACCGACGCTGAAAGTGGTTCCCGCCAAATAATTTCATGAAAATATCGTCCAATTGGACGTCGGTTGTTTCAAACAACTGACGCTAAAGATGTTTAGGCGTCGGTTGTTGTAAACAACCGACGCTATTTGGGAACTTCATAACCCTCGACCGCCCGACTCTTCCCCTTTCTTTTGTTTCATTGCGAGCGATTTCTTCTCTGCTGTCGCCCGACTCTCTGCTCCTTCTTCTCCACGACAGCGCCGCCGTGCCGCCACTGCTACTCCGGCGCCCCCTTCTCCGGCGCCCCCTTGTCCTTCTCCTCCGCCGCCGCACCCCCTTCTCCTTCTCCTCCGCCTGGCCGCTGCCTGCCTGCCGCCGCCTGGTCGCTGCCTGCCTGTCGCCGCCTGGCCGCCTGCCTACCTGCCTGCCGCCGCTGACGCTCCCTGCTCGTCGGAGTTGCTGCCGCTGGTTCTGGAGCTCGCCGGCCGGCCGCCGCCCACGTACTCAACCAGCTCGACCTCGCCCTACTCTGCTTGCCCAGGTACCTGCCGACCTACCCAGGCGCGAAATTGGTTCTTTATGTGCCGACCTAATCTTCTTGCCTAATCTGCTTGCGCGAAATTGGCTCCCTACTCTGCTTTCTTAATGTGCCTAATCTGCTTTAAGTGGTCCTAATATCATAACATGATAGTTTTATAATCATGGCTAAACATAATATGAACTAGATCTTTTTATGTCATTAAATCAATGAACTTAGGAATTGGGGGTTCAAGAATAACCATAATGATAACAGGATAATAAGGAAACCTAAACTCTAGATTAGGACTTGAGTAGCGTTTAATGTTATTATATGATTTGTGGCACTTTAGGATGTATATACATGCAACAAAAGTTAATTTCTTGGTTTTCTTATTTGCTTGGATAATATACTCAGTGAATTAATGTATGATTTGCATGGATCACCATCAAGGTACGTGGTTGTACTTATGATTACATGTATTTACTTCCTATGTTTGTCAAGGTTTCTTGAAGATTGAATAAGTGATAGATGTCGGATGTTTATTTATTTCATGCAAATTATAAAGTCCTTATGATTATCAGATTAAGTAAATCATGATATTATGAACCCTAGGTTACACAGATTGAAAGGTAACACACTTTGTCCTAAGTTGCTAATTTTTATTCTAATATGAACTCTAGTCTCATCTATCCATGTTGCCTATAGTTTATAACATTGCATTGTGAATTATTGCATGTTTGAAACTATTAAATTCTTGATTTATTATTTAATAATGCTCTATAGATTAGGTACTTATCATGTCTATTAAAATCCTACCAGTATAATTATGTGATCCCAACATATTAGGATTAACCATGTTGTTGGCCTAGAAACCCGTCCAAGATTGACTCATTAGGAGTAAATCTTGGATAGTCCCCGGTTTGGGACTGTTCTTGAACACCTAATCTCACTTAGGATGTAAGTGTATAATGTGTATTGGGTTTTCGAGAAAATTTTGGTAGCATTTCCCCGTTTGTTCTCTAAGTACATATGTACTTAGAGAACAGCGGGGAAATGCTGCCGAAATTTTCTTGAAAACCCAATACACATTATACACTTACTAGTGAGATTAGGTGTTCAAGGATGGGATAGGTGGTACACATTTATTATATATAAGAATGACATCACATGTGTTTGTTGGCCTAGAATGTGAACAATCATTGTTCTTTATATTACTTGTACATTGGTATAAATTAGAATGAACAATCACTAAATTATATATTGTTTGTATGGAGTCCGGCTTCATTGTAGATATCCATTATTATGTTTGTTGGCCTAGAAACCCGTCCAAGATTTACTCATTAGGAGTAAATCTTGGATAGTCCCCGGTTTGGGACTGTTCGTGAACACCTAATCTCACTTAGCATGTAAGTGTATAATGTGTATTTGGTTTTCGAGAAAATTTCAGTAGCATTTCCCCGTTTGTTCTCTAAGTACATATGTACTTAGAGAACAGCAGGGAAATGCTGCCGAAATTTTCTTGAAAACCAAATACACATTATACACTTACTAGTGAGATTAGGTGTTCAAGGATGGGATAGGTGGTACACATTTATTATATATAAGAATGACATCAAATGTGTTTGTTGGCATTTCCCCGTTTGTTCTCTAAGTACATATGTACTTAGAGAACAGCGGGGAAATGCTGCCTAATCTTTTCCTAATATATACTTGTTTCCTAATATATACTTGTTTTCTCTGATCATAGAATGGATAGATCATGGATGTCCATTCGTAATCGTTGCACCCCAGAGTTTATATATGGTCTTGATCAGTTTATTAGATTTGCCGAGGAACATAGGAAAAAACCTACAGATAGGTTCTACTGTCCATGTAGGCATTGCGGTAACAACTTGAAAGTCAACACTGGTGAGGAAATCAAAAGTCATGTCATGTGCAACGAGATTGTACAAGGCTATACAGAATGGCACTGGCATGGAGAGATTTCAAAATCGAAACCAGTAGATGTCGATAGCAGTGCTTGGGTGGAATAAGAAATTGCCTCCGATGACGTAAATGTGAACGAACCAGTTCCAGCAGACATCATTGATGCAATGCTGGATAGTTGTAGGGTAGAGCACACCGATCCACCTCCTATCTTTACAAACATTGTGCATGATGCTGAGATACCGTTATACACAGGATGTGCTAAGTTTACGAAGCTTAGCGCTGTGTTGAGATTGTATAAGTTGAAAGCTAACAATAGATGGAGCGACAAAAGCTTCACTTCATTGTTGACTTTGTTGAAAGAAATTCTTCCTGAAGGAAACGAGCTTCCTATCTTAACATACCAGGTAAAGAAAATGTTGTGCCCAATGGGAATGGAGGCCAAGAAGATACACGCATGCCCGAATGATTGTGTATTATTTCAAAAGGACTATGTAGATTTGAAAGATTGTCCAAAATGTGGTGCGTCACGGTATAAATTGACGACTTCGGGGGAGTCCAAAACTGGTTCTCCTGCCAAGGTGTTGTGGTATCTACCTATAATATCACGGTTTCAACGCTTGTTTGCAAATCCGAAAGATGCGAAGAATTTGAGGTGGCATGCAGATGTTAAGAAAAATAATGATGGGATCCTACGACATGCGTCTGATTCCCCACAGTGGAAGAAGATTGATCTATTGTACCCTGAATTTGGTGAAGAAGATAGGAATCTAAGACTTGGGCTTTGTACAGATGGGATGAATCCGTACGGGACATTGAGCAGCCAACATAGCACTTGGCCAGTCATGCTTGTTATATACAATCTTCCTCCCTGGATGTGTATGAAAAATAAGTACGTTATGTTGTCATTGTTGATATCGGGCCCTAAACAACCCGGAAATGATATCGATGTTTATCTTGAACCTTTGATTGATGACTTAAAGAAACTTTGGGCTGAAGGTGTGATGACCTATGATGCTTCAGCAAGAGAGACATTTCGTTTGCACGCTATGTTGTTTTGCACTATTAATGACTTTCCAGCATATGGGAATTTGTCTGGATTTAGTGTCAAAGGAGCTAAAGCGTGTCCTATATGTGAAGAAAACACTGATTCAATAAGACTAAAACATGGCGGCAAGACTGTATATCTTGGTCATCGAAGGTTTTTTTTCAAAATTCCATCCGTATCGTAGGAAGCGCAAAGCATTCAATGGATGGAATGATGAACGGAGTGCACCTAAACCTATACCAGGGGATGTTATTTATGAAAGAGTAAAAGACATTGTCAATGAATTTGGTAAGAAATCACAATGTAGTATGGCCACACGGAGTGACAATTCTTCATTCAAGAAGAAGTCAATATTTTGGGATCTTCCTTATTGGAGTTCTTTGACAGTCAGGCATTGTATCGATGTAATGCACGTTGAGAAAAATGTCTGTGATAGCATCATTGGTACTCTATTAAATATACCAGGTAAGACTAAAGATGGGATAAAATCCAGACTGGACCTACGTGAAATGGGAATAAGGTCAGAATTAACAGAATTACGTGAAATGGGTAATAAAAGAACATACTTACCTCCCGCTTGTTACACGTTGTCTAGAAAGGAGAAGAAAACTTTTTGTGAATGCTTGGTAAATGTTAAGGTGACACATGGTTACTCATCCAACATCCGTAGATTGGTATCAATGAAAGATCTGAAGTTGATAGGTCTTAAATCTCATGATTGTCACACTCTAATGCAACAAATATTGCCCGTGGCAATTCGATCTATATTGCCGAAGCATGTAAGGTTTGCAATTACCAGACTTTGTTTCTTTTTCAACAGTCTATGCAGCAAAGTTATTGACCCTGATACTCTCGATAATTTGCAAAGAGAAGTGGTTGTTACCCTATGTCAGCTTGAGATGTATTTCCCTCCTTCGTTCTTTGATATCGTGGTACATCTTGTTGTCCACTTGACTAGGGAAGTGAAAATGTTGGGACCAGTTTTCTTGCATTGGATGTATCCCTTTGAACGATACATGAGTGTTTTTAAAGGTGATGTTCGAAACCGTTATCGGCCTAAAGGGAGTATTATTGAAGGTTATGTGGCGAGAGAGGTTATGGATTTTTGCAATGACTTTCTCCGTGGTAATGACACTCCTGATAATGACAAGAATATTGAGGAGGGCAAAGGAATTTTGGGATCACGGGTGAAAGTAATCAGTCGTGAGCAGTTGGAACAAGCTCACTTGTATATTTTACACAATATGGACAAAGTGAGTGTTTATATCGAGGAACATACCAATTTCATAAAGAGACAACATCCTCGAGCAAGTTCAATGTGGCTTGCTAGAGAGCATAATAAGACTTTTACTAAGTGGTTTGAAGATAAAGTCTTACATCAACTATCTCAAACACCAAATGATATTACATAAACTATCAAATGCCTCGCCTTTAAACCAAAACCGAATGTTATGTCTTATGAAGGGTTTGACATTAATGGATTCACATATTACACAAAGCGCCAAGATGATAAGAGTGTCGTCCAAAATAGTGGGGTCACTCTTCAAGCGTCGACTATGTACTTTGCAAGTGCAAAGGATAAGAGTCCACGTGAAGCTAAAATGTCATATTACGGTGTCATTGAGGACATTTGGGAGTTTGACTACATAGATTTCAAAATTCCGCTCTTTAAATGTAATTGGGTTGATAACACCAAAGGAGTTATAGTGGATGAATTGGGTTTCACTTTGGTGAACTTTGAAAAGATTGGCGAGAAGGGTGAACCATTCATATTGGCATCACAGGCGAAACAAATATTCTATATCGATGATCCTGTGAATGATAAATGGTCGGTTGTTCTTCATGGTAAAAGACAGTTCATTGAAGATCCTATAGATGAAGAAGAGTACTATGATAAGTATGATGACTCCAGTCCATTCTCAGTTGGGTTGCCAACTCCACAAAATATTGAAGCTAATGATGACTTATATGTGCGCGGAGATCACAATGAAGGATTGTTAATTGATAAAAGATCACAATTTTAGAGACATGTATGTTTATACAAATGCTAAATGTTTGCCTTTTTCTAGTTAATACAAATGCTAAATGTTTGCCTTTTTCTAGTTAATACAAATGCTAAATGTTTGCCTTTTTCTAGTTAATACAAATGCTAAATGTTTGCCTTTTTCTAGTTAATACAAATGCTAAATGTTTGCCTTTTTAATGACATTTTCAGATGGCTGACCATGATGAGCATGATGTCCATGATGAGCATGAAGTCCATGATGAGCATGCTGTCCATGACGAGCATGGCGAGGATACTAATGTAAGTTCTAAAAACATATCCTGTATTTCTATAAAATTCATTATCTTCTAGTTATGTCATATATCCTATATTTCTATATTGGGCTAAGTTAGTGTGTTTTATTTTTGTAAAATTTTAGGTTGATGCACCTGTACCCACTGAAGCACTGGAGCAACTTGATGCGCAACACCAGACACTTAACAAGAAAAGGGGCATCACTCTGTTGAAGAAGTTATTAGCGCTAAGTGGTAGTGGATCCAAATTGGTGGTGGAGTTTGATAATGGAGGAAATCCAATTGGAGTGAACCGCAATAATTTTGTGAACTATCTTGGGTGTACCACTCGGAGCCATTGTGGTGTTAAGTATGACAATTGGCATAAAGTTCCTCAAGGGAAAAAAGACTTGATATGGAAGGATTTATGCGTGAGTTATTATTATTTGCAATTCTATTTTGTAGATTACAAATTCTATTATTTGCAATTCTATTTTGGATACTAGTTAATAACATTTCTATTTTACAGAATATGTTTGCATTGGATGAGAAGTTGCATCGTAAAAATGTGATGCAACGCGCTGGAAAGATGCTTAGGAATTATAGGACAAATCTGAACAGAGAATACATAAAAGAGGGTGATAAGAAGAAGAAGTCAGCCCTTGAACAATGGAACTTCTTGGACAAAGAAGATTGGGACAATTTTGTTGCTTCAAGAAAATCTGAAGAATTCAAGGTATTAGGTGTCACTCCTAATTTAATTAATATACATTGTATTCACCTATTCAAGATTAGCATTTAGTGCTACTAACCAAATCATTAATGTGCATACTAACTAGGCCCTCAGTGACGCACAAAAAGCAAGGCGTGCACTGAATGTGCATGACCACACTATGGGTCCAAAAGGCTATGCAAGCGTTCGCCAAAGACTACAGGCGGAGTCTGCGGCTACTCAGGAGTCTGCTCCTACTCAGGAGTCTGCCACACCCATGCCTCGCCATGATATCTGGATAGCTGGCAGGCAAAACAAGAAGGGTGAAATAAAGAAGCATGTAACTGCTGAGGCGGCTGCAAAAATGGTAAAATACAACTCTTAGAGAAATCGTTTGAATATTGATTATTTGTGGTGTTAACTTACCAATTTCTGTTTATGGTGATTAGCGGGAGCTGCACGAGCAGAGGAAACAAGGCACGTTCATCCCTCAGGGCACACGGGATGAATTGACAGTTGCTCTGGGTAACCCAGAGCATCCTGGACGTGTTAGAGGTGCCGGCGCTGGTGTTGGCATCAAAGCATTCTTTGGGCCATCCCAGCGCAAACCCAGAGTGGGACTTTCTCAAGAAGAGGTAACCTATTCTTTTTTTAGAATGTTACTGCAAAAGGAAATTCATTAATAAGAAGCTAATGTTTCTTTTATCCATGTATAGGAGAATAAGAGAGTTGAGGATTTAGTTGCTAAGAAGATCAACGATGTAGTTGCTGAGAAGGTCAAGGAAGAATTGTTGCGGTGGCAGGCATCTCAGGCTTCTAATACGCCTATGGCGACCCACTCTTCTCCTGATGCACAGACTGCGAGTAATCCTGGAGACCCATCGCCTAGCACGTCTGCTGTAAGTATTGTTTATGGCATTGTAGTTAGTCTTTTCAAGTTGTTATGTTTTCAAGATGATATGTATATATGTATAATATTATTTACGTAAATTTGTAGGCATTGAAGCCATGCCGCTTAAGAATGCAAGACTACGTTGTTGCAGAGGCGCAAGCTTACCTGTCCCTTCCTGGGGAAAGGTTTCACGGGACTCCAATGCCACAGGGCTATGTTCGTGTGGGCCCATTACGTGTGTTACCCGATTGGAGGGAAGTTGCGTTGCCATATGCCCACCCAGATATTGATACACTTGGTGAGGCAGAAGGCGGGGTGATATTGTGGCCCAAAGCAGATGTCGTCTACACGACTGAAATTGTAAGATAAATTTACATTGATTTAGACTGTTAATGTGTATATATGATGTCAACTGATCTGAAATTATATGTACAGGTTAAAAAGAAGACACCAGGAGCACCTAGGCCTCCACTTCCACTTCCCGCATTACCCGATTGGGTTCCAACTGACCTAACATACCCGTTAGGTCCTGCTTGTAGGGGAATGGCATGTTGGCTACGGGCACATAATGTACATTGCCCGATAATTATTTCTTTAGATGCAGATTATGCAGGTCAATCATACGATAGCTCTTTATTTATACAAGATATTATTGAGCTGTTTATGTATGATTGGCTGAATACATCAATGATAGAGACATGGATAAGGTGAGATCTTGTTTATACATCCATATACCTTGTGTAAGGATCGGTGATCTGGTTTCTTATATATTAATGCATACGCCTATATGTTTTGCAGCTACCTAGTCGAAGATCATTGCAAACAATTTGCATTTGATCATGTGGGATTTTTGATTCCATCATTGATTAGTTTGGTAGCTAAAGACCCTGATAATGTTCAACAATACTGTATAGATGCTTTTACAATTTTTGGTCAGCAAAAGAAGACGATAATAATAGCTCCATTCAATGTCAAGTAAGTTTACTTTATTTATAATTTGGACTTAAGAAAATTCCATTTTTATTTTGCATTTTGAGTTATTAATTGTTAACTTCTTACTTCTAGCGGTAGACATTGAGAGTTACTAGTTATTGTCCCCGGGACATTCACTGTTTATTATCTAGATCCTGCGGGGAGTACATTGAACACTAAAATTGGACACGTAATGAGAATGCCATTATTCTGGTGAGAAATATTTCATTTTTATATCCGTTAACATCTTTTATTACATTACTATTTACTTATGCAATTTATTGTGTTATATTAACATGTAGGGGTTTAGATGCATTCAAAAAGGCTGGAGGAACGGTCCCAAGGAAAAAGAACCAGCCAATAAATTGGCAGAACGTACAAGTAAGTTCCCGACTCGAATATATATATTATTGATGTGAATTGTGCTTAGTTGTATTATTTTGTATGTTTCAATTTATAGTGTGCTACACAAGACAATGGCTGGGCATGCGCATACTATGTGATGCGATTTATGCAGATGATTATCAAATATGCCGCATTGGACATCGATACCATACATGAGGTATTATATATACTTTCATTAGTTAGTATGCAATATATCAATCTTATCTTATTTTTATATTATTACTTATATATATACATCATTCTCTTTGCAGGTGTTTAAAACTGACAACACTACAGGTAAACGCTTAAAAAATACACATGCTCCATATACGATGGAAGCATTAAATGAAGTAAGAGAAGAATGGGCAAAAGCCATACAAGCAGTGGCAACTGTAAGATATAATTGGGATGTTGATAGCGATAATGAATGATACTTTGTAAATGAATATTTCTGAATGTTAATACATGTATTTGAATGTTTCTATATGTGTGAATGTGAGAATTGAATTTATGTCTGAATGTATGTACTTGTGTGAAAATTTGGTTATGACTTTTGCAGGTTTGCGGCCTGTTTGTAGGCTGATATCAATGGATGTCGTAAACCTGCAGTTCAGTTACTGAACTGCAGGTTCTCATCCTGCTGACCAGCCACAGCAGGCCTGCAAACTGATATGAAAAAAAAAAACAAATAGGCGTCGGTTATTTATAAAAACCGTCAGTAAAGATCTACAGCGTCGGTTATTTATAAATAATCGACACCTTATGTGGCCAAAGCAGTCCTCGAAATGGCGTCGGATATACGTATCAAACCGACGCCTATTTAAATTAGAGGCGTCGGTCTTTTGGTATATAACCGACGCCAAAAGTGTTCGCGCCACAAAAAATGGCGTCATTTAGGACGCTTTATGCGTCGGTTATCTACTAAAAGACCGACGCTATAAGTAGTATAGGCGTCGGTCCGTTAGTAAATAACCGACGCAGAAAGTGCCCTAGCTGACGCCGTTTTATGTGGCGCGAACCCCTTTGGCGTCGGTTATCGACTAAAGGACCGACGCCGATAGTTTAAATAGGCGTCGGTTAAACAACCGACGCCGAAGTGTTCGACCTTTAGCGGCGCCCGCATAGGCGTCGGTCGAAAACCGACGCCAAATGGGGTTAAACGACCGACGCCAAAGACCACTTCTGTAGTAGTGCATGTGCTTTTTTGTATTGTACAAATTGTATATGTGTGTGTTGTAAAACCCAATATGTATGTTATCTGAATGAGATAATTTTGATGTTTTATACATATTCGTGCAATTAGAAATATTCAAATTTAACCCACGTGCTTATCATGTGCCCTCTGCTAGCAATACGAAATGACATGATGAATAAGAAGAAATAGAAACAGAGTTTCAGCATCGAGGATGAGCAAACACAGCTTCAACGGGACAAAAACAAATAGGATGAAGGCTTGCAACCAAAGTTGATAATGGATAATGAATGAGCAAAGATAGTGTTAGAAAATCAGCATCGGATTCAGATCTATGTTGATCAAGCCTGAGCTACAACCGCACGGTTGTGAATAGTTAACAAAATGGTCAAATAGACGCTTACCCCCAGTTTGAATTTTGGTTCAGCGGTTATTTTAGTCTTGGTGTAACCTCTGTTTGAATCTTGGTTTAATCTCTATTAGAGCTTTAGATTCTGACATCTATTTGAATCTTGATTCAATCCGTAATTTAATTTAGGTAGTCTCCAAATCTTAGTTTAGCTTCATTCAAATGTTAGTGTAATCTCAACTTCAATTGTTTGAATCCCGGTGCAACCTTTATTTGAGTTTTAGTTCAATCTCTATATGAATCCGAAAGCAGTCCTTATTTGAATTTTGGTAAATGAAAATTTGAATCTTGGTACAACCTCTATTTAAATCTTGTATTAGCCTCATTCTCCAATTCGGGTGCGTAATCTATTTATATTCCAGTTCAACCTCTATTTAAATCACGACACAATCCTATAACCTCCATTTGAATCTTGGTTTTGGTCACTTACAAATTTTAATACATTGTCTATTTGAATCTTGGTTCTACCTCTATTTAGAAGTGTACTCTTAATTGAATTTTGGCCATGCCACTAATGTGGTCTCTATTTGAATTCTAATGTAGTCTCTATTTATATCCGACTTCTTCCTCTATTCTATTCTATGCAATACCCGTTGCCTTTCTACTACATTTTGAATATAAGGAACGGTGTCGACATAGCTGTACAAGGCTTAGATAATTAGATTGATATTAATTACAGTCAGTAACACACCAAGATATTTGGTTTGACTTTGTACATATTATAAACATGATATTATTGATGATATATGAAAACATTTTGATTGACATAAAGATTCTTCTTTTACCGTAGGACTTACAGTACACTAAATCGAGCCTGTGTATTTTTGTGTCAGACGACGATTGTGTTCAGCAATCTAGATATAAACCTCTAGTAGCTCAAGAAAAAGGATAACGGACTACAACACATATACTTGATAATGTGTATAGTCATGATTAACTGCTTGCTTTCTAATATGATATAAGGTAACTATTATGCCCAATAGAAAATAGAGGAATGTCGGTAACTCGGTGATTTAAATGATAGTCGATGCTAAATATGTAAGTGTTGAATATACAAATATAAAATCATAAAACCGAACCTGTCAGCTGATTTGCTTGCGTCGGAGTTATTTCAACTAATCGCATCTCATGTAAAATGTAATCATGGATGAATTGGATTGTAATGTTGTTGTTTTTTTTTACCTTACCCCAGTTTAGTGCCTTCATAGATAAACCAGGAACGAGTAAAAGGCTTTTCAAGCCATTACTATTAATTTGAAAAATTAGTACCTTCATAGATATTTAGAGGCCGTTCGGCCGCCACCATTCCATATACAAGTATTCTAACACACAAATCTATATCCCTATAATAAAACAAAGTCTTCCACCCTGTCTCCTAACTCATGAGACCAAGCTGGTTGTCTGCTTAATTTTTTTCTTCAAATTTTCATCATTATCTAAATTCTAATATTTTTGTACTTGGTCACATAGTATTTTGTAAACATCTTTTAGCAGTACGTATGTGCATTTCACAAAGCATTGTAGGTTATAGTATTTTGTAAACATCTTTTAGCAGTACGTATGTGCGTTTCACAAAGCATTGTAGGTCATACATCGTCACACAATAATTGATCAAGTTGTTCTCTTTTAAAATATTGTATTAAATTATTTATCATATATTAGCAATAAGAAGGTGTATAGTTAAAAAAGAAAGTATGTGTAACTATGGTAGATGAATCACATGTTGGAGGAAGTCAGTTGGTATAATCAAGTTATCTATATTCCCTATACTAAGGCAAGGTTGTCCAGCCTGTGTCCTAGCTCATTGGACCATGTTGGGTGTTTGTTTTTTTTATCGTTATCTAAGTTTCAGTGTGTTTTTATGCTTAGTCATTTTATTGGTGTGTTTACATACTTCATTAGCATTTGTTGAGTTCCATCTACATCTTTTACCAACACGTGTTGTGTTTCACGTAGCGTTGTAGGTTGAAGGGAATAAATTGATGAATTGTTCTCTTTGAAAAGATTGTATGTAAATTATTTATTATATATTAGCAGTCAATACACATATGTTCAAAAAAGAGTGTGTATGCGACTATAGTAATAACAAATCACAAATAGAAAGGAGTCAGGTGATAATTAATCAACTTATTATCTTTTAGTATGTTATGATTATTCATTTTATAATTTTGTAGAACAGAGACAACTTTAGTTGTCATACATACATGTCGGAGGGAGTCAATCAGATAGTCAATCGAGTTTTTTTTCTATTACTATGTCATATTTAGAAGAAAAAACCAGTATTATATATATAAATTGCTAGGGTATAAATAATTTTGATAACCAAATGAATCGAGTTATTCTCTTTCATAAGGAAATTTTGATAATCACACATACGTGTCGGAGGAAGATAGTCGGGTAGCTAATGGAGTTTCTCATTTTTAGTGTGTTGTATTTACGTTATTTTGATTATTATACATATATTTTTCTATAGTATAAATAATTTTGATAATTAAATAAATCAAATTATTCTCGATCAATGAGTTGTAAGTATTAGTTACATATCTCTTTTAGAGTAGATGTAATTTTGGTAATACTACATACATGTTGGAGTGAGTCAGCATGGCAGTTAATTGAGTTCTTCTTTTTGAGTACGTTATATGTAAATTATTATGAGTATTATATGTAAATTTTTAGAGAAAAAGTAGTTTCAATAATCACATCAATCATGTTATTCTCTTTCAGTGAGTTGTTATATTAGTTATATAATTTTTGGGAACAAAGACAATTTTGATAATGAGTTAGAGGTAATCTGTTGGACTATTAATTCACTTCTACTTTTTCAATGTGTTATAATTAAATAATTATGAGTAGTATATATATATATAATTTTCTAGAACATAAGTAATTTCAGTAATCACATGAATTAAACTTTTGGAATAGAGATAAATTTGGTAATCACACAGACATGTTGGAGGGTGTCAATCAGATAGTTAATCAAATTCTTCTGTTAAGTGTGTTATATTTAGATTATATAATTTTATTAAGCATAAGTAATTCCAGTAAGAACATGCTACAAATTAGATGAAGTCGCCTAGAAATTAACCATCAATTGACATATGTTCAATAAGGGGATCACGTGTAAATTTATAATGACACACTACAAATTGGAGGGTTTCTCCTGAAAATTACTCAAATTAAATTATTTTAGTAGACTTATTCAGTTGTGTAATCTTATTGGTTAATTCAATTGTGCAACATGTGCTTAACACGTGTCTTCCTACTAGTCCCTATAATAAAGCAAGGTCTTCCAGCCTGTCTGCTAGCTCATGAGACTAGGCTGGTTGCCTGCTTAATTTTTTCTTCAATTTTTCATCATTATCTAAATTCTAATATTTTTGCACTTGGTCACATAGCATTTTGTATACATCTTTTAGAAACGCATATGTGTGTTTCACATAGAGTTGTAGGTAACATGGAGTCACACAACAGTTGATCAAGTTGTTCTCTTTTAAAATATTATATGTAAATTATTTATTATATATCAGCAATAAGAAGGCATATAGTTAAAAGGGAAACTGTATGTAACTTTAGTAGATGAATCACATGTTGGAGGAAGTCAGTTGGTATAATCAAGCTATCTATATTCCCTATAATAAAGTAAGGTCATCTAACATGTGTCCTAGCTCATTGGACCAGGCTTGGTGCATGTTTTTTTTAATTTTCATCTTTATCCAAGTTTCAATGTGTTTTTAAGCTTAATCATTTTATTGGTGTGTTTGCATGCTTCATCAACATTTGGTGAGTTCCATCTACATCTTTTACCAACATGTGTTTTACGTAGCGTTGTAGGTTGAAGAGAATAAATTGATGAATTGTTCTCTTTGAAAAGATTGTATGTAAATTACTTATTATATATTAACAGTCAATGTACATATATTCAAAAAATAGTGTGTCTATGACTTTAGTAATAACAAACCACAAATAGAAAGGAGTTACCTGATAATTAATCAACTTATTATCTCTTAGTATGTTATGATCATTCATTTTAAAATTTTGTAGAACAGAGACAATTTTAGTTGGCATACATACATGTTGAAGGGAGTCAATTAAATAGTCAATCAAGTTTTTTCCTGTTATAATGCCATATTTAGATTTTTATTTTCAGTATTATATATATATATATATATATATATATATATATATATATATATATATATATATATATAAATTGCTAGGGTATAAATGATGTTCATAACTAAATGAATTGAGTTATTCTCTTTCATAAGGCAATTTTGATAATCACACATACGTGTCGGAGGAAGACAGTCGGGTAGCTAATGGAGTTCCTCTTTTTTAGTGTGTTGTATTTATGTTATTTTGATTATTATACATATATTTTTCTATAGGATAAATAATTTTGATAATTAAATAAATTGAGTTATTCTCTATTAATGAGTTGTAAATATTAGTTACATATCTCTTTTAGAGTAGATGTAATTTTGGTAATACCACATACATGTTGGAGTGAGTCAGCAAGGCAGTAAATTGAGTTCTTCTTTTCGAGTATGTTATATGTAAATTATTATGAGTATTGTATATGTAAATTTTTAGAGCAAAAGTAGTTCCAATAATCACATCAATCATGTTATTCTCTTTTCAGTGATTTGTGATATTAGTTATATAATTTTTGGGAACAAAGATAATTTTGATAATGACAGTTGGAGGTAGTCTGTCAGACTATTTATTCACTTCTTCTCTTTCAATGTATTATAATTAGATTATTTTTTTATCGGTCCAAAATGTGTGTTGCTAGTATTACCAAAAACTTTGGGCACTAAGTACCCCATTACATCAGACAGAATAAAGACAACATCATATCCCCACGCAGGGGGAACAAAAGGCCCTATATGGAACAAAAAAACTAAGAAAACAAACAAACTGATCGGCTAGATCCTAACAATCCTACCAGAAGAAAGGCTATTACAAACCATGATTACATACATTCAGCATACCCACAAAAAGTAACCACAGCTTGACATAGACTATCACCAGCCACCCTGCTTGGGTCTAGCCTTTGAGTATCCCGCTTTCTTAGCTAGCTATCACAAGGATCCAGAAGGAGCACAACCCAAACAGATCCTCCAAACCAGAAACATAAGCACAAACTAACAGTGTGACAAGCAAGAGTCGATGTAAATCTAACAAGGAGTTTGCAAGAGTAGAAGCTCGAAGATAGACCTTCTTACTAAGTACAACACCAGCTGACAGTAGCCGCACTCACAAAGATTATCATAGCACCAAGAATCAGGACTCCCTTTTCGCTTCTAAATCACCAAACAACCCTGACATGCCTGCAACATCTCTTACTTGACCACCACCATATCTTGGTTCAGTTATCCAAGCGGAACCTGGAGCAACTGAAATAGCAAAACACCGAACACCTTGAGGGTATTCCTACACGCATCAACAGGACGGCCCTAAGAGGAGAGAAAGAAGCCTTCCTCCCACCCTTGAACCCAACCCACACGAAGCTAGGATGATGCTTGCACAGAGGCGTCACTGCGACCACCTTAAGGGCATTGGGACCCAGATGAAACAACCACCATCCTCGTTACCTCAAACACCTTGAGGGTGTACTTGCATGCACTAGCAGAAGGCTTGAAGGAGATCCCACCCGCAGCTGCAGAGAAGCCACGCGAGAGTCACCAACACCTTGATGCCAAGCGGAGGTCTCCCGACGTCTTCTACCTTCATATGGCCGAGACCAAACCCAGAGAGAAGCAAACCATCGAACACCCTGTGGGAACTCCCTCACGCAGTAGCAGGGACAACAGGGAGGACCCTATCACCCTAGCAAGGGGGTCAGCAGACCTACTTCAGGTTTGCCTCCTCGTCCGCCCATCAACACACCCAGCGGTGAAGACGGATGAGGAACCCTCTGTAGACCAGGGACCCCCCCCCGATCTGGAGGCGCCACCACGAATGACTAGCCACCACCGGACAGGGCCGATAAGCATCGATCGGTGTCGCTGGGCCATCTTTACCTGGGCGAAGCCAGGTATCAGCACGGGAGGGCAGGATCTAGAGAAGAAAAATGGGAGGACGAAGCTGCCATGCTTGAATCCAGAACCACCAGGAGACGGCTCCTCTCCATCCGTCCCATTTAAACGGGATGGATCATCCAAGATGATGCAGCCGCACGACCTGGGTTCTGGCTTCGACGCTGCACCTCGTCTCCTTCTCGCTCCAAGCCGAGAACCGCCTAAGATGACAGCGACCAAGTCTGCTTGAGAATCCTTTACTCCGGAGGGACGCCGCTTGGACACGAAGCCACGTCGTGCCGATAAAGGTTTGAAGAGGCTACGCGAGGCCGATGAAGGCCAGGGGGAGAAAGCCGTCGGTGAGGCGCACTCCCTCCCCCCAGCGGTGGCCGTCAATTCATCTCTTTATAATTAGATTATTATGAGTAATATATATATATAATTTTCTTATCTTTCAATGTATTATAATTAGATTATTATGAATACTATATATATAATTTTCTAGAACATAAGTAATTCCAGTAATCACATGAATCGAGTTACTCTTTGAGTGAGTTGTGGATATTAACTACATAACTTTTAAGATAGAGATAAATTTGGTAATCACACGGATATGTTGGAAGGTGTCAATTAGATAGTTAATCAAATTCTTTTGTTATAGTGTGTTATATTTAGATTATATAATTTTATAGAGCATAAGTAATTCCAATAAGCACATGCTACAAATTAGATGAAGTCACCTAAAAATTAACCATCAATTGACATATATGTTCACTAAGGGGACCACGTGTAATTTTATTAATGACACACTGCAAATTGGATGGTTTCTCCTGAAAGTTAGTCAAATTAAACTATTTAGTAGATTTATTCAATTGTGTAATCTTATTGATTAATCCAATTGTGCTAGTAATAATTGATTTGAAAAACAGCAGAGAAAGACAGTAGTCAAGGGCAGCAGCCAAACTACGTCAAATTGCTGATTCCGAGATCTGAAGCTGCAGTTTACGGTGCCTCCTAACGTGGAGCGATTTTAAAGCTCACGCATCTGCTACAAGAAATACGGATACAAATACAGAATGATACTTTTACCTACTAGGTTAAACTGTTGCTTACACATAAATACTAGTATTCCTAATGTAGGCTACCGAACGGCCCCTTATTGTGCTAGGTTTAACTATTGCTTACATTAATACTAGGTTAAAAACTGTTACTTACACATAAATACAAAAATGTGAGTATTACCGCCGACGTGTTAATATCCAATGGAGATGAGTAGCCATTAGTCATGGCATGTCCACGAGCCGAGCAGCACACCCATCCGACAGTGTATTACTTTGGGTCTCCTATCTTAAATCCACAAGTTCGGTCCGGATCCCCTGCACCGCGTAAAGGAATAATTTGCCGGTTGGATGCTTCTAATATGTATCCGTGGTTACGAGCTCCGGCTGGCTGGGGCCGCTACGGAGTGTTTAAGGCTTTGCAGCGGTATCTATCCAGTTATGAGTCAGATTGAGAGTGTGCGACATTGACCCGAGGTTAGACCTTGCAGTCAAGCGTGCTGGTTCCGGAGGGTAAGACCGTCACTCAGACCTTGGCGGGCCACAAAATTATGTATAAACTACATACTTTGAAGGGCATAGCAGTTTGGTAGTGGGGCAGCCCCATTGTGGCCCAGGCAGACACATGTCCTACTTCGGCTTTGCAAAATGTACATTCTTAATGTTACGACTCCTAAGTTTATCGATGTCGTGTGTATTAAAATTGATTTTTCCATTTTAAAGAGATTGCTAGTGCAACTTGTTGTTGATCTACCTTTTATTTCATTATATAAAAAATTATTTTATAAATTAACTAAGAAAAAATTAACAACTATCGTAACCTAACTTTTGAAGAAAAAACACACCAATACCTTATCTAAAATTTGTCACTACGATTCTATATTAATGATGCTTTGCCTAAGTAGATATCATGGTTCCGCCATTGCATTTTAGTAGCGTTCGATATTAGAAAGGACAACACATTGACCTAAAATGAGGACTTTAGAGCTAGTTCAAACTTTATGTCAGTTGAAATTTTCCTAAGAAGTGGAAATGAATGTATGTAGTTTTATGTCGTAACAATTCAAAAGAAATAGTTAACAAAATATTTATATTTTAGTTCATGTTTTTTTGGTTGAACATATTTAACCCCATTTGGGTTCTGACTCACAAAAATTCGTAACTATTTATACCAAAACCATGCATGACTTGGGCAAGGATGCATACTTCTAGAATGTCAAGTACCTCTTATGTATCATAGATCGTCAAAAAGTAATTTAGCATATTTACATATTGTCCAAACATGAATCCATCTAATGCAACTACAATGATTTTTTTAGAAACGGCTTACCATGACTGAATTTAAAAAAAAAAACGACTTCACAATGAAGAATCCTAACATGTGAGTGACCCCTCAATAGCTCATTTTTCCAAACAATGCAAAAAGATTTGGTAAACTCTGCCACATATGTTGGAATCGAACAGAAATACAAAGAGTATGGATGCATGCATAGAGGAGAGGAGCAAGGCCAGCCGTGAGTTACGCCTTAACACCTCTCTACTCGACGTAATTATTCGGGTTTGAATATTTTCACCCGTCTCTGTATCGTCGGCAACTGCATGCAAGTTAATTTGACTCAAACAAACACAAAGTATTAGTCGTCTAACATCGACAGCATATTGTATGTACCCAGTGTTCCCGTCGCGCCTCCAACTAAGAAAACGAAAATGTTAGGCTGACGCGCAATAGCGTTCACGCACCTTTGACGTGGTTGGGCCCTATTTTGTTTATTTCCATGTAGCATATGTGTAGAAAAAGAGAATGAAAAGAAAAAAATAAAAAAGAGATTTATTTTGCTAATAACTTTTGATATGTAATGAATTTTTTGACGAAATAAAAATTATTAGACTCATTATAAAAAATACAATCTAACAAGACTAATGATGATACACTTTGAAAAAAAATGATATGCAAAAATAAAAATGAGTACGTAACAATACTTAATAACTTTTAATCCTTAATGTATTTTTGACAAAACAAAAATCGATAGATTCTTTACGAAAAAAGCAATCAAACAAGACTGATAACAATATGTTTTGAGAGAAATAATTCAATATAAAAATTTAATGTGTGTATAATCATGATGATGATGGTGATGATGATTTAACCCCATTTTTGGGTGTAATGTCTATAAATTAGGCACATAACAATAAATTGGGCTCAAATAGGCACTACACAGACAAAGTATGTGTACTAAGCTCATTTTTAGGTGCTTTATCCCCATTTTTTAATGCATTGGCCTATAAATTAGGAGCATAACAATAAATTGGGCTCAAATAGACACTACACTAACAAGTAAATGCATTAACACCACAATTAGGCATTTTACAACTAATATTGAGTGCATTATGTCAACATTTGTGCTCATTTTCTATTTATACACATATTCTAATATTTGTGTTAATTTACCATTTATGCGCATACACCAACAATTGGGTGCATTCTCAACAAAATTGGACATTTTTCTACAAATATTGGGTGCATTATCTTAAGATTTGTGCTAATTTACCATTTATGCACATACCCCAATAATTGGGAGCACTCACACCATAATTGGGTGCATTAACACCATAGTTGGGCTCTTTTCTATAGTTATTGAGTGTGTTATGTTATGATTTGTGTTAATTTTCTATTTATGCACATACTCTAAGAACTAGGTGCATTGACACCATAATTGGGCACATTAGTCCCATAAATTAGGCACTTCTTTACGAATATTCGGTGCATTATGTTAAGATTTGTGCGAATTTACCATTTATGTACATACCTCAAGAATTAGGCATATTTGTACTATAATTGGAAACATTAGCACCATAATTGAGTTTTTTTTTACAATTTTTGATGCATTATATTAAGATTTGTGCTAATTGGCTATTTATGCACATACTCTAAGAACTAGATGCATTAGCACTATAATTGGACATTTTTCTACAAATATTGGACGCATTATGTTATGATTAGTGCTAGTTTACTATTTGTGTACATACTCTAATAACTAGGCACATTCACACTATTATTTGATGCATTAACACCATAATTTGGCATTTTTTACAAATATTGGGTGCATTATGTTACGATTTGTGCTAATTTTCATTTATGCACATACCTAAGAATTGGGTGCATTCACGCCATAATTGGGTGTATTAGCACCATAATTGTGTGTGTTTTCTACAAATCTTGGGTGCATTATGTTAGATTTATGCTAATTGTTATTTATACACATACTCTAAGAACTAGGCACATTTGCACCATAATTGGGTGCATTAGCACCATAAATTGATATTTTTATATAAATATTGGGCGCATTATGTTATGATTTATGTTAATTTGCTATTTATAGACATAATCTAAGAACTAGGCATATCCGCATCATAATTGGACACATTCTCATCATAGATGCTTTTCTATAAATATTGGCATATTATGTTAACATAGTATAGGAACAACTTACAAAATTGAGGGTCAGGGTATAGAACAATGCTTTTATATGTTGCTTGTTGGGGCACAAAGTCTCCCCAGAATTTTCGACCCAGAATGCACTGGAAGAGGATTCTTCCTTAACTTAAGGGCCTATGATAGTGTCAGAACTTCTCCGTCTGTGCGGCCGCACAGATGAATAAAGGAATTATAGACGGAAGTTCCATGTGGATAGCTGAATGAATTGCCACAATTGGGGGGGGGGCTAACCACGTAGGTAAAGAGTGAGCTTCTCCTTTGGGATTTGATGCATCCAACAGAGTGAAGCAACCTTCCAATCTTTTCGACAACATCCTTCCACATTGGCGGCGTTGCAGCCTCCTTCCAGTGTTGCGCACTCTGACCTGTTAGTTAAACTTGTGACCGGCAATGAAAATAGGAAAAAGCACAGAAAGCAGCTAAGCAGCCTCCCCAGTATAGAAGTCAAGCAAAGACCCAGACAGTGAAACTCTTTCTATTTAAGCGGGAAAGTGATTTGTGCTAATTTTCCTATGTCCTTGTTACTTCCCTCCTCACTTCATTATTTTTTCGTTACTTCCCTCCTCTTATATCATTACTTCCCTCCTCATTCCTTTTAGTCTATCTTTGTTTTATTCCTTTATTTTTTTCTTCTAAAAAATATACAAATAATACTTATTTATTATTTGATATTATTTTTATAGAAAATATATTGATGTTAGTCTTGTTCAAATATATTTTATAAGGAATCTAATGATTTTATTTCGTTAAAAAATCATTAAGTACTGAAAGTCATAAAGAAAATAATGTATTTTCTCTAAAAATCAAAAGAAAATAAATTAAACAAAAAAGTATAACTGAAGATCAGCCTATAAGAAGTAGTTTTACAACGCGTCAAAAGTGCGTACACCCCCCACCAACGCGTCGTATAAATTATACTCTTAGAGAAAAAAAAAATCTTTAAGGGAGTTTTTTTGTCGGAGCAACCGCGTGTTAGCCAGGTCGATTGAGGGCGGGTGGTGCAGTGGGCCAATAACACCAACCTTTCCTAGAGCTTCAGTTGGTGATTAGAACCTTGTACCGACTGCCGCACCCTCTTTTTCCATAGAAAAAAAAGGTAACCACGTCCTTCTCTTTCTGTTCTAAATTATTCGGTGTTTAAGGGTGTATATCATTGGTTTACAAAATTATTTACCATCGCAATTGTCTCCGAGAGTAAATTCAAGCACAATACAGTAAACAATGGGAGTCGTGCGAGCAAACATGGTCATATGGTACAACTTCCATCGGGACATGTCTGCTACACGGAAAGGTATGCCCTGGTTTACTATGGGGATATACGCCCCTAATCAGTGGCGAATCCAGAGATTTGAGGTGGGTGAGCCACACCTCAATAAATAATTTTTACCACCAATTACATTGTCGGCATATAAGTAAAAAACTTGGTACACATTGTAATTATGGTAAAAATTAGTATTAAATGGATTTTTTTCTTATGAAAGTCTAGAAGATTGCATGCCTAATAAATTACTTTGCTTCAAATCAATATAAATCTAAATTTAGATTGACCCGTGTCAATTTTGGACATGACTTTTCAATAACTTAAATGTTTAGATATTGAGGTTGGTTTCACTTTGTCCTTAATTAGTGTGTGAGTGTCTCTAATGTGTAGCATTGATCTTTAATTCTTTTAATTGAAAAATATGAACGTAATAGTTATAAAAATGCTCAAACAAGCATGCTAGTGTGTAGTATGACATTGCATAGCCTATAAGATGTAAGGAAATGTGCAAACATTGGTAGAAATAGATAGAATATTGTTGCAAAAAAGTTCGTATTCCTATTTAGTTTTAAGAGGCTTCCGACAAACAAGATACTCGATATTTAAGACTTTTTCTAATAACACTCCCACAAATGTCACCCATTCAATCGTGTTAGCCACCGTATAAATTGGTATAAACGAACGATTTTGGATCATAGATTACAGCTCCAGAAACCTATAAGAATAATTAGAAAAATGCTCGTCAATAGCGAATTTCATAAAAGAATGTTAAACACTTGCTTCGATCTGTGCTTGATTGGCAGATGAACATGTTACAAAACTATATTTAAATAGCTTTCAATCATATAGTAGATTGCCAATTATAAGACAGACTGCTATCTTAACATATATGATTACTTTTATGAATACACAAGATTGTTCCACCGTATATAAATAATTAATTTTTTCCATTATTATGTACCACCGAAGTGTACAAACTCGTGTTCTCTCTCTTTCTGCTATTTCTTTAACTTCCCCATAGTTTTAAAACTTCCCCCTCTTTCCGTTCTAATCTTTCTCTTTCTACCATCTCTTTGACTTCCCTACACTTTCGGTAACTTTGGCATCTTTCTGTTTTAATCAGAGTTTTCTCTGTTTTCATTTTCATCACCAACGTGTGCTAAATTAATTGCATTAATTTATATAATACTATATCAAGCGGCCTGAGCAGATGAGGCCAAGTGAAAATTAACGCCTACTAATTAGGAGATCTGGACGGACGGCCATGGCCTCATGTGGCCTCTATATGCGTCCGCCAATGTCCCTAATGGCTTTTCTTTCCATCGTCCCGGCTCAAACTTACACAAAAAGGTTATACCGCATTGGGAGGCTTGTTTCGTGCGAGACGAAGGGAACATTAATTTTCTCTGGCAATTCTGCAATTCTGAAAATGGACGAAGCCTACGTACGCGGTTCCCTTGATCAAATTAACAAAAACAATAAGGGTTCATGGACCATCCTAATATCCGTCCATCCTATACCCTAAAACGACTCTATCATCAGACCACTTACTGGAGTGGCCTTTCACCAATGGGCCATAATAGCAACAAGAAGTGGACATCATCAAATTACCAAGGGCTGAGGCCCAAAAACATACAAAACATAGTCCGAACAAACAAAACATAGTCCGTGTAAGACGTGAGGATGGATGGATGGGTGTAAGGATACTAGTTTGTTCTGTGAATTAGATTAGTGGTAATTTGACGGCAAGTACATCAAAATAGTTTATTTTTTAATTTAGTATTGCATCTAATTGTGTGTGTGTCAGGGTGTAACTATCTTGAGTAGGAGAGATGATAAGTTTTGAGTGATGTAGAAGACGTGGAGAGTTTTTTTATCTACCATCAATGTAAGGACCCTGACCTTCGTTTAGGGCTTACCCTGTTTGCTTTGCTTAACCCTGGTGTTTTGGTGCTTGCTAATCACCTTTGGTGGTGATTAGGGTTTGGTTGTGCTTTGTTGTGAGTTGAAGGTGCTACTTGCAAATAACCCAAGTCTAGGGTTTTGTGAGCAAGTTTGCCACCTTGAGAGGTGTTCTTCTCTCTCTTTGCTTCCTCTAGAGTTGAGGGGAAGGCTTGGGCTGGTTGCTTGAGCTCTTTGGGCCTTAGTTGAGCTTGTTTGGGCCTTGAGGTGCCTTGTTTTGGCTTGGTTGAGCCTTGTGTCGCCCAAAGTGAAGAGTGTGTCGACCTAGGGTGTTTGTGTCGGCCAACAAGGAGGTGTGTCGCCCTAGTGCAAGCTTGGTGTGTCGCCCATGGTGCTTGGTCTTGTTTGGTGGACACTTGGTGCATGTTTTGGACAAGTGTCTTATGGCTTGCTAGAGTGGTGGTTTGAGCTTGTGGACAAGTGTCCTTTGTGGGGGCGACACCTTGCCATGTTCCACCTTGTTTTCTCCTCCCTTTTTTTCTATAAAAAATGGTTCCTTCCTTAGCTTAAGGACCCTTTGGTTCCTCTCCCTCTTGTGCACGACACACTCCCTCCTTCCCTTGCTTGGTGGCCGACACACCCTTGAAGGGGTTGCTTGGAGGTCGACACACCCTTGGAGAAGAAGAGTGGTGGCCGATACCCACCCTTAGAGAAGCTTTGGTGGTCGATATCCCTTGGAGCTCTCCATCCCCTTTGCTTGGTGGTGCGTGGAGCTTGGAGCTCTTCTTCTTCCTTGAAGCTTGGAGCTTAAGGCGGGTTGCATAACTCTAACCCTAGCTACTCTACTCTTTTTTCATATATGTTGCTTTAATCTTGCCTATATGCACGTTAGTAGTTGGTTTTTGGTTATCTTGCATGTTGGCTGATCCATGTAAGTTAGGGTTTAGGGAGCAACACTCCTTTCTCCCCTTGGTCTTGAAGAGTGAGTTTGGGTCCTAATGTTGTGAGCAATACCCCTCTTTCCTAGTCGATTGAGGTGAGATTGTGACTTAGTGGCTTGAGCAAGACTCTCTTCTCACCCTGGGCAAGAAGGTGAGCTCGTTAGATGACCTTGATGAGATGCATCTTGAGCATTTGGTGCTTGTAGAGGTGTTGCCCGACAGCCCTCATGGCTTAGCTACTCTTGCATGACATAAGTGAGCAATGTATCCCTTTTGTTCCTTGGGCGGGTGAGTATTCTAACCTTGCACGCCTTGAGCTAGTTCTTCCCGGCAGGCTGCACACCTTGGGGCTGCTCGCCCGATACATCTGCTCGCCTGACCATCCTGCTCGCTTGATTCTTTGCTCACCCGGCGCCCCTTTGCTCGCCCAGTGTCAGTGCTCACCCCGCTTCAGCTCGTGTCGACCAGCGTTGCTCACCCATCACACCTTGCACGGTCCATAGTCTGCACGCCTTAGTGAACGTTGCTCTACTGCACGCAAGTGGCACGTTGCCCTGCACGCTCGGCAGCCTTGCTCACCCGGCATAGCGCGTTGTTACCCCTGCGCGGCACAAGGAGTAGCGTCTCGCCCGACGCAGCCTGACGCCCGATACCATGTTGCTCGCCTGGCATCAATCTGTGTCGCCTGACATCCACCCTGCACGCTCAGCTGAACCCTGCATGCCTAGATCGTACCCTGACTCGCCCGATATACTCTGCATGCCTACTAGAGCTGCATGCCCGATAGGGATTAGATGAGAGTGGGTCCTGCCCGGGATGACCTTTAGTGAGGGTTTTGGTTACCTCTTGTGAGGGCACGGTCTGTCATGAAAAATTGATACGTCAGCTAGGTTTTTATGAATCGTTGAAGCTTGTTCTTTATATCTTCTTATGACTAAGCACATGTGTACGAGTGTGATTACCCTGGTTATCTCTTTAATGCTAAGAATAATGTTAAGCATGCATTAGGGTTGTTTGATAATGTACTTACCTATGTGACCTTAAGATGGGGCATGGATGTAATTATCATTGTCATTATGTGCTGGCAATATACTTAACCCTAATTGTCACCTTATGGTAATAATATGAGTCTCTTGATTATTCATATGGTTATTGAACGATGCTAACCATGCAGGTAATGCTTAGCCAAATGAAAGGCTATAAGAAATGGTTATATGTGAATATTGTGATGATAGGTGCATTACGAATGATGTTCCATAATGATGATGAAAGCATTGAGAGGCTATGTCATTATGTGATGAGGGATTGAGATCCCATGTTCTGTGATGATCCTTGAGGTGGATCTGGATGGTTGGCAAGAGGCCAAGGGATAACATGTGATGCTGGATCCTTGATATGGATCAGGTTGATGTAATTGCAATAATAACATATTATTGAGTTTATGTTGGTTATTTCCCTTCTATAGTTTGTATGTTATACAACTTGGTTGAATCTTGCAATCCATCTAAAAGATACTAATTAATCATAGTGAAATCTACCATGTAGTTTGCCCTGGCCATAGATCCATCATCAGTCAGGATAGAGTGATGGTGAAACGGGTTCTCCTGCGGGTTAACCCGGAGCGCATATTTTTGAATATGCGAGGTTTCTCCTAACCTCAAATAGAGAGGTGAAACGAGTGCAGCTGCGGTTGCAGACTCGGATATGAGATGAGCATGGTGAACATGGCCCATGGCTTCGGATATGTGATATGTGATGAGCATGAATGCGTTCATGGCTCAGAGCACGGTGGTGAGACATGTGGCTCGGTTTTACTAGCGTCGTGACCTGTACCTAGGCGGGATAGAGGAAGGGTAGCCTGAGGAGCTGACCATGTGACTTAAGACCACTTGAGCATGAGACTGTGGTCCTGCTATGTTTCTCGTGTACTGACCACGAGGGGTGAGGTCGTGGACTCCGGCTCTTCCATTGACCTTGTATGGCACCGGTTATGGGCTTCGCAGTCGAGGGTTGGATTTGAACGGTACGGTTTATTTCCTCAGGGCATAATAAAACGTAATCCAGTCGTTTAGTACTCACTACTTAAGTCAAACATGAAATATTGGTTGAGGCCTTGTTTGTGTAGTTACTCTCTTTTACATATTGCAGTTATTCGTATGTCTTTCATATGTAGTAGAATTTGGGTATCCTATCTCATAAATTGTGTCTCACATGTAATACTTGAATATATCTGGTAAGTTTAGTTAGCTTTATTCCAATAAACTGTTCTTTCTATATCCTCTATCAGATAGCTGCTTAATGTATATGATCTTGAGGTTTTGTAGTTTTGGCGAGGAGTTATGCCTCCCGCTGGGACAATGTTCAATTGTCTCACTCCGCTGGTTTACACCCTTTTTAGGTGGTCGTGTTCGTCGTGGTCATGGTCGTGGTGTTACGAACGAGCAGCTTGAGGAGCAGTAGAAGGCAAGCGATGGACATGCTGCTATTTTGGATGTTTTGTAGTAGAGTCTAGAGTCATACCTGTACTCTCAGGTCCTTGGCAGTGTTTTGATGTTGTTTTACGATGAACGATCGATGATGTTTGTATATCCTGCTGTTGGCCAGATGTGGGCCTTTATGTATATGAACAGGTGGTGAACTCATGTGATGGATGAACAACTGTTCCTGAGCTGTGGACACGTATCAGATCTCGTATAGGTGTATATATATGACATGTTTCTGTGCAGGATGAGGACTGGAAAGTAATAGTTTCACAGTTTATCAGTTTTCCACAATCGATTTTTATTAACCCGTGTTTTCGATAATTTGTGGTTATGGTGATTTCCGCACGTTTTTGTGTAACACCTCGTTATCTATATGATAATGGGATGTGTTGCCAAACGTTTTAGTATCAGAGCTCTAGGTTTGCTGAGTCTACAGGGATCTAGGACTAGGTTGTGTTTGTTCTTATGTGTTTTCTAGATTTTCTCATAAGAATCTTCTGCTCTCAGCGGAAGAAAAGCTAAGATGTCTGGAAACCATGAAGAACATGCTCCTGAGCATAGTGATGTTGCATCTGTTGATGGAGCAGAAAGACAGGCACATGAAGATCGGGTGCCTGAGGTCCCCCAACCTGACCCATCCATACTTGAACACCCTGCCTACCAACAGCTTATGGGGCAGATGATGGCTACGATGAATCTCATGGTTGAGCGATTACCAGTGCCTCCTCCGCGAGTACAAGTTCCCCATGGAGAAGCATCGGGTATTGGGAAGACCTTCGAGCGGCTTCGCCGAGTTGGAGCTTCGGAGTATGCTGGAACGGCTAATCCAGCGGATGCAGATCTGTGGCTGACAAGTCTTGAGAAGGCTTTCCGGATCCTCGACATCCCCGAAGCAGACAAAGTAAAGCACGATGTCTACCTTCTGAAAGGTAGTGATGGTCACTGGTGGACCATCGAGGAAGAGAAGCGGCCTGGTGAGGTGATCCGTTGGGAAGTGTTTCGACGCGAGTTCGTCACCAGATACTTTCCCAAGACGTATCTAGATGAGAAGATCCGTCAGTTTGAGAGTTTGCGACAGGGAACGATGAACATCACCGAGTACGAAGCCAAGTTTATGGATCTGTTGAGGTTTTGTCCTCACATGGCGGCAACAGACGAGGAACGGATTAGGCATTTCGAGAAGGGTCTGAGTGCTGAGCTGATGACACCGGTTTCTGCTTTGGAGAACCGGGAACGGTTTGCGATGTTTGTGGAATCTATTCAGAGGATCGAGCGATCTGTTAGGGAGAAAAGAGAGTCTATGGCTAAGAAGAGACCTGCTCAGTTTCAGGGTCAGAGGTTTGGTGGCTTCAAGAAGCATAGGTTTTCGGCACCGTCAGCGATGAGAGGTTCTGGAGGACCGTCCCAGTGGTCTCTGAGTAGAAGAAGAGGTTATGCTTCTTCACCATCTAAAGCACAAAGTTCGGCTTCTGTGGCAGTGACAGGGCCATCCAGGTCACGAGTTGATGGTAGAACATGCTATGTCTACAGTTAGATAGGGCATGTTAAGTCGAGTTGTCCCTTCAGAGATGATGAAGTAACCCAGCAGCCGAGGCAGAACCTTCAGGGGTCAGAGGGACCACATCCTAGTGGTAGCAGAGGACGAGGTCGTGATCAAGCGTCTCAAGCTGGATCGTCTGCTCAAGGAAGCAGAGGTCGTGGACAGCAAGCAACGGCTCGATTCTATCCTATGAATCAGCCGGAGGCGATAATCAACCCGCGGGTAGTGACAGGTCAGATGGAGTTATTTCATTCTGATATGTCTTCTTCTTGCTTTATATCTGTTCTGGTTGACCCGGGGTGCTACACACTCTTTTATCGCATGTAGTATGCTTGAGAACTGTCGTTTACCTGTTAGTAGTAAGAAGGATAGCTTGTCTGTAACATCCCTGACCTGGGTTATGCTTTAACCAGGGGTGTTTTGATTAAGAAAGATGATTATATGCTTAATCTCATCTTGTGAAAAGTAATTAAGGCTCAAAAGGAACCTATGTTTCAATTTTGGTCCTGTTTGAACAATGTTGAAGCAATGTTTGCTTATTTTGGACTAAAGTGCAAATTACCCAAATTGAGGGGTTAACTTGCAAATTTCACATGATAAGACGTTCCTCTGATGTTGATACATCATAAGAATGAATATAATGTAGTGGTATGGTTTCCACAAGCTTGGACACCAAGATTAAGCTTGTAAAGCAATCCTTGTGCATTAAAACCTAGTTTTGGTGTAATGTGCAATTTACCCAAAATCTAGGGTTCAATATGAAAATTACCACTTCAATATTGTCCTTAATTTTTATTGGCATCATGTAGAGAAAATAAAATAAGAGGGGTGCTTCATTTGAATTAAGTTGGAGGAGAGAGAATCTTGACATTAAAATAATCAAGAATAATGCCTAATTGAAACCCTGATTCGATTTAGGGCAAAAATGAATAAAAATAATTGAAGGGATTTCAATCAAAATGTTTTGGGTTGATTTTGAATAAGGATGGACGTTCCTTTAAAAAGATCAGGAACGAAAATATCTTAAGTAGGTGAAATTCCACTCACCTTTTTATAAAGAAAAGTAATATCCACTCACATGTGGGATATTATATTATAAGCATTAAGGTGCTTAATTTTCTTTTCTTTAAATTGAGGATAATGAAGGAGAATTAAAGGCAAGGAAGGTTCCTCATACCCAAGGTAGTTGAGGGGGAAGAGGCGGCCACTTTATTGGGATTAATTGGATTTTTATAAGTCATTTTCTCTCTCATCAATTTCCTTATAAAAGTGCCATTTCTAAGCCCAAACCAAGGCCTTTTTCGGATTTTCTTCTTCCCCTTGCTTGAAAAACCGACCAAGGAGCTAGGGAGGAGCAGGGAGCACGTCCCCAACCTGTGGGTAAGCCCTTGACCTTCGTTCTCCATGATTTCATGGTGGAAAATGAAAATAAATTATGGATTCCTTCTTATTTCGATCTCCTCTTCAACCCTAGCCAACTTTTACAATCAAAAGCTTGAGGACGAGCCTAGGGGGAGTTGCAAGAGCTTCATCCACCATTAATGGCGTGAGCTTGGAGCTTTGGAGCTCAATTGGAGGCGGGTTTTATAACTCAAACCCTTAAACATTGCTATTGCATCAATTCTCTATGCTTTGTTGATTGATTTCTTCAATTTGATACACTCTTGTTTCTTTGCTGCAATTTCCATAAAGAACGGTTGCTGTTCTTGGTTGTTCGAAGGAAGGGGATGATGACATCATCCTATATGCTTATCCAAAGAAAATTACCAAGCAAAACCGTTTTGATAGCTACTCCAAATCGTTTTAATTTGATTGGCTATGCGGTTTCAGAAAACCGTTTAAGGGCAAACGGTTTGAAACCGTTTGGGAGAAAACGGTTTCAAGACCGTTTGAGATGGTTTAACAAGCGTTGACCATTTGGTAATTTTGTTCCTAATTATGTAGGCTGATAACCCTCCAAATTTGAGGGATTAAATCCAAAGGAATCGAGAGTTGAAGGCCAATCAATTAGGCAATCAGATTGAATTATGTGCTGATTTTCAACCTGATTAACTTGACCTGGTTGAGAAAATGGTTTCAAGACCGTTTTAGATGGTTGACCAAGCGTTTACCGTTTGGGATTCCTGTTCATAATTATGTTTATTAATAACCCTCCAAATTTTAGGGATTAACTCCAAAGGAATCGTGAGTTGAAGCCTAATAAATTAGGGAAACCTAATTGGATTAAGTGCTGATTTTCAATCTGATTTAATTGAACTTTTTGGGCAAACGGTCTCAAGACCATTTGAGTGCGTTGACCAAGCGTTGACCGTTTGGGATTACTGTTCCTAATGATGTGATCTAATGACTCACCAAATTTTATGGATTAATTCCAAACGAGTCATGAGTTGAAGGCTAATCAATTGGGCTAACCCTAATTGAAATCAGTGCTGAAATCACAATGAGCTAATTTGAGATTTTGGGTTGATTAGCCCAAACGGTCTCAAGACCATTTGGGGGATCATCCAAACGGTCTCAAGACCGTTTGGAGGTCTGGGGTCAAGTATAGTTGACCAATTGAAGGTCCAAAGGTACTAATCATATTGCAATGTAGTGCTGATTTGTTGATCAACTCGATAGACCAATCCATGATGAATTTTCACTAGAGTCCATAGGTTGGATGGGCAAACGGTCTCAAGACCGTTTGGAGCTCATCCAAACGGTCTCAATACCGTTTGGTGGTCACCCAAGACCTTTGGAGGTCTAGGGTTGAGTATGGTTAGGTGTTTGAAGGTCTAAAGGTACCAAGCTGTTAAACAATGTAATGCTGATTTGCTGATCAATCCAATGAACCAAACCCTAATTGGATTGCTTAGATTTGAGTGATATGATGGGCAAACGGTATCAAAACCGTTTGGAGGTCATCCAAATGACCTCAAGACCGTTTGGTGGTCACCCAAGACCTTTTGGAGGTCTAGGGTTGAGTATGGTTAGGTGTTTGAAGGTCTAAAGGTACCAAGCTGTTAAACAATGTAATGTTGATTTGGTGATCAATCCAATGAACCAAACCCTAATTGGATTGCTTAGATTTGAGTGATATGATGGGCAAACGGTCTCAAGACCGTTTGGAGGTCATCCAAACGACCTCAAGACCGTTTGGTGGTCACCCAAGACCGTTTGGAGGTCTAGGGTTGAGTATGGTTAGGTGTTTGAAGGTCTAAAGGTACCAAGCTGTTAAACAATGTAATGCTGATTTGGTGATCAATCCAATGAACCAAACCCTAATTGGATTGCTTAGATTTGAGTGATATGATGGGAAAACGGTCTCAAGACCGTTTGGAGGTCATCCAAACGACCTCAAGACCGTTTGGGGTCAGGTCATACCCAATTTGGATGATGGTTCAATGGTTTCAAAGAAACTAGTCTTACATTGATTAGTGTTGTTGAATCATCGATTCCAAACCCTAATTCAATTGAATCAAACCCTAATTGATGATCAATTGAGGGTCAATTGAGAGTAAAATCAGTTGAAGGTTGACCTATTAAACTCAATGGAAGTATGAGGGTAGGTCCAATTGATGATTGGTTCCATGAATTCAATGATTGAAGGAATCAACATTGAAAACCCTAATTCAATTGGATACCTTATGTAATGGAGGTCCAATGTGATTGAATCTCTTGAGAATAGAGATGATGAATCATCCATTGATCCAATGATGATTAGTAATGATAATCAATGAAGGTACAAAGGTTGAAACCCTAATAGTACCTAAGTGATTAGTGCCAATTAAGGAATGAACCCTAATTGCTTATAAGAACAATGTCTTAGTACATTGTGTTAACCATAGTTGTATATACTTGATTGAAGGGTTGATGTAACCTAATCAAGTTGATAGGATGATGGAAATTAATTCATACATGAGTATTGATCATGTGATGAATAGGGTATGATCCTTAATAAAGAGATCATGTGAACCCTAATTGAGGTTGATTCCATGTAAACCCTAATTGAGGGTGATGCCATGAGAAACCCATGTTGGGATGAATAGTAAACCCTAATTTTAGGCAATATGATGAGAAAGCCTAATGAAGGGTGATGTTATATGCAATCCTCACCCTAATGAAGTATGATAGTATGGGAAACCCTAATCCTAATAATGGAATGGTTACTAATATACTAATGGGGGAAATGCCTAAAGTGATTGATTGTGGATACCCTTATAGTAAGTAATGCTTTAACTTGAGATGAGTCCATATCATTAAAGATAGTTGGACCATTCTTATGTGTGACCTATGCAGTTCATGGTAAGGGTGATAGGTTAATGGATTAAAGGATTAAGATGGGAAATACCTTAATCCAAGATAAGCTGATAACTTAAGGAAGTTGAAAGTGATGAGGAAAGTGATATATCAATATGTGATAAATATCACTTTTAGCATTACACGATTGATATAGTTCAATATCTGGAATAGTTGCACAGGATTAGCATAGTCTAATACCTAGAATAACATCTGCACAGGATTGGCTAACTCCCAATACCTGGAATGATAACACATGATTGGCTAACTCCCAATACTTGGAATGCACAGGATTGACTAACTCCCATTACCTGGAATGATAACACAGGATTGGCTAACTCCCAATACCTGGAATGATAACACAGGATTGGCTAACTCCCAATACCTGGAATGCACAAGATTGGCTAACTCCCATTACCTGGAATGATAACAGAGGATTAGCTAACTCCCAATACCTGGAATAATAACACAGGATTGGTTAAATCCCAATACCTGGAATAATAACACAGGATTGGCTAACTCCCATTACCTGGAATGATAACACAGGATTGGCTAACTCCCAATACCTGGAATGATAACATAGGATTGGCTAACTCCCAATACCTGGAATAATAACACATGATTGGTTAAATCCCAATACCTGGAATAATAACACATGATTGGCTAACTCCCAATACATGGAATGCACAGGATTGGCTAAATCCCAATACCTGGAATAGTTGCACAGGATTGACATAGATCAATACCTGGAATGGTTACACGGGATTGACATAGATCAATACCTGGAATGGTTACACGGGATTGACATAGATCAATATCTGGAATAGTTGCACAAGATTGACATAGATCAATACCTGGAATGGTTACACAGGATTGACATAGTTCAATACCTGGAATGGATACACTTGAATAATATAAGTCTAATGCTTGTACTAGTTGCACAGGATTGGTGCAATCCAATGCCTGGAATATTTATATAGGATTGGTATAGACCAATGCCTAAATAAGACATGATGAT
This sequence comes from Alisma plantago-aquatica, assembly GCA_963693085.1. Classification (NCBI taxonomy): domain Eukaryota; kingdom Viridiplantae; phylum Streptophyta; class Magnoliopsida; order Alismatales; family Alismataceae; genus Alisma; species Alisma plantago-aquatica. Next base: position 1,431,072,379 of record OY856409.1, read on the forward strand.
GTACACTCTCATGTCCAAAATAACCAAAAATCTGTTTAGCAGATTGGCTAAGGCCAATAAGTTGAAACAAGAATGTCTCATGGGTGACATATCAAGATAATGAGTGTCACAAGAGAAGTTTGACATGATGGTATAATATGGAGGATAAATGATATACATGTTTTTCCTATTCCTTATTAAGAGAATAGTTGATCTATTGTTCTATCATGAATAGTTACAATACTTTAAGACGAGAATGCTTTAAACTGTTTATCCTCTACCTAGTTTTATATGATTAAACTGCAATAACAATGTTTTGGCGGAGAGTTATATCTCCCGCTGGGGCAATTTACAATTGTCTCACCCCCGTGGGATCCAATGTTTTTAGGTGAACAAGCACGGAAGAGAGTGAGAACATCTTGCAGAGGAAGAACATCAGCAACATCCGGGACACCAGTGAGATCTCAGGTGGAGATATTGTCTGTCAAGTCATATAGATAGTAGTCCTATGTGTCGTCTCTGTACTCTCAGGTCCTCGGAGTTTTCAGTCAGTGTTTTTGATATATCAAACTGAGGTTTTGGCTTGATGCCTCGAGATTCATATGCTGTCTGTATATAATGTTCATAAGGCAGCTGATGTTGTAGTCTCTGAAAAGAGATGGTACAGGTTATATATGTTTGAACCAGAATGTAAATGTTATACAATGGTTCTTGTTGTAAAGGATTTCCTATGTGTGGATCTCTTTGCAAAAAGTTTTAATTTTTAGTGATTTTCGCTAATCCGCTACTTGATGAACGCTTCCGCATTAGTTAATCATGTTTTCACGAGACGGTCGTTACAATTGTGGTATCAGAGCTCTAGGTTCGCTGAGTCTACAGAGACATAGGACTAAGTTGTAGAGTCTGTGTTAGTGTCCTCCAGTATACCCTATAATGATTTCTGCTTGTGCAGAGAAAGGGTAAATTTTAAAATGACTGGAGAGCACAACGAACACATTGCTTAGGGCAATGTTGTTGCACCAAGAAGAGGTGCAAGGGATCATGCAAGAATAGAATGAGTGCCTGAGAATCCCCATTTAGACCTGATCAGGATAGAGAATCCTATGATCATGCTCTTGTTGGGAAGATTAGGGCAACAGTAATGCATATGAGTGGACTGGATGCTAGGCTTACAACCTAGGTTATCAGTCCTTAATACAGAAAGCTTGAGCTTTAAAAGAGTTCCTGAATGAATTAGTCATGTGGGAACAAGGGAAAATGTGGAAAAGATTAACTTATAGCAAGAAAGGGGACTCTGCCATGAGTTCAGACAGATAATAAATCTGTGATGGTAGTGCCCAAGAAGGGGCAATAAGCTGAGAAGTAGGGAATGGTCTCTATAATTCTAGAGACATTTGCCTAATGGTTTTAAAAAATCCAAGTTTTTGGTACTAATAGTGCAATAAATGCCTAGTGTACCAGGAAATTAGCCACTAAGTAAGTGCAAAGGTCTTAACCTTTCACCTGTAAGATTCTATGGCTTAGTTTTTGCTTCAGTAATAAGACTAGTAAAACCATGATATGAGTACAAGGTATGTTATAAATGTGTACATGTTGAGTACACTAAACCCTTTTTGTTATAAAAAGGAGGATTGTTGATATTGTTTTCCCCATTGGTTGCTATATAGGGATGAAATGATGAGAACTAGAATTTGAATTCTGTTCAATATTCTTTTAAATACTCTATATTGATCTTACCTCCATGAAAGAGGAAGAGGTATAGAAGAGATGCCTGGATAAGATCCAGGGATGTTAAATCTTATGTTATGGTAATATGAAAAGAAAGGAATATGATAGCATGTAAGTGCATACTACTTGATCTCAGTACTTGTAAACCCTGATCAGGTGTACAACTATTGATGATAAAGTGAGTATGGAAACTCTTATATTGATATCTTTTTGATTGCCCTGATCAAGCAATCATTCTGATACAATCTAAAGAGTATCATGAAATTGGAAATATGATATGGATAAATGTATCATATCTTAAGAACAAGAAAGAAGGATCTGGTAGGAATTCAGATCAGTATGTGTATATGAGGAAGTAAAAGTATGACCCTCATATGATGAGAAAGAGAACAAGGGAGGTGATCCCTGTTCTATAAAGTTGTAAATATGATAAAAGAAAGATGAGAATATAATGTGTTTTCAACACATGCGACTGATACCAAGGTAAGAGATTCTGGTATCTGAGAATTATCAAATGGTTTAGATTGGCTACCTGGAATGGTCAACTATGAAATCAGTCTGATTATATAAAATGATATGAACATCATATGTTAGGGGTTTATGCTTTGCATAAACATAACAACTAAATATGTCTTTAAGATAAGTTCTCATTTGACTCTATGAGAATATTGTGTGAAGGAACTTTGTGATGATCAAAGTTCTATGATGTCTACATAACAATGAGGTGTTATGAAGAGACATGATGATATGATGAATGAATAATATCTGTTTCCTTTATCTGGGATTTCGGGGACGAAATCCTTGTTAGGGGTTTATAATTTGTAACATCCCTGACCTGGGTTATGCTTTAACCAGGGGTGTTTTGATTAAGAAAGATGATTATATGCTTAATCTAATCTTGTGAAAAGTAATTAAGGCTAAAAAGGAACCTATGTTTCAATTTCGGTCCTATTTGAACAATGTTGAAGCAATGTTTGCTTATTTTGGACTAAAGTGCAAATTACCCAAGTTGAGGGGTTAACTTGCAAATTGCACATGATAAGACGTTCCTATGATGTTGATACATCATAATAATGAATATAATGTAGTGGTATGGTTTCCACAAGCTTGGACACCAAGATTAAGCTTGTAAAGCAATCCTTGTGCATTAAAACCTAGTTTTGGTGTAATGTGCAATTTACCTAAAATCTAGGGTTCAATATGCAAATTACCACTTCAATATGGTACTTAATGTTTCTTGGCATCATGTAGAGAAAATAAAATGAGAGGGGTGCTTCATTTGAATTAAGTTGGAGGAGAGAGAATCTTGACATTAAAATAATCAAGAATAATGCCTAATTGAAACCCTGATTCGATTTAGGGCAAAAATGAATAAAAATAATTGAAGGGCTTTCAACCAAAATATTTTGGGTTGATTTTGAATAAGGATGGACGTTCCTTTAACAAGATAAGGAACAAAAATATCTTAAGTAGGTGAAATTCCACTCACCTTTTTATAAAGAAAAGTAATATCCACTCACATGTGGGATATTATATTATAAGCATTAAGGTGCTTAATTTGCTTTTCTTTAAATTGAGTATAATGAAGGAGAATTAAAGGCAAGGAAGGTGCCTCGCACCCAAGGTAGTTGAGAGGTAAGAGGCGGCCACTTTATTGGGATTAATTGGATTTTTATAAGGCATTTTCTCTCTCATCAATTTCCTTATAAAAGTGCCATTTCTAAGCCCAAACCAAGGCCTTTTTCGGATTTTCTTCTTCCCCTTGCTTGCAAAACCGACCAAGGAGCTAGGGAGGAGCAGGGAGCACGTCCACAACCTGTGGGTAAGCCCTTGACCTTCGTTCTTCATGATTTCATGGTGGAAATTGAAAATAAATTATGGATTCCTTCTTATTTCGATCTCCTCTTCAACCCTAGCCAACTTTTACAATCAAAAGCTTGAGGACGAGCCTAGGGGGAGTTGCAAGAGCTTCATCCACCATTAATGTCGTGAGCTTGGAGCTTTGGAGCTCAATTGGAGGCGGGTTTTATAACTCAAACCCTTAAACATTGCTATTGCATCAATTCTCTATGCTTTGTTGATTGATTTCTTCAATTTGATACACTCTTGTTTCTTTGCTGCAATTTCCATCAAGAAAGGTTGCTGTTCTTGGTTGTTCGAAGGAAGGGGATGATGACATCATCTTAGATTCTTATCCAAAGAAAATTACCAAACAAAACTGTTTTGATAGATACTCCAAATCGTTTTAATTTGATTGGCTATGCGGTTTCAGCAAACCGTTTAAGGGCAAACGGTTTGAAACCGTTTGGGAGAAAACGGTTTCAAGACCATTTGAGATGGTTGACCAAGCGTTTACCGTTTGGGAATTTTGTTCCTAATTATGTAGGCTGATAACCCTCCAAATTGGAGGGATTAAATCCAAAGGAATCGAGAGTTGAAGGCCAATCAATTAGGCAATCGGATTGAATTATGTGCTGATTTTCAACCTGATTAACTTTACCTGGTTGAGAAAACGGTTTCAAGACCGTTTGACATGGTTGACCAAGCATTGACCGTTTGGGATTCCTGTTCATAATTATGTTTATTAATAACCCTCCAAATTTGAGGTATTAACTCCAAAGGAATCATGAGTTGAAGCCTAATCAATTAGGGAAACCTAATTGGATTAAGTGCTGATTTTCAATCTGATTTAATTGAACTTTTTGGGCAAACGGTCTCAAGACCGTTTGAGTGCGTTGACCAAGCATTGACCGTTTGGGATTACTGTTCCTAATGATGTCATCTAATGACTCACCAAATTTTATGGATTAATTACAAACGAGTCATGAGTTGAAGGCTAATCAATTGGGCTAACCCTAATTGAAATCAGTGCTGAAATCACAATGAGCTAATTTGAGATTTTGGGTTGATTAGCCCAAACGGTCTCAAGACCGTTTGGGGGATCATCCAAACGGTCTCAAGACCGTTTGGGGTCACCTCAAGACCGTTTGGAGGTCTGGGGTCAAGTATAGTTGACCAATTGAAGGTCCAAAGGTACTAATCATATTGCAATGTAGTGCTGATTTGTTGATCAACTCGATAGACCAATCCATGATGAATTTTCACTAGAGTCCAAAGGTTGGATGGGCAAACGGTCTCAAGACCGTTTGGAGCTCATCCAAACGGTCTCAAGACCGTTTGGTGGTCACCCAAGACCGTTTGAAGGTCTAGGGTTGAGTATGGTTAGGTTTTTGAAGGTCTAAAGGTACCAAGCTGTTAAACAATGTAATGTTGATTTGGTGATCAATCCAATGAACCAAACCCTAATTGCATTGCTTAGATTTGAGTGATATGATGGGAAAACGGTATCAAGACCGTTTGGAGGTCATCCAAATGACCTCAAGACCGTTTGTTGGTCACCCAAGACCGTTTGGAGGTCTAGGTTTGAGTATGGTTAGGTGTTTGAAGGTCTAAAGGTACCAAGCTGTTAAAAAATGTAATGCTGATTTGGTGATCAATCCAATGAACCAAACCCTAATTGGATTGCTTAGATTTGAGTGATATGATGGGCAAACGGTCTCAAGACCGTTTGGAGGTCATCCAAACGACCTCCAGACCGTTTGGTGGTCACCCAAGACCGTTTGGAGGTCTAGGGTTGAGTATGGTTAGGTGTTTGAAGGTCTAAAGGTACCAAGCTGTTAAACAATGTAATGCTGATTTGGTGATCAATCCAATGAACCAAACCCTAATTGGATTGCTTAGATTTGAGTGATATGATGGGAAAACGGTCTCAAGACCGTTTTTAGGTCATCCAAATGACCTCAAGACCGTTTGGGGTCAGGTCATACCCAATTTGGATGATGGTTCAATGGTTTCAAAGAAACTAGTCTTACATTGATTAGTGTTGTTGAATCATCGATTCCAAACCCTAATTCAATTGAATCAAACCCTAATTGATGATCAATTGAGGGTCAATTGAGAGTAAAATCAGTTGAAGGTTGACCTATTAAACTCAATTGAAGTATGAGGGTAGGTCCAATTTATGATTGGTTCCATGAATTCAATGATTGAAGGAATCAACATTGAAAACCCTAATTCAATTGGATACCTTATGTAATGGAGGTCCAATGTGATTGAATCTCTTGAGAATAGAGATGATGAATCATCCATTGATCCAATGATGATTAGTAATGATAATCAATGAAGGTACAAAGGTTGAAACCCTAATAGTACCTAAGTAATTAGTGCCAATTAAGGAATGAACCCTAATTGCTTATAAGAACAATGTCTTAGTACACTATGTTAACCATAGTTGTATATACTTGATTGAAGGGTTGATGTAACCTAATCAAGTTTATAGGATGATGGAAAGGAATTCATACATGAGTATTGATCATGTGATGAATAGGGTATGATCCTTAATAAAGAGATCATGTGAACCCTAATTGAGGTTGATTCCATGTAAACCCTAATTGAGGGTGATGCCATGAGAAACCCATGTTGGGATGAATAGTAAACCCTAATTTTAGGCAATATGATGAGAAAGCCTAATGAAGGGTGATGTTATATGCAATCCTCACCCTAATGAAGTATGATAGTATGGGAAACCCTAATCCTAATAATGGAATGGTTACTAATATACTAATGGGGGAAATGCCTAAAGTGATTGATTGTGGATACCCTTATAGTAAGTAATGCTTTAACTTGAGATGAGTCCATATCATTAAATATAGTTGGACCATTCTTATGTGTGACCTATGCACTTCATGGAAAGGGTGATAGGTTAATGGATTAAAGGATTAAGATGGGAAATACCTTAATCCAAGATAAGCTGATAACTTAAGGAAGTTGAAAGTGATGAGGAAAGTGATATATCAATATGTGATAAATATCACTTTTAGCATTACACAATTGATATAGTTCAATATCTGGAATAGTTGCACAGGATTAGCATAGTCTAATACCTAGAATAACATCTGCACAGGATTGCCTAACTCCCAATACCTGGAATGATAGCACAAGATTGGATAACTCCCAATACCTGGAATGCACAGGATTGGCTAACTCCCATTACCTGGAATGATAGCACAGGATTGGCTAACTCCCAATACCTGGAATGATAACACAGGATTGGCTAACTCCCAATACCTGGAATGCACAGGATTGGCTAACTCCCATTACCTGGAATGATAACACAGGATTGGCTAACTCCCAAGACCTGGAATAATAACACAGGATTGGTTAAATCCCAATACCTGGAATAATAACACAGGATTGGCTAACTCCCATTACTTGGAATGATAACACAGGATTGGCTAACTCCCAATACCTGGAATGATAACACATGATTGGCTAACTCCCAATACCTGGAATAATAACACAGGATTGGTTAAATCCCAATACCTGGAATAATAACACAGGATTGGCTAACTCCCAATACCTGGAATGCACAGGATTGGCTAAATCCCAATACCTGGAATAGTTGCACAGGATTGACATAGATCAATACCTGGAATGGTTACATGGGATTGACATAGATCAATACCTGGAATGGTTACACGGGATTGACATAGATCAATATCTGGAATAGTTGCACAGGATTGACATAGATCAATACCTGGAATGGTTACACAGGATTGACATAGTTCAATACATGGAATGGATACACTTGAATAATATAAGTCTAATGCTTGTACTAGTTGCACAGGATTGGTGCAATCCAATGCCTGGAATATTTATATAGGATTGGTATAGACCAATGCCTGAATAAGACATGATGATGTACACTCTCATGTCCAAAATAACCAAAAATCTATTTAGCAGATTGGCTAAGGCCAATAAGTTGAAACAAGAATGTCTCATGGGTGACATATCAAGATAATGAGTGTCACAAGAGAAGTTTGACATGATGGTATAATATGGATGATAAATGATATACATGTTCTTCCTATTCCTTATTAAGAGAATAGTTGATCTATTGTTCTATCATGAATAGTTACAATACTTTAAGACGAGAATGCTTTAAACTGTTTATCCTCTGCCTAGTTTTATATGATTAAACTGCAATAACAATGTTTTGGCGGAGAGTTATATCTCCCGCTGGGGCAATTTACAATTGTCTCACCCCCGTGGGATCCAATGTTTTTAGGTGAACAAGCACGGAAGAGAGTGAGAACATCTTACAGAGGAAGAACATCAGCAACATCCGGGACAGCAGTGAGATCTCAGGTGGAGATACTGTCTGTCAAGTCATATAGGTAGTAGTCCTATGTGTCGTCTCTGTACTCTCAGGTCCTCGGAGTTTTCAGTCAGTGTTTTTGATATATCAAACTGAGGTTTTGGCTTGATGCCTCGAGATTCATATGCTGTCTGTATATAATGTTCATAAGGCAGCTGATGTTGTAGTCTCTGAAAAGAGATGGTATAGGTTATATATGTTTGAACCAGAATGTAAATGTTATACAATGGTTCTTGTTGTAAAGGATTTCCTATGTGTGGATCTCTTTGCAAAAAGTTTTAATTTTTAGTGATTTTCGCTAATCCGCTACTTGATGAACGCTTCCGCATTAGTTAATCATGTTTTCACGAGACGGTTGTTACAATTGTCGTTAGAAACCCCTCTTGATGGTTCCTTTTTTATTCGAGAAGAGTGTCCCTCTTGTGTCTTGTCTTTCTCGGGACGCTGCATTCAAGTGGATCTTATACCACTTGATATGCAAGGTTTTGATGTTATCCTTGGGATGGATACCTTAGAAAGGTATAAGGTTGTTTTGGACTGTGGTTCCAAGCAGGCAGTGTTTGATGTTGCTGGAGAGAAGTGGATCTTCCAGGGAGATAGGAAGATTCTTCCGACATGTTTGATATCAGCTATGGTGGCAGATAGGTTGTTACGACAAGGTTGTGAAGCTTTCCTAGCTCATGTGGTGGATACCGTTGTGGCTGCCAAGGTGAAAGGTCTTAGCCTTGAGGAGGTGTCAATTGTTCAAGAGTTTGCTGACGTGTTTCCTGAGGAGTTTCCTGGTGTTCCCCCACCACGAGAGATCAATTTCGAGATCAATCTGGTACCAGGAACACAGCCAGATGCGTAGACACCGTACAGAATGGCTCCAGTAGAGATGGTAGAGTTGAAGAAGCAGTTACAAGAGTTGCTAGACAAATGTTTCATCCGACCGAGCACATCGCCTTGGGGAGCTCCCGTGTTGTTTGTCAAGAAGAAGGATGGTTCGATGCGGTTGTGTATAGACTACCGGCAGCTGAACAAGGTCACGATTAAGAATAAGTACCCATTGCTGAGGATAGATGATATGTTCAATTAATTGCATGGTGCTACAGTGTTTTCGAAGATCGATCTACGATCTGGATATCATCAGTTGAGGATTAAGGCGGATGACATACCCAAGTCAGCTTTCAGGACTAGGTATGGTCATTATGAGTTTGTGGTTATGCCGTTCGGGTTAACCAATGCACCTGCTGCTTTTATGGATCTGATGAACAGGGTGTTTCGTCCGTTCTTAGATCAGTTTGTCGTAGTCTTTATAGATGACATCTTGATCTATAGTCGGGACAGGCTAGAGCATGAGCAACATCTTCGTCGAGCGTTGACTCTTCTTCACCAACATCAGTTGTATGCCAAGTTCAGTAAGTGTGAGTTCTGGTTGGAAGAGGTGACTTTCTTGGGTCATGTGATATCTGCTGAAGGAGTCAAAGTAGATCCGAAGAAGGTGGAATCTGTTGCAGAATGGGAACAACCGAAGACGCCGACAGAAGTTCATAGTTTCATTGGTTTAGCAGGATACTACCGGAGGTTTATCAAGGACTTCAGTATGATCGCGTTGCCAATGACAAAGTTGACAAGGAAGGACATACCTTTTGTTTGGGATGATCGATGTCAGCAAGCATTCCAGAGTTTGAAGGAGAAGCTGACCAGTGCTCCAGTGTTGATCTTGCCAGAACTGGGGAAAGGTTATGTTGTTTTCTGTGATGCTTCCAAGAAGGGTTTAGGTTGCGTGTTGATGTAGGAAGATCATGTGGTTTTCTTTGCCTCGCGACAGCTCAAGAAGCATGAGGAGAACTATCCGACTCATGACCTGGTGCTGGAAGCAGTGGTTCATGCATTAAAGATTTGGAGACACTATCTGTATGGGGAAGTGTGTCAGATCTTTACGGATCATAAGAATCTGAAGTACATCTTTACGAAACAAGAGTTGAACATGCGGCAGCGGCGTTGGATGGAGTTGATCAATGATTACGACTGCACTATCGAGTATCATCCCGGTAAGGCGAATGTGGTAGCTGATGCGCTTAGCAGAAAGTCTTCTTCTCCTTCTTCAAAGAAGGCACAGTTGAGTTACCTGGTATGCCATAAGTGGGATATGTTTGTCTCTTTGCGGAAGATGAATGTGCAGATGGAAGTTTCTTTGTTGGCTGGTCTTTTCGCACAGATGCAAGTCAAGCCTACATTAAGACAGCAAATCAAGGATGCACAACAGACAGATGAGGCAGTACAATTGATCAGATCAGAGTTTGGCGGCGACAAGCATGATGGGTTTCATGAGTCTGAGGATGGACTAGTCTGTTATCGTAATAGGATGGTGGTTCCTAATGTTGATAAGCTGAGGAAGTTGGTGCTCGAGGAAGCACATACGTCGATGTATGCAATGCATCCAGGTGTCACCAAGATGTATCATAGTCTGAAGGACTTGTATTGGTGGCCCGGTTTGAAGAGAGATGTAGCTGAGTTTGTGGCAAGATGTGTAGTTTGTCAGCAAGTGAAGGTTGAGCATCAGAAGTCGGCAGGTACGTTGCAACCTTTTCCAATACTGCAGTGGAAATGGGATCATATAACCATGGATTTCGTAGTTGGTCTGCCCAGGACAACTAGGAATCATGATTCCATTTGGGTGATAGTGGATATATTGATGAAGTCTGCCCATTTCCTGCCTGTGAAGATGACATATACAGTAGAGAAGCTCGCTAGAGTGTACGTGGATGAGATGGTCTGTTTGCATGGTGTGCCAGCGACGATAGTTTCTGACAGAGGTCCTCAGTTTACAAGTCGTTTCTGGGAACAGTTGCACAGAGCATTGGGAACGCAGTTGAGGTTCAGTACAGCCTTTCACCCACAGACAGATGGACAGTCTGAGAGGACTATTCAGATTCTAGAGGATCTCCTTTGAGCTTGTGTTTTACAGTTCCTAGGCAGTTGGGATGTACATCTGAGTTTGATAGAGTTTTCCTACAACAACAGTTATCAGCGAAGCATCGACATGGCTCCTTACGAAGCTTTGTATGGAAGGATGTGCAGATCCCCATTGTGTTGGTATGAGTCCAGTGAGTATCAGCTATTGGGTCCTGAGTTAGTTCAGCAAACGACAGAGAAGATCAAAGTGATACATCAACAGTTGAAAGTGGCATAGGACAGACAGAAGTCTTATGCAGACAATCGCTGATGACCTTTGGAATTCCAGGTAGGAGACAAAGTATATCTTAAGGTCTCGCCTTGGAAAGGTGTGCTAAGGTTTGGACGGAAGGAAAAGTCATCCGGATTCAGGTATAGTGATACACCCAGTTGAGGTTGAGCTTGATGCCGATGTAACCTACGAGGAAGGTCATGTGGTGATCCTTGATAGAAGAATCATGAAGCTGAAGACGAAGGACCTGGTTCTTGTGAAAGTTCTTTGGCAGCGTCGTGGCGTTGAGGAAGCCACGTGGGAGCTTGAGGAAGAGATGAGGAGGAAGTATCCCTCGCTTTTCTCTTCGGATTTCGGGGACAAAATCCCTTAAAGGGGGTTAGATTGTAAGGACCCTGACCTTCATTTAGGGCTTACCCTGTTTGCTTTGCTTAACCCTGGTGTTTTTATGCTTGCTAATCACCTTTGGTGGTGATTAGGGTTTGGTTGTGCTTTGTTGTGAGTTGAAGGTGCTACTTGCAAATAACCCAAGTCTAGGGTTTTGTGAGCAAGTTTGCCACCTTGAGAGGTGTTCTTCTCTCTCTTTGCTTCCTCTAGAGTTGAGGGGAAGGCTTGGGCTGGTTGCTTGAGCTCTTTGGGCCTTAGTTGAGCTTGTTTGGGCCTTGAGGTGCCTTGTTTTGGCTTGGTTGAGCCTTGTGTCGCCCAAAGTGAAGAGTGTGTCGACCTAGGGTGTTTGTGTCGGCCAACAAGGAGGTGTGTCTCCCTAGTGCAAGCTTGGTGTGTCGCCCATGGTGCTTGGTCTTGTTTGGTGGACACTTGGTGCATGTTTTGGACAAGTGTCTTATGGCTTGCTAGAGTGGTGGTTTGAGCTTGTGGACAAGTGTCCTTTGTGGGGGCGATACCTTACCATGTTCAACCTTGTTTTCTCCTCCCTTTCTTTCTATAAAAGATGGTTCCTTCCTTAGCTTAAGGACCCTTTGGTTCCTCTCCCTCTTATGCACGACACACTCCCTCTTTCCCTTGCTTGGTGGCCGACACACCCTTAAAGGGGTTGCTTGGAGGTCGACACACCCTTAGAGAAGAAGAGTGGTGGCCGATACCCACCCTTGGAGAAGCTTTGGTGGTCGATATCCCTTAGAGTTCTCCATCCTCTTTGCTTGGGGGTGCATGGAGCTTGGAGTTCTTCTTCTTCCTTGAAGCTTGGAGCTTAAGGCGGGTTGCATAACTCTAACCCTAGCTACTCTACTCTTTTTTCATATATGTTGCTTTAATCTTGCCTATATGCACGTTAGTAGTTGGTTTTTGGTTATCTTGCATGTTGGCCGATCCATGTAAGTTAGGGTTTAGGGAGCAACACTCCTTTCTCCCCTTGGTCTTGAAGAGTGAGTTTGGGTCCTAATTTTGTGAGAAATACCCCTCTTTGCTAGTAGATTGAGGTGAGCTTGTGACTTAGTGGCTTGAGCAAGACTCTCTTCTCACCTTGGGCAAGAAGGTGAGCTCGTTAGATGACCTTGATGAGATGCATCTTGAGTGTTTGGTGCTTGTAGAGGTGCTGCCTGACAGCCCTCGTGGCTTAGCTACTCTTGCATGACATAAATGAGCAATGTATCCCTTTTGTTCCTTGGGCGGGTGAGCATTCTGACGTTGTACGCCTTGAGCTAGTTCTGCCCAGCAGACTGCACACCTTGGGGCTGCTCGCCCGGTGGGCTACTCGCTCGACACCATGTTGCTCGCCTGATACATCTGCTCGCCTGACCATCCTTCTCGCTTGATGATTTGCTCACCCGTCGCCCCTTTGCTCGTCCAGTGTCAGTGCTCGACCCGCTTCATCTCGTGTCAACCAGCGTTGTTCACCCGTCACACCTTGCACGGTCCATAGTCTGCACGCCTTAGTAAATGTTGCTCTGCTACACGCAGGTGGTGCGTTGCCCTGCACGCTCGGCAGCCTTGCTCACCTGTCATAGCACGTTGTTACCCCTGCGCGGCACAAGGAGTAGCATCTCGCCCGACGCAGCCTGATGCCCGATACCATGTTGCTCGCCCGGCATCAATCTGTGTCGCCCGACATCCACCCTGCACGCTCAGCTGAACCCTGCACGCCCAGATCGTACCCTGACTCGCCCGATATACTCTGCACGCCTACTAGAGCTGCCCGCACGATAGGGATTAGATGAGAGTGGGTCCTGCCCGGGATGACCTTTAGTGAGGGTTTTGGTTACCTCTTGTGAGGGCACGGTCTGTCATGAAAAAGTGATACGTCAGCTAGGTTTTTATGAATCATTGAAGCTTGTTCTTTATATCTTCTTATGACTAAGCACATGTGTACGAGTGTGATTACCCTGGTTATGTCTTTAATGCTAAGAATAATGTTAAGCGTGCATTAGGGTTGTTTGATAATGTACTTACCTATGTGACCTTAAGATGAGGCATGGATGTAATTATCATTGTCATTATGTGCTGGCAATATACTTAACCCTAATTGTCACCTTATGGTAATAATATGAGTCTCTTGATTATTCATATGGTTATTGAACGATGCTAACCATGCAGGTAATGCTTAGCCAAATGAAAGGCTATAAGAAATGGTTATATGTGAATATTGTGATGACAAGTGCATTACGAATGACGTTCCATAATGATGATGAAAGCATTGAGAGGCTATGGCATTATGTGATGAGGGATTGAGATCCCATGTTTTGTGATGATCCTTGAGGTGGATCTGGATGGTTGGCAAGAGGCCAAGGGATAACATGTGATGTTGGATCCTTGATATGGATCAGGTTGATGTAATTGCAATAATAACATATTATTGAGTTTATGTTGGTTATTTCCCTTCTATAGTTTGCATGTTATACAATTTGGTTGAATCTTGCAATCCATCTAAAAGATACTAATTAATCACAGTGAAATCTACCATGTAGTTTGCCCTGGCCATAGATCCATCATCAGTCAGGATAGGGTGATGGTGAAACGGGTTAACCCAGAGCGCATATTTTTGAATATGCGAGGTTTCTCCTAGCCTCAAATAGAGAGGTGAAACGAGTGCAGCTGCGTTGCAGACTCGGATATGAGATGAGCATGGTGAACATGGCCCATGGCTCCGGATATGTGATATGTGATGAGCATGAATGCGTTCATGGCTCAGAGCACGGTGGTGAGACCCGTGGCTCGGTTTTACTAGCATTGTGACCTGTACCAAGGCGGGCTAGAGGAAGGGTAGCCTGAGGAGTTGACCCTGTGGCTTAAGACCACTTGAGCATGAGACTGTGGTCCTGCTATGTTTCTCATGTACTGACCACGAGGGGTGAGGTCGTGGACTCCGGCTCTTCCATTGACCTTGTATGGCACCGGTTATGGGCTTCGCAGCTGAGGGTTGGATTTGAACGGTACGGTTCATTTCCTCGGGGCATAATAAAATGTAATCCAGTCGTTTAGTACTCACTACTTAAGTCAAACAGGAAACATTGGTTGAGGCCTTATTTGTGTAGTTACTCTCTTTTACATATTGCAGTTATTCATATGTCTTTCATATGCAGTAGAATTTGGGTATCCTATCTCATAAATTGTGTCTCACGTGTAATACTTGAATATATCTGGTAAGTTTAGTTAGCTTTATTCCAATAAACTATTCTTGCTATATCCTCTATCAGATAGTTGCTTAATGTATATGATCTTGAGGTTTTGTAGTTTTGGCGAGGAGTTATGCCTCCCATTGGGACAATGTTCATTTGTCTCACTCCGCTGGTTTACACCCTTTTTAGGTGGTCGTGTTCATCGTGGTCGTGGTCGTGGTGTTGCGAACGAGCAGCTTGAGGAGCAGTAGAAGGCAAGCGATGGACATGCTGCTGTTTTGGATGTTTTGTAGTAGAGTCTAGAGTCATACATGTACTCTCAGGTCCTTGGCAGTGTTTTGACGTTGTTTTACGATGAACGATCGATGATGTTTGTATATCCTGCTGTTGGCTGGATGTGGGCCTTTATGTATATGAACAGGTGGTGAACTCATGTGATGGATGAACAGCTATTCCTGAGCTGTGGACACGTATCAGATCTCGTATAGGTGTATATATATGACATGTTTCCGTGCAGGATGAGGACTGGAAAGTAATAGTTTCACAGTTTATCATTTTCCGCAATCGATTTTTATTAACCCGTGTTTTCGATAATCTGTGGTTATGGTGATTTCCGCACGTTTTCGCGTAACACCTCGTTATATATATGATAATGGGATGTGTAACACCCCTCCCTAGGGTTTCTTACGTAACCAGTGGAAGCACAGCCTAATCCCCAACATTATCCATAATGTGGGGTACTTGCATATTTGGGAAGAAATGTCACATACATGATCTCATAACAAGAAACAAATAACACTTGGCATTATTAAAACATAGATTCATACATAAGTCCTTGGAATAAAAGCTACATCAGTTTTCCAAAGATATATTAAACATAAAATAGATAATGATAGGATCTCCATAGATGGACGTCCCACTAGGCAACAACTCCTTGGATCTTTGGGTCCTTGGTACTCTCAAGATTGTTCCTTCTCCTTGGCTCCAACTCCTGCGGACATCTCGTCCCCAGCCATGCAAAGAAAACAAACATAATAAGTAAGCGACATTGGCATCTTATAAGACATAAAAATATAAATATACAAGTGACTTAACATAATCATGAACATGCATTAACATTAATCATTTCTTAATGTCTTTTACATAAAGAAATTTACTAGAAAAATATGCTCCTCTCTTAATGCCCCATAAGGAGCCCATAATGCTCGGAAAGCCCATAATTGCTCGAAAAGCCCATAATGCTCGGAAAGCCCATAACAAGGTGCATATAAATCTAAATAAATTTCTATTATTCATGATCTTTCTTAAACTTTACTTATCTTCTTAATTCTTAAACTTAATCTTAATTGGGATTTCTCCCTCTTGAACATGGTTGGGATTTCTCCCCATGACCATAATGGGATTTCTCCCTCTTAAGCATGATTGGGAAACTTATTCCCTCTTAAATCTTAATTTCTTGTATCTTAATCATAAACCATAATCTTAATGGGATTTCTACTCTTAGACTTAGATTACAACAAACAACATCCAATAATCATATACATTGAGGAAAAACATGTCCTTTTCAAGATTTCATCATAAAAATGCATAATATATCATAATCATTCAATAATTCAGATTTACTATGCCAAAGGCATGGCCCGCTTACCTTGAACTAAATCACCTAAGTCAAACTTGGTTTGACTGATTGGATTCCCTTAAACACCTGAAATTAACATAATTATCATTTATCATATATCATTAAACCCTAATTTGCTCATATAAATATTGAGATGTTAAAACAGAAAAATCAGTCGATAAAAACCAGAAAATCGGATTCCTTATCGAAAATCCTTTCCAAAACATATTTTTGCGTATTTTTATGATAATCAGGCGATTTACTATGAATTTCTAAAGAATAAACCAATAGGAAATCCGAGAAAAGCCACGTGTAAATATATATATACCAATCCAGGAAAAAGGGCCCGCATATGACTTGGCCCAATCGGGCTCACCCAAATCGGCAATGGGACTTGCCTCAGCGATCAAAGAAAAGGGATGTGAAAACCTAAAACTACCCTCGTGGGTGAAGATACGATAAAAAG
Organism: Alisma plantago-aquatica; assembly: GCA_963693085.1. Classification (NCBI taxonomy): domain Eukaryota; kingdom Viridiplantae; phylum Streptophyta; class Magnoliopsida; order Alismatales; family Alismataceae; genus Alisma; species Alisma plantago-aquatica. Next base: position 1,431,089,131 of record OY856409.1, read on the forward strand.
GCTGACAAGGGTACCCAAGTCATTTCATGACCTGGATTGCTCCTCGCCTAAGCCATGGCGCTCGACGAGCAGCCAGTCATGATTCCAGGGATCCAGATCATGAATCAGTGCGTTTTATTGAAAATCGATAGTAGCAAATCCATCAGCTTCACCCAACGAACTCACCAAGCCCAAGCGTGGGCTTTGCGATGACCAGGAGCTCGAGAACGCTCCTCCGCAAGGCTGGAAACAGGGGAAGCAAGCTCGGAGCTTGAAAACCAAAGAAAACGGCAGGAAAAAGGTTAACATAAGGGAAAAAGACGTTCCTGGAAGCAAGGCGAAGCCAAAGGCCATTCATCGGTGGCTGAAGCACACCTGGGAGGCCAAAGTGGTCTCGCCGGCGATGACCGCAGGACCGGTCTATAGGGTGCGTCGACTAGGGCGACCTCAAGGCGGACCGACAGGTGCAAAATAGAAACCGGAGATCAGGGAAGCTCACCAGATCCCCAATTTTGCCTGAGGCACCGGAGGAGGCTAGCGCGGAGCCAAGGTTGCCGGAAGATAAAGTCGAGCAGGTTGGGGAGCTTGGGAGAGCCGGGGGAGAAATTGGGCGAGGAGGAAGAAAGCTTGCAGTCCGGTGGTGCTCTCGGGGCCTTTAAAAAAGAAAGAACAGGCACGGTCATGCCCTCTGCAACTGGGGAGTCTAAGCCCTAGATTGGGTGTTTTCTCTGTAGGGCATGAGAGAACACGAGCAAAGGCTCGCTGGGTGCGGATTGACCCCGCCGTTTCATCGGTGAAAGAATCGGGAGGAAAGGTGGCTTGTGAAGCAAGAACGAGGCCAAGGAAAAACGGCCTGTGAAACGGCCCTGACCGCGAGAGAAACGGAGGTAGAAGACAGTAGGCGCGCCGTTGGATCTTCATCCAACGGTAACCGTGCACACGCGTGAGAAATAAAACAAACAGTAACGCGTGACCAACATTTAAATACGAACCATAGGTTATATACATCCAATTAATGAAATTGAAATCAAATCTTGGTCATACTATATTCAAATCTTTCTCCATTTAATTGGAGGGTCAAACATAGGACAAATGAGCTCAAATTTCACCCATAGGTTAATGACGTGCACTAAAACATAATTAATCAATTAATTTCGTCTTTTAACCCAACATCACTCCTAATTAAACAAAACACATTCAAATCTTTCCCAATTTAATTGGGGGGTCAAACAAGGTCATAATGGGTTCAAATTTGAACCATAGGTACATGAGAGTGTCTAGAACATTACAATAAGGTTGGATTTTATGCTTGTACTCGTTTTAGGCCTAAAATAACAAAAATCCTTATGACCATGATAAATGCAAATAAAGCCATTAATTCTTCAAATAAGAATTACAAAATATGAAAATGTGCACTCAACATTATTTCTTTTCAATTAACAATATGGAAGCCATTAATTAAGAAATTAAACATGTAAATCACTAATAATCATATGAGAGAGAAAATTGGACATAAAACACTTATTCTCATTTTTCTTCAACAAAAAGGGCATAGATATACATGAAGACATATTCTTTAAATAAAACAAGTATAATAGAGCAATTTGGACATAATAAATGATTTTGCAAAACTAATCATGGGAAAATTGCATTTAAGTCCTCAATAATTATCTAATTAGGAAAAGAGCATGCAAGGAATAAAATAATTTGAAAAATTGCATAACAAGAGTGGGATGTTACAATTCTACCCACCTTAAATAAATTTTGTCCTTGAAATTTCCTAGAGTTTCTACCCACCTTAAGGTTTTCACATAAACTTGCAATTTTCGATACAAATTTTATCATAAAAGAAGCATGCATAAACAAAGTATTATGATTCAACATAAATTACCTAACTACCCTTACTAAGTCTCATACGTACTCCTTAACATTACACCTAACTCATTATACTTAGGGAATCTATCTCTTACCTACCATGACTACATCTTCATAGTTGTCTAACCTTAGATCATATATATCCTTCATCTCTTTATATGTGGTGATCAAGCACATATCTAGAAATGTTGGATCTCTTTATGATACATCTCACCAATTGATTTGCACATGTGTCCCATACCACACACACAATTAAGAAGTTAAGACACATAAAAAGTCACATTAAATGACATTTTCCTCAAATCTCAATTGGGTGGCCCTTACCACTGAGACAAGGAGAAACATATCATCATCTAGGGTTTGGTTTCAACTACCTAAGCATGCTAACATGTACTTCTCTACTGAGGTGAGGGCTTTAGTCATCTTTAGGGTTCTCTAGACATATTAGGATACATAATCATGTTTTCTACTTCTATTTCTTCATCCTAGGGTGACTTGCATGAATCTTTATTGTTGCCTTAGTGGCCATCTATTCCTTGCTCTGATACCATTAATGTAACACCCCTCCCTAGGGTTTCTTACGTAACCAGTGGAAGCACAGCCTAATCCCCAACATTATCCATAATGTGGGGTACTTGGCATATTTGGGAGGAAATGTCACATACATGATCTCATAACAAGAAACAAATAACACTTGGCATTATTAAAACATAGATTCATACATAAGTCCTTGGAATAAAAGCTACATCAGTTTTCCAAAGATATACTAAACATAAACTAGATAATGATAGGATCTCCATAGATGGACGTCCCACCAGGAAACAACTCCTTGGATCTTTGGGTCCTTGGTACTCTCAAGGTTGTTCCTTCTCCTTGGCTCCAACTCCTGCGGACATCTCGTCCCCAGCCATGCAAAGAAAACAAACATAATAAGTAAGCGGCATTGGCATCTTATAAGACATAAAAATATAAATATACAAGTGACTTAACATAATGATGAACATGCATTAACATTAATCGTTTCTTAATGTCTTTTACATAAAGAAATTTACTAGAAAAATATGCTCCTCTCTTAATGCCCCATAAGGAGCCCATAATGCTCGGAAAGCCCATAATTGCTCGGAAAGCCCATAATGCTCGGAAAGCCCATAAAAAGGTGCATATAAATCTAAATAAATTTCTATTATTCATGATCTTTCTTAAACTTTACTTATCTTCTTAATATCTTAAACTTAATCTTAATTGGGATTTCTCCCTCTTGAACATGGTTGGGATTTCTCCCCATGACCATAATGGGATTTCTCCCTCTTAAGCATGATTGGGAAACTTATTCCCTCTTAAATCTTAATTTCTTGTATCTTAATCATAAACCATAATCTTAATGGGATTTCTACTCTTAGACTTAGATTACAACAAACAACATCCAATAATCATATACATTGAGGAAAAACATGTCTTTTTCAAGATTTCATCATAAAAATGCATAATATATCATAATCATTCAATAATTCAGATTTACTATGCCAAAGGCATGGCCCGCGCACCTTGAAATAAATCACCTAAGTCAAACTTGGTTTGACTGATTGGATTCCCTTAAACACCTGAAATTAACATAATTATCATTTATCATATATCATTAAACCCTAATTTGCTCATATAAATATTGAGATGTTAAAACAGCAAAATCAGTCGATAAAAACCAGAAAATCGGATTCCTTATTGAAAATCCTTTCCAAAACATATTTTTGCGTATTTTTATGATAATCAGGCGATTTACTACGAATTTCTAAAGAATAAACCAATAGGAAATCCGAGAAAAGCCACGTGTAAATATATATATCCCAATCCAGGAAAAAGGGCCCGCATATGACTTGGCCCAATCGGGCTCAGCCAAATCGGCAATGGGACTTGCCCCAGCGATCAAAGAAAAGGGCTGTGAAAACCCAAAACTACCCTCGTGGGTGAAGATACGATAAAAAGGCTGACAAGGGTACCCAAGTCATTTCATGACCTGGATTGCTCCTCGCCTAAGCCATGGCACCTGACGAGCAGCCAGTCATGATTCTAGGGATCCAGATCGTGAATCAGTGCGTTTTATTGAAAATCGATAGTAGCAAATCCATCAGCTTCACCCAACGAACTCACCAAGCCCAAGCGTGGGCTCTGCGATGACCAGGTGCTCGAGAACGCTCCTCCGCAAGGCTGGAAACAGGGGAAGCAAGCTCGGAGCTTGAAAACCAAAGAAAACGGCCGGAAAAAGGTTAACATAAGGGAAAAAGATGTTCCTGGAAGCAAGGCGAAGCCAAAGGCCATTCATCGGTGGCTGAAGCACACCTGGGAGGCCAAAGTGGTGTCGCCGGCGATGACCGCAGGACCGGTCTATAGGGTGCGTCGACTAGGGCGACCTCAAGGCGGACCGACAGGTGCAAAATAGAAACCGGAGATCAGGGAAGCTCACCAGATCCCCAATTTTGCCCGAGTCACCGGAGGAGGCTAGCGCGGAGCCAAGGTTGCCGGAAGATAAAGTCGAGCAGGTTGGGGAGCTTGGGAGAGCCGGGGGAGAAATTGGGTGAGGAGGAAGAAAGCTTGCAGTCCGGTGGTGCTCTCGGGGCCTTTAAAAAAGAAAGAACATGCACGGTCGTGCCCTCTGCAACTGGGGAGTCTAAGCCCTAGATTGGGCGTTTTCTCTGTAGGGCATGAGAGAACACGAGCAAAGGCTCGCTGGGTGCGGATTGACCCCGCCGTTTCATCGGTGAAAGAATCGGGAGGAAAGGTGGCTTGTGGAGCAAGAACGAGGCCAAGGAAAAATGGCCTGTGAAACGGCCCTGACCGTGAGAGAAACGGAGGTAGAAGACAGTAGGCGCGCCGTTGGATCTTCATCCAACGGTAACCGTGCACGCGCGTGAGAAATAAAACAAACAGTAACGCGTGACCAACATTTAAATGCGAACCATAGGTTATATACATCCAATTAATGAAATTGAAATCAAATCTTGGTCATACTATATTCAAATCTTTCTCCAATTAATTGGAGGGTCAAACATAGGCCAAATGAGCTCAAATTTCACCCATAGGTTAATGACGTGCACTAAAACATAATTAATAAATTAATTTCGTCTTTTAACCCACCATCACTCCTAATTAAACAAAACACATTCAAATCTTTCCCAATTTAATTGGGGGGTCAAACAAGGTCATAATGGGTTCAAATTTGAACCATAGGTACATGAGAGTGTCTAGAACACTACAATAAGGTTGGATTTTATGCTTGTACTCATTTTAGGCCTAAAATAACAAAAATCCTTATGACCATGATAAATGCAAATAAAGCCATTAATTCTTCAAATAAGAATTACAAAATATGAAAATGTGCACTCAACATTATTTCTTTTCAATTAACAATATGGAGGCCATTAATTAAGAAATTAAACATGTAAATCACTAATAATCATATGAGAGAGAAAATTGGACATAAAACACTTATTCTCATTTTTCTTCAACAAAAAGGGCATAGATATACATGAAGACATATTCTTTAAATAAAACAAGTATAATAGAGCAATTTGGACATAATAAATGATTTTGCAAAACTAATCATGGGAAAATTGCATTTAAGTCCTCAACAATTATCTAATTAGGAAAAGAGCATGCAAGGAATAAAATAATTTGAAAAATTGCATAACAAGAGTGGGATATTACAATTCTACCCACCTTAAATAAATTTCGTCCTCGAAATTTCCTAGAGTTTCTACCCACCTTAAGGTTTTCACATAAACTTTCAATTTTCCATACAAATTTTATCATAAAAGAAGCATGCATAAACAAAGTATTATGATTCAACATAAATTACCTAACTACCCTTACTAAGTCTCATACGTACTCCTTAACATTACACCTAACTCATTATACTTAGGGAATCTATCTCTTACCTACCATGACTACATCTTCATAGTTGTCTAACCTTAGATCATATATATCCTTCATCTCTTTATATGTGGTGATCAAGCACATATCTAGAAATGTTGGATCTCTTTATGATACATCTCACCAATTCATTTGCACATGTGTCCCATACCACTCACACAATTAGGAAGGTAAGACACATAAAAAGTCACATTAAATGACATTTTCCTCAAATCTCAATTGGGTGGCCCTTACCATTGAGACAAGGAGAAATATATCATCATCTAGGGTTTGGTTTCAACTACCTAAGCATGCTAACATGTACTTCTCTACTGAGGTGAGGGCTCTAGTCATCTTTAGGGTTCTCTAGACATACTAGGATACATAATCATGTTTTCTACTTCTATTTCTTCATCCTAGGGTGACTTGCATGCATCTTTATTGTTGCCTTAGTGGCCATCTATTCCTTGCTCTGATACCATTAATGTAACACCCCTTCCTAGGGTTTCTTACGTAACCAGTGGAAGCACAGCCTAATCCCCAACATTATCCATAATGTGGGGTACTTGGCATATTTGGGAGGAAATGTCACATACATGATCTCATAACAAGAAACAAATAACACTTGGCATTATTAAAACATAGATTCATACATAAGTCCTTGGAATAAAAGCTACATCAGTTTTCCAAAGATATACTAAACATAAACTAGATAATGATAGGATCTCCATAGATGGACGTCCCACCAGGAAACAACTCCTTAGATCTTTGGGTCCTTGGTACTCTCAAGGTTGTTCCTTCTCCTTGGCTCCAACTCCTACGGACATCTCATCCCCAGCCATGCAAAGAAAACAAACATAATAAGTAAGCGACATTGGCATCTTATAAGACATAAAAATATAAATATACAAGTGACTTAACATAATGATGAACATGCATTAACATTAATCGTTTCTTAATGTCTTTTACATAAAGAAATTTACTAGAAAAATATGCTCATCTCTTAATGCCCCATAAGGAGCCCATAATGCTCGGAAAGCCCATAATTGCTCGGAAAGCCCATAATGCTCGGAAAGCCCATAACAAGGTGCATATAAATCTAAATAAATTTCTATTATTCATGATCTTTCTTAAACTTTACTTATCTTCTTAATATCTTAAACTTAATCTTAATTGGGATTTCTCCCTCTTGAACATGGTTGGGATTTCCCCCCATGACCATAATGGGATTTCTCCCTCTTAAGCATGATTGGGAAACTTATTCCCTCTTAAATCTTAATTTCTTGTATCTTAATCATAAACCATAATCTTAATGGGATTTCTACTCTTAGACTTAGATTACAACAAACAACATCCAATAATCATATACATTGAGGAAAAACATGTCCTTTTCAAGATTTCATCATAAAAATGCATAATATATCATAATCATTCAATAATTCAGATTTACTATGCCAAAGGCATGGCCCGCTTACCTTGAACTAAATCACCTAAGTCAAACTTGGTTTGACTGATTGGATTCCCTTAAACACCTGAAATTAACATAATTATCATTTATCATATATCATTAAACCCTAATTTGCTCATATAAATATTGAGATGTTAAAACAGCAAAATCAGTCGATAAAAACCAGAAAATCGGATTCCTTATCGAAAATCCTTTCCAAAACATATTTTTGCGTATTTTTATGATAATCAGGCGATTTACTATGAATTTCTAAAGAATAAACCAATAGGAAATCCGAGAAAAGCCACGTGTAAATATATATATCCCAATCCAGGAAAAAGGGCCCGCATATGACTTGGCCCAATCGGGCTCAGCCAAATCGGAAATGGGACTTGCCTCAGCGATGAAAGAAAAGGGCTGTGAAAACCCAAAACTACCCTCGTGGGTGAAGATACGATAAAAAGGCTGACAAGGGTACCCAGGTCATTTCATGACCTGGATTGCTCCTCGCCTAAGCCATGGCGCTCGACGAGCAGCCAGTCATGATTCTAGGGATACAGATAGTGAATCAGTGCATTTTATTGAAAATCGATAGTAGCAAATCCATCAGCTTCACCCAACGAACTCACCAAGCCCAAGCGTGGGCTCTGCGATGACCAGGAGCTTGAGAACGCTCCTCCGCAAGGCTGGAAACAGGGGAAGCAAGCTCGGAGCTTGAAAACCAAAGAAAACGGCCGGTAAAAGGTTAACATAAGGGAAAAAGACATTCCTGGAAGCAAGGCGAAGCCAAAGGCCATTCATCGGTGGCTGAAGCACACTTGGGAGGCCAAAGTGGTGTCGTCGGCGATGACCGCAGGACCGGTCTATAGGGTGCGTCGACTAGGGCGACCTTAAGGCGGACCGAAAGGTGCAAAATAGAAACCGGAGATCAGGGAAGCTCACCAGATCCCCAATTTTTCCCGAGTCGCCGGAGGAGGCTAGCGCGGAGCCAAGGTTGCCGGAAGATAAAGTCGAGCAGGTTGGGGAGCTTGGGAGAGCCGGGGGAGAAATTGGGCGAGGAGGAAGAAAGCTTGCAGTCCGATGGTGCTCTCGGGGCCTTTAAAAAAGAAAGAACAGGCACGGTCGTGCCCTCTGCAACTGGGGAGTCTAAGCCCTAGATTGGGCGTTTTCTCTGTAGGGCATGAGAGAACACGAGCAAAGGCTCACTGCGTGCGGATTGACCCCGCCGTTTCATCGGTGAAAGAATCGGGAGGAAAGGTGGCTTGTGGAGCAAGAACGAGGCCAAGGAAAAACGGCCTGTGAAACGGCCCTGACCGCGAGAGAAACGGAGGTAGAAGACAGTAGGCGCGCCGTTGGATCTTCATCCAACGGTAACCGTGCACGCGCGTGAGAAATAAAACAAACAGTAATGCGTGACCAACATTTAAATGCGAACCATAGGTTATATACATCCAATTAATGAAATTGAAATCAAATCTTGGTCATACTATATTCAAATCTTTCTCTAATTAATTGGAGGGTCAAACATAGGCCAAATGAGCTCAAATTTCACCCATAGGTTAATGACGTGCACTAAAACATAATTAATCAATTAATTTCGTCTTTTAACCCACCATCACTCCTAATTAAACAAAACACTTTCAAATCTTTCCCAATTTAATTGGGGGGTCAAACAAGGTCATAATGGGTTCAAATTTGAACCATAGGTACATGAGAGTGTCTAGAACATTACAATAAGGTTGGATTTTATGCTTGTACTCGTTTTAGGCCTAAAATAACAAAAATCCTTATGACCATGATAAATGCAAATAAAGCCATTAATTCTTCAAATAGGAATTACAAAATATGAAAATTTGCACTCAACATTATTTTTTTCAATTAACAATATGGAGGCCATTAATTAAGAAATTAAACATGTAAATCACTAATAATCATATGCGAGAGAAAATTGGACATAAAAAACTTATTCTCATTTTTCTTCAACAAAAAGGGCATAGATATACATGAAGACATATTCTTTAAGTAAAACAAGTATAATAGAGCAATTTGGACATAATAAATGATTTTGCAAAACTAATCATGGGAAAATTGCATTTAAGTCCTCAACAATTATCTAATTAGGAAAAGAGCATGCAAGGAATAAAATAATTGGAAAAATTGCATAAAAAGAGTGGGATGTTACAATTCTACCCACCTTAAATAAATTTCGTCCTCGAAATTTCCTAGAGTTTCTACCCACCTTAAGGTTTTCACATAAACTTGCAATTTTCCATACAAATTTTATCATAAAAGAAGCATGCATAAACAAAGTATTATGATTCAACATAAATTACCTAACTACCCTTACTAAGTCTCATACGTACTCCTTAACATTACACCTAACTCATTATACTTAGGGAATCTATCTCTTACCTACCATGACTACATCTTCATAGTTGTCTAACCTTAGATCATATATATCCTTCATCTCTTTATATGTGGTGATCAAGCACATATCTAGAAATGTTGGATCTCTTTATGATACATCTCACCAATTCATTTGCACATGTGTCCCATACCACACACACAATTAAGAAGGTAAGACACATAAAAAGTCACATTAAATGACATTTTCCTCAAATCTCAATTGGGTGGCCCTTACCATTGATACAAGGAGAAACATATCATCATCTAGGGTTTGGTTTCAACTACCTAAGCATGCTAACATGTACTTCTCTACTGAGGTGAGGGCTCTAGTCATATTTAGGGTTCTCTAGACATACTAGGATACATAATCATGTTTTCTACTTCTATTGCTTCATCCTAGGGTGACTTGCATGAATCTTTATTGTTGTCTTAGTGGCCATCTATTCCTTGCTCTAATACCATTAATGTAATACCCCTCCCTAGGGTTTCTTACGTAACCAGTGGAAGCACAGCCTAATCCCCAACATTATCCATAATGTGGGGTACTTGGCATATTTGGGAGGAAATGTCACATACATGATCTCATAAAAAGAAACAAATAACACTTGGCATTATTAAAACATAGATTCATACATAAGTCCTTGGAATAAAAGCTACATCAGTTTTCCAAAGATATACTAAACATAAACTAGATAATGATAGGATCTCCATAGATGGACGTCCCACCAGGCAACAACTCCTTGGATCTTTGGGTCCTTGGTACTCTCAAGGTTGTTCCTTCTCCTTGGCTCCAACTCCTGCGGACATCTCGTCCCCAGCCATGCAAAGAAAACAAACATAATAAGTAAGCGGCATTGGCATCTTATAAGACATAAAAATATAAATATACAAGTGACTTAACATAATCATGAACATGCATTAACATTAATCATTTCTTAATGTCTTTTACATAAAGAAATTTACTAGAAAAAATGCTCCTCTCTTAATGCCCCATAAGGAGCCCATAATGCTCGGAAAGCCCATATTTGCTCGGAAAGCCCATAATGCTCGGAAAGCCCATAACAAGGTGCATATAAATCTAAATAAATTTCTATTATTCATGATCTTTCTTAAACTTTACTTATCTTCTTAATATATTAAACTTAATCTTAATTGGGATTTCTCCCTCTTGAACATGGTTAGGATTTCTCCCCATGACCATAATGGGATTTCTCCCTCTTAAGCATGATTGGGAAACGTATTCCCTCTTAAATCTTAATTTCTTGTATCTTAATCATAAACCATAATCTTAATGGGATTTCTACTCTTAGACTTAGATTACAACAAAACACATCCAATAATCATATACATTGAGGAAAAACATGTCCTTTTCAAGATTTCATCATAAAAATGCATAATATATCATAATCATTCAATAATTCAGATTTACTATGCCAAAGGCATGGCCCGCTTACCTTGAAATAAATCACCTAAGTCAAACTTGGTCTGACTGATTGGATTCCCTTAAACACCTGAAATTAACATAATTATCATTTATCATATATCATTAAACCCTAATTTGCTCATATAAATATTGAGATGTTAAAACAGCAAAATCAGTCGATAAAAACTAGAAAATCGGATTCCTTATCGAAAATCCTTTCCATAACATATTTTTGCGTATTTTTATGATAATCAGGCGATTTACTACGAATTTCTAAATAATAAACCAATAGGAAATCCGAGAAAAGCCACGTGTAAATATATATATCCCAATCCAGGAAAAAGGGCCCGCATATGATTTGGCCCAATCGGGCTCAGCCAAATCGGCAATGGGACTTGCCTCAGCGATCAAAGAAAAGGGCTGTGAAAACCCAAAACTACCCTCGTGGGTGAAGATACGATAAAAAGGCTGACAAGGGTACCCAGGTCATTTCATGACCTGGATTGCTCCTCGCCTAAGCCATGGCGCCCGACGAGAAGCCAGTCATGATTCCAGGGATCCAGATCATGAATCAGTGCGTTTTATTGAAAATCGATAGTAGCAAATCCATCAGCTTCACCCAACGAACTCACCAAGCCCAAGTGTGGGCTCTGCGATGACCAGGAGCTTGAGAACGCTCCTCCGCAAGGCTGGAAACAGGGGAAGCAAGCTCGGAGCTTGAAAACCAAAGAAAACGGCCGGTAAAAGGTTAACATAAGGGAAAAAGACGTTCCTGGAAGCAAGGCGAATCCAAAGGCCATTCATCGGTGGCTGAAGCACACTTGGGAGGCCAAAGTGGTGTCGCCGGCGATGACCGCAGGACCGGTCTATAGGGTGCGTCGACTAGGGCGACCTCAAGGCGGACCGAAAGGTGCAAAATAGAAACCGGAGATCAGGGAAGCTCACCAGATCCCCAATTTTTCCCGAGTCGCCGGAGGAGGCTAGCGCGGAGCCAAGGTTGCCGGAAGATAAAGTCGAGCAGGTTGGGGAGCTTGGGAGAGCCGGGGGAGAAATTGGGCGAGGAGGAAGGAAGCTTGCAGTCCGGTGGTGCTCTCGGGGCCTTTAAAAAAGAAAGAACAGGCACGGTTGTGCCCTCTGCAACTGGGGAGTCTAAGCCCTAGATTGGGCGTTTTCTCTGTAGGGCATGAGAGAACACGAGCAAAGGCTCGCTGGGTGCGGATTGACCCCGCCGTTTCATCGGTGAAAGAATCGGGAGGAAAGGTGGCTTGTGGAGCAAGAACGAGGCCAAGGAAAAACGGCCTGTGAAACGGCCCTGACCGCGAGAGAAACGGAGGTAGAAGACAGTAGGCGCGCCGTTGGATCTTCATCCAACGGTAACCGTGCACGCGCGTGAGAAATAAAACAAACAGTAATGCGTGACCAACATTTAAATGCGAACCATAGGTTATATACATCCAATTAATGAAATTGAAATCAAATCTTGGTCATACTATATTCAAATCTTTCTCCAATTAATTGGAGGGTCAAACATAGGCCAAATGAGCTCAAATTTCACCCATAGGTTAATGACGTGCACTAAAACATAATTAATCAATTAATTTCGTCTTTTAACCCACCATCACTCCTAATTAAACAAAACACATTCAAATCTTTCCCAATTTAATTGGGGGGTCAAACAAGGTCATAATGGGTTCAAATTTGAACCATAGGTACATGAGAGTGTCTAGAACATTACAATAAGGTTGGATTTTATGCTTGTACTCGTTTTAGGCCTAAAATAACAAAAATCCTTATGACCATGATAAATGCAAATAAAGCCATTAATTCTTCAAATAAGAATTACAAAATATGAAAATGTGCACTCAACATTATTTTTTTTCAATTAACAATATGGAGGCCATTAATTAAGAAATTAAACATGTAAATCACTAATAATCATATGAGAGAGAAAATTGGACATAAAACACTTATTCTCATTTTTCTTCAACAAAAAGGGCATAGATATACATGAAGACATATTCTTTAAATAAAACAAGTATAATAGAGCAATTTGGACATAATAAATGATTTTGCAAAACTAATCATGGGAAAATTGCATTTAAGTCCTCAACAATTATCTAATTAGGAAAAGAGCATGCAAGGAATAAAATAATTTGAAAAATTGCTTAACAAGAGTGGGATATTACAATTCTACCCACCTTAAATAAATTTCGTCCTCGAAATTTCCTAGAGTTTCTACCCACCTTAAGGTTTTCACATAAACTTGCAATTTTCCATACAAATTTTATCATAAAAGAAGCATGCATAAACAAAGTATTATGATTCAACATAAATTACCTAACTACCCTTACTAAGTCTCATACGTACTCCTTAACATTACACCTAACTCATTATACTTAGGGAATCTATCTCTTACCTACCATGACTACATCTTCATAGTTGTCTAACCTTAGATCATATATATCCTTCATCTCTTTATATGTGGTGATCAAGCACATATCTAGAAATGTTGGATCTCTTTATGATACATCTCACCAATTCATTTGCACATGTGTCCCATACCACACACACAATTAAGAAGGTAAGACACATAAAAAGTCACATTAAATGACATTTTCCTCAAATCTCAATTGGGTGGCCCTTACCATTGAGACAAGGAGAAACATATCATCATCTAGGGTTTGGTTTCAACTACCTAAGCATGCTAACATGTACTTCTCTACTGAGGTGAGGGCTCTAGTCATCTTTAGGGTTCTCTAGACATACTAGGATACATAATCATGTTTTCTACTTCTATTGCTTCATCCTAGGGTGACTTGCATGAATCTTTATTGTTGTCTTAGTGGCCATCTATTCCTTGCTCTGATACCATTAATGTAACACCCCTCCCTAGGGTTTCTTACGTAACCAGTGGAAGCACAACCTAATCCCCAACATTATCCATAATGTGGGGTACTTGGCATATTTGGGAGGAAATGTCACATACATGATCTCATAACAAGAAACAAATAACACTTGGCATTATTAAAACATAGATTCATACATAAGTCCTTGGAATAAAAGCTACATCAGTTTTCGAAAGATATACTAAACATAAACTAGATAATGATAGGATCTCCATAGATGGACGTCCCACCAGGCAACAACTCCTTGGATCTTTGGGTCCTTGCTACTCTCAAGGTTGTTCCTTCTCCTTGGATCCAACTCCTGCGGACATCTCATCCCCAGCCATGCAAAGAAAACAAACATAATAAGTAAGCGGCATTGGCATCTTATAAGACATAAAAATATAAATATACAAGTGACTTAACATAATCATGAACATGCATTGACATTAATCGTTTCTTAATGTCTTTTACATAAAGAAATTTACTAGAAAAATATGCTCCTCTCTTAATGCCCCATAAGGAGCCCATAACGCTCGGAAAGCCCATAATTGCTCGGAAAGCCCATAATGCTCGGAAAGCCCATAACAAGGTGCATATAAATCTAAATAAATTTCTATTATTCATGATCTTTCTTAAACTTTACTTATCTTCTTAATATCTTAAACTTAATCTTAATTGGGATTTCTCCCTCTTGAACATGGTTGGGATTTCTCCCCATGACCATAATGGGATTTCTCCCTCTTAAGCATGATTGGGAAACTTATTCCCTCTTAAATCTTAATTTCTTGTATCTTAATCATAAACCATAATCTTAATGGGATTTCTACTCTTAGACTTAGATTACAACAAACAACATCCAATAATCATATACATTGAGGAAAAACATGTCCTTTTCAAGATTTCATCATAAAAATGCATAATATATCATAATCATTCAATAATTCAGATTTACTATGCCAAAGGCATGGCCCTCTTACCTTGAAATAAATCACCTAAGTCAAACTTGGTTTGACTGATTGGATTCCCTTAAACACCTGAAATTAACATAATTATCATTTATCATATATCATTAAACCCTAATTTGCTCATATAAATATTGAGATGTTAAAACAGCAAAATCAGTCGATAAAACCCAGAAAATCGGATTCCTTATCAAAAATCCTTTCCAAAACATATTTTTGCGTATTTTTATGATAATCAGGCGATTTACTACGAATTTCTAAAGAATAAACCAATAGGAAATCCGAGAAAAGCCACATGTAAATATATATATCCCAATCCAGGAAAAGGGCCCGCATATGACTTGGCCCAATCGGGCTCAGCCAAATCGGCAATGGGACTTGCCTCAGCGATCAAAGAAAAGGGCTGTGAAAACCCAAAACTTCCCTCGTGGGTGAAGATACGATAAAAAGGCTGACAAGGGTACCCAGGTCATTTCATGACCTGGATTGCTCCTCGCCTAAGCCATGGCGCCCGACGAGCAGCCAGTCATGATTCCAGGGATCCAGATCGTGAATCAGTGCATTTTATTGAAAATCGATAGTAGCAAATCCATCAGCTTCACCCAACGAACTCATCAAGCCCAAGCGTGGGCTCTGCGATGACCAGGAGCTCGAGAACGCTCCTCCGCAAGGCTGGAAACAGGGGAAGCAAGCTCGGAGCTTGAAAACCAAAGAAAACGGCCGGAAAAAGGTTAACATAAGGGAAAAAGATGTTCCTGGAAGCAAGGCGAAGCCAAAGGCCATTCATTGGTGGCTGAAGCACACCTTGGAGGCCAAAGTGGTGTCGCCGGCGATGACCGCAGGACCGGTCTATAGGGTGCGTCGACTAGGGCGACCTCAAGGCGGACCGACACGTGCAAAATAGAAACCGGAGATCAGGGAAGCTCACCAGATCCCCAATTTTGCCCGAGTCACCGGAGGAGGCTAGCGCGGAGCCAAGGTTGCCGAAAGATAAAGTCGAGCAGGTTGGGGAGCTTGGGAGAGCCGGGGGAGAAATTGGGCGAGGAGGAAGAAAGCTTGCAGTCCGGTGGTGCTCTCGGGGCCTTTAAAAAAGAAAGAACAGGCACGGTCGTGCCCTCTGCAACTGGGGAGTCTAAGCCCTAGATTGGGTGTTTTCTCTGTAGGGCATGAGAGAACACGAGCAAAGGCTCGCTGGGTGCGGATTGACCCCGCCGTTTCATCGGTGAAAGAATCGGGAGGAAAGGTGGCTTGTGGAGCAAGAACGAGGCCAAGGAAAAACGGCCTATGAAACGGCCCTGACCGCGAGAGAAACGGAGGTAGAAGACAGTAGGCGCGCCGTTGGATCTTCATCCAACGGTAACCGTGCACGCGCATGAGAAATAAAACAAACAGTAACGCGTGACCAACATTTAAATGCGAACCATAGGTTATATACATCCAATTAATGAAATTGAAATCAAATCTTGGTCATACTATATTCAAATCTTTCTCCAATTAATTGGAGGGTCAAACATAGGCCAAATGAGCTCAAATTTCACCCATAGGTTAATGACGTGCACTAAAACATAATTAATCAATTAATTTCGTCTTTTAACCCACCATCACTCCTAATTAAACAAAACACATTCAAATCTTTCCCAATTTAATTGGGGGGTCAAACAAGGTCATAATGGGTTCAAATTTGAACCATAGGTACATGAGAGTGTCTAGAACATTACAATAAGGTTGGATTTTATGCTTGTACTCGTTTTAGGCCTAAAATAACAAAAATCCTTATGACCATGATGAATGCAAATAAAGCCATTAATTCTTCAAATAAGAATTACAAAATATGAAAATGTGCACTCAACATTATTTCTTTTCAATTAACAATATGGAGGCCATTAATTAAGAAATTAAACATGTAAATCACTAATAATCATATGAGAGAGAAAATTGGACATAAAACACTTATTCTCATTTTTCTTCAACAAAAAGGGCATAGATATACATGAAGACATATTCTTTAAATAAAACAAGTATAATAGAGCAATTTGGACATAATAAATGATTTTGCAAAACTAATCATGGGAAAATTGCATTTAAGTCCTCAACAATTATCTAATTAGGAAAAGAGCATGCAAGGAATAAAATAATTTGAAAAATTGCATAACAAGAGTGGGATGTTACAATTCTACCCACCTTAAATAAATTTCGTCCTCGAAATTTCCTAGAGTTTCTACCCACCTTAAGGTTTTCACATAAACTTGCAATTTTCCATACAAATTTTATCATAAAAGAATCATGCATAAACAAAGTATTATGATTCAACATAAATTACCTAACTACCCTTACTAAGTCTCATACGTACCCATTAACATTACACCTAACTCATTATACTTAAGGAATCTATCTCTTACCTACCATGACTACATCTTCATAGTTGTCTAACCTTAGATCATATATATCCTTCATCTCTTTATATGTGGTGATCAAGTACATATCTAGAAATGTTGGATCTCTTTATGATACATCTCACCAATTCATTTGCACATGTGTCCCATACCACACACACAATTAAGAAGGTAAGACACATAAAAAGTCACATTAAATGACATTTTCCTCAAATCTCAATTGGGTGGCCCTTACCATTGAGACAAGGAGAAACATATCATCATCCAGGGTTTGGTTTCAACTACCAAAGCATGCTAACATGTACTTCTCTACTGAGGTGAGGGCTCTAGTCATCTTTAGGGTTCTCTAGACATACTAGGATACATAATCATGTTTTCTACTTTTATTTCTTCATCCTAGGGTGACTTGCATGAATCTTTATTGTTGCCTTAGTGGCCATCTATTCCTTGCTCTGATACCATTAATGTAACACCCCTCCCTAGGGTTTCTTACGTAACCAGTGGAAGCACAGCCTAATCCCCAACATTATCCATAATGTGGGGTACTTGGCATATTTGGGAGGAAATGTCACATACATGATCTCATAACAAGAAACAAATAACACTTGGCATTATTAAAACATAGATTCATACATAAGTCCTTGGAATAAAAGCTACATCAGTTTTCCAAAGATATACTAAACATAAACTAGATAATGATAGGATCTCCATAGATGGACGTCCCACCAGGCAACAACTCCTTGGATCTTTGGGTCCTTGGTACTCTCAAGGTTGTTCCTTCTCCTTGGCTCCAACTCCTGCGGACATCTCATCCCCAGCCATGCAAAGAAAACAAACATAATAAGTAAGCGACATTGACATCTTATAAGACATAAAAATATAAATATACAAGTGACTTAACATAATCATGAACATGCATTAACATTAATCGTTTCTTAATGTCTTTTACATAAAGAAATTTACTAGAAAAATATGCTCCTCTCTTAATGCCCCATAAGGAGCCCATAATGCTCGGAAAGCCCATAATTGCTCGGAAAGCCCATAATGCTCGGAAAGCCCATAACAAGGTGCATATAAATCTAAATAAATTTCTATTATTCATGATCTTTCTTAAACTTTACTTATCTTCTTAATATCTTAAACTTAATCTTAATTGGGATTTCTCCCTCTTGAACATGGTTGGGATTTCTCCCCATGACCATAATGGGATTTCTCCCTCTTAAGCATGATTGGGAAACTTATTCCCTCTTAAATCTTAATTTATTGTATCTTAATCATAAACCATAATCTTAATGGGATTTCTACTCTTAGACTTAGATTACAACAAACAACATCCAATAATCATATACATTGAGGAAAAACATGTCCTTTTCAAGATTTCATCATAAAAATGCATAATATATCATAATCATTCAATAATTCAGATTTACTATGCCAAAGGCATGGCCCGCTTACCTTGAAATAAATCACCTAAGTCAAACTTGGTTTGACTGATTGGATTCCCTTAAACACCTGAAATTAACATAATTATCATTTATCATATATCATTAAACCCTAATTTTCTCATATAAATATTGAGATGTTAAAACAGCAAAATCAGTCGATAAAAACCAAAAAATCGGATTCTTTATCGAAAATCCTTTCCAAAACATATTTTTGCGTATTTTTATGATAATCAGGCGATTTACTACGAATTTCTAAAGAATAAACCAATAGGAAATCCGAGAAAAGCCACGTGTAAATATATATATCCCAATCCAGGAAAAAGGGCCCGCATATGACTTGGCCCAATCGGGCTCAGCCAAATCGGCAATGGGACTTGCCTCAGCGATCAAAGAAAAGGGCTGTGAAAACCCAAAACTACCCTCGTGGGTGAAGATACGATAAAAAGGCTGACAAGGGTACCCAGGTCATTTCATGACCTGGATTGCTCCTCGCCTAAGCCATGGCGCTCGACGAGCAGCCAGTCATGATTCCAGGGATCCAGATCGTGAATCAGTGCGTTTTATTGAAAATCGATAGTAGCAAATCCATCAGCTTCACCCAACGAACTCACCAAGCCCAAGCGTGGGCTCTGCGATGACCAGGAGCTCGAGAACGTTCATCCGCAAGGCTGGAAACAGGGGAAGCAAGCTCGGAGCTTGAAAACCAAAGAAAACGGCCGGAAAAAGGTTAACATAAGGGAAAAAGACGTTCCTGCAAGCAAGGCAAAGCCAAAGGCCATTCATCTGTGGCTGAAGCACACCTGGGAGGCCAAAGTGGTGTCACCGGCGATGACCGCAGGACCGGTCTATAGGGTGTGTCGACTAGGGCGACCTCAAGGCAGACCGACAGGTGCAAAATAGAAACCGGAGATCAGGGAAGCTCACCAGATCCCCAATTTTGCCCGAGTCGCCGGAGGAGGCTAGCACGGAGCTAAGGTTGCCGGAAGATAAAGTCGAGCAGGTTGGGGAGCTTGGGAGAGCTGGGGGAGAAATTGGGCGAGGAGGAAGAAAGCTTGCAGTCCGGTGGTGCTCTCGGGGCCTTTAAAAAAGAAAGAACAGGCACGGTCGTGCCCTCTGCAACTGGGGAGTCTAAGCCCTAGATTGGGTGTTTTCTCTGTAGGGCATGAGAGAACACGAGCAAAGGCTCGCTGGGTGCGGATTGACCCCGCCGTTTCATCGGTGAAAGAATCGGAAGGAAAGGTGGCTTGTGGAGCAAGAACGAGGCCAAGGAAAAACGGCCTGTGAAACGGCCCTGACCGCGAGAGAAACGGAGGTAGAAGACAGTAGGCGCACCGTTGGATCTTCATCCAATGGTAACCGTGCACGCGCGTGAGAAATAAAACAAACAGTAACGCGTGACCAACATTTAAATGCGAACCATAGGTTATATACATCCAATTAATGAAATTGAAATCAAATCTTGGTCATACTATATTCAAATCTTTCTCCAATTAATTGGTGGGTCAAACATAGGCCAAATGAGCTCAAATTTCACCCATAGGTTAATGACGTGCACTAAAACATAATTAATCAATTAATTTCGTCTTTTAACCCACCATCACTCCTAATTAAACAAAACACATTCAAATCTTTCCCAATTTAATTGGGGGGTCAAACAAGGTCATAATGGGTTCAAATTTGAACCATAGGTACATGAGAGTGTCTAGAACATTACAATAAGGTTGGATTTTATGCTTGTACTCGTTTTAGGCCTAAAATAACAAAAATCCTTATGACCATGATAAATGCAAATAAAGCCATTAATTCTTCAAATAAGAATTACAAAATATGAAAATGTGCACTCAACATTATTTCTTTTCAATTAACAATATGGAGGCCATTAATTAAGAAATTAAACATGTAAATCACTAATAATCATATGAGAGAGAAAATTGGACATAAAACACTTATTCTCATTTTTCTTCAACAAAAAGGGCATAGATATACATGAAGACATATTCTTTAAATAAAACAAGTATAATAGAGCAATTTGGACATAATAAATGATTTTGTAAAACTAATCATGGGAAAATTGCATTTAAGTCCTCAACAATTATCTAATTAGGAAAAGAGCATGCAAGGAATAAAATAATTTGAAAAATTGCATAACAAGAGTGGGATGTTAGAGGATGTGTTTCCACAATCAATGTCAAGACGGAACACTATGCCTCTAATGCTGAGGAAATGGGGTTGTAAGAGGCTAGCAAGAGACAAGTCAAGATGTAATTCACCGGGCTTAGTTCTAGTCATGTTTTTATTATGAGGGGTGTTGGTAAGGTATGCTCATAGAGCCAATCATGTAATGATTTACATGACATATACCATAAAGGATTTGATTAATACTCATAAAGGCAAGCTTCCAATTCATTATGTTTCATTCAGTTATGAGATAATGAGAAAACTTTATGAATGTCTAAAGAATGACAATACTCAATGACGTATGTCTTCAAGTACATGACTTAGAGGATGAGATCATATGAATGTTAAGCGTGTGTACATTCTTGTTATGTCCCGAGTTAGCAGTTACTATGGAAGGTAAATAGACACCAGTAACACATAAGACTAGAGTGTCGGTTGGTTGATGATAGAATCTCATTAGTCATGATATGACAATATCAAACCAAGCACACAGATACATGTTAGGGAACAGTGTATCAGATAAATCAGCTTGAGAGTGACACATGGAAACCATCATTGGTGGTCATAGTCATCTCTCATAAGTGAAGGTGATGATTATGATTCTTAGATCTAAAATCATTACACTCATCACATGTCGTTGGGTACACTATGACGTCATCAAACACACTCCTAAAATATGGGTTGTTATAATGGTGATGATTGGGTGACTTTGACACATGAGGATAGATTGTGAGTGATAGAGATTGGATTTGTGCCTTCTGTTGGAGTATGATATCTTTGCCACTTGATAAGTGAAATTGAGAAACACATGTACATGCACATGTGAATCAGTATATGATATTGACGTCACATTATCTCAGAAAGTATGCACTTAATTCAATGAACAAGGATTGAACGTTGATAGGATGATGATTTCATGCCTCGAGTTCATCCTGGATATCAGTGATAAAAGAATTATACAATTACTTCAACACCTTACAAAGATTGTAGGTTGAAGTTTCTCTCCAACTTTCCATTCACTTGGGTAGCACTTATGTGCGACTGTGCACCACTCTTTATTTGTGAGGTCATAAGTTAGTTATGTTGACTCAAGGTCTAAATTGACTAAACCCTTGTTTTGATGATGACTAAACCATTCCAATTAATTGTGTCTAATGTCTCTACTTGAGTGATTTCAGATGAGGTATAAACACACTCCAAATGCCCTAACTTGCACATCTCAACTTGGAGAAAAGACAAGCCAAAGTCAATGCAAGTGCACATTTTTGGAATATGATGTAAATCCATTAGAATCATGTTATAAATCACTTGTAATGATTGTATGACTTGTAATTAAGCTTAACAAACAAGAGCATTTAGATCAAATATTTAAGCACTCAAAAGCCATTTTCCAAAATTCACATCAGGTTGTTCATCGGTTGAGTTGCTAACTCGACCGATCCTGATTGGATCTTGAAAATGACTTTTGATCGGTCGGGTTTACACTTCGCAGAACTTGACTGATCCCTCTACTGACCAAAACTGATTTAAGTGAATCGGTTGAGTTACCCCAGGACAAACTCGATCGATGGCCTAAATTGGTCTTGTCTCTTAGTGGGATCAGTCGAGTTACCTTTATAGAAACACGACCGATTGCACTGTACGAAAAAGTGTAGAAAAGTGTTTCTAGCCGTCGTGGAGTTGCAACAAGTGAAAATATATCTGTTGCAAGCCACAAAATGGCTAATTTTTGTTCTTAAGTGTTCCCAAAGGCTAAGCAGCATCCCCAACTATAAATAGGACCCATTGGGCTTCATTCCAAGGTTGAGCATTCAATGCAAAACTCTATGTGAGGTTCCTATTCTTTAGCTGAGTGCTTCCTACAGCCTCCTCTCTCTCTCTAAGCTTAATCACTTTCTACATTCATTAGAGTGAGTACAAAATCTGTAAGAGAGCTAGTCCTACATGTATATCTTATGAGGCTCTCATTTCTACCACCTCCCTATCTCTCTTTTCAATCATACAGATGAAGGTTCTCTCTCTTGGCTAAGAGAGGTGAAGAAGAACAAGGGAAGGTGTCCCTTAGTGAAGATCAAGGGTGAAGACTTGGAGCAAGAGTGGGTAAGACCTTGGTGAAGGTAGAAGACTCCTTGATCAAGTGGGTAAGTCCTTGGTGGAAGCTTCTCTGAGTGAAGGTGAAGTCAAGGTTGAAGATCCAAGAAGAGTGGGTAATCCCTGTAAGGATGAAGACTTGTACAAGAGTAGGTAAGTCCTTGGAAGAAGGTGGAAGACTCCTTGCAAAGTGGGTAAGTCCTTGGTAAGGTTCAAAACTCTTTGTATTGAATATGTAAGTCCTTTAGTGGTCATGTATTGTATCTCTTATAATGAATATAATGAATGTGCAAGGTTAAAAAATCCTATAGGTTGACCTCTCTAGGTAAGTGGACTGACACACTTCTAATTTGAAGTGTGGAACCACTCTAAATAGCTTATCTACTTGTGTATGTTCAATCTCTCTCTCCCTTGCTATGCATGTTTTAATTGCACTCAAATTTTCTATTTAGCAACCTTATCCTGTGATATATCTTGAAGGTCTAATTAATTTTGTTTAAGTGCATTTAACTCTATTCACCCCCCTCTAAAGTATCTAATCACCCATCTAGGATCCAACAATTGGTATCAGACTAGGATTCTCCAAGCATACTTCAACAAGTAGGAGAAGATGGGTGACTACCAAGGAGGTAGATACTTGATCAACCTTCCAATATTTGATGGGAGCAATTTCCTCTATTGGAGAAGAAGGCTTCAATTCTACATCCAAGGATCAAGTCTTGAGATGTGGCAAATGGTGAACAACCCATACAAGCTACCGAAGACAAAGATTGAATAATGGGATGATTTTACCTTAAAGAAAGCAACCTTGAATGCTAGAGACATGCACATCCTCTATGCCTCCATGACCCCCATCGAGTTCAAACAGATTTCTTCATGTGAAACAGCCTATGAGGTATGGAGAAAGCTATGCACTTATGAGGGGACAAATCAAGTGAAGGAAAGCAAATTCTACATGCTCAAAGGGTTGCTTGAGAACTTCAAGATGGGAAAAGAGGAGAATATAGCCAACATGTACTCAAGGCTCAACACCATTGTGAATGGTCTTGATGTTCTAGGACATCTTATGAGTAGAGGAGAGATCAACTCAAAGATCCTTAGAACTCTCCCCAATAGATGGGAACCCAAAGTGACTTTCATTGAAGAAGTAAGGTCTCTTAGGGACGTTCCTATTGAAGAGCTCATTGGAAATGTACAAGCACATGAAGCCACACTTGACAAGAGAGAGGAAGTAGAAAGACAAGAAGAGAAAGAACTCAACAGAATAAAGAAGGCTGAAATCAAAGCTCAAATCAAGGCTATTGTTGATCAAGCCTCTCCATCCTCTCAAGTTGAAGAAGACGACATGTACTCCAAGGGTAGATTCTACAAAGGCAAGAATTCCTCCTCCATCCGGTGCCTCAAGTGTGGAAAGAAGGGTCACTTCAAGATAGATTGTCTACGAGGCAAGAAGATCCATCATCACAAGAAAAGAGAAGATACGTGGCACTCAAGCTCAAGTGACTCCTCCAACTCAAGATCAAGTGAAGATTCAAGTGAAGGATCAAGTTCAAGCTCTAGTGATGAAGGAGAATGCCATTTTGCTCTTATGGCATCAAAACGTGAAGACTCAAATGAGGTAAATCTAAACTCTTTAGATAAAGAACCTTTAATTGCTATCATTAATGCTACTTGTGCCTCTCTTAAGTCTTTTAAAAAGAAAAAGAAAAAGCTTGCTAGAATTGTTGATAATATGCATATAGAATTAGATGATCTTGAACATGCTAATTCTTGCTTGCTTGATGATAAAAATGCTTGTCTTAGCCAAGTAGACTCTCTTAAATTTGAAAATTCTAGTTTGCTTGATAAGATTAGATTTCTAGAATCTCAACCTCTTATGCCTAGTTTTAATGAAGAGCATACCTTAATTGTTTATTCTCTCATGCATGATATTAATGTTCTTAAATCTGAAAACAATGACAAAGATTTTTCTTTGCAAGGATTAGAATTTGAAAATGGTGTTTATCTTTCAAAGATTGCTTTACTTAAAATAGAAAATGCCTCCTTGCTTGCTAAAATCAACGTGCTTGAATCTTGTTCTAGTTCTACTAGTAGAGAGAATAATGTTGTTGCACTTCATATTGATAGAGATTCTTATTTAACTAAAGCTATTTGCTTAGAAAATGATCTTTTGCATGCTAGAGATAATATCAACAATTTGCCTTCTAGTATTGCTTCTCTTATGCATGATAATGATAGTTTGCGATCTTGTTTGCAAAGATTCTTAGTTGGTAAAAAGAATATTAATGACATCCTACACCATACTACTAAAAAAATTAGTAGACATGGTTTAGGATATGATAGTAGTAAAAGAAACAACAAAGGCAAAGGACCTCCAATATTCCATGGAGAGTCCTCTAGTTCCAAGATTATGGGCACATGCAACTATTGCAATGAAATTAGTCATTATTCTACTTGTTGTCCCTTTAGGAAAGCACCTAAGAGTAATAGGACTTGGTTTGCTAAACTAACCCCTCCAGACCCAAAAATATGATTGGGGACCATTTCATCTTTCTTCTTGTAGATACTTGCAAATAGATTGACTTGAGCCATTGAATTGCAAATTGACTTCTCAATCCACATAAAAGAAGAAAGGTGAGATGTGTATGAAGTGAAAACAAGTGGAAACGCAATGGTAAGCACAAAGGTAATGTTTCTCTTGCTTATAACC
Organism: Alisma plantago-aquatica; assembly: GCA_963693085.1. Classification (NCBI taxonomy): domain Eukaryota; kingdom Viridiplantae; phylum Streptophyta; class Magnoliopsida; order Alismatales; family Alismataceae; genus Alisma; species Alisma plantago-aquatica. Next base: position 1,431,114,831 of record OY856409.1, read on the forward strand.
AATACTAACTTGTTTTTGTAAAAATAGTGTGCACTATACATATGGTTTTTGAGTCAAAAGTGGTATTTTGTGTTTCTCTTCACACTCTTGCTCAAAAATGGTTTCAAATGCTTTTATAGTGCATTACTAACTTGCTTACACGTGTTTGGATATGGTTTGTATTTTTAGCATGCCTTTAAATATGTTTTTATGAAATATATGTGCTTTTTGACAGCAGCTCTGTCGGTCGAGTTTGTCTTGTTTGAAACTCGGCCGATAGGCACCAATGGGTGTTGCCAGCAGCTGTCATCGGTTGAGTTTCCAATACACAGAACTCGACCAAAAACATTGTGCACATAATAAATATTTGGCTTATTGAATGAGAATTTCCCTCTCAACTAGATTTTCTCAATAAATAGCCTTATTCTTTGGCACTCCATTGGTACCTTTATATATGCATTTTTCCATGCTTTAAATTTCCTATCTTGCTTACAACTCTATCTTTCAAATTGCTCTAAATTGGTATATCTATATCTTGAAATTATTAGATTTGAGTTGCTTTGCAGGTTTTGATGATGATCTCTTTGGATCTCTTGGTTGTGTCTTAAATTGCTTCCGTTGTTCTCTAACTTGATACATATATCTAGTTATATATCTTGTTTGGATACAACCTTGAGGTTCTTAGTGGTGATCACCTTTTGGTAATTATGCATACTTGTTAGTGAGTTATATTATTTCATGCTTCTAAAATTGCATATCTCTTTGTTTGGATATATCTATACATCTACTCATAGCTTGCTTTATCTTGTGTACCTTTTGGTATCTCTTACTATGACCTAGATCCTGCTAGTAGTCCTAACTTGTGATAACATCTACGAGTAGTTCACATACATGTAGTTCTAACCTTGTTTATAATTGGTATCTTTGCTCATCTAGTGGTATTTCACTATATGCTATGTTTGTATCTTGTCTCATACATGCTCAAGCTTGTTCCTTAAATTGCATATCTTCTATCTTGAGTTGCTTGCATAACATTGTGATGTAGGGTACATAGATCTACATTATATGTAGAAATTGGAGTATTTTTGGATTTTATGCAGATTTTGCTCCAATTTCAGTTTTTGCTGTAAGAGTAGTGTTTTTTATGCAAAAACAACCTCCTAAGAAAGACTCATCACTATGCCATGAGCCCTGATACTTTTTGGGAAAATTCTTTCATCTTGAGGGTCAAAATTGTGATTTATTATTTTTTGTGCAACACTTTATCTTACTTTTTGGGTGGTTCAAGTGCATACTTTAACTTGTTTTTCTTTCTATGCTTGGAAAAGCCCCTATCTGCGCTCTTCTACTCTCCTTATATAACTTTTTGTTATCTCCTTTCCTTTAACAAGTGTTGTTTCTTATTTCTTCATACCCCCACTTTTTGAAATGACAAATGGGGAGAAAGGTATGTCTTCTTTAGACAAAATAGGGAGAAGGCATGCCCTACATGAAGAAGAGAAGTATGTCCATGTAAAGGGGGGAAAGTAAATGAGAGAAGACATATATGTGTAGAAACACATATGAGTAGAAGACATGTATTCTATAAATGTTATGAAAGCTAACCATGCAGGAGAAATAACATCAATTGAGGGAGAGTATTAGAACTCCACAAGCATCGATTGAGGGGGAGGATTTGAACTCAATTCTATTGAAACCCCTAGGTTTCTCCAAAGGTATGACTTTACTTAAATTCTTTCAATACATTTATGTAATGGTTTGTCATCTTCAAAAAGGGGGAGAATGTTGACTCAAGGTCTAAATTGACTAAACCCTTATTTTGATGATGACTAAACCATTCCAATTAATTGTGTCTAATGTCTCTACTTGAGTGATTTTAGATTAGGTATAGACACACTCCAAATGCCCTAACTTGTGCATCTCAACTTGGATAAAAGACAAGCCAAAGTCAATGTAAGTGCACATTTTTGGAATATGATATAAATCCATTAGAATCATGTTGTAAATCACTTGTAATGATTGTATGACTTGTAATTAAGCTTAATAAAAATTAGGAGCATCCTTGGTTCTCTAATTGAGGTTCTTTGTGGCTTCCTTATGCCAAGCCAAATCTGTTGAGCTAAAGATCGGGTCCAGGGGGCAACCTCAAACTTCATGAGCTCCTCGGTCATGGAGGTACAGGAAGAGAAGGGTCTGGAACCATGGAAGTGGGTTGTGAAGACCATATGAAAATGATGGAGGACAGTTCACAAAGACGAGCCCGATTCATAGGACCAAACATCTGGGATAAGGGACTACTGTGTCCCAAGCTTTTCGAAAAACACAGCGAAATAGGGGTAGAGACTCGGAGTCTCAAACCATCGAACCACAAAACCAAACCACACAGAGGTACCAGAGAAAGGTCAGTGGGAACAAGGGAAGATAACCATGAAGATTGTGTGTCCGGAGGAGCATCGACATGGCCTAGGCTGAGGATGTCATCAGGGTCAGAAACTGGTCTATAGGACCCGTTGCCTGGGGAAAACCCAGGGCAAACCAAGGAGTCAAGAACAAAGTGGGGGATTCGAGGATACTCACAGAGGTGGTAATCAGATAGGGGTGGTCAGAGTGATTAGGATATGGCCTCCATTTCCAGAACTGTAGGTTGAGTAGGTTGGGATTTTCTGAGATACTAGAGATGAAATTGCCTAGGGGAGAGAGAAGTGAGAGGGCCGGTGGATCTTTTGGGGTAGTTATATAGGCATGAGGATGGTTGCCTCAACCCTGCAAATCTCATGGTCGTGAGGGGGATAAAGCCCTAATTGGGCATTTTTCCTATAGATGGTTAGGGAAAGCGAGCAATGGCTCACTATATTCAGGATCTTGTCACGAACACAATGGAGAAGAAATTTCTGAAAAAGGTTGAGGGATGAGAGAGAATGGGATCGAGAGAGGAAAAGCCTATAAAATAGTCTTATCTCACGAAGGAGTCGGAGGAAGGGGAAGACTCGGACGTCGTCCGATCGGGAACAAAATAAAAGATGACCATCAGATCATTGCACAAAAAGGAAAACAAGGAAAAAGGGGAATGACAGCAAATAATTCCAGACTATAGGCCAATTCGACACAATAAATGAAATTGTAGTCAAAATCCAATTAAACTTTAAGAAAATATTTTCAAAAAGGTTTGAGGGGTCAAACTAAGTCAAAATAACACCCAATTTGTACCATGCATCCAAAATGGTGTCTACACTCTTTCCATATACTTAGTTTTCCATTTTGTACATATAATTCCCATTAATTTATTAAAAGTGGTTTTCCTTGTTTTATGTGTATAGTTGGTGAGATAATGTGAAATATCTTCCCATATTTATTTCTTTGAGTCTACAAAATGTGATGAGTAATTAAAACATCATGTATTATGAGTTTCACACCTTTTTGAGAAACTATCTTTGAGGGGAGAGAAAAAGGGATTATGGGTTACTCATTATTAAAAGTTATATAAGGAAAGAGGGGGACTTTTAGGCCAAGGAATCTCATCCCAAGGTGATAATTTCGTATCTCAAGCATTTTCTCTTTTTATAATTTTCTTTTAATCCTCATAATAAATAGGAGAGAGAAAAGGTGAAAAGGAGAACATATATTCAACATTTTATGTTAATTGCAACTCATTATGGCATGCATATGAGAGAAAGTTTATTTATAGTCTTATTTTCGTTTTTCTCACTTTATTTTACTAAAGGAGTATTTCCATGGCCTTTTTTTATTAAACCCCTTGATTAATTATTATTTGGGAAAAGTCCCATTCTATCTTTTAAATTATATCTGAAAATCGGGATGTGACACTTTCTTAGGGAGTTTCCTAGTTTTCCCCCAACCCATGAGGTGTAGTTTTCCATCAAGCTCACACCAGGAACTTCATCTATCTCAAAGCTGCCCTACCGCTTGGCCCCTACAGAACTCACTGAGCTTTAGAAGTAGCTTTAGGAGCTTCTCGACATGGGCTTTGTGTGCACTAGTATTGCACCATGGGGAGCCCCTATCTTATTTGTGAAGATGAAGGATGGTTCATTGTGTATGTTCATGGATTATCGTATGCTTAATTGAGTGATGATAAAGAATCTCTATCCTTTACCTCACATCGATGATTTTTTCAACCAACTAAAGTCCACTACTGTGTTCTCAAAGATGGATCTACGAAGTGGCTACTACCAGATGCGTGTGAAGGATGAAGATGTCCAGAAGACAACTTTCAAAACATGTTATGGGAATTATGAGTTTATGGACATTCCTTTTGGCTTGACTAATGCCCCTGCTACTTTCATGGACTTGATGAATCGAGTGTTTCATCCTTACCTGAATCAGTTTGTGGTGGTGTTCATCGAAAATGTTTTGGTATACTCTGAATCTGAAGAACAACATTGTGAACATCTGTGAATCGTTCTAAACACACTGAGAGAAAACAAACTATATGCTAAATTCTCAAAATGTGAGTTTTGGATCAAGGAAGTGATGTTTTTGTGTCATGTGATCTCCGTCGGACATAATGTTGTTGATCTTGTAAAGGTACAAGATGTGACCAAGTGGAAAGCTCCAAAGACTCCATATGAGATTTTTAGTTTTCTCGATTTAGTAGGTTACTATCGAAGGTTTATCAAGAGTTTTTCTGAGTTGGTTGTTCCTTTGACAAAGTTGACAACAAAAGAAGTCAAGTATGTGTGGACACCAGAATGTGAGGATGGTTTTTAGAAGCTGAAGAGATGTTTGACGTCTACTCCTATTCTTGCTCTACCTATTGAAGGAAAACCCTACATCATATTCACATATGCTTCTAAGAAAGGATTAGGGTGTGCCTAATGAAGAGGATCTTGTGATTGCCTATACTTTGTGTCTAATAAAGAGAACTTGCCTAAACATGATTTAGAGCTAGCTGCTATCATGCATGATTTAAAGATTTGGTGAAACTATCTGTATGGAGTGAAGTTTTGAAGTTTTCTCAGATCACAAAATCTTGAGATGTATTTTGAAATAGAAGGATCTGAATCTAAGACAACAAAGATGGATGGAGTATCTCAAAGACTATGACTTTAATGTCACTTATCATCCTAGTAAAGTGAATGTAGTTGTGCTTTGAGTCAGAAGAAGAATGTAGTTTGTGCTGCTATGAACCTGGACTATGTTTCCTATTGGCAACTGTAGCTTGATGATAAAGAAGATGCTGAGAAGTTGTGTGTTCACATGGTTAGTTTGTCCATTACACCTTCTTGGATCTCGAAAGTTGTTATTACACAGTTTGAAAGTTCTGAGCTTGATGAGATGAAGGCCTTAGCTGAGAAGCCACAATTTGACTTTTCAGTTGGAGTGGGTGGTGTTGTTCATTTCTGACAATGGTTGTGGATATTTGAAGTTGGGAACATGAGACAAAAGGTTTTTAGCAAAGCCCATGGGACTAAGTACACAATACACCCTGGTACTACCCAGATGTACAAGGACTTGCAATGAAGTTTTTGGTGGAAGAACATGAAGAAGGATATCACTCTATTTTTTGCAAAGTGCTTGACTTGTCAGCAAGTCAAAATTGAGCATCAACAACCTGATGGTCTTCTGCACCCTCTTGAGATTCTAGAATGGAAATGGGAGAAGATTACTCTGGACTTTGTCACTAGTTTCCCAAAGAGCAGGGGTTTTTGATGTTGTGTGGGTGGTGATTTATTGACTTACAAAATATGCCCACTTTCTGCCTTTCAAGTCCACTTACAAGGTTGATGAGATGGATCAGTTGTACATGGATTGGATCGTTTGTCTCCATGGAGTTCCTAAAGTGGCAGCATCAGATCGTGACCCAAAGTTCACCTCTCATTTGTGGAGTCAGATTCAAGAAGAGATGGGTACTCACTTGTGTTTCAATACACGTTATCATCCACTAACCGATGGTCAATCTGAAAGAATGATGCAAATTCTGGAAGATTTGCTTCGTGCCTATGTTATGGATTAGGGAGGTGCATGGGATAAGTTTCTTCCATTGGATAAGTTTGCATATAATAATAGCTACCAAGATAGTATTGGTATGCCACCTTATGAAGCTTTGTATGGAAGACCTTGTCATTCTCCATTACACTGGGATGATGTGGGAGAATGTGGTCTTGTAAAGAGTGATGATATGCCAGTGATGATAGAGAAGGTTCAGTTGATCTAGAAGCGTATGAAAGTTGCACAAGATAGACAGAAGATGTATGCTGATAAGAAAATATCTAACGTGAGTTTTCTAGTAGGTGAATATGCCTTCTTGAAGATCAAGCATATACGTTCTATTTCAAGATCTAACGTTAAAAGCAAGCTTAGTCCCCGCTATGTTGGACCATTTGAGATCTTGGATAAGGTTGGATATTGCACATACCATTTAGCTCTTCCTCCAGTCTATGATAAGATCCATAATGTGTTTCATGTCTATGTGCCGAGAAAGTATCTGAAGGACCCTTCTCATGTACTCTCTATCAAGCCTTTGGAGATTTAAGAGAATCTAACTTATAAAGAGTTACCTGTGAAGATTATTGACCCCTGAGTTAAGCTGTTGCAAAACAAAGAGATTGAGTTGGTGAAAGTCTTATGGCTGTATCATGGTTTGGAAGAAACCACTTGGGAGATTAGAGATGAGATGTTACTTACTCACCCTTCTCTTTTTGTATGAGATTTTGGGGTTGAAATCCTTTTTAACGGGTGCCTTTTCCAAGTATTTTTCTTTCATTTCTGTCCTTGATGTTGAATTAGTGGAAATTACAAGGTTTGGTGTACATTTGTTCCCAATATTTTACTTTATAAGGAGTTAAGCACAAATACCTTAATTAAAGTTTACTAATGGGTTTAATTTGTAAGATGTCCACCTAAAAGGGATAAGGATAAATTAAAAATTGATCTAGAAGTTTGTATGGCTTTATGTGTGGGAAGAAGAAAAGAAAATCCAAAAACAAAGATATTGTGCCACTAAATGAATTAATTTTTTCATTTAGTGAAAATAAGAGTAAGTTGCTTAAAATTCATAAAAGTGGAGCTCAAAAGATAATTCTAAATCCAAATTCATTTTCTTTGAGTACAAGTTTGCTTGGGTGGTAAGTTTCGCAACTTTTGGAAAATTAGTAAGTATGTTTGTATTAATTGAATGGGAAAATGGGACATAACTCAAAAATACAAAATGAGATCATTAATGACTCCAAAAGTAACAATTGATATCAAATTTTTGATCTGCACATTAAAATATGCCTTTGGGTAAATTTTCACTCAATTTGGAGAATATTTGATTAAAAGGTGAGATCTGGAGAGAGAAAGTGTGTAGAACCTTCAAATTATTGAATAAATGAACAAATAACTCCAACATATAAAATTGATGTAAAACTCATATCTAAGGCACTTAATGTGACGTGTTGGTGAAGTTTCATCAAATTTGGATAATCTTATAACCATTAATGAAGGAGGAAAGAGAAAATAAGATGTGATTTATTTAACACATTAAAAGTTCCCAAAAGGCAAAACTAATTGCATATTAGGATTCCTCATATCAAAAATAGTCTAGGTGTCAATTTTCATTTTATTTGGAGCATGTTTGCATCCTCAATGGAGGAGAGAGAAAATGATTAAATAAAATAGGTGCCACTTTAGTCCAATTAAGATTGGGAATGCAATAATTATGTCACACACCTATTCCTTTTATTTTTTGATATTTCTCACCATTAGATGCTTCGTATTTCTCATCTACTTGATCAGACGACTGGGAGCTTGTCTCCTAGCTTGAGAATAATAGGGAAAGCAGGGCAGTTCACATTAGATGTCAAATCAAGATTTCTCAATCTGTAGTCGATGTTTTTTGTGAGATTTTGATCCCACACTTTCCTCATGTAATTCTACACCCATTGATCCGTATATTTTGATGTTTTGTCAATGATTTGAGAAATGCCCAAAGTTGGACGCCCAGTTCTCTCACCGCCATTGTGCTTAGAACCCTAGAGCAAACCACACCTATAAATAGTACCCTCTATACCTTCGTCTCCTTTTACCCAACTCTCCTCTTCCCTTGATCTCCCCATTGCTTATGTGTGTGGACGTCAGGCAGCTTGGATAGGACCTGAGTTTCCGGCAGACATTACTCGTTCTCTACTCTACCTCAGGTCAAATTGTCTACCTTGGCAGGTTCATGGTGATCTACTTGTTCTTTCTATGTTCTTGTTCTTGAGTTTGATCGAATCACGTAGATTTGCCCAAAACTCAAGCTACTTCTCATAAGACATGGCGAGGATGGCGAGGGGGATGAATCCCATGTGTGTTTTTCCTCTCCTACCCTCCTTGTTTCCTATTTCCCTTTGCTTCCCGCTTGAGGGCAGTACTGTCTTTTAGCCACTGCTTGCTTTACTTTGAGTAAGTCAAAGTTGCACCTTTGATCACTAACTTAGCCAGCTCTAATTGGTCTAAGTCAGAAAGGTGGGCCCATTCTTTGCTCTCCCTTTGTCTCTCTGCGATGGTTTTGTTGACCTGGCACTCTTTGATTGGTCAGAATAGGAAAAATCATATCTTTTTATTCCTTTGTCCAAAAATTAAAAGAAAATATGTTTTGTAATTATAAAAATGTAAGATTTCTAATAAAAATGTTTTTAAGACTTGGTTTTGAGTTTTATCATAAGGTGTTTTCTAAAAATGAATTTTATACATAAAAATAACCAAAAATGCAATTTTCACCTCATAATTCCAAAATAGACAAAATTATATGTTTTCTTAATCAAGAGAACCTAAAAAGATCAATGGTGATAATATTTTAGTCAAAATTGAGATTTTGTTAAAAAAGTCCAAAAGTTAGGGTTTTCTAACTTTTGTACATGTGTAAACCCCTAATTCATGATTAAACATTGAAAATAGGAAAAGTGGGCTTTGGACTCGATTAAAGTAGTGAAAGAGAAGTAATTGGATTTCATTAATAAAAGTATGTGATTTCCTTACACCTATGTTGGGAATAATTTGTAAACCCTAACCTAGTTTCCCTAATGAGGCTTCTATGAAACCCTAATTTCTCTTTTGATAATTCCTTTGCTATATTTGCCCCAAAACCAGTTTTATTAATTATTTCTTGGATCTTGTACCCAACTACCATGTCTTTATTTACTTGATATGTGTACTTGCCATAGTTCTTTAGCATGTTGGTTTTATTAGACTATTTAACTAGTATAGTGGTACTTATGTACAACCACTCATACATAGGGCATGTGTAAATTCACCCAGGGGAATGTGTTACTCTCCCCAATATAGAATATTTGTAGGTGAATGGAATGTGTTACTCTCCCTCACCTATTGGTTGAGGTTAGGCAGGTGCCTCAACCCTACATAGTTTAGGTAGTCAATATTAATCATGCATGCAACCTTTTGCTATTTTTGTTATGGAAAACATCTATTTATTTATGCCTCATACTTTTGAATACCTTCATCTTATGATGAAATCTTAGCCTTTATTTCCATGTTGTTTGTTATCTTTTGTCCTTGTTCATTATCTCTGACACATACCTTGTTTTCTTTCCCTTTTTCTAGGTGTTTTCCCAACCACCCACGGTTAGATCAAGGTGTTGAACAAGGTCAAGGTGATCAAGTTTAGGAGTAGTAGATTCAAGTTTTGCAATCAAGGATGACTAGGTTTCTTATTTCTAGATCCTATAGTTTCTTTTCAATTTTTCATTGTCAAAGAAACTCATGTAGTGAACTGATTTCAAAAAGCAATGTAATAACTTAGTTTCTTTACATTGCTATTGACATTTTACATGTATCTAAAATGTGCTTATTTACTTGGATTATTATACATACATTCCACAATGTCTATTTTTCTTAGAAAAAATGGATATTTTGTATTTCCTTTAAATTTTAGTAAGGAGGTGATCTCGCCTCTTTTTACATGCTAGAATCCCAAGCCTTTAGATCCCAAAGCAAAGGGAGGGGTGAAGAAAATAAGAGGTGATTGTCACCATTGTCACCAGCCTAGACATTAGAAAAGAAATTGCCCACTCTGGTTAGAGGAACTAAAGAAGAAGAAGGAAAGCATTGAGGCCTCCACTTTAGGTATAAACATTATAAGATAAATTTGATTACATCTTCATATGGTGTTTGATACCAAATAGAGATCTGACATACTGATGTGCATGATCTAACAAGAAGTAAAGGCCCACGTGGAGGATAAAAGATGGACAAGTCAGAGCAAGAGTTGTGGAAGCTTTGGTCTACATTTAAATTTATGTTAGCCCAATGCGCATGTAATAGAGTTAATAGAATTTCTACTTCATTATGCCATCATATAGAAACATTTACTTTAAAGAATCTTGTATGACAAGGATGGTGAATCAACAAAGTAAGATATTAATTTTTCTATTTAAAAAGATATGATCTTGCATGGCAATGCCCAAATATCTAATGATCTTCATTTTGAAGGAATCTTGGATAAATTTTTCAATGTTAATATGAAAGGATTATAATTGATAATTCAAGACTATCATTAGAAACAGTCATGTTGGATGTACATATGAGAATTGCATGTCTAGAATACATATTGATATTAATCTAGATTCCCTTTGGATATTGAACCTAAGGAAACATGCAAAGCCTTGTATAAGCACAAAATGACATGTCATCCTTCACTATATGTAGAGGGAGGATAAACCTTTCCATCAGACCTCATACATATGATGCACAAAATGACATGTCATCCTTCACTATATGGAATGAATGCTATAAATGATTACTCATACTTTGTTTCACCTATTGGTAATATGATGATATGTACTCAGTAAAATAGAAACATAAATGTCTTGAAGTGTTCAAGGAGATTATAACCAAAGTATGACTTTAATGAAAGTATTATGAAACTTTGATGAGATCAAACATTGAAATAATTTACATCAATATCTTAAGTACCTTCAAAGAAAGGATTGTGATAATGTATCACAAGTCAAAAGGGTACAATGAGAACCAAGAGAATAGGATTGTGAGAGTAAAAGTAGAAATCAAAATATTTGAGATCAACAAAAGGTTACAATGAGAACTAAGATAATCACAAGTTGTTGTGGAATCTCAGGCTCATCGAATAACACAAATAAAATAGTTCTAGTAGAATATGTCTGAAATTGAGGATTGTGAATCCAATGACTCAGACAAGTTAGTCATGGCATGATGAGACAACTAATCAACTAGAAGCTATTAAGTACCATAATCTAAGTAATGGCTCAATGCCATTATGGGATCCATGTAAACTAACAAGGTAGGACCTTGATAGCGCCACCTAAAAGGGTAATACCTAACGGGTGCAATAGGGTCTTATGGAAAAGACCTACATGGAAAACATAAAAGGACAATTTGGTTCAAAGATTTTTCAAATCAGTTCAAGTTGTTGAACATGACAGAAATTCCTTTACCAATTGTCAAGCTTGTTAATGTAATTAAATTAGACTAAGAGATTTGGCATATGAAGATAAAAATCGGATTCCTTAAAAGGAATACAACAAGATGATGTGTATGTGACACAACCTAAAAGGTTTTTATAACTTCAATAATGCAAATAAAGTCTATAAATTACAAAGTTCAATCTGGGATTGAAACAAGCATCTCATAAATGGGATCTTTCAATTTGATGAGATAGTCAAAGAGTTTGACTTGAATCAAGATAAAAGATGAAATATGTGATTATAAAAGATTTAGTGCAAACATATATGAATATTCCACATATGATGAGGAATGACATCCCAATATTGTGAATATTGAAATTTGGCATGGAAAACCCCTTCAACAGTGAAGGAATGAGTGAAACATCTTATGAGATATATAGAGATAGTTCTTGAAAGTTTTACAATGTAAGTTTGAGCACATACAATAGTAAGATGTTGAAAGAGTTCAAGAAAAATGGATTCAATGAGAGAGAATCTGGATTACTCTCTCATGAACCATATGTTCCAATTCTTGAGAAGAATGAAAGTGATGTGATTAATATGACATAGGTTCAAGCCATGGATCTATCATGTATGTTATGTATGTACTTATCCAATATAATCTTGTATGTATTGGACATGACAAGATGATATTCCAATAAGGGTTATTGGAAAGTCATTAAAGATATCAATTAGTACTTGTGAAGTACTTAAGGATAAATTATTGGTAAGTAAAGATAGCAATAAAGGAAGATTTGGATGTAAAGGGTTACATCGATGCAAGCTTCCATAATGAAAAAATGATCGCAATAAAATATGTTTGATTTAAAAGGATAAATGTTGTTAGTTGGAAGGATTCCGAACTAATAAACATTAATTTTATTTTGCATTAGAAGCTAAGTATACTCGTGTTATGAACACAAAGTGATACTATATGGATCTAGATGTTCATATGATGAACTTATAGATGTTCCAACCATTAATGACTCAGTAGTGATATTGTGACAACAATGAAGCTACTTGTTAGGCAAGGAATATTAGATACCATATTACAGTAGTTCCGTCTCATATGAGAAATCATATAATAAAGAGATAAGGAAACATGCAACATACTGACTATAAGCAAAGTGGTGCTAACCCGCTGAATTAGCACTAGTGCAACAGAAACATGGTGGACATGTTTGGATCACTAAGAATGAGATTTGTTGGTGATTGGCTCTAACTGCAAGTGGGAGTATGTTGGTAAGGTATGCCCATAGATCCAATCATGTGATGACTGACATGGCATATACCATAAAGGATTTGATTAATACTCATAAAGGCAAGATTTCAATTCATTCTATTTCATTCAGTTATGAGATAATGAGGTAACACTATGAATGTCTAAAGAATGACAATACTCAATGACGTATATCTTTAAGTACATGACTTGGAGGATGAGATCATACAAATGTTAAGAGTGTGTAAATTATTTTTATGTCCCTAATTGGTTGTTACTATGGAAGGTATATAGACACCAGTTGCGACGCCCTGGCATGCCACAAAACAAAATTACTTAAAACTAAACTTACAGAATTAAAATTAAATGTCCAAGTTAGCAGATAACATAGGAAATTAAAACCAATTCCATCAAATGATTCTATTTGCAACATAATTTCACATGATTCCACAAAAGCTACATGTATTACATATCACCTACCCAAAAGATTATACAAGACACAATTTACTGGCTCTTTAGTCACATCCTGTTACACATGATAACATGTTCATATACATATATACCATCTCCATACAACAACAAGCATGAATCCAAAACCTCATGTCAATACATTATAACAAAAACCTTCCCGAGGACCCGAGTGTACAAGTATGTCACATAGGACTTTACTTCTATACACAAGAAGCCTGTCCAACCTTTCAACAGCTATTGGTCCTCTTACTGCTCAACACCAACAACATGATCTCTACATCCTCATGCTCAACTGCCTAAAATATGTGGAAAACCACGGGGTGAGACCAAACATCCCAATGAGATATATAACTCTTCACCAACATCTATTAAAAGCACATATAAGTTAAGCAACAAATTATTCTATTAAAGATAAGCAGATCCAGCTAAAAGATATATATAAGGCAATTAGAAGTAGTGAAAAACTAAGATAAATAATCGAGTAGTGGGTCATTCTATGCATTAACAAAGAATATGAAGAGCATATATAAATTTTATAACAAAACAACATAAGGTCAAGGCAAGGGCTCATTCAATGTTATTCGTATTTGGCCCTAAGGAAAAGCTTGTGAGGCGGGAGGCCAGCAAAAGTCAAATAGTTTAAGAATTATTTTCTTCTTAAAATTGATTAGTATTATCAATAGCAGAATTAAATCCTATGTATTTTTTTATCTCCTGGAAATTCTTCAATTAACGTCATTATTTTCATCAACAAATCATTTTTAGTCAAAATAACATGATTTGTGAGGAATTAGGTGTTCTCGATTTGTGAGGAATTAGATATTGTTCTCATCAACATTAAGCCTAGGAAAAATTGCATTTACTAATTCATGCTTAGATGATGATTTATTATTATATGGTATCACCATACATCTAGGAATTTAAATTTGATCCTACCATTTCCAACAAAAAGTAAATATGCACTGAATGAAGGATTCGATACACTTTTCATATTTTCTTTCAACTTGAGTGAATCTACCTCTCCTTGTCACCTTCTCAATGTGTTTCTGTACATAATATTTTACAAAGCTTACTTCAATTATTTGCTCTTTTCTTCCTTGTGGAATTACAGGAAGAATATGTGTCATATCATCACCCAAATTGATATTTTTGTCTCCAATTAGTTAGTTTGTGCTTGTCATATATTGTAGTAAAAGATCTAGTGACTCGATTGCTTTTTTGTCATGGATACTTCTTCCCAAACTGTAAGTTCTTTTTCTTCTCAATATCTCTCCTAAACTACTTTGTTTTGAAACATTGTATATCTTTTGTACTTCACTATTGAATGGTATCTTAAACCTTGAGTGTGTAGTTCGACCAAAAGATTATAAAGATATTACTACTCCATATGATGTAGGTTGCAAGTGCTATTTGACCATATGATCTTACCTTGTCTAGTAAAGCATGATATAAAAATGTTTTACAAGTCCCTCCAGGATCAACAATAAAAAGATTCCTTATTGCCCACTTTTCATTCGATTCATAATGGTTTTCTAGGAACAACTTTGAACATAATCAATTGTGAAATCGTTAACATATCATCATGAGATACAATGATTTTTAGTTATTCTTCTATATCTTTGTATGACTTTTCATGCTCATTTTGAACAACACACAGTAAGTGAAAGCCTGATAAACGTTTTCCTGTTGATTCTGAGCACATATTGATCATGTTTAGAGTAGTATTATGAGAATCTCTCCAATCTTCTTTTTCTACATCATAGAAGTCTTCACTCAACTGATTCTTAAATTTCTTCCAGAGATTTATAGGGCTAATAAATGTACAATAGACCGATATTATACAAAATAGTTGCCTGAGACCCTAGGGCATTTGAAACAACATAGATTCACCAAGACATTCTTCAATGTTGTCATCAATTTGTAACAAACAAAAATTCTCCATTGTCTCTTATAATGTATTGTATTTATTTAGTTTTTAAATGCAATGAATTTGTGCCTTTGATGTGATTTAATAGACAACATGGATAGTAGCATTCAACTTCAATAGGAATCAACTCTTCCAATAGAATTTTCTTATTTTCTATTATTCCAACATTTAGATTTATGTCCCAGAAGTAATGCTCAAGAAATTCTTTCGATAAATATCTATGAGCTTCCTCGTCAATGAAGTTTGTACGAATATATTTTGTAAGAATTGTTTTTTGAAAAATACTCATTGTGTATAATGGAAGACAAATCTTGGTTCTCATGGAATGTAATAGTATGTTTGTCCTCTAGATGAAATTGTAAAGAACTGACAGACAGATGCATTTCATTCAGGGGAAATTGATATATTCTCTGTGTTGTTTCTCATAGTGATACCCATGGTCCCGATGCATATTGTGAAATTTCATCATGTGTATACTTTGATTGTTTGCCATCCACTTGCAACATTTCTCGATCGTGCCCTTTATATGTGTACTTGTATAAGTACTTCACCGCTTTAATCAAAGAACATACTTCTACATTCATATGATAATTGTATTTAGCTAGTAAGTAAGGGTTGTAAGGAAAGATCCAACGATAACATTGTAGAACCAACTCTTTCTTGGTGATTTGTGTATCTTCTTCGATATAGAGGGTAGGAATTTTTTGCCTGAGTTGTTATCAAACAAAAATCCTTTGAGTAGTGTTTCTTGCACTATCCATTACCCATTCTGACATTCTTTAGATTTAAGGTCAGACATGAACGATGGACCGTGGATCATATGTTTCAAAACCATAGTATGTAAGTGTAGGCTACATTTCTTTTATGCTATTTTAGTAGATACATACTGGTCATATAATCTGACATAGTAATCTTTTAACCCCTATTTAATATGATTAGAAAATATACATGTAAAACTCCTCATTTATGATATTCTATAACATAAACATAAACAACCACATGTCCAAATATATCCCTTTAAAATATCAATTTTTCGATCTTCTAATTTTGATTTGAAAACTCTAGAAAGCAGATCTGGCCTATTTTTTGCAACTTCAAATCTAAGTTGCTCTCTTTTGACTTCTACCCAAGAGGGATAGCATGTAAAAGTTAGAAAATTATCTGGTTTTCCATATCATTGAACTAATATCGTTACATCAAGATAATGTTGTCTCATATCTCTAAGACCACCAATAATAGAGGCAGGGAGGTTGAATCTTCATCCACCTATAATTCTTGTATTTGATCCCTAACTGATACTATCAACAATTTCCTAATATAAATCTGCTCGAATATTTTGTTGGTCTCTTCTAATATAGTCCATATGGCTATTTTCAAGTTTAATGTACATATCAACAATGTACTATTGTAGAAGTCTTCCATGATGTAATAAAATAGATTTATAATCTGATATAACCTGCAACTTGTAGCAATAATATTCATGACATGAGATTATTTTCCTTTGCTTTTTATTGGATTCTAGAACTAAAACTTAATAGTGATATACAACTAGTGAAAGATACTAATTGGTAAGTATATATATTATTTACTCTATAAATTACCTTTTTTTTCTTGCAGACGTCATTAAAGAAAGACATATTAGGCAGTGGATCATTGATTATATATTGAAAATTGTTTTTATCTTTTCTAATTCTTTATGCCAACCAATCTCACCACAAGGAAACAATAGCGGTTATTGTAAAGGATCATAGTATCCATAGTAGCAATTAACACAGTGGCTATTAGCAACATGAGTGTAAACATGAATATCTCGTTGAAAATGTGTGTTGTTATTGTTGTCATCTTAATTTATACTCCAAATTGCAACCACTTGTAAAGCTGATAGTGCATTCTGAACTCCTTGGTGCACATTTTGGACTTCACTTTATAAATATCTAAATATCTTTAAAGTTTTCTTAATCCTTTAGACTTTGAAAGAATTTTGAGTATGGATTTTCATGTAATATGATTATCAATATATTAACAACTTCCTCTCTTAATTTGGAAGCCTAATGTTGCCAATTTTCTATCTCATGATTAGTGTCATAAAAATATAATTGCAGATGTGAAGGATGTCCATCTTTAGTTATTATCCTATTCACGAAATGATAGATTTATCATTGTACCTTGAAAGTATATATTCCTTTGTTTCTCTTTGATAGAGATTTATCTTCATTGAAACACATAGATGTAAAATAAAAGTGTTGTTGTATGTTCTTATGCATTTTCTAAAATTAAATGCTTTGTTTTTTGATGAAGTATAAGATGATACAATCCTAATGGGATATCACTTTTTGCTAGTTCAAATTCTCCATCATAGCCACAGAATATTCTGACCTCATATGGAAATCTTTTTGTATGTCAATATGTATAGTTTGCACAATTGGCAAGTACATATGGTCTGATAGGTATCAACATATCCTTTATCAAAATTTACTCCATGTGTTCACATCTTCTTTTCATTTGTGATGAGAAAGCAATAGTAAAACTTGATCCATTAAAAGTTGATGAAGATCCTATTTCCCATGTAGAACCAAATTCAGAATGTAATCGTTGTCTTTCTATATATTTGAATGATGAAGCTAGTGAAACATTTGATAACTCATTAGTGATGGAGGTTTTATCTTAAAAATTGAGTAATTTTGACTGATTTTCTCTTGTCATAATTTTCTTTACTTTTCTAATGTAATGGTACTCTTTTATAATGTGAGAGATTGGCATATTTTTCTATGCATCTTTTCCGTGTTAATGACTTTTCTTCCGCCGGAAGTTTGTAATACTTCATCCAATGAACATTACAAAAAAATATTGTTAACTATGAATTGTAATGTTGTTATAATTTTAAGAGTTCATAATAAACTTATAGAAAGAAATGTAAAATTGACCTAAATGTATCAAGAAAACATGTCACTTATCTACTCAGTTATATACATAGTGTTATAATGTGATAAACATGATAATTGGAATTTGAACAAATATCATAATTCGAATGGTGAAAAGCTAATAATGTAACTAAACGTTAACATGAAAAAAAAGAATTGTAGACTTAAAAATAACATTCTTAGAATTAAATATAATCTCATACGCAATCTAGTGTAGGTGTATCACATGATAAGTGGATTTTTGCAACAAAAAAATCATATCACCAAAGGTGAAAACTATTGGCCTAACTAAATAGCAATTTGAAAAAAGATATATAGACTTTTGAATAATATTCTTTCAATTAAAACCTAGCCTCTTATGCAAAACAGTTCATGTAGTTCCTTCGTTTATGGACTGAGCCTTTTCCCAAAAAGAATAAATTTAAGGTAATATTCTAATATATAATTATTAAAACAACCTTAGACACTTTATAAAGTATTAACAAACTTTCACATATAAAATTTAAACTACACATGTTATGTCTTACATATAGACACCTTGTACACTCAAAAGATACAAATAACTTTGTGTTCTATACAGACATCCTAGTATATTTTACATAACAATACTAACAACATCCTACTGAAGACATTTAAACTTTTCTTGGGATTTCAACTTCTATAGTCTCCTCTGTGATCGACATCTTTATTGGAGTTACAAAAAAGTTATCAACTACTTCTTCTTTATAGTTAATCTTGTAAGATAAGAGGGAAATGCACAATACCTCAAATTGAGTCAAGAGAAGGTGTGAAAACCTTCACGTCGGCACCCCAAAACCACCCGGCAATCCAAACAAAGCCATGGTGCCACCACATACCTCAAATTGGTCACGCTGCCACATCCCAAAGCTACCATCACACAGGGCGGAACTGGAGCTGAGTAGGGAAATGATGCTCGAGGTTAAACGAAGTCGAACCAGTGAAGAGGAGTGAATGCGGGAGTGCGGTGAAGGTGATGGGGAGTTAAGACAGGGTCTTGATGCTTTGTAGAGGCGAGGCCACAAAGAAAAGGGAAGGAACAAGTCGGGAATAGAGGAACATGGGGCCGCCCAATGGTTGTTGGGAAAGGGTGACCAAAACCCTACTTTTATAGGGTCATTGGGTGTGGGTGAAGGTAAGGAAGGTGGAGAAGAAGAGAGTGGTGAAAAAGATGGAGAGGAAAGGGAGAAATCAGAGAAGGAAAATGCAAGGGAAACTGGTTTCCCAGTTTGCATGAGGACAAAGAGATCAGAGGTAGGGGATGCTATAGGAATCGTGCAATTCAAATCCAATGGCCAGAAAAGCCCGCTCACAAAGGCAAAAATAAAATCACAGCGTGACAAGGAAATAAATCAGATTAAACCAAAGTGGAACATATTTAATGCACATATTTTCTCTTTCTTCTTTTAAGGGTCCTATTCTTATTCAAATTAAACCAAACTTTGCACACAAGTTAAGTTAAACACGTAGATTCTGATTCTCTAATTAGATTTCACTTTTGTCAACTATAGATGCATTATTTTATTTATTTTTTGTTTCTCTCTCTGGGTGCATTAATGACACATGGATTAACCAAATTAGGGGACATTTCATACACAAGTCATATTTAATGGGTTGAATACGAATTTTCCATCAATTTTACATATTAGAGTTGTTTGAGCATATAATTAATATTTTGATGGTTCTACACACTTTCTCTCTCCTGATTTCACCTTTTAAGCAAACTTTCTCCAAATTGGATAAAAATTTACCCAAAGGCTATATTTATTATGTAGATCATGAATCTAAGATTATTTTCCTATTTTGGAGTCATGAATTATTTTATTTTATATTTTGGGGAAAACACTCATCTTCAGTTTGAATTAAATGAATTATTATTATGTGAATAAAGTGAAACTTGACTCCCAAGGCAATTGGGACCCAAGGAATGCGATATTAAACTTATATTTTACTTTTGGGATTTCTTTTTATGAGATATGTCATATGGCCCATTAGTGGCCCATTAGTTTATTATTTATCCAAATAAGTTCTTTAATTTCTTATTATCATCCAAATGAATTATATGACTTATTAGATTACCTCATTCATGTATTTGATTATTAGAATCATACTAAACTCAACCTTGTTTGGTCAAACCCAAAAGGTCAAAGTTCTAGGGTAGGTCTAAGTTTCGGTATGTTATAGTCATCTTCAAAAAGGGGGAGAATGTTGACTCAAGGTCAATATTTACTCTAAGTCTAAATGGACAAAATCCTTATTTTGATGATGACGAAACCATTCCAATTATTTGTGTTTAATGTATCTACTTCAGTGATTTTAGATTAGGTATAGACACACTCCAAATGCCCTAAATTGTGCATCCTAACTTGGAGGAAAGACAAGTCAAAGTCAATACAAGTGCACATTTTTGGTATATGATGTAAATTTATTAGAATCAAGTTTTAAATCACTTGTAATGATTGTATGACTTGTAATTGAGCTTATAAAAAATTAGGATCACTTAAAACGAATGTTTAAGCACTTTAATGACATTTTCCAAAATTCATTACATGAACTTAATAGATCGAGTTATGATCTCGACCGATCCTTGATGGATTTGGAGAATGCCATGGTTCAGTCGAGTTTCCTATACTCAAAACTCAATCGACTACTGCACTGGAACAAAACTGATTTAATCTATCAGTACAGTTCCTATAAGGACAAGCTCGATTGATTGGTCAAATTAGGTTTGTCGCAGACTGCATTCGGTCGAGTTACCTTTATAGAAACTCGATCGATAACACTGTACAGAAAGGTACATAAAAGTGTTTCTAGCCATTATGGAGTTGAAACAATTGAAAATATATCCCTTGTAAGCCACAAAATGGCTAGTTATCATTCTTAAGTGTTCCCAAAGGCTAAGAGGCATCCCCAACTATAAATAGGACCCTTTTGGCTTCATGCCAAGGTTGAACATTGAATGCAAAACTCTATATGAGGTTCCTATTATATAGTTGAGTGTATCCTACAACCTCCTCTCTATCTTTAATATTAATCACTTGCTACACTTGTTAGAGTTAGTAGGAAATATGTAAGAGACCTAGTCCTACATGTATATCTTGTGAGGCTCTCACTTACTCCATCTCCCAATCTCTCATTCAACCATGAATATGAAGGTTCTCTCTCTTGGCTAAGAGAGGTCAAGAAGAACAAGGGAACGTGTCTCTTGGTAGAGGTCAAGGCCGATGATTTGGAGCAAGACTGGGTAAGACCTTGGTGACGGATGAAGACTCCTTGCTCAAGTGGGCAAGTCCTTGGTAAAAATTCTTTCAGTGAAAGTGAAGTTAAAGGCTGAAGATCCAAGAAGAGTGGATAATTCCTATAAGGTTGAAGACTTGTGCAAGAGTGGGTAAGTCCTTGGGGAAGGCCGAAGAATTGTTGCAAAGTGGGTAAGTACTTGGTAAGGTTGAAGACTCTTTGAATTGGATTGGTAAGTTCTTTGGTGGGTCATGTGTTGTAACTCTTATAAGTGAATATATAGAGGAAGAGACACTTCAAAATCCTAGATGTTGACCTCTATAGGTATTTTACTAACATACTCCTAGTTTGGAGTATGAAACCACTCTACAAAGCTTGTTACTTGTTGCTTGTTCACTCTCTCTGTCCCATGCTATGTGTAATGACCCTGACCTGGGTTATGAGGTAACCCTATTTGTTTTGTCTATGTAAGTTGATTAGAAATTTAATATAACCCTCTAAAGTGTTTTTCTATAAGGTAACAAACATGTTTCAAATTTGGTCCTGATTGAATAATGTTTGAGCAATGTTCTCATGTTTTGGTCCAAAATGCAATTTACCCAAGATGAGGGGTTATATTGCAATTTGTCACATTTTGAATGTTATCTAAGTTTTTAGCATCATTATAGAAAGAATGATGCAAAATGGTGTCTTGTGGAAAGAGCCTAAATTCCAAGTTTGAACTTGTTTGAATAATGCTCGTAACTTGTGTACCAAATTTTGGTACAAATTATAATTTACCTAAAATGTAGGGTTGATATGAAAATTACCACCTCTAGAGTGTCCCTAATCCCTCCTAGTATCATTTAGAGTAGAGATAAATAATGAGGTACCATTATTGAATCAATTATGAGTGACAATACTCTTGATGATGAAATGACTAAGAAAGGGGTTGAATATGAAACCCTAACTTGAGTTGTATCAAGTTGAAAAGCTTATATATGAGTGCCTATCGGCCAAGGAGACATAGGAGGAGTCCCATATCATTTATTGGACTATTGTAAAAGCCCATGATGTGCAAAGTACCTCAACGAGTTGAAGTGTATCTGTTTACAACTTCCTTAGAAAATTGTATCGGGTTGTGAATAAAGTGGTGATTTTGTTGATATATTTTATTCAAAGGGATAAGTAATGGACGAAAATTCATCCCTAGATTATCCTCAAGAGTTTTTCATGTCAAGATAAATGTTAATGCATACATGTAAACGTGTCAACCATGCATGGACACGTGGCACCTAGTAGCTCAAATTGATGACACCTCATTTTCACACTTCTTCCTAAACAACAAGTATATATACCCCTTCTTTCACCCCTTAGTGAACTTTTTCGAATCCTACCACCTTCTTGATCTTATATATCGCGCATAGGGTCCTTGTATCATGCAGGAGTGAAGTGGTATCAAGCATAGGGCCTTGGGTATCGTCCATATCAAGATCATATTGGCCAAGTAGGGTGATATCGGCCTAGTGAGGTGATATCAACCATAGTGAAGTGTTTTGATCACAAGTGAGGGGGATATCGGCCAAAAGTGATGGCATATCATGAAAGGGTAGTGAGGTATCGTGAAAAGGTGATAAGGAGCAAGAATGAGCTCAATAATTAACCCTAAGGTGAGGCCGTGATCATCTTCGGCCTTGGATTGAAGCATGATTTTAGGGTTATGATCTTCCTTTCTGTTCTTCTTCACCAATTTCTTATCCATGGTGATTCCTTGTATATGAAGGAGTTGTGAATGATCCTTGGACTTTTTATAAGTCATATTCAACCTTAGGAACGTGGAACTTTGGATCTTGGAGCTTTGAAGTTGTTCTTAAGGTGGGTTATATAACTTGAACTCAACCATGTTATTATGCATCACCTAAATTGCTATACTTAATGACCTACTTTTAGTTCTGAAATTTTCTGAAATAGTTGATGACATTATGAGTTCTAGTAGTTTCTTATACCTTTTTCCATGAACTTTAATAGTTATAAAGAAGGTCTAGAGCTTGAAGAAGATGGTATCACCTTATAAATTGATATTGGGTTCAAGCACACAAGCAAGTACCTCTAACCCGATATGGTGATGCACCTACTTCACTAAAATGATATGGATATGATTTTATACTGTCTTGCATGATATGGTGGTGTAGTATACACCTCTTGCACGATATGAGGTCAAGAAAACACCTCAAAAACAATATTGGGTTAAGCACACACCTATTTGCCCGATATGGTGTGAAGCACACACACACCTCTTTGCCCGATATAGTGTGAAGCACACATACACCTCTAAAGTGATATGGTGAGCAAACACACACCTCTTTTCCCGATATGGTGTGAATTACACACATACTTCTTTGCCCGATATGGTGTGAAACACACATACACCTCTAAAGTGATATGGTGAGCAAGCACACACCTCTTTGTCCGATATGGTGTGAAGCATACACACACCTCTCTGCCCGATATGGTGTGAAGCATACACACACCTCTCTGCCCAATATGGTGTGAAGCAAACATACACCTCTAAAGTGATATGGAAGCAAGCATACACCTCAAACCCGAGATGGTAAGCACACATACACCTCAAGGATGATATGGTAAGCACACATACACCTCATACCCGATATGGTAACCACACATACACCTCTAAAGTGATATGCGTAGCAAGAACACACCTCATACCCGATATGGTGGAAGCACCTCAAAATCCATATGAAGGAAAGCACCTTAGATTCAATGTACTTGATGGAGTAACACATGAAGTGTCTTATATCAAGTCATATATTAAGAGGTATGGAGTTTAATGAATATTGATTAAGTAGGCTAATGAACCTTGAAGGAAAGGTTGAGCCAACTTAATAAAGTATGAAGTAATCAACATCCTAGTAAGGATGAGAGAGAAACTCATACTTTTGTGATAATCATGAAATGAGCATACATTGATACTCCTAATATGTGTGGAGATTGAATTAGGGTTTGATTCTTGATAAATGTACTTGAAAATCCTAGATGGTTTTATAAGAGAAACCTTAACCCTAATGAAGGGTAATGATAAGAGTTGAAATTATAATTGGTTAATAAAGGGGAAACCTTAACCATATTGAAACCATGCTAGTAGCATGAGATAATGAGCATAGCTAAGTATGAGCTATGATGTTACATATAATACAATTTAATGGGCCTTGTGAGCCATGTGATTAGTTGTTTCCTAGTGAGAGGTGACAAGATGTTTAATGGGCCTTGTGAGCCATGTGATTAGTTGTTTCCTAGTGAGAGGTGACAAGATGTTTAATGGGCCTTTTGATCCATGTGATTAGTTGTTTCCTAGTGAGAGGTGACAAGATGTTTAATGGGCCTTGTGAGCCATGAGAATAATTGTTTCCTAGTGAGAGGTAACAAGATGTTTATAAAAGTCTCATGTAAGAAATGATAATGTTCAAATAAACTAGGAAATGGAAACTTAGTAACATAATAATAATAATAATAATAATAATAATAATAATAATAATAAATGGATACAATAATAATAATTAAATCTTAATCATACATGCTTTATGCTTATAGCCAAATAAGGGCTATAGTGTTTTGAATATGCTTAAAGGAAATAAGAGGAATACTTGTATTATATAAAGGATATGAATAAGTATGATGGCTTAGCCAAGGTATAATGTCTAGTAAAGGTGATGTGGTATTCAGTGATGAGATGCACAGGATTGGCATAGTCCAATGCCTGGAATAGATGCATAGGATTGGCATAGTCCATTGCCTGGAATAGTTTCACAGGATTGGTAATAACCCAATACCTGGCTATTAATCACATGATTGGTAGAGTCCAATGTCTGGCTATTAATCACAGGATTGGTAATAACCCAATACCTGACTATTAATCACATGATTGGTAATAACCCAATGCCTGGTTGTTAATCACATGATTGGTAGAGTCCAATACCTGGCTGTTAATCACAGGATTGGTAGAGTCCAATACCTGGCTGTTAATCACAGGATTGGTAATAACCCAATGCCTGGATGTTAATCACATGATTGGTAGAGTCTAATACCTGGTTGTTAATCATAGGATTGATAATAACCCAATGTCTGGATGTTAATCACACGATTGGTAATAACCCAATGCCTGGTTGTTATCAAAGGGTTGGTAATAACCCAATGCCTGGTTGTTATCAAAGGATTGGAAAAGCCAATACATGGTACAGATTATGATGATGTACACTCACATGACTGGTACAATTCAATATCTGGTTAGCATATTGGCTGAGGCCAACAGATAGAAATGAGAATGATTCATGGATGACATACCATGATAATGAGCATCACAGGATAAGCTTGATATGTTGATATAGTATGATGGGTAAATGATATACATGTTCTTCATATTCCTTATAAAGTGAATAAATGATTTATTGATCTATCATTGATAGTTGCAATGCTTTAAAAGATGAGAATATTCTAAACTGCTTATCCTCTGCTTAGTTTAATATTATTTACCAGTGATAATAACATTGTTAGCGGAGAGTTATATCTCTCGCTGGGACAATTGTCTCACTTCGTGGGATCCACCTTTTTAGGTGGACGTGCACGAGGGGGGTTGAGTCCGTACTACAGAATGAGAACAACAGTAGTAAGGACAACAGTGACAACTCAGGTTGAGTGTACTGTCTGTCGTGTCTTGTAGATAGAAGTCCTATGTGTTGTCTCTGTACTCTCAAGTCCTTAGATTTAGTACGTGTTGGTTTTATGAACAATCTGAGATTTTGGCTTGTATGCCTTGAGGTTTGATGTTGCTTTAAGTATATGTTTTGTGAAAGCAACTGTTACATGTTGTCCTCAAGAAGAAATGGTACAATGTATGTACAATATATGATCAATGTGAATATTAGGTTTTGGTTCTTCCTTAAAGAGTTTTCCTAGAAATGGATCTCTTTGCAAAGAAAATGGTTTTAATTTTTAGTGACGTTTGTTAATCTGTTTCTTATGATTATTCCACATAATTAGTAATGATTTGGTTGTCGGTTTGGTGGCGGTCGTTACACTATGTATGTTTTAGTTACACTCAAATTTCCTATTTTGAAACCTTATATTGTGATATAAATTGAAGGTCTAATGATTTTTTTAAAGTGCATTCAACTCTATTCACCCCCCCCCTAGAGAAAATCATCCATCCTAGGATCCAACAATTGGTATCAGAGTGGGTTTTCTCCAAGCATACTTCCTTGAGTAGGAGAACATCAGTGATTACCAAGATGGGAGATACTTCATCAACCTTCTAATCTTTGATGGAAGTAACTTCCTCTATTGGAAGACAAGGCTTCAATTCCACATCCTAGGAATAACTATTGAGCTATGGAAAATGATGGACCATCCATACAAGCTACCAAAGAAAAGGATGGAAGAATGGTATGAATATACCATGAAGAAAGCCATCTCGAATGCAAGAGCAAACAACATCCTCTATGCCACCAAGGCCCCCACTGAGTTCAATTGGATTTCTTTTTGTGAGACAACCTATGAGATATGGAGAAAGATATGTGTCACTTATGAGGGAACAACTCAAGTGAAAGAAAGCAAAGTCTACATGCTCAAAGGTCTTCTTGAGAACTTCAAGATGGGAAAGGAGGAGAAGATAGCCAACATGTACTCAAGGCTCAACGCCATTGTGAATGGTCTTTCTATTTTAGATAATCCTATGAGTAGAGGGGAGATCAACACAAAGATCCTTAGAACTTTTCCCAAGAGGTGGGAATCCAAGGTGACTTCCATTGAAGAAGCAAGGTCTCTTTGTGATATTCACATGGAAAAGCTCATTGGAAATCTATAAGCCCATGAAGTCACACTTGACAAGAGAGAAGAAGTTAAAAGATAAGAGGAGAAAGAGTTAAAGAGAATGAAGAAGGCTGAAATCAAGGCTCAAATTGAAGCTAGTGTAGGTCAAGCCTCTCCATCCTCTCATGTTGAAAAAGATGCCATGTACTCAAAGGGTAGATTTTACAAAGTCAAATCTTCATCCTCCATCTGGTGGCTCAAGTGTGGAAAGAAGGGTCACTTCAAGATAGATTTCCTACAAGGAAAAAAGAGCCATCATCACAAGAGAAGAGAAGAAAAGTAAAAGAAGGAGTGTTACAACCTCAATTTTACATGTGTTTTCATAATTGAAATGTAATAACTTTATGAATATGGACTTGAATTGAGAAGGTTGTATGCTTTGCTTCAAAGGATGGATTTCCTTGCAAATCTCCCTTTTGATAGTAATTTCGTGGTTCCTACTATTATGTTAAACCAATAATAGAAAAATATAAAAGATAATGGATATTAAGTAATATATTTATGAGAAATACATAGAAATATCTAGAAAGTGGCATCGATGGCCACAATTGAATGAATTTCATTTACATATGATTTCTAATGGAAGAAATAGGAAAAGAAGAAAAAGGAAATAAAGGATAAAGAGAAATCCTTGAAAATAAATATTTTAATAAAGAAATAAGTAAGATAATGAGAAATAATGGATATATATGCATCTAGAATGATAATAAGTATCCTTCAAAAAGGATTTCGAAATCTTAGGATTTCTTGGGGTCCAAGGAGTCCCAATGAAGAGGAAGAAAGAGAAAATACAAATAATACAAAAGTCATAATATGTGAATAATGTGCTATATAGATAATGACTTTTGGTGTTACCAAAAAGAGATACTATTTGCTTTAAGGAAGTAAAATTGCATGGCCAATGGATTAAAAGCCAAACACAAAGAAGATAAAAGAGATAAAATTCGGATTCCTTAATAATCAAGGATCGTGGACAAATAAGGAATGATTTAAAAGAGAGAATTTACTCTTAATTAAGGAAAGTAGGTTTCCTAATAAGGAAAGGCCTTGTTTTCTTTGATGGCAAGCATGTTAGGGCATGGATACCGTCCTCTATATAAGTGTTGGACCCTTAGCCTCGAGTCCAAGAGGATCTCGGGCATCCCACCCTTTCATTCTCTTTGTTTTCACTCAAAACCCTAGCATAAGAGAATAGTGCAACCTCTGGAGCAACGAGGGGCCATGAAGGGGTTATGATGGAGGCATGATGCTCCCACAACACCATGGGGAAGATCGATGGTCATCCCTTCACCCTAGCCATGCGCAACTGTAGCAACACAGCTGCAATACTAGCTGCATGTTGTAGGCCCGACAAGCTTGAGCTGGGCATCTTGGCCGCGAGATGGAGGCTCCCCATGTGCACAGGAGTGCGGAGGAGCCAGGGCGGTGGTAGCCGGCAACCTTCGAGCCCTAGGGAGGAGGGGAGACCCCGCGAAGAGCTGCACCCGGCGACAGCAGCATGCGTCGCAAGGTTGAAGACAACCTAAAATGAGTTGGACAAAATTGCCCCTCCAGGTATTGAAGAGACAAGCGGTCGCGTGGGGGTATAAATGTAATTTAGTTATGTTTCCCAATTGGCCAAGTTACGCTGCATGGGATGGTTGACGTGTCAGCCTCTCATTGGTCCAAGTAAGTGAATCTTGCAAAATTCATATTTAATTAATGGTAGCTCGGATTGGTGCCTATAATATATGAAATTTGCTTAGAAAAATATGAGGAATCCATTAAAAATAGTTTTAGAGCCTAATTACTCTTTCAATTCGAAAAGTAGTTAAAGTTGTTAACTTTAATGCATTAATGATTAAGAAACCCTAATATTGATGTTAATAAGAATGAGAAAGGTATAATGGGTGTTTTTAATCAATATTAACCTGTTGATTATAAAAAGGACACATTAGATCCAAAAGGATGATCTTTATGTGTAGTTTGATTAATGTAGGGTTCCAAATACATGAATATGCTTTAATGGGCCTTGAAACCCTAATTTTGGTAATTATGACTCTTAATGGTTAATTGTTCAAATCCATGAATAAAGCTGAGATATGATGATTCTAAGCTATTTTGAGTATAAAAGATTCTAATTGTGGATAAATACCCTTAATTTGGTAATTAGGGTTTTCTATTGGATAAATGTGGAATTAGTGACAAATAGAGTTCATATGTGAATTGGACTATAATGAAATATGAATTGTCAATTCGAAAGAAACCAAAGATGATAATTGTCCTTAATGATTGTGACATAACTTAAAAGGATAAAGATGGTAGTTTTTGTGTAAAAGAGATATATTAGACTTAATTGACATTCTAGTATGCCTATGATGTTGAAATTAGGGTTTGTGGACAAAAAGAGCATTAAACATGATAAAAGCATTATGGAGGCTAAAACCCTAATAAAACCCTAAAGTTGGCCTAGAAATCCTAAGGTGGAATCCAAGTCAATCTTGAGAATCTTATGGAAAAAAGTGACACTTGGATGTTATGCATTAATTTCAGGATATTGTTGATTGCTTGATTGAATGTTCTTGGTTATTCTTTCTTGGACATCAAGTTACTCTGGATCAGGTATGTGGTTACGCTTATGGTTAAATCGCTTTAGTTTCACAACGACTCCCGAATGTTTTATCCGTTGCCTGAAAATAACTGCTTGGATGACTTTTATTTCATGCAACTATAAAGTGACTATGACTATCACCATAAATATGTGTACATAACTAGCTCACATCCTGGTCCTCCTCTGTGGCTTTTCTAATGATGAAAAGGATGACCTAGTACATGGTATACCTATTAGGTAGGACCATCAGGTTATCATGAGTCAGGGATTGGGCTACCAATGGGTAGTGCCATGTGACCTTTTAGCATATCATGAGCTAGTGATTGGGCTACCTATGGGTAGTTCCATGCGAATCCTCGACCCTAGGTATTGATCTACCTATTAGGTAGGATCATGGGGGTCAGTTGGGATCTACCATATGAGGGGTAGCATCCATGTCCACTACAATGACAACACAGAGGTTAGTGTATGTATGGATTGAGTAGTTATGTTTAATGTGTAAAGTTTGCTTGCTAAACAAAAATTGATTGCAATATGTTGTTACAGTTAATTGCACAATTATTGTTTCCCCCACATACTGACATATTCATTTATGTTGACTGGTGTTTTGTTTGTCGGCATTTTAGGTACGAAATGGAAAAAGGACAAATAGTAAATTGATACAATGTGAAGATATGAATTAAAGTATACGGGGGATTAATTAGAATAGACTCCGTTTGTGGATAGTAGTTTAAAAATCTAAGATTTTAAAAAGGTATGCAAAGTTTTATTTTATTCAGTATAGTTTTGGTAGAATTTAGTAATTATTATTGATTATTTGTCAAACCAATGATCTGGAAAATTGGGATAAATGGCTCTGACCTTTTGGTCTTCCTTAATTGGGGGTTACCGGGAGGCGGGGTCGTTACATTTGGTATCAGAGCATTGGTTCCCATTTAATCTCTAGTAATTATTAAATTTTACAAACTCTTAAGAACCCAAGGGAGTTATTAGAGGATTTTTCAATGACGGAGGTGTCTAGAAAAGGATCACAGTCCGGGGGCTGGCAATATTTTCCTCCGCCCCGCTAGTCACTCACGAGGACTCCCGGATGCAGTGTGACTGCCTGGCCAATGTTTGAGGTTCAGACTCAAAACAAGATACCTTTAGGACTCTCTCATCTATTTTTGTCCCTTCTCAACCCTAATTCAATTAAGATTCTAAAGTTTAGGGTTTTCTCTCTCTTCCTCACCCTCTTGAGGATAGGGTACGTATGATAAGGTTAAAGAATCCTCCACCAAATTAATGAAAAACATGTCAACAAGATATCATGGACATAAGATTAATAGTTTAAGCATAGACTAAAGATTAGTTGCATGCTTAAGGTTGTATGACATGTGTTGTCATACCCTCAGGAGAGACCTGATGTTATACCTTCTTGTTAGGAGGATGAATAGAGAGTTGATCTTGGAGGCAGAAACCCCCATTAAAGGTAGAGATCTGGCGCATCCTCTGAGTATGATGCTAACCCTAACCCTAAGTGGTGGTTAGAGAGAGATGGCATGATGAGTTAGATATCATGGTCAACCATGTGCATGAGTTGACCTACTTTTGGTTTTGAATACCTATGAGAAGTATGAGCTATGTGAGGCTCATTGACTTGGCACCTTCTAGGCGACCCAACATGTGAAGGGTCGTGCATGTTAGGATGAAGGATGACCCCTTGATCAATGAGGTTAGTGATGACCATATAGAAACCGTATGGGCTTATATGAGCATGGCAGTGTAAGCACCTAGAGTACGTCATAGTGCTGGTAGTAGGTTAAAACCCAGGATAGAAGGGCATGTTGGATAGCTTATAAGATAAGCATAAAGAGCTATGGATGATCTTGAGCGAACATAGGTTTCACCCATGTAGGGGTATACCTGTGAGCTTGATCCACCTTTTTAGAGAGAGAACCTCTAGTAGTAAGGTTGTTTGTAGGGTTAGCTCTAGAGAGAGAGAGCAAGACCTGAGAAAGAAGGTTGGAAGCTTAGACTCTGGGATATAAGGAACCCTGAGAAGTTGGGTATGTTACAACCTAAGTGGATGTTTGTGGTTGCCTCATGCATGATCCTTGGAGGATTGTGGCATCTGGGTTGCCTTTAGCGGAACCAAACCCTAGAGAAGGAAAGAGACTTCTTGAACCGAGATATGGATGTTGTAGGTGCCTACCTTACCTTCTAGGGATAGGAAGAGGAGTTTCTTAGACCCTTAGGAAGTATAGTTTCATGATGTGAGGCCTCATACCTAGATGTTTGTCCTTGAGGAAGGCTCAACTCTGAGGTGTTGTGGAAGGATAATAGGACGTGCATGATGTACCTTGTATATGCTTGGTTCATTGTTAGAATTTTGAGCATGCAGTGGGATGGCTGTTGCATAAAAGTGAACCTAGGGTTCCTAGACCTAAAGAGGGGAAGAAGTAGTTCCTGGTGCATCTGATGCTCACACGGATGCTTGATTTCTTATGCATGGGAGCATGTCACTCCTCATGTTTAGAGGAAAAGGAAACCCCTTAGACTAAGGTATATTTTTGATGAACCCCTCACATATAGGTTGGTGACATGGGCATGTATGATGATGGTCCAATGTTGAGGAATGAGAATAAGTATGACCTACCATGGAGAGCTAGTAAGGTTTAGTAGGTGGTCTGTTTGTTATCTATGTGCCTTAGTAGCTTGATAGGAATAATCATGCTTGTGATGACACCCGCCATCATTTAAGATAACAAGTGTCATTAACAATAATAAAACATGCGGAAGCGATCGTTAGTAGTGGATTACTAAAAATCACTAAAAATTAAAACCATTTATCAAGAGATCCATTCATAGGAAAACTCTTTCATTTAGAACCAAAGTAAAACATTACATCCTGGTTCATATATATACATATCATGCCTCTTTGCACAAAATCTCAGATCGGAGAATCAAAACACTAACTCCTAGGACTCGAGAGTACAGAGACGACTCATAGGACTATCTACACAAAACCAGACAGCCAATGTCTCCACCTGTTGGATCACTGCTGTCCCTATGACTGCTACTGCTGTTGCTCACCCACTGAAAGGTTTCTTCCTCTTCTTCGGCGATTACCTAAAAATTTAATCCCACGGGGGTGAGACAATTATAAAAATTGTCCCAGCGAGAGATATAACTCTCCGCCAGAAACATTGTTATTGCTGATAATAGAATAACACTGAGCAGTAGAATTTAATTTACTCAACAACACGTAAATCATTGAATAAGATATGCAGAGCAGTATTCTCTATGCAATCATTTCAATTATAACTTGATTAAGCAGCAAGTCATTCATTTAAGAAGGAATATGAAGAACATGTATATCATTTATCCAACTATGATATAATAGACCATGTATCATCAACCATTGATTCTCGCAATTCAACCCTAAGCAAATATGCTACACGGCTGATTACGTTTTACAATCATTCTTATGCCCTGAGGAGATGAGGTATACCACTCATACTCCAACTGACCACGGTTATGTAAAGCATCGGTACCACACATAGGTCAATGGAAGAGCCGTATTCCCATGACCTCAACTATCTCGGTCAGTACGAGATAACATGCAGGACATCTTGTGTCTCTGCTAGATAGCTTTCCAGGGTATACTGGCAACATCGCTATTAGAGTTATAGCCCATAGCATATACTCTCTTTAGGATATGGCCCGTAGCCAATGCCCGGTATTATTTTGTGGAGTCATGGCCCGTAGCCATGCTCTTATTGGGGTATGGTCCGTAACCAATCCCGTTCATAGGACATAGCCCGTAGCAATGCCTATGGGGCATAAGGATATAATTGCCCAATTACCCCCACATATTCAAAAATATGCGTTCCGAGTAAACTCGTTTCACCATTCAGCTAATTCTGACGCTGATGGATCTGTGATCAGGGCAACTACATTATATGGTATCACTTGATTAATTAAGTACATTATCATATTCTTTTAGCATCAGCCAAGTTTCCAAACATAACTTAATAAGACAAATGCTATAAAGAAAACATGTACTATTTCCATTAATCACTTCTCAGTCTTTATAAGACATGGGGATCTCAGTCCCTCATTTCAATACTGGGAATTTTCATTCCTTTGCAACTCAATGTCATAATCATATGGTTCTGGGTATTCAAACCCTTAGCTCATCATTGAGCATTATTACCACTTTTTCAGGTAATTATCACCTTCAGGTCACCTGACCAAGGTAAATATGATGCTTATTACATAAACATCTTCTCATGGCACTTAAGGCCCATTACTTCTCTTATTACCTCATACTAGGCAATAAGATATAGCATGGCACATAAGGCCCAATAAACAATGTCAATACATAAAATGTCATAGCTCATACCTGGCTATGTTCATCATCACATCATACCTGCATGGTTAGTACAGATGATAATACATCAATTTCATATCAGCACCATGCAAAACAATATATAACATCATTATTCAAGGGTAACACCACTATTCCCTTACCAGGGTTAGGGTTTCCCATTTCTCATTAATTCAGACCCTCTTGAGTTAACCAACTTTATCTTGTATTAAGGTATTTCCCCTCTTAATACATTCCATCACAGAATACTCACCCTTAGCATATAATGCATAGGCCACACATTAGAATCGTCCACCTATCTCACATGATATGGACTTATCTTAGTTTAAGGCATAACTTTATTATAAAGTTGCCTATAAACAATCGCAATGATACATCCTCAACTAGGGTTTCACAAGGATACACCCTCAACCAGGGTTCACAATGATACACCCTCCACTAGGGTTTCATAAGGTTACACCCTCAACCAGGGTTCACAATGATACACCCTCCACTAGGGTTTCACAAGGATACACCCTCAACTAGGGTTTACTAACATCCTAATTAGTGATTTCACATGTAGACAACCTCTTATTAAGGTTATACATTGAATCGGCCTCAATTAGGGTTTACATCATGTATTGGGTCCATGCATTTGTTATGCATTAATGACTAGTACCATTAAATGTATCTCCCACCTAATCACGTTAGGTTTTCAAAAAGGTTTGATCAATTAGACCTTCAATAACATGAGGTATCCAATTGAATTAACCAAATTGAACCACACTCAATTCTAATCAATGGAACTTCAATCAATTGGATCATAAACTCAATCATCATTTGAATCATGGCTCACCCCTCAATTGGGACTTCAATTATGGTCTGATCTCAATGGGATTAGGGTTTATAAACACCAATTAGAGCTTTGAAGTTGATCATCAATCATGCTACTAATTGTGTTTCAATTGATTGCATTGGACCTTCAACCATTGAATTCATGGAACCAATCATCAATTGGACCTATGCTCATACTTACATTGAGTTTAATAGGTCAACCTTCAACTAATTTGACCCTCAATTGACCCTCAATTGGTCATCAATTAGGGCTTGATTCAATTGAATTAGGGTTTAGAATTGATGATCCTTCAACACTCATCAATGCAAGATTGGTTACTTTGAAACTATTGAACCATTATCCAAATTGGGTATGACCTGACCCCAAACGGTCTTGAGGTCGTTTGGATGACCTCCAAACGGTCTTGAGACCATTTGCCCAAGATTTCATCAAAATCTAATGTGATTTGATAGGGGTTGAACCTTGATTGAGTCTCAATTCAGTATTTTTGATTAATTCAATAACCCATTGCAATTGGGCCCTCAATTGATCAAATTACCTTAACCCTAGACCTCCAAACGGTCTTGGGTTGTCACCAAACGGTCTTGAGACCGTTTGGTTGATCCCCAAATGGTCTTGAGACCATTTGGGTCAATCAACCCAAAAACACTAAGTTATTCATTGAGATTTCAGTACTGATTTCAATTAGGGTTTTACCCTAGTAATCATCCTTCAACTCTTAGCTCGTTTGGAATTAGTCCATAAAATTTGGTGAGTTGTTAATCAACATTTTTTAACAGTAATCTCATACGGTCCACGCTTGGTCAACGTTCTTACACGGTCTTGAGACCGTTTGCCCAAAAAGGGCGATTTCAACAGATTGGAAATCAGGAGTAAATTCAATTAAAGTTGTTGATAAAAAAGGCCATATCTCACGATTCCTTTGGAGTTATCATCTCAAATTTTGTGGGTGATTAGCCTACATAATTATGAACAGAAATCTTATACGGTCCATGCTCGGTCAACGCGGCTAAACGGTCTTGAAGACCGTTTTCCCTTACACGGTCTTGAGACCGTTTGCTCACCAAACGGTTTTGCAAACCGTGTGAGCACTTGGTGGAGACCGTTTAGTAAAGTGAAAAGTAGTGGATTAACTTTGGAAATAACGTATTCATCTCCTAGCTCAAGAACAGCAAGGATTTCTCACGGATTTGCTTGCAAGGTAGCAAAGGAAGGTAGAGAAGAAGAAGAACTATCATCTAAAAGCATAAACGAGATGTATATAACAAAACATAGGTTTAGAGTTATAAAACCCGCCTAAAGCTTGCTCCTTGAGCTCCAGGCTTTCGAGCTCCAAGATTTTAATGGCGTCCTTGAGTTTCCACAGGTCGGCCAAGGTGATCCTTCCAAGGAAAGTCGAGAAGAGATGGCTAGAAAGGTAGAGCTATGTGAGCTAGCCATCAATTTGACCTTGAATTCGAGTTCTAACCATGAACTTAAGCAAAAGGGAGGATTCAAACCTACCTTGCCCTCCTTGGTCATCCTCCTGAGCTCCACAGCTCCTCTTTAGTTGGTTTGGGTGAATAGAACAGTGAAAGAAATGAAGGGAGGGTTTCCTTGCTAAGTGAAATAGAGAGCTTATATACTTGGGATGAGGTTTCAACATAAGCTCATAAGTTCTCCATATTTTCAACTAAGTCCCTCCATCCTTCTATGCTCGTCCCTTCATATTAATTATAAGGACAAACCTTCTTCTAAGGTCAAGAAATGAAGGCAAAGAAGATCAACCTATAACTTAAGCATACACATAAAAGGCTATTGTACATACACCTTGATTATTCAATCACAAAGGTGTTTTTCATTATATGATTATTAAATTAAAGTGACCTCTTCATCATTTATTCTCTAAATGATGACAAGAGTCTTAATAAATACTTTTGATGGTGTAAATTACAAGTTGCACCCCTCAAATTGGGTAAATTGCACTTTACCCCAATTTAGGGTTTTCAAGCACATGGATTGCTTCCACAACTGCACCTTGGTGCCCAAGCTTGGGAAATCCCTCAAACTTCATCATTCTCATGATGTCTCCACATCAGAGGAACATCTCAACATGTGCAAATTGCAAGTTAACCCTTCTAACTGGGTAATTTGCACATAGGTCCCTGTATTACAAAACAATGCTACAACTTTATATAAAAAGGAGCAAAAACTGAAATATATGTTTCTGAGAAACTTAATTACATGCCCAAAGTTAATCACAAGGATTTAATTACATATTTCGGCAAAACACCTAGCGTTAACTCATAACCCAGGTCAGGGATGTTACAAATTATCCACCCCTTACAAGGATTTCGTCCCCGAAATCGATACGACATATTAAGAGAAAAGGGCATGATACTTCCTTCTCATCTCATCCTCTAGTTCCCAAGTGGCTTCTTCAACACCACGGTGATTCCAAAAGACTTTCACAAGACTTATATCTTTCTTCTTTAACTTTTTAATTCTGTTATCAAGGATTGACACTTGTCCCTCCTCATAAGATACATCATCATTCAATTCTACCTCCATAGGTTGTAGAATTGACTCAGTGTCTGGGTGACATTTCTTCAGCATAGAAATGTGAAACACAGGGTGTAATCTCTGTAACTCTGGTGGCAGCTCTAGTCTATATGCTACCTTCCCAATCCGTTCAATGATTGGATAAGGCCCCATATATCTAGGAGCTAACTTCCCTTTCCTTCCGAAACGAAGGACTCCTTTCCAAGGCGAGACTTTGAGATACACTTTGTCGCCAACTTGGAACTCTAAGGGTCTACGCCGCTTGTCAGCATAAGATTTCTGCCTATCTTGTGCAGTCTTAATCTTTTGTTGTATTACTTTAATCTTTTCTATGGTCTGCTGTACAAGATCAGGACCTAACAACTGACGCTCACCATTCTCAAACCAACACAAAGGTGATCTACAACGTCTACCATATAAGGCTTCATATGGTGCCATATCAATACTATGTTGATAGCTATTGTTATAGGCAAACTCTATCAAGCTTAGGTGTAGATCCCAACTCCCGGTAAACTGGAGAACACATGCTCTCAAAAGGTCTTCTAAAGTCTGTATGGTCCTTTCTGACTGTCCATCAGTCTGTGGATGAAAGGTCGTACTAAACCTTAGCTTGGTGCCTAAGGCTCTGTGTAACTGTTCCCAAAAACGACTTGTAAACTGAGGACCTCGGTCAGAAACTATTGTGACAGGAACTCCGTGCAAACGCACTATCTCTTGAACATATAATTCTGATAACCTTTCAGCAGAATAGGTTGTTTTGACAGGTAAGAAATGTGCTGTCTTAGTCAAACTATCAACAACTACCCAAATGGAATCATGTCCTTTGCTTGTCCTAGGTAGGCTAACAACAAAGTCCATGGTCACATGGTCCCACTTCCACTGTGGTATGGGTAAAGGTTGCATTGTTCCTGCAGGCTTCTGGTGTTCAGCTTTAACTTACTGACACACAGGACACCTCAGAACAAACTCTGCAACATCCTTCTTCATTCCAGGCCACCAATATAGATCTTTCAAATTCCGATACATCTTGGTGCTCCCTGGATGCATAGCATACATGGAAGAATGAGCTTCTTCCAGGACTAACTCCCTCAAGTTATCCACATCCGGCACTATCATCCTTCCATTATAACAGGCAACTTGGTCATCTGAGTCATGGAAACCATCTCGCTTCTCATTTCCATACTCAGATCTAATCTGCTGAACTGCAGCATCACCTAGCTGTGCTTCCTTAATCTGCTCTCTTAGGGTAGGTTTAATATGCATCTCAGCTAACAACCCGGCTAACAATGACACCTTCAACTGTACATTGTCTTGCCTTAAAGAGATAAGCATATCTCTCCTAGAGCATACTAAAGAGTTTAGTTGTGCTCTATTCATGGTTGATGTTGCTGATTTCCTACTCAAGGCATATGCAACAACATTGGCCTTGCCGGAATGGTAATCAATTGTACAATCGTAGTCCTTGATTAACTCCATCCAACGGCGTTGCCTCATGTTAAGCTCGTGCTGAGAGAAGATATACTTAAGGTTCTTGTGGTCTGTGAAAATCTGGAATGTTTCTCCGTAGAGATAATGTCTCCAGATTTTCAAGACATGAACCACGGCAGCTAACTCCAGATCGTGTGTCGGATAATTCTCCTTGTATTTCTTAAGCTGTCGGGAAGCAAAAGAAATCACTTGTTTATCCTGCATCAACACACATCCTAGTCCATTCTTGGAAGCATCACAGAAGACTACATATCATTTTCCTTGTTCAGGTAGCACAAGCACAGGTGCACTTGTCAACCTCTCCTTCAACAACTGGAAAGATTGTTGACACTTATCACTCCAAGAAAAAGGAACATCTTT
The DNA here is from genome assembly GCA_963693085.1 of Alisma plantago-aquatica. Taxonomy (NCBI): domain Eukaryota; kingdom Viridiplantae; phylum Streptophyta; class Magnoliopsida; order Alismatales; family Alismataceae; genus Alisma; species Alisma plantago-aquatica. The sequence continues at coordinate 1,431,154,071 of OY856409.1, forward strand.
CCGGTTCAACTTGGTCAAAGGTAAGGCTATAGAACTAAAGTTCTTAATGAACCTTCTCTAGTAGCCAGCTAACCCCAAGAAACTTCGAATCTCCGTCGGTGTCTTCGGTTGTTCCCATTATAGAACAGATTCTACCTTTGTAGGGTCAACATGAATTCCCGAGGCAGATATCACATGTCCAAGAAAAGATACCTCCGACAGCCAGAACTCACACTTGCTAAACTTAGCATACAACTTGTGTTCTCTTAGCAAGGTCAAAGCTTGGCGAAGATGCCGCTCATGCTGCTGAGCATCCTTACTATAGATCAGAATGTCATCTATGAAGACGACAACACACTGATCAAGGAAAGGTCGAAAAACTCTATTCATGAGTTCCATAAATGCAGCTGGTGCATTGGTTAGTCCAAACGACATAACCGTGAACTCATAGTGACCATACCTTGTCCTAAAGGCAGACTTGGATATGTCACTATCCTTAATACGAAGTTGATGATATCCAGACCTCAAGTCTATCTTGTAAAAGATGGTTGCACCACGCAACTAGTCAAAGAGATCATCAATCCTCGGCAGAGGGTACTTATTCTTTATTGTTACTTTATTGAGTTGTCTGTAGTTGATGCACAACCGCATTGACCCATCTTTCTTGTTAACAAACAAGACCAGAGCACCCCAAGGTGAAGTGCTTGGTCGGATAAAACCCTTCTCAAGTAACTCTTGAAGCTGTTTCTTGAGTTCTGCCATCTCGGTAGGCGCCATCCTATACGGAGTCTGGGCTATGGGTTTCGTATCTGGGATCAGATTGATTTTAAAATCAATCTCCCAAAGTGGTGGTATACTAGTAAGTTCTTCAGGAAACACATCCTCGAATTCCCTGACTATGGGAACTTCAGCAGGATTGGAACTTTCCTTAGTAACATCTACCACATGGGCCAAGAATGCATAACATCCTTGCCTCAACAGCTTGTCAGCAACCATAGCTGACACAAGACAGGTGGGCAGAATCTTTCTTTCTCCTTGAAAGATCCATGTGTTGCTTTCATCAGCAAACATAGCCAACTTGGATTCACAATCCAAGACAACTCTATACCTCTCTAAGGTATCCATCCCGAGTATTATATCAAATCCTTGCATATTAAGTGGTATAAGATCCACTTGAATGCGATGGTCGGAAAAGAAAAGGATGTAGGGAGAGCATACCTCCTGCAAAACGGCAGACCCACTCAACAGAGTTTCCAACAACAAACTAACAGTCATATTGCAGTTACGAATCACTCTTCGAGTGATGAAAGAGTGTGTAGCACCCGGATCAATCAGAACAGATACTACATAGGAGGTAGACATATCAGAATATAAAAGTTTCATCTGACCTGCCACTACCCGTGGATTGACCACTGCTTCAGGTGGGTTCATAGCATAGAACCTCGCTATCGCCTGGTGTTGAGGTGGTGTTGATGATCCAGCTTGAGATGCTTGTCCACGTCCTCGAGCTGCTCCTTGATATTGTCTATTCTGAGATCCTTGTTGATTCTGTCTCGGAGGCTGTGTCACACTGACAGGCCTAGAATGGCAATCCTTCATCAAGTGTCCCACCTTACCACAGTTGTAGCATCTCCTCTCCTGTTGTTGTGGTCGGGGTGGTCCAGTAACTGACATTGATGCAGAACTGTGAGTCCCTTGAAGCGGTTGAATCCGTCCTCTACCTCTGCTTGGTGACCATTGAGTTTGAGAACTCGATCTGGGTGGTGGTGGGTTAGGTGCAGAGAATCTAGGTTTCTTAAAATCCCTAGATGAAGAACCTCGGAACTGTGGATATCTTTTCTGGGTTTGCCTCTTCTCAACCACAGATCTCTCTATCCTTTGAACTGACTCAACGAAGGTAGAGAATCTCTCTTGGTTTTCTAAGGCAGACACAGGGGTTGACATATCAGCATTCAAACCCTTCTCGAATCTCCTGATTCTTTCCTCATTTGTGGCAGCCATGTGCGGACAGAACTGCAACAATTCCATGAACTTAGCTTCATACTCGCTAATGTTCATCATACCCTGCCTTAGTTTCTCAAACTGAGAGATCTTCTCATCTAGGAAGGTCTTTGGAAAATATCTATTGATAAATTCCCGACGAAACTCTTCCCATGAGAACTCTATTTCAGGTCTCTTCTGCTCTTCCATGTTCCACCAGTGACCAGCACTGCCTTTGAGAAGATAGATAGCATGTCTAACCTTCTCAGTTCCGGGATAATAAGAATCATGAAAGCCTTCTCCAACTCTATCAACCATAGGTCAGCATCTGCGGGGTCGGCAGTCCCAAAGTACTCGGTAGCTCCGACACGACGAAGTCGTTCGAACGTCTTACCGATACCTTGTGCTTCAGGCTGGACAGGTGCCCTAGGTGTAGGCATGGGCATCCTGTCAATTATGTGTGTCATGGCAGTCATGAACTGCCCGAACATTGTCTGTACAGCTGGGTTACCCATGTCGGCTGGGTCAAACTGGGGTGGCTCTCTTGGTGACTCAGGTGCAGGCTGTTCTATTCTTGGAACCCTTGCACCGCCTTGAGGTGCACTAGCACTACTCTCAGCCACGTACTCATCATGAGGCTCAGCCATTCTTATGTATCTTCTTCTCCTGAGTAGTAGAAGATTCTATTAGATAGGGAAAGAGTACTAAAGATAGATTCGACATCCTAAGTCCTATGCCTCTGTAGACTCAACTGACCTAGAGCTCTGATACCACTAATTGTGGGCTCTGATCTCCAAACCATGATATAAACACGATTCAAACTTAGCGGAAGCGATTCGATTAACAGAGGAAGACAAAAATCATGGAAAATTAAAACTTTTCGAAACAAGAGCTTGAATCCATAAAAGCTTCTTTCATAACAAGAGATAAACTATTTACATCTCATGATAATTACTTCTTGAGTAATTATATACATCAAGATACAAAATCTCAAGAATTCATAACAAAAGACTCCAAGACCTGAGAGTACAGAGGACACATAGGACTGACTCTAACTACACCACATGGCAGGCTAAATCTCCACCTGAGATTTACTGCTGCTCCTGGTGCTGCTGCTGCTGGGACTGGTCACCTGTAGACCGGTTCCTCCGTCTCCGACGTCCACCTAAAAAGTTGAAGTCTACGGGGTGAGACAATTTTACATAATTGTCCCAGCGAGAGTTATAACTCTCCGCCAGAAGCTTTATTATAACATCAAAGAATATCTTAAGTAGTAAAGCTTTCAAAGTATTCAATAGCAGTTGCAGCTATAAACAAACGCTCAACATTTATGAGACATGAAGAATATAAGCACTATTACAGTGTATCATCAATCAACTAACTCGTAGTTATCTCTAACAGGTATACTACGTGGTTGATTATGTTTTACAAACAATATTATGCCATGTGGAGATGAGGCATACCACTCATACTCCAACTGATCGCTAAGAAGTCACATCAGTATCATACATAGGTCATTAAGAGAGCCGGATTCTCATGACCTTCACCTTCCTCAGTCATTAAGAGGATCACTTGTAGGACATCTTGTGTCTCTACTATTATAGCTCACCAGGGTAAACTGGTCCTTCGCTATTTTAGAGTTACAGTGGCGTTCTGTACTCTCTTCGTCATCAGGAGATTTCATGTTTATCTCCACTGATACGGATATCTATGTTTTCTTCGTCATCAGGAGGTTTCATGTTTACCTACTACTGATACGGTATGGGATTTGTAGTGAAGGATTGACGGATTACATATCTACATCAAATTCCTACACTAGGATGTAAGGTTCTACACATCCATATACCCCACATACTCAATAGTATGTGATCCAGGAGTTCCCTTAGGAAAACTTGTTTCACCATCATTTGATCTCTGACAATGATGGGTCTATGATCAGGGCTCTACATTATACTCGATTAGTTAGGTACATTCAGTATTCATTTAGCATCACACATTGTTCTTCAAACAATAACAGTAGCATAACAGATATAAAAGGAGAATACTAAATGTAACAAGCCTAACTCACATCAAACATCATTTCTCATTATACTCATCACAAGTCATCTCTAAATCATGACCTTGATGGTATTCATGGCTCTCACAGCCCATTATTATCATAGAATGTCACTGACAAGGCATCAAGATACTTTACTTATTCATAAAGCTTTCAATATGCCTTTGATGAATATAGTATCATCATCCATACCTGGATATGATTACCTCCATATCAGAACCTGCATGGTTAATTCAACTAATAAAGGTAATTCAAAACAATGATTATACTTTCCACTCTTGTCATAAGAGCTAAGTTCTTTGATTCTTATCAAATAGAGTTTAATACTCATATAACATGTCATCACCTTTGAATTAGGGTTTACTATTCACATCATATGTCATTACCCTTGAATTAGGGTTTACTATTCACATCACATGTCATTACCCTTGAATTAGGGTTTACTATTCACATCACATGTCATTACCCTTGAATTAGGGTTTACTATTCACATCATATGTCATTACCCTTGAATTAGGGTTTACTATTCACATCACATGTCATTACCCTTGAATTAGGATTTACTATTCACATCATATGTCCTTACCCTTAAATTAGGGTTTACTATTCACATCACATGTCATTACCCTTGAGTTAGGGTTTCCATGATCTCACATAGGTGGATCATACCTTAATCATGCACATTCATGTGTATTGAAGGTTCTTTACTTGAGTTTCCACCCAAAAAGGGTACTTTCTCTCTATTAAGGTACTTTCTCTCTCCTCATACTAGTAGATGGTGATAACATCACTCTAGATCAGGTTGGGTTAAGTCCTCATGGGCTAACATAAGCCAAAACATCACTATCATGTGATTAGGGTTTGATTTGAACAAGGTAATACTCAATTGAACCCATCAAGGTACTTTGGTAATTCACCCCATTGATCACCATCATGGTTCAATTCATTAGTCACTTAATCCCTTAATATCCTAGGTTATCATTAGGGTTTAGATTAGAGCATCATTGAACCATTTACACCTTCAATTGATTAAGTGAAATCAACCTTTGAAAACCTCAAACGGTTTCAACCTTCAACCTCCAAACGGTTTGAGACCGTTTGGATGAGTTGATCATTTGCTAGGGTTGACTCCAAGACCGTGTGACCTTCAAGGTCGTTTACCCAAACCGTGTGAGGGTGTAGACCGTTTAACAAGTTTGACTTCAAGACCGAGAGGGCTTACACGGTTTGAGACCGTTTGGTGTCTCTCGATCTTGAGATCGTTTGAGTCCAAACGGTCTTGAGACCGTTTGGCCCCAAACGGTCTTGAGACCGTGAGGCCTCACACGGTCTTAAGACTGTGTGACCTGAAACGGTCTTGAGACCGTGAGGTATCAAATGGTCTTGAGACCGTGTGACCTCAAACGGTCTTGAGACCGTTTGGTCCACTTGGTCTCAAAACGTTTGGACCTCCAACATGGTTCAATGATTTCAATCATTTATGATTATCAATGTTGAAGCATCCAAATGGTCAAAGACATGGTAACCACTTATAGATTGAGTTAATTAGGGTTATGCTTAACCAATTTTTCACTCAATTGACCCTCAATTGTTATCCAATTAGGATTGAAGTTGGTTCAATTAAGGTCCATCAACATTCAACCATCAACACTCAACAATGTGAATCAACACAAGGTTGAACCCTTCAATTGAGCTCCAATTGGGCCCAAACTTGGCCCAAACGGTCTTGAGATCATGTGGATGAACTCCACATGGTCTTGAGACCGTTTGCCCAAGATTTCATCAAAATCTAATGTGATTTGATAGGGGTTGAACCTTGATTGAGTCTCAATTCAGTATTTTTGATTAATTCAATAACCCATTGCAATTGGGCCCTCAATTGATCAAATTACCTTAACCCTAGACCTCCAAACAGTCTTGGGTTGTCACCACACGGTCTTGAGACCGTTTGGTTGATCCCCAAATGGTCTTGAGACCATTTGGGTCAATCAACCCAAAAACACTAAGTTATTCATTGAGATTTCAGTACTGATTTCAATTAGGGTTTTACCCTAGTAATCATCCTTCAACTCTTAGCTCGTTTGGAATTAGTCCATAAAATTTGGTGAGTTGTTAATCAACATTTTTTAACAGTAATCTCATACGGTCCACGCTTGGTCAACGTTCTTACACGGTCTTGAGACCGTTTGCCCAAAAAGGGCGATTTCAACAGATTGGAAATCAGGAGTAAATTCAATTAAAGTTGTTGATTAAAAAGGCCATATCTCACGATTCCTTTGGAGTTATCATATCAAATTTGTGGGTGATTAGCCTACATAATTATGAACAGAAATCTTATATGGTCCACGCTCGGTCAACGCGGCTAAATGGTCTTGAAGACCGTTTGCCCTTACACGGTCTTGAGACCGTTTGCTCACCAAACGGTTTTGCAAACCGTGTGAGCACTTGGTGGAGACCGTTTTGTAAAGTGAAAAGTAGTGGATTAACTTTGGAAATAACTTCTTCATCTCCTAGATCAAGAACATCAAGGATTTCTCACGGATTTGCTTGCAAGGTAGCAAAGGAAGGTAGAGAAGAAGAAGAACTATCATCTAAAAGCATAAACGAGTTGTATATAACAAAACATAGGTTTAGAGTTATAAAACCCGCCTAAAGCTTGCTCCTTGAGCTCCAGGCTTTCGAGATACAAGCTTTTAATGGCGTCCTTGAGTTTCCATAGGTCAGCCAAGGTGATCCTTCCAAGGAAAGTCGAGAAGAGATGGCTAGAAAGGTAGAGCTATGTGAGCTAGCCATCAATTTGACCTTGAATTCGAGTTCTAACTATGAACTTAAGCAAAAGGGAGGATTCAAACCTACCTTTCCCTCCTTGGTCGTCCTCCTGAGCTCCACAACTCCTCTTTAGTCAGTTTGGGTGAATAGAACAGTGAAAGGAACGAAGGGAGGGTTTCCTTGCTAAGTGAAATAGAGAGCTTATATACTTGGGATGAGGTTTCAACATAAGCTCATAAGTTCTCCATATTTTCAACTAAGTCCCTCCATCCTTCTATGATCGTCCCTTCATATTAATTATAAGGACAAACCTTCTTCTAAGGTCAAGAAATGAAGGCAAAGAAGATCAACCTATAACTTAAGCATACACATAAAAGGCTATTGTACATACACCTTGATTATTCAATCACAAAGGTGTTTTTCATTATATGATTATTCAATTAAAATGACCTCTTCATAATTTCTTCTCTAAATGATGACAAGATTCTTAATAAATACTTTTGATGGTGTAAATTACAAGTTGCACCCCTCAAATTGGGTAAATTGCACTTTACCCCAATTTAGGGTTTTCAAGCACAGGAATTGCTTCCACAGCTGCACCTTGGTGCCCAAGCTTGGGAAATCCCTCAAACTTCATCATTCTCATGATGTCTCCACATCAGAGGAACATCTCAACATGTGCAAATTTCAATTTAACCCTTCTAACTGGGTAATTTGCACATAGGTCCATGTATTACAAAACAATGCTACAACTTTATATAAAAAGGAGCAAAAACTAAAATATATGTTTCTGAGAAACTTAATTACATGCCCAAAGTTAATCACAAGGATTTAATTACATATTTAGGCAAAAAACCTAGTCTTAACTCATAACCCAGGTCAGGGATGTTACAAATTATCCACCCCTTACAAGGATTTCGTCCCCGAAATCGATACGACATATTAAGAGAAAAGGGCAGGAAACTTCCTTCTCATCTCATCCTCTAGTTCCCAAGTGGCTTCTTCAACACCACAATGATTCCAGAGGACTTTCACAAGACTTATATCTTTCTTCTTTAACTTTTTAATTCTGTTATCAAGGATTGACACTGGTCCCTCCTCATAAGATACATCTTCATTCAATTCTACCTCCATAGGTTGTAGAATTGACTCAGTGTCTGGGTGACATTTCTTCAGCATAGAAATGTGAAACACAGGGTGTAACCTCTGTAACTCTGGTGGCAGCTCTAGTCTATATGCTACCTTCCCAATCCGTTCAATGATTGGATAAGGCCCCATATATCTAGGAGCTAACTTCCCTTTCCTTCCGAAACGAAGGACTCCTTTCCAAGGCGAGACTTTGAGATACACTTTGTCTCCAACCTGGAACTCTAAGGGTCTACGCCGCTTGTCAGCATAAGATTTCTGCCTATCTTGTGCAGTCTTAATCTTTTGTTGTATTACTTTAATCTTTTTTGTGGTCTGCTGCACAAGATCAGGACCTAACAACTGACGCTCACCATTCTCAAACCAACACAAAGGTGATCTACAACGTCTACCATATAAGGCTTCATATGGTGCCATATCAATACTATGTTGATAGCTATTGTTATAGGAAAACTCTATCAAGCTTAGGTGTAGATCCCAACTCCCGATAAACTGGAGAACACATGCTCTCAAAAGGTCTTCTAAAGTCTGTATGGTCCTTTCTGACTGTCCATCAGTTTGTGGATGAAAGGTCGTACTAAACCTTAGCTTGGTGCCTAAGGCTCTGTATAATTGTTCCCAAAAATGACTTGTAAACTGAGGACCTCGGTCAGAAACTATTGTGACAGGAACTCCGTGCAAACGCACTATCTCTTGAACATATAATTCTGATAACCTTTCAGCAGAATAGGTTGTTTTGACAGGTAAGAAATGTGTTGTCTTAGTCAACCTATCAGCAACTACCCAAATGGAATCATGTCCTTTGCTTGTCCTGGGTAGGCCAACAACAAAGTCCATGGTCACATGGTCCCACTTCCACTGTGGTATGGGTAAAGGTTGCATTGTTCCTGCAGGCTTCTGGTGTTCAGCTTTAACTTGCTGACACACAGGACACCTCAGAACAAACTCTGCAACATCCTTCTTCATTCCAGGCCACCAATACAGATCTTTCAAATTCCAATACATCTTGGTGCTCCCTGGATGCATAGCATACATGGAAGAATGAGCTTCTTCCAGGACTAACTCCCTCAAGTTATCCACATCTGGCATTATCATCCTTCCATTATAAAAGGCTACTTGGTCATCTGAGTCATGGAAACCATCTCGCTTCTCATTTCCATACTCAGATCTAATCTGCTGAACTGCAGCATCACCTAGCTGTGCTTCCTTAATCCGCTCTCTTAGGGTAGGTTTAATATGCATCTCAGCTAACAACCCGACTAACATTGACACCTTCAACTGTACATTGTCTTTCCTTAAAGAGATAAGCATATCTCTCCTAGAGCATACTAAAGAGTTTAGTTGTGCTCTATTCATGGTTGATGTTGCTGATTTCCTACTCAAGGCATCTGCAACAACATTGGCCTTGCCCGGATGGTAATCAATTGTACAATCGTAGTCCTTGATTAACTCCATCCAACGGCGTTGCCTCATGTTAAGCTCGTGCTGAGAGAAGATATACTTAAGGTTCTTGTGGTCTGTGAAAATCTGGAATGTTTCTCCGTAGAGATAATGTCTCCAGATTTTCAAGACATGAACCACGGCAGCTAACTCCAGACCGTGTGTCGGATAATTCTCCTCGTATTTCTTAAGCTGTCGGGAAGCAAAAGAAATGACTTGTTTATCCTGCATCAACACATATCCTAGTCCATTCTTGGAAGCATCACAGAAGACTACATATCATTTTCCTTGTTCAGGTAGCACAAGCACAGGTGCACTTGTCGACCTCTCCTTCAACAACTGGAAAGATTGTTGACACTTATCACTCCAAGAAAAATGAACATCTTTCCGGGTCAACTTGGTCAAAGGTAAGGCTATAGAACTAAAGTTCTTAATGAACCTTATATGGTAGCCAGCTAACCCCAAGAAACTTCGAATCTCCGTCGGTGTCTTCAGTTGTTCCCATTGTAGAACAGATTCTACCTTTGTAGGGTCAACACGAATTCCCGAGGCAGATATCACATGTCCAAGAAAAGATACCTCCGGCAGCCAGATCTCACACTTGCTAAACTTAGCATACAGCTTGTGTTCTCTTAGCAAGGTCAAAGCTTGGCGAAGATGCCGCTCATGCTGCTGAGCATCCTTACTATAGATCAGAATTTCATCTATGAAGACAACAACACACTGATCAAGGAAAGGTAAAAAAACTCTATTCATGAGTTCCATAAATGCAGCTGGTGCATTGGTTAGTCCAAACGACATAACCGTGAACTCATAGTGACCATACCTTGTCCTAAAGGTAGACTTGGATATGTCACTATCCTTAATACGAAGTTGATGATATCCAGACCTCAAGTCTATCTTGGAAAAGACAGTTGCACCACGCAACTGGTCAAAGAGATAATCAATCCTCGGCAGAGGGTACTTATTCTTTATTGTTACTTTATTGAGTTGTCTGTAGTCGATGCACAACCGCATTGACCCATCTTTCTTGTTAACAAACAAGACCGGAGCACCCCAAGGTGAAGTGCTTGGTCGGATAAAACCCTTCTCAAGTAACTCTTGAAGCTGTTTCTTGAGTTCTGCCATCTCGGCAGGCGCCATCCTATACGGAGTCTGGGCTATGGGTTTCGTATCTGGGATCAGATTGATTTTAAAATCAATCTCCCGAAGTGGTGGTATACCAGGAAGTTCTTCAGGAAACACATCCTCGAATTCCCTGACTATGGGAACTTCAGCAGGATTGGGACTTTCCTTGGTAACATCTACCACATGGGCCAAGAATGCATGACATCCTTGCCTCAACAGCTTGTCAGCAACCATAGCTGACACAAGACAGGTGGGCAGAATCTTTCTTTCTCCTTGAAAGATCCATGTGTTGCTTTCATCAGCAAACACAGCCAACTTGGATTCACAATCCAAGACAACTCTATACCTCTCTAAGGTAACAATCCTGAGGATTATATCAAATCCTTGCATATTAAGTGGTATAAGATCCACTTGAATGCGATGGTCGAAAAAGAAAAGGATGCAGGGAGAGCATACCTCCTGCAAAACGGCAGACCCACTCAACAGAGTTTCCAACAACAAACTATCTTCCCTATGACTAACAGTCATATTGCAGTTATGAATCACTCTTCGAGTGATGAAAGAGTGCGTAGCACCCGGATCAATCAGAACAGATACTACACAGGAGGTAGACATATCAGAATATAAATGTTTCATCTGACCTGCCACTACCCGTGGATTGACCACTGCTTCAGGTGGGTTCATAGCATAGAACCTCATTGTCGCCTGGTGTTGAGGTGGTGCTGATGATCCAGCTTGAGACGCTTGTCCACGTCCTCGATCTGCTCCTTGATATTGTCTATTCTGAGATCCTTGTTGATTCTGTCTCGGAGGCTGTGTCACACTGACATGCCTAGAATGGCAATCCTTCATCAAGTGTCCCACCTTACCATAGTTGTAGCATCTCCTCTCCTGTTGTTGTGGTCGGGGTGGTCCAGTAACTGACATTGATGCAGAACTGTGAGTCCCTTGAAGCGGTTGACTCTGTCCTCTACCTCTACTTGGTGACCATTGAGTTTGAGAACTCGATCTGGGTGGTGGTGGGTTAGGTGCAGAGAATCTAGGTTTCTTAAAATCCCTAGATGAAGAACCCTAGAACTGTGGATATCTTTTCTGGGTTTGCCTCTTCTCAACCACAGATCTCTCTATCCTTCAGACTGACTCAACGAAGGTAGAGAATCTCTCTCGGTTTTCTAAGGCAGACACAGGGGTTGACATATCAGCATTCAAACCCTTCTCGAATCTCCTGATTCTTTCCTCATTTGTGGCAGCCATGTGCGGACAGAACCGCAACAATTCCATGAACTTAGCTTCATACTCGCTAATGTTCATCATACCCTGCCTTAGTTTCTCAAACTGAGAGATCTTCTCATCTAGGAAGGTCTTTGGAAAATATCTATTGATAAATTCCCGACGAAACTCTTCCCATGAGAACTCTATTCCAGGTCTCTTCTGCTCTTCCATGTTCCACCAGTGACCAGCACTGCCTTTGAGAAGATAGACAGCATGTCTAACCTTCTCAGCTTCCGGGATAATAAGAATCCTGAAAGCCTTCTCCAACTCTGTCAACCATAGGTCAGCATCTGCGGGGTCGGCAGTCCCAAAGTACTCGGTAGCTCCGACACGACGAAGTCGTTCGAACGTCTTACTGATACCTTGTGCTTCAGGCTGGACAGGTGCCCTAGGTGTAGGCATGGGCATCCTGTCGGTTATGTGTGTCATGGCAGTCATGAACTGCCCGAACATTGTCTGTACAGCTGGGTTACCCATGTCGGATGGGTCAAACTGGGGTGGCTCTCTTGGTGACTCAGGTGCAGGCTGTTCTATTCTTGGAACCCTTGCACCGCCTTGAGGTGCACTAGCACTACTCTCGGCCACGTACTCATCATGAGGCTCAACCATTGTTATGTATCTTCTTCTTCTGAGGAGTAGAAGATTCTATTAGATAGGGAAAGAGTACTAAAGATAGATTCGACATCCTAAGTCCTATGCCTCTGTAGACTCAACTGACCTAGAGCTCTGATACCACTAATTGTGGGCTCTGATCTCCAAACCACGATATAAACACGATTCAAACTTAGCGGAAGCGATTCGATTAACAGCAGAAGACAAAAATCACGGAAAATTAAAACTTTTCGAAATAAGAGCTTGAATCCATAAAAGCTTCTTTCATAACAAGCTTCTTTCATCTTGGCCACGAGATGGAGACACCCCGTGTGCACAGGAGTCCGGAGGAGCCAGGGTGGTGGTAGCCGGTGACCTTTGAGCCTTGGGGAGGAGGGGGCGACCCCATGAAGAGCTGCACCCGGTGGTAGCAACATGCGTCGCAAGGTTGAAGACAACCTAAAATGCATTGGATGAAATTGCCCCTCTAGGTTTTGAAGAGCCAAGCAGTCGCACGGGGGTATAAGTGTAATTTGGTTATTTTTCCAAATCGGCCGAGTTACGTTGCATGGGATGGCTGACGTGTCAGCCTCTCATTGGTCCAAGTAAGTGAATCTTACAACATTCGTATTTAATTAATGGTAGCTCAAATTGGTACATATAATATATGAAATTTGCTCAGAAAAATTTGAGGAATCCATTAAAATAGTTTTAGATCCTATTTCCTCTTGCAATTTGAAAAGTAGTTAAAGTTGTCAACTTTAATGCATTAATGATTAAGAAACCCTAATATTGATGTTAATAAGATTGGGAAAGGTATTATGGGTGTTTTTAATCAATATTAACTTGTTGATTATAAAAAGGACACATTAGATCCAAAAGGATGATCTTTATGAATAGATTGATTAATGTAGGGTTCCATATACATGAATATTCTTTAATAGGCCTTGAAACCCTAATTTTGGTAATTATGACTCTTAATGGCTTTAATTGTTCAAATCCATGAATAAAGCTGAGATATGATGATTCTAAGCTATTTTGAGTGTAAAAGATTCTAATTGTGGATAAATACCCTTAATTTGGTAATTAGGGTTTTCTAGTGGATAAATGTGGAATTAGTGATAAATAGAGTTCATATGTGAATTGGACTATAATGAAATATGAGTTGTCAATTCAAAAGAAACTGAAGATGATAATTGGCCTTAATGATTGTGACATAACTTAAAAGGATAAAGATGGTAGTTTTAATGTAAAAGAGATATATTAGACTTAATTGATATTCTAGTATGTCTATGATGTTGAAATTAGGGTTTGTGAACTAAAAGAGCATTAAACGTGATAAAAGCATTATGGAGGCTAAAACCCTAATAAAACCTTAAAGTTGGACTAGAAATCCTAAGGTGGAATCCAAGTCAATCTTGAGAATGTTATGGATAAAACAGTGACACTTGGATGTTATGCATTAATTTCAGGATATTGTTGATTGCTTGATTGAATGTTCTTGGTTATTCTTGCTTGGACATCAAGTTACTCTGGATCAGGTATGTGGTTACACTTATGATTAAATCACTTTATCTTCACTATGATTCCCGAATGTTTTATCAGTTGCCTAAAAATAACTTCTTTGATGACTTTTATTTCATGCAACTATAAAGTGACTATGACTATCACCATAAATATGTGTACATAACTAGCTCAGATCATGGTCCTCCTTTCTGGCTTTGATAATGATGAAAAGGATGACCTAGTACATGGTCTACCTGTTAGGTAGGACCATCATGTTATCATGAGTCAGGGATTGGGCTACCTATGGGTAGTGTCATGCAACTCTTTAGCATATCATGAGTTAGTGATTGGGCTACCTATGGGTAGTTCCATGCGACTCTTTGACCCTAGGTATTGATCTACCTGTTAGGTAGGATCATGGGGGTCAGTTGGGATCTACCATATGAGAGGTATTATCCATGTCCAATGTAGGGACAACACAGAGGTTAGTGTATGTATGGATTGAGTAGTTATGTTTAATGTGTAAAGTTTGCTTGCTAAACCATAATTTATTGCAATATGTTGTTATAGTTAATTGTACGATTATTGTTTCCCCACATATCGGCATATTCATTTATGTTGACCAATATTTTGTTTGTCGACATTTTAGGTACGAAATGGAAAAAGGACAAACAGTAAATTGATACAATGTGAAGATATGAATTAAAGTATATGGGGGATTAATTAGAATAGACTCCAGTTGTGGATAGTAATTTAGAAATCTAAGATTTTAAAAAGGTATGCAAAGTTTTATTTTATTCCAGCTTTTCAGTATAGTTTTGGTAGAATTTAGTAATTATTATTGATTACTTGTCGAACCATTGATCCGGAAAATTGGGATAAACGACTCTGACCTTTTGGTCTCCCTTAATTGGGGGTTACCAGGAGGCGGGGTCATTACAAGGAGAAATGGTACTCAAGCTCAAGTGACTCCTCCAGCTCAAGTAGGGAATCAAGTGGAGGATCTAGCTCAATCTCTACTGATGAAGGACAATGTCAATTTGCTCTTATGACATCTACAGGAAAAGACTCAAATGAGGTAAATACGAACTCTTTATATAAAGAACCCTTAATTGCTATCATTAATTCTACTCACACATCCCTTAAGTTTTCTAAAAGGATAAGGAAAAAGCTTGCTAGAATTCTTGATAGTTTGTATATAGAATTACATGATCTTAAACATGCTAATACTTGTTTTCTTGATGATAAAATGCTTGTATTAGTCAAGTAGATTCTCTTATACTTGAAAATGCTAATTTGCTTGACAATATTAGATTTCTAGAATCTCAACCTCTTATGCCTAGTTCTAATGATGAACATACTTTAATTGTTGATTCTCTCATGCATGATATTGATGTTCTTCAAACTAAAAATGAGGACAAAGACTTTGTTTTGCAATAATTAGAATATGAAAAGAGTGTTTATATTCGTAAGATTTTTTTTCTTGTTAAAGAAAATGATTCCTTGCTTGCTAAAATCAATGCTCTTGAATCTTGTTCTAGTTCTACTAGTAGAGAGAATAATTTTGTTGCTCTTCATATTCATAGAGATTCTTATATGACCAAAGATCTTTGCCTAGAAAATGACTTTTTAGATGCTAGAGACTATAACAATCATTTTTATTCTACTATTACTTCTCTTATGCATGACAATCATAGCTTAAGATCTTCTTTGCAAAGATTCTTAGTTGGTAAAATGAATCTTAATGATATCCTACACCATACTCCTAAACAAATTGGTAGACATGGTTTAGGATATGATGGTAGTTAAAGGAACAAAAAAGGTAAAGGACCTCCAATCTTCTGTGGAAAATCCTCTAGTTCCAAGGCTATGGGCACATGCAACTATTGCAATGAAATTGGTCATTATTCTACTTGTTGTCCTTTCAAGAAATCACCTAAGAGCAATAGGACTTGGGTTGCTAAGCTAACCCCTCCAGACCCAAAAACATGATTGGGGACCATTTCATCTTTCTTCTTGTAGGTCACTTGTTAATGGATTGACATGAGCTATTTGAATTGAATTGACTTCTCCTTCTGCATGAAATAAGAAAGGTAAGATGTGCATGGGGTGGCAACAAGTGGAAAAGGAATGGTATGAATAAAAGTAAAGGTTTTCTTGCTTATAACCAATCCTAACTTGTTTTTGTCAAGTTAGTGTGCACTATGCATATGGTTTTTTAGTCAAAAGTCGTAGTTTGTGATTCTCTTCACATTCTTGCTAAAAAAATGTTTCTAATTCTTTCATAGTGCATTACTAACTTGCGTACACATGTTTGGATATGGTATTTTTTTCATGCCTCTAGATATGTTTTTCATATATATTTATATATGCTTTTTGACAACAACGATGTCGGCTGAGTTTGTCCTGACAGAAACTCGAACGATAGGCACTAGTGGGTGTTGCCAACAGTTGTTGTTAGTCGAGTTTTTCATGTTAGTAACTCGACCGATGGCACTGTGCATAGAATACACAGTTGTCTTGTTGAATGTGAATTTCCCTCTCAACTAGATTTTCTCAACCAATAACCTTATTCTTTGGCACTCCCTTTGGTACCTTTTATAAATTCTTATTGCCATGTTTTTAAAATGCATTTCTTACTTACAACTCTATCTCTCTAATTGCTCTAATTTGGTATATCTATATCTTATAATTACTTGCTTTGAGTTGCTTTGCAGGTTTTGATGATGATATATTTGGATCTGTTGGTTGTGTCTAAATTGTTTTCATTGTGCTCTAACTTGCTACATCGATCTAGTTGTATATATTGTTTTGATACAACTTGAGGTTCTTAGTGGATATATAGAGCTACATTGTATGTAGAAATTGGAGCATCCTTGAAATTTATGTAGGTTTTGATCCAATGTCAAATTTTAATGCAAGACAAGTGTTTTTATGCAGAAATGACCTTCTAAGAAAGGCTCATTGCCTCACGATGAGCCCTGATGCTTTTTGGATAATTTTTTTCATTTCAAGGGTCAAAACTGTGATTTATTGTTTTTCTATAGTACTTTCACTTGCCTTGATCTTTGCTAGAGTTACTTTATGGGTTGTTCAAGCACATGCTTTAACTTGCTTTTCTTTTTATGCCTAGACAAGCCCCTAGTTTTTACTCTTGTACTATCTGTTATAACTTTTGTTATCTCCTTTCTTTTAACAAGTAGTGTTTCTTATCTCTTCATACCCCCACCTTTTTGAAATGACAAAGGGGGAGAAAGCATGTCCTACATGTAGAGGGAGAAGCATGTATATGTAAAGTGGAGAAGACTTATATGTGTAAGACCATATATGAGTAGAAGCCATAATATTCTATAAATGTTATGAAATCTAACCGTGCAAAAAAAATAGCATCAATTGAGGGGGAGTATGTAAAATTCATGAACATCAATTGAGGGGGAGAATATGAACTCCATTCTATTGAAACCTCTAGGTTTCTTCAAAGGCATGACTCTTAAATGCTCTCAATACATTTATGGAATGTTTTGTTATCTTCAAAAAGGAGGAGAATGTTGGCTCAAGGTTAATATTGACTCTAGGTCTAAATTGACAAAACCCTTGTTTTATGATGCCTAAACCATTCAAATTATTTGTGTCAAATGTCCTTACTTGAGGGATTCCATATTAGGTATAGACACACTCTAAATGCCCTAAATTGCACATCCTAACTTGGAGAGAAGACAAGTCAAAGTCATTACAAGTGCACTTTTTTGAATATGATATAAATCCATTATAATCATGTTGTAAATCACTTGTAATGATTGTATGAATTGTAATTAATCTTAGAAAAAATTAGTACTTAAAACGAATATTTAAGCACTTTAATGCCATTTTCCAAAATTCTTTACAGGAGAATTATCTGTCGAGTTACAATATCGATCGATTCTTGATGAATTTTGAGAATGCCATGGTTCGATCGATTTTCCTATACTCAGAATTCAACTAACCACTGCACTGGAGCAAAACTGATTTAATTTCTCAGTTGAATTCCTATCATGAAAAACTCAACCGATTGGTCAAATTAGGATTATCACATAGTGCATTCGGTCGAGTTGCCTTTATAGAAACTCAACGATAACACTATATGAAAAGTGTAGAAAAGTGTTTCTAGTCGTTATGGAGTTGCAACAATCAAAATTATATCTGTTGAAATCCACAAAATGACTAGTTTTCATTCTTAAGTGTTCCTAAAGGCTAAGAGGCGTCCTCAACTATAAACAGGACCCCTTAGGCTTCATTCTAAAGTTGAACATTCAATTCAAAACTCTATATGAGGCTCCTATTCTATAGTTGAGTGTATCCTACAACCTCCTCTCTCTCTAAGCTTAATCACTTACTACATCCTTTAGAGGGAGTAGGAAATCTATAAGAGAGCTAGTCCTACATGTATATCTTGTGAGGCTCTCACTTTCTCCACCTTCCTATCTCTAATTCAACCATAAAGATGAAGGTTCTCTCTTGGCTAAGAGAGGTGAAGAAGAATAAGGGAAGGCATCCCTTGGTGAAGAGGTTCAAGGTCGAACACTTGGAGTAAGAGTGGGCAAGTCCTTGGTGAAGGAAAAGGACTCCTTGCTCAAATGGATAAGTCCTTTGTGAAAGGTTCCCTGAGTGATGGTGAAGTCAACATCTGAAGATTCAAGAAGAGTGGATAATTCCTAGAAGATTGAAGACTTGTGCAAGAGTGGGTAAGTCCTTAAAAAAGGTTGAAGACTTGTTGCAAAGTGGATAAGTCCTTGGTAAGGTTGAAGACTTATTGTATTGAATAGGTAAGTTCTATGGTGGGTCATGTGTTGAACTCTTATAAGTGTATACATAGAGGAAGACATACTTAGAAACCTTAGAGGTTGACCTCTCTAGGCAGTGGACTGACATACTCCTAGTTTGGAGTATGAAACCACTCTACATAACTTGTCACTTGGTGCTTATTCAATCTCTCTGTCCCTTGCTATGTATGTTTTAGTTCCACTCAAATTTCCTATTTAGTAACATTATCTTGTGATATAACTTGAGGGTCTAGTGAATTTTGTTTAAGTGCATTCAGCTCTATTCACCCCCCTCTAGATCAAATCACCCATCCTAAGATCCAACGGATAAAAGTGTACATGGATGCCACAAACTATACTAATGAATGATTCAAAGATATAGATTTCCATCGACCATGTCATACATATAGATGCAGTATTTTTCAAAAGACTTACAAGATTAAGGTACCGGTCCACTACAAACATTATAACTTAACCATGTTGACGCAAGGAGTGAATACAAAAGTCAATCTACTTGTTATGACTACATATCTATCTACCTTATAAAAAAGGCAGTCTCTGCTTCCTACTCTTAGTACCTCTCTGGTTGTGTTCTTAATTTTTTTAATATATATACCCGCTAGGTTATATGTACAACAATTTTTTGAGCTACTTCCGTATATGTACAATAGTTTTTTTATTTAATAGTAAATTGCATGATAACATACCAATTTTCTATGGACTGCGATCCTAAGCAAGCAAACAAGCAAGTGTAATGGATAAAGATAACCACGACCCTAAGACAGCAAGCAAGTAAAGTGGTGTTCTGGATAAATATGATTGCGATCATAAGCATCCAAGTAAATTGGTGCATGAGTGGGCTAGGCAAATAAGCAAGTAATTAGATAGGTGAACAAATAGAAAATTAGATAGATGATGAATAACTAGACAAACATGTGATTAGTTAGCATGTAGACCGATGTGTGTGCTTGCTAATTTTTCACATAACTTGCCTGCTTCGTCTGTCTTTGTGTTAGTTTATGCTAAGATTATTTTAGTAGCTTGTGTGTTTGCTTTTGTTAGATCATTGTTCTTTTATGTCTATGTGCTTCAGTAACATGTTTGTGAACTCATTGGTTAAGGCTTCACCAATGTGCTTTAATTTTAGTAATCATATGCTATAAATTGGATGAAGTCAACTGATAATTTGTATAAACTCTATAAATAAAGCACAATGTGGTGTGTGCTATCCAAGTTGTTTGCTCAGCCACACACCACACTGCTTTATTATCTATATTTATCTTTGTTTCTATTTTTTAAATCATTTTATGTGTACAAGATCGATACGTACAAAATCTCAATGGCATGTAATTTAATCGAGTCAGGTGTATTTACCATTTTTTATTTCCAATTTTTGTTTTTAATCAATTCCAAGCTAAATTAAAAGATGGACATATTGTACAAGTCTTAGATTTTAGTTATGTGTTTTCATCAGATAAGCATGTTATGTTTTAACCTTTAGTTGTATGCTCATTGTTTCAATCAATATGTGTGTTTCAACAGTCTGTCTGCATACTAATCAATGTTGTCTAATTATGTGTTTGACATCATCAGTTTCTTAAAAGGGAGTCCTAATAAAATATTTGTACTCATTGATCCAATTTATTTGTGTATTCAATCAGTCTATCTCGATGCTAATTAGCTTAGTATGTCTTTGTGTTCACACATTTTTCCTGAGTATTAATTGGACCAATCTATCTGTATGGTTATAAGTTTGAGGGAGTCAGTAGCTTTCTAATCAAGATGTTTTCTCTTATTATGTTAATATATACATTAGTTTATGTTAATGCAATGGTCGTCATGAGTCTAACGGGAAAATGAGTTTTGACTTAAATTTTTCTAATGACACACTACAAGTCTGAGGGAGTCAACTGACATAATGTATTTGGATGTGATCCAGTAGATTGGCTATGTGCTCATTGCTCCAGTCATTGTTTGTGTTCTAGCAACATGTATGTTTGTTAATGAATCCAGTCCGTCAGTGTGTTAATCAATTGAATATGTTTGTGCACTTATATATTAGAATGTGTCAATTGGATGCCAATCAAGCTACTCTCTCTTTTAATGGATTAGCTATTTTTTTGTAATTCACAATTTCTTTTGCATTTTAATTTAAATTTTAATTGTGCATACCTAAGGGAGTCATATTCAATTTTAGCAAGTTGTATATAGTTATTGTTATTGAAAAAAAATCAATTTTAAGATTACATTTGAATAATCATCAAGCATTTTTATCATGTGTAATAGTATACGTTAGAGATTTTATTATGCCAATTTAACTGCTATCCACGTGATTAGCATGTGCTATTAGTGGCAGACACATACCGAATGTTAATAGAGATTTGAAGAAGACAAGAGTAACTATGTGAATGACTTTACCTCTTAACATATAGTAATTCCTCATTAGAGGACGATAGATGAAATTGTACTTAGTTTTTATTTTTATTGATATTTTCGTGTAGTATGAATAGCTTTCAAATCCGCCTCTCGTTGACTTAGTGTTCCTGTTCCAGTTGTATCCCAAACAAATCTTTGCCATCCATTACTTAAAAATCCACCTTTAAAAATAATTAATCAGTAAGTGTACCACAAAAATGAAAAGGAGCATCGCCAGGACATTAGGTCCGGAACAACACCCGTGTGACTATAGTTGTAGGTAGTGGTGAAGCTACGTTTGGGAATGGTAGGGCAAGTGCCCGACCTGTCACCGAGGATAATAAGTAATTGCCGAGTCTCGAGAACCTCATCTCCGTGAAAACAAGTATGCAAACGTGGTCTGTGCCCTACCTAATTACTCACGCGTGTGTTTCTTTATCCAACTAAATTAAATTTCAATTTTGGAATGACTCAGTCAAGCAACCATTGCTCATGTTACCATTATCAGGTTTCCATAATTATATTACATTTTTTAACAAACGTTCGGTAATTAGATTTCCATATTCAGCAGCTTTAACCTGTGACTTAGGCGAACCAACTTCCGTCTATCTTTTTATAATATTATTTTTTCTGTTTGTTTTCTTTAACCAATCCAGAATGCACACAGTTTGCAGCGATCCCTTTAAACAAATTCTTTTTAATTGGTATCTCTCATCTAATGTAGGAGTGATGTTCCTACACAATACCCATTTCTTATTGACCTTATCCAATCGAGAGTCATTTCTTTTACATTAGAAGTTAGTTATTGTTTCTACTTGTCAAACAAGGCATTAGACAATCAGTTCCACATTATTATAAAGGAAATGTCTATCTGATTGTTTATTCCTCCAGTTCGAAGATTGTGGTGGGTGATATGTAATTTGTTCTTATTGAAGTAGTAGTGGTGTGTGTATGTCTTTCGCCAAATGTATATGATCCCGCATATCATCTTCAAGTATTAGTCCAGTGAGAATGGATCTTGGAAAGCGGGCACATATTCATTTATATATGTAGCTAAGATAATATATTAAAAATAATACTATACTATATATAATGACTATAGTCGCATGTATCCAGTCATATCATATGATTTGAAATACATAAAAAAAATTAACTGCAACATTTTATATATATTTAATCCTCCAATAAGATTATATAGTGGGCTATAAAATGTAAGAATGGTGTTAAGAATGATGATCTAGTATTAAGAAAGTATATTGATTCTAACAATAGGATATTTCTATAACAGCTGATATTTAAACGGTAATGTAGTTACACCTAAATAGAGATTTTTGGAGTTATCATTGTATGATTGAGTGATGCACAGTGTTTTTCTTGGCACAATCTAAAACTTCAAAGTTTTTATCTTGATACTTAAACTTAGTCCAAAATAATAGTTGTGCCTAAGGTAATATTGTAAAGAAGTTTTGTATAACCAAGCTTAGTTCAATCAAAAAAGTTAATGAATAAAATTTATTTTAATTTTTTAGTGAGATGATACATTTTTATAAATA
The DNA here is from genome assembly GCA_963693085.1 of Alisma plantago-aquatica. Lineage (NCBI taxonomy): Eukaryota > Viridiplantae > Streptophyta > Magnoliopsida > Alismatales > Alismataceae > Alisma > Alisma plantago-aquatica. The sequence goes on from OY856409.1 coordinate 1,431,176,705, forward strand.
AACATGTTTCTATCATTTATATTATTCATAATATAATCTAGAATCCTCAAATTAAATTATTTTTTAATTATAATCGTGTATTAACTCTAACATGGAAAGACTTTTTAGGAGAAAATGTCCACAAGAATAACAAACACTTGGAATTTCAATGACAGTCATGAGGAGCAAGCATCAATTTATTCAAAGACTCAATGAGAATAATATAACCAAGAATACATGAGTCTACATTCATGATTGAGGCCAAATGTATCAACTTTTGACGTTAAAATTCACAATACTATTCATAGAGCTTATTAGCCAAAGGTTCCTTATCAACTTGATGCTCACAAATATCTTATATACTCAATGTGGAAATAAAATCCTTTAAACCAAAAATGATTTTCATGAGTATCTCAGCCATTTGGGGTATAAGATAGATAAAATTGAAGAATTTCTCTTCTACTTCAATCTATCTCCGCTAACTAATAATTATCTCTATTATCATTTTCAATATTTTTATATATTTTGAAAATACCATTAAATGATCGTGGCTATATGATTTTTTAATTTATACATATTTTATTAATTGTGATATTACTACAACATATAAAAAGTTTGTGCCTCAACCATCACTTTGTATAGCGCCCACCCCAGTCAAAATTTCTGGCTTCGCTACTGGTTGTACGAGTATATCTGACTTGCACCTTTTATAAGGTAGTTACTATCTATACAACTTTTATTGTTCGAATTTTCAAATCAAGGATACACGTCAACGTCGCCCAGTTGGCCTTGGACGCCTATTCTCCTTCATTTGAATTATGTTTGCCAACGCTCTCAGCGTAATAAATGTTCGCCAACGCTCTCAGCGGCCTCCTCCCCTGGTTCCCACTTCAGTGCGATATTGTTTGTTAGATATATGGCTGCTACAGCTATATATATATAGCATGGGTTAAGCCTAATGTAGTGCAACTAGTACATGTGAGAAAAATAGTTTTGTATCTAGTGCAAATGGTAAAGAAGTTTTATCCCATATTGCTCATTCCTAAAATTTTGTGGTCCTTATATGTAGGATCACATGGGGCACTAAAGTCCAAGGGGTCCTAGGAGGAGGGTATGCTCCCCTGGTGACCACAACACACACGCACGCGTGCACCACGCCACGCCTGACCGTGCCAGGCTCGGGCTTGTGGATTGTGGATTGTGCAGAATGTCTTCCATCTTTTTTTTGTACTTGGATACAACTACATAATTAATTACTCGTTTGATTAATTATTTCTTTCTTATTTAGATTTATTAATCTGAAAAGTGTCACTTTTGTGGAATTTTTCACAATATGTAAAAGAGCAACCGAGTGGTCGCGTCATAACAGGAATAGGATTAGTGGGCCGTGTAAGGTTATAAATAGGCCTCTAGTCATTAGGGTTAAAGACATCTTTCAAACACACAGCCAGTAGCGAAGCCAGGAATTTTGACTGGGGTGGGCACTATACAAAGTGATGGTTGAGGCAAAAGCTTTTTATATATTATAGTAATATCGCAATTAATAAAATTTGTATAAAAAGTCATATAGCCATGATCATTTAATGGTATTTTCAAAATATATAAAAATATTGAAAATGATAATAGAGATAATTATTAGTTAGCGGAGATAGATTGAAGTAGAAGAGAAATTCTTCAATTTTATCTATCTTATACCCCAAACGACTGAGATACTCATGAAAATCATTATTGGTTTAAAGGATTTTATTTCCACATTGAGTATATAAGATATTTGTGAGCATCAAGTTGATAAGGAACCTTTGGCTAATAAGCTCTTTGAATAGTATTGTGAATTTTAACGTCAAAAGTTGATACATTTGGCCTCAATTATGAATGTAGACTCATGTATTCCTGGTTATATTCTTCTCATTGAGTCTTTGAATAAATTGATGCTTGCTCCTCATGACTGTCATTGAAATTCCAAGTGTTTGTTATTCTTGTGGACATTTTCTCCTAAAAAATCTTTCCAAGTTAGAGTTAATACAAGATTATAATTAAAAAATAATTTAATTTGAGGGTTCTAGATTATATTATGAATAATATAAATGATAGAAACATGTTTATTTATAAAAATGTATCATCTCACTAAAAATTAAAATAAATTTTATTCATTAACTTTTTTTATTGAACTCAGCTTGGTTATACAAAACTTCTTTACAGTATTACCTTAGGCACAACTATTAGTTTAGACTAAGTTTAAGTATCAAGATAAAAACTTTGAAGTTTTAGATTGTGCCAAGAAAAACATTATGCATCACTCAATCATACAACGATAACTCCAAAAGTCTCTATTTAGGTGTAACTACATTACCGTTTAAATATCAGCTATTATAGAAATCTCCTATTGTCAGAATCAATATACTTTCTTACTACTAGATCATGATTCTTAACACCATTCTTAAATTTTATAGCCCACTATATAATCTTATTGGAGGATTAAATATATATAAAATGTTGTAGTTAATATTTTTTATGTATTTCAAATCATACGATATGACTGGATACATGCGACTATAGTCATTGTATATAGTATAGTATCATTTTTAATATATTATCTTAGCTACCTATATAAATGAATATGTGCCCGCTTTCCAAGCTCCATTCTCACTGGACTAATACTTGAAGATGATATGCGGGATCATATACATTTGGCGAAAGACGTACACACGCCACTACTACTTCAATAAGAGCAAATTACATATCACCCACCACAATCTTCAAACTGGAGGAATAAGCAATCAGATAGACATTTCTTTTATAATAATGTGGAACTGATTGTCTAATGCCCTGTTTGACAAGTAGAAACAATAACTAACTTCTAATGTAAAAGAAATGACTCTCGATTGGATAAGGTCAATAAGAAATGGGTATTGTTTAGGAATATCACTCCTACATTAGATGAGAGCAACCAATTAAAAAGAATTTGTTTAAAGGGATCGCTGCGAACTGCGTGCATTCTGGATTGGTTAAAGAAAACAAACAGAAAAAATAATATTATAAAAAGATAGACGTAAGTTGGTTCTCCTAAGTCACAGGTTAAAGCTGCTGAATATGGAAATCTAATTACCGAACGTTTGTTAAAAAATGTAATATAGTTATGGAAACCTGATAATGGCAACGTGAGCAATGGTTGCTTGACTGAGTCATTCCAAAATTGAAATTTAATTTAGTTGGATAAAGAAACGCACGCGTGAGTAATTAGGTAGGGCACAAACCATGTTTGCATACTTGTTTTCACAGAGATGAGGTTCTCGAGACTCGGCAATTACTTATTATCCTTGGTGACGGGTCGGGCACTTGCCCTACCATGCCCAAACGTGGCTTCGCCACTGCACACAGCTGTCAACCGTTCGAACGTGTTTGTGAACCCTTCTGCTGCTGTCACCTCCGTGATGCTTCTTGGAGACCATCTCCTAGATGAAGCCAGTTCGTTTCCTTTCCTTCCAAGGCGCAACCTATCAAGCAGTGGTTCCTGTAGTTGCTGAGCTGTACTGGTGGTGCGCTGCTTCGACTGCAACATTCGTCGTCAACACGAACGTGACATTATGCTTCAGGTTCGTACCAGGTCGAATGGGAGAACAACACCTATCTAGAAGGGTTGCAAGGCGTTGATTTCTTTAAGTATATCACATTCGTTTCTCAACGAACGATCTAGTTTGATCCTAACTTTATTTACTTTGTTCTCTTGCATTGTTTATTCTACATTTTCTTATCTAGATCGGCCTGAACAGTTAACTTAATTGTACCTGTCACTGTTGCATGTAACGACTTAATTCAAAATCAACAATAGTCTTAAAGAAATCAATATCTATCCTTAGTTAACTATGGTTGGTTCTGGAATGAAAATTGACACGTCTAGTATGCCTAAAAAATTTCCTGAAACTTATTTTGCTCGTTGGCAATGTAGGATGCACATCTGGCTTAACATGGTAGGATTTGATCAGTATTTAGAAGAAGACGAACTCAAAGTAGATGAAAATGTTCCTGATAATGCTAATATAATTGCAACCTGGAAAAAGGGTGATAAAATGTGTCGAGGGTTGATTCTGTTTGCATTAAACAACAAACTATATGACTCATACTCTAAGCCACCTGTTACTACGTCTAAGGTTTTGGAAAAGCATTAGAAAAGAAATACAATACTGAGAATCAGGGAACTGAAAATATTGTGTTGCAAAATTTCTTAAGTTTCATATGTCTGAGAGTAAATCTGTTTCGGATCAAACACACAATTTTTAACTTGTGGTGTAAGAGCTCGTTGATGCGGGCATGGTACTTCCTAAAAGATTTGTTGCTATGTCAATCATTGAGAAGTTACCAAAATATAGGGAGTCATTTGGCATGACTCTTAAGCACCGCAAAGGAGACATATCAATGAACGATCTCATGATGGATATCAACATTCAGGAAGAGCATCTGAAAGAGAAGACTATCAAAGTACCGACTGATGCTAATGTGACTGTTAATTTTACTACTGCTAAGAACAAGGATAAGAAATCTAAGAATTCACTTAACTCTAAGGCCAAGATCCAGAAGAAACCGAAGAACAAGCCTTGTTGGACTTGTAGACAGGTTGGCCACTGGAACAAGGATTGTCCTTCAAAGAAGGCTAAGAAAGTTGTCACATCTGTAACTAGGGAGGTTGTTGTCAACATGATGATTGTACACTTGAACCTCAATGATAGATACATTTCTATAAAACCTGAAGTTCTTTCTATTTTTAAACCACTATATTGGATTACATATTCTGGGGATAATGTACATATGTGTACTGACAAGTCCTTGTTTATGTCTTATCAAGCCTCTAAAGGTCAATCTGTGACTTTGGATGACTCTAGTGATGTAGAAGTCAAAGGCGAAGGACGGGTGGACTTGAAGTTTCCTTCGGGAAAGCATCTGACACTTCATAGAGTCAAACATGTTCCATCAATACGACACAATATCCTTAATGGCACAATTTTAGTTAGAGATGGTTTTAGAATAGATTGCAAATGTAATAAAGTTATTATTACTCGCCTTTGAGATTCTTTATTTTTTGGTAAGTGGTGTCTTTGTGATATGGAGAACTTGTTTAAGATTCTTGTAGAACCTATTTCAAATTCCATTTTAAATTTGAATGATAATAGTTCTTTATGCTTGAATCTTGTATCATCTGATGTTTGGCATGCACGTTTGGAACATGCAAATGTTTTCTCGATGAAACATATGATGAATCTGAATTTAATATCTAAATATGAAATGTGAAATCTGTGTGCAAGCTAAATTACCCAAGAAACTTTTTCATTCTTAGAATAGGAATTCAGAAATATTGGATTTAGTACATACGAATATATGTGAATTTAATGGTGTTGCTACAAGGGATCAAAAATGTTATTTTATAACTTTTATTGGCGATGCTAGTAGATATTGTTATGTTTTTTTTTACTTAGAAGTAAAGATGATGTATTGGATAAATTTAAAATTTATAAGAAAGAATCCGAAATTCAAACTGAAAAAGTACTTAAATGATCAAGGTATGATAGGGGAAGAGAGTATACCTTGAATTTATTTTTGGAATTTTGTCAATTACATGGTATAGTTCATGAGGTTGCTTCTTTGTATTCACCACAATCTAATGGGATAACTGAACGTAAAAACCAAACCCTTATATATATGGTAAATTCTTTACTCCAAACCTCATGTCTACCCAACTTCATGTGGGGGGAAGCTTTGAATATGGCTTGCCATATTATGAATAGAGTTCCCCACAAACATGTAGAGAGTAGTCCGTTTGAGTTATGGAGAGGAAGAAAATCGAGTCTCAAATATCTTCGAGTGTGGGAGTCCCTTGATAAGGTACGTGTCCCTGAACACAAAAGGAAGAAATTGGGACCGAAAAATGGTTGATGCCATATTCTTGGGATATGTAGAGACAAGTTATGCCTACAGATGCTTGATTGTAAAATCTGATATCTTTGGCATTGAGGTCAATACAATTATGCAATATGTGATGCTACATTCTTTGAGGATGTGTTTCCCATGAAATCTAGTGTGCCTAATGAAGTATCTCAAGAGGATTCATTCACCACAGGTTCCATTCCCGAGCACATAGAAAGGATGACAAATGTGGGGGGCGACTCAGAACAAGCTATTTTTGAATCTGATGATTCTGAAGAAATAGTTGAACCAAGGAGAAGTAAATGATCTAGGACATATAAGGACTTTGGAAGTGAGTTTCTCACTTACAATGTTGAGGATGATCATGTAACTTTCAAACAGGCTATAAAATCTCCAGAAGCTAAGTTTTGGAAAGAAGCTGTTAATGATGAAATCCAATCAATTCTCTTGAATGGAACTTGGGAATTGGTGGATTTGCCTCCTGGTTGTTCTGCAATTGGTTGCAAATGGATCTTTAAGAAGAAACTTAATGCAAACGGGATAATCAATAAGTACAAGGCAAGGTTAGTTTCTAAGGGCTACACAAAGAGGGAAGGAATAGATTATTTTGATACCTATTCCCCTGTTTCCCGTATGACCACAATCCGAGTGCTTATAGCATTGGCTTCCATTTATAATCTCTATATCCATCAAATGGATGTGAAGACCACGTTCTTACATGGTGATATACAAGAAGAGATATATATGGAACAACCTGAGGGATTTGTGGGTCGTGGGAATGAGTCCAATGTGTGTAAACTTGTTAAGTCTTTATATGGCTTGAAACAAGCCCTTAAGCAATGGCATGAGAAGTTTGATTATGTGATATCATCGTTTGGCTTTGTTTCTAATGAATTTGATAAGTGTCTCTACTATAAAATCGTCAATGGTGGATTCATTTTATTATGCTTATATGTCGATGATATCCTACTTTTTGGTTCCGATATGAAAGTAGTAAATGAGACAAAGACATTCTTGTGCAACAAGTTTGAGATGAAAGATATGGGTGTTGTTGCTGTGATTTTAGGGCTTAAAATCATAAGGTCTATTGATGGTGTAACTCTCTCTCAGTCTCACTATATTGAGAAGATACTGGAGAGGTTTGAGTACACATCACGTAAACTTATTAAGACTCCATATGATTCATCCAAGGGCTTATTCAAGAATGAGACTGGGGTTCCATTGTCTCAATTACGATACTCTCAGATCATCAAAAGTTTGATGTATCTTATGAACTGCACACATCCAGACATTGCGTTTGCCGTGAGTAAGTTAAGTAGATACACCAGTTGTCCCGACAAGACTCATTGTGAAGCTCTTGACAAAGTTTTGAGATATATCAAGGGAACTTATTCCCTTGGGTTGCATTATGGAAAATATCCTTCTATAGTCGAAGGATACAGTGATGCAAGTTGGATTGCCGTCAACTCTGGGAGTAATGGTGTCTCAGGATATGTATTCATGTTGGGAGGAGGAGATGTTTCCTAGAGATCTAAGAAACATACCATATTGTCTCACTCTACTTCTGAGGTAGAGTTGTGTGCTTCAGATGAAACTGGATTGGAAGCTGAATGGCTACATGGACTTATGTCCAGTTTACCTATGGTAAAGAAGCCGCTTCTTGCAATTTCAGTTCACTGTGACAGCACTACAACTATTGCCAAGATATAGAGTCACAAGTACAATAAAAAATAGCGTAGAGACATCCAAGTCAGACTCAAGTTTGTAAGGGAGTTAGTGTATAATGGGGTCGTGGTTGTGGACTACGTCGGTACCAAAGAAAATACAACTGATACTTTAACTAAAGGTCTTACCCTAACTTTAGTGGAAAAATCTAGGTTGGGGATGAGATTGAAACCCTCATTATTTGCAGGCAGTAGCAACCCAATCCAATAGAGTGGAGATCCCACAAATTGGGTTCAATGTGGTAATAACAAGTTGTCGGGTGAATTGGATGACACTATGTATTTACTTTGATGCTTCATGCATCTATGTGTCTATCCCCTGGGAAACCTGTTAGTGTCATGACTGCAAGTTAGTAAGAGATTAGTCTCTGAATGGTGTCAAGTCTTAGGAAAGGATGTTAGTTGTACATCCTTGGACACTCCAACTAAATGATTGATGTTGTGTAGGCCGCAACAGTAGAATTGTGTTGTTCTCTGTTATCAATCATGACATAAAGTTTTGTATGCATGGCCTTAATGCATTGTTTTTTTTCTACCATGTCTTTATTGTGTTGTTACCAACCTATACTCTTGTACCCAAGGTTCAGGTTCAAGACTTTTGTTCACCTAGTCCTGTGAGGGTCACAATTGGATAACTCAGGTAGATTCAAACCGAAAGGTATATGCTGAAAGCACAATATGGAGGATTGAATGGTAGATCACACTACACATGAGATTTTATGAGGGATTGTTAGATATAGGGCTGCTACAGCCATGTATATAGCATGGGTTAAGCCTAATGTAGTGTAGCTAGTACATGTGAGAAAAGTAGTTTTGTCTCTAGTGCAAATGGCAAAGAAGTTTTATCCCATATTGCTCACTCCTAGAACTTTTGTGATGCTTATATGTAGGATCACATGGAGTATTAGCGTCCAAGGGGTGGTGACCACAACACACGCACGCGCACACACGCGACGAGCTTGGGCTTGGGCTTGGGCTTGGGCTCGAGCTTGTGGATTGTGGAGAATGTCTTCTGTCTTCTTTTTGTACTAGGATACAACTACATAATTAATTACTCGTTTAATTAATTGTTTCTTTCCTATTTAGATTTATTAATCCTAACTGGAAAGTGTCTCTTTTACAGAATTTTCTACAATATGTACAAGAGTAACCGAGTGGTCACGTCTTAATAAGAATAGGATTAGTGGAGTGTATAAGGCTATAAATAGGTCTCCGATAATTAGGGTTAAACACATCTTTCGAACACACAACCGTCAACCGTTCGAGCATATTTGTGAATCCTAAAGTCGGAGTCTCTCTCTGCCGCCATCGCCTCCGTGGTGCTTTGTGGAGACCCTCACCTGGACGAAGCCAGTTCGATTCCTTTCCTTCCAAGGTGCAACCTGTCAGGCGGTGGTTCCTGCGGTTGCTGAGCTGCACTGGTGGTGTGCTGCTTCGACAACAACGTTCGTCGTCAACACGAACGCGACGTTCTTCTTTAGGTTCGTACTAGGTTGACTGGGAGAACGACGACTATCCAGAATGGTTGCAAGACGCTAATTTCTTTAAGTATATCACGTTCGTTTCTCAACGAACGACCTGGTTTGATCTAACTTTATTTACTTTGTTCTCCTGCATTGGTTTATTCTACGTTTTCTTATCTGGATCGGCCTGACCTGTTAACTTAATTACACCTGTCGCAGTTGTATGTAATGACTTAATTCAAAATTAACAATATTGTTTATGAATCTATACCTTCTCAAAATAGCTGAAATCATTTTCTTAAAGGTGCTCTATCCCCTCTCTGGGCTAATCACGATTCTATATTGATAGAGACATACCTTCCGGATATTACGTGACCTGCTGGAGAGTGGCGTGCAGTTATATACAAGCAACTTGCTGCAACCAATGACCCACTCCGTCCCATGTGTCATGCATGGATCTTTTCGTCCTGGACTATATTAATTTGTTGCAGGCTTGCAGCCCGGGTCGGGCCACCTAATTGAATTGACCACGCCGTTGTTATTTTATTTAATTTTTCTCCTCCAGCCCGCTCAGCCTCTTCTGGCATTACCTGCGCTGTCTATCTCCGTCGGGCTGAGCTGTGAGGTGTGGGATATTCAATATTATTCAAATGGGCCCATAATTTTAAGAAGTTACTCGTGCATGATGCAACCCAAGAGAAACAATTGTCATCCGTTAGGGCCAATCTTGGAACTACCGGTGCTTCGTCTTCGTTATAACTTACAAAATCAATGTCTGACACCGCTACGTGCATCTCGATCAAGGCCTTGTGTTATCTCTTCAACTGTTGAATACTTCCCGGACCACCTCATCAATCATCTAGCGGTCTGTTTCCTTTTCCTCAGCAGGCCCAACTCATTCTATCTACTTGTCGTGTGATTAGTGGGTTTCATTCCACCGATAATATGTTCTTTTGGGGGGGGGCGTTTAAAAACATGTTATGGTGTCTGTATATGACGTGCTCCTAATTTAACTTAGCCTACGAATAGTGTCATTTTGGGCATGTTTTACTAATTGGTATGTATTTATGATACCCTAGACATAATAGGATTAGTGACAAAGTGATTAGACTATTTTCCAACCCAACACCCTCTCGCTCACGATATGGGCCTCCTCTCCCCGTCTAACACTTGTCTTAGTACCAACTTCTTGTTGGGAAACTCGGGCACAGAGTATAACAACGAAAACAAAATTTTATCACTATCCATATTCCCATAACAGCAAGATCGTGTCAACTACTATGAAATATGAAGGATGATTTAACAAGTTATATCTTGTCGTGGAGCGAGTCCAGCGACAACAACTCACTTCAATGCATGTTATGGTGTCTGTATATGACGTGCTCCTAATTTAACTTAGCCTACGAATAGTGTCATTTTGGGCATGTTTTACTAATTGGTATGTATTTATGATACCCTAGACAGAATAGGATTAGTGACAAAGTGATTAGACTATTTTCCAACCCAACACCCTCTCGCTCACGATATGGGCCTCCTCTCCCCATCTAACACTTGTCTTAGTACCAACTCCTTGTTGGGAAACTCGGGCACAGAGTATAACAACGAAAACAAAATTTTATCACTATCCATATTCCCATAACAGCAAGATCGTGTCAACTACTATGAAATATGAAGGATGATTTAACAAGTTATATCTTGTCGTGGAGCGAGTCCAGCGACAACAACTCACTTCAATGCAGTTGTTATGTAGTTGCTCTTGGACGGTGGAGTACAACTCCTAGTCTTCACCACGAACAACGAACAGAACAACATCTGCAACGACTCTTGTGGTCTCGCCACGGACTACAGGCTGACTTTGCTCTCCTAGCAGCAGCCAAATGACTCCTGCCTCTAGAGTAGTCCACACAGACCAACTAGAACTCGTGTCGTCCTACCAGGACAAATAGGAAGGAGTTGTCCCTCCTGTTGGTGTACTAGTCAGGAACTTGCTCTCCCAAAACAACGATTCTCAGTTGTTCTCTCCCGTCACTATCCTTCCCTTGTCAGATAGGATTTGTTTGAGCTCTCTTGGTTACCACAATCATAAAGGACAATAATTGTCAGAGTAACTGATTTTCAGTTGTGTTGTTGTATTCTGGGAAGCCCCCAGTACCCCCCCATATATAGGTGGGATTTGGGCCAGGGTTCCCAATCCATTCAGGATATGTGCGGGAGTAGAAGAGACTAGAAGATCATAAATTTTTGCAACCTACGAACCACGAGACAGTCGTATGATGACTTAGGCGACCGTATCGCACTGCCAAATGGTCGTTTGGCAATTTTCCAATTGCATACAAAATTGGCAACTTGATTCCTATAAATGTTAGAGATTAATTCCTAGCACCACAAGTATTGTGCGATCAAAATGATTCGGAAAAGTATCTAGAACCATCCCCCAGCCTAATTGAGCAATCTCACACATGCGAGATGGTCGTCGCACTCACCCAGAAGGCTGTCTGGTGAGTCGATCCAAACCGATCGGTTCATCAGTATGAACCAGTCGGGTCACACCTCAATCTGGGCAATTTTTAGCCAATTCGATATCTAATTAGCCTAACAACCCAAACAGTCGTCTCAACACTTGAGACACCCTTTTGACACTTCCAAATGGTCGTCTCATGTAGTGAGATGGTCGTTTGGCAGTGCAGTCAGTCAATTAGTTGCGTGAATTGAATACCTAAATACTTTAGTCATATATCCAATCACCATTCAAGATCAAACTCCTCTTCTATATGAGTTCTTTTGCGTGTGGCCCTTTAGGTCCCATATCATGTTGGCAGTGAATGTCCATAACTAACTTATGACCTCACAAGAAAAGAGGGGTGCCTAGTCACACATCAATGATACCCAAGTGAATGGAAAGTTGGAGTACAACTTCAACCTACAATCTACGTAAGGTGTTGTAGTAACTGTATAATTCCTTTGTCACTAATATTCAGGATGAACTCGAGGCATGAAATCGTCATCCTCTCAACATTCAATCCATGTTCCTTGAAATAAGAGTAGACTGTCTGAGATAATATGATCTCATTATCATATAATGATTCAAATGTTCATGCACATGCATTTCTCAATTTCACTTATCAAGTGGCCATGATATCATATTCCAATAGGAAGGACGAATCCCATCTCTATCACTCACAGTCTACCCCCAAGTGTCAAAGTCACCCAATCATCATTGTTATAACAACCCATATTTCAGGACTGCATTTGCTGATGTCAAAGTGTACCCAACAAAATGTGATGAGTATAGTGATTTTAGGTCTAAGAATCATAATCACCACCTTCACTTATGAGAGATGACTATGACCACCAATGATGGTTTTCATGTGTCAATCTTAAGGTGGGTCTATCTGATACACCTTTCCCTAACATGTATCTGTGTGCTTGGTTTGATATTGCCATATCATGACTAATGAGATTTTGTCATCAACCAACCCACACTCTAGTATTATGTGTTATTGGTGTAAGGTCCCTAACCTAGCTTAGTGCTTGGATATGCTTGCTTTTCTTAATAGATATGCTTAGAACCTTGATATAATCCTTTGAGATGTTTTGTTATCATGTGACATGCTTATGTTTAATGTTTGGTCCTATTTGGATGTTGTTTGAGCTATGTTTGCTTATTTTGGACCAAATTGCAATTTACCCAAGTTGAAGGGTTATATTGAAATTTGTCACATGTAGAGTGTTCCCTTAGTGCCTTGGCATCTTAAGAGAGATAAAGGTGTATATGGGAGCCTTTTTTAGACCTTGGTTGATGGGTGGCATCATGTGTTGATGCTAGGGTTTCTAGGGTTTGCTTGGTGTTGACCTTGATGAGAAAGTTCGAGAGTAGTGACCCCTTTGTCTTGACCTTGGGGTTTGTTTTGGGAGTATCTTGATCGAGACACTTCCCTTGGCTTATCATGTCTTGACCGTTATGGTCTAGGGTGTGTTTTGGGTCGAGACAGTGGTTTTCTTGAGGGATGTCTCGACCTAGTGTTGGTGATCCTTTTTCTCTCGACTGAGACATGTGTTTGGTGCTTGTTTCGACCATCCTTGGCGTGTCTTGGTAGAAACCATATTTTGGTGACCCTAAGAGGCTGAGACTCAACATAGGTTATATCACCATCTCGTTCATGTATGGTTTAAGTGGTTGCATGTTGGTTTCTTGAGTGGACAAGTGTTTCCTTAGTGCCTTTATGTGTTGACACTTCATCTCCCTCTTACTTCCCTCCTCCTTTAGGTATATAACCCCTGTATACTCCATGCAAGTTATCTTTTTTGGACATCCTATTTCTCCTTTCCTTTTGCTCATCCTTGGAGCTTGGTGGATCAAAGAAGCTGTTGTTCTTGGTGCTTTGGAGGTGGATTAACCTTGCATGTGGTGCCTTGAAGCTCGATCTTCCTCCTTGTGGTGGTTTCCTTCCTTAGTAAGTAGTTTTATCATCTTGATCACATTTTCCCTTGAAACCTCCATATTTTTCTTCCTCTTTTCTTGACCATAGAAAAGGGTTCTACACTAGTGGTCACCTTAAGAGAAACTCCTCCTCTCAAAGGCCTTTAGACTATTTTTTGACATGGTAGTAACTAGTGGGAGGATGTTTTCTTCTCTTTTCTCCTTTCTTCTTTGGTTCATCTGAGGGTTCTTCTTTGGTTTGTCTAAGGGTCCTTCTTACCCTTCTCTTGAGCTATCTTTTGAATAAGGTGTTCTTCTTTTTGGAGGTGACCTTGTGGACGAAGTGATGACCTTGTGGAGCTTTTTTCCTTCTCTTTGGAGCTTGATTCTCTCCAAATCAGGCGGGTTATATGACACTCGACCTCCTTCTATCATTAGCACCTTACTTTTATTCTTGTATGTTCTTGTTTCCATGTCTAAAAATGATGATAAGATGGTAGATGATGATCTTGTAATCTAGGGTTAAGACTTTGAAGTTTTGAAGATAACATTCTTTCTTAAACCCTAATTCCTATGTGCACATTTTCTAAGTGATCTTGAGGGGATGATCTCACATGCATTTTGATATTTGGTTTTATCACCATGATCTAAGTTCGGCCCTCCTATTTTCCATGGAGTTTTAGATGTTTTCTCACATGTGTTGTGGTTTGTCTTTCTCTCTCCTAAATGGTTTTGCTTGATGATCTTTGTGGTGCTTGTTCTAAGGTTTGATGACCTTGAATCCATGAGTTTTGATATTAGTGAAATTTGGTTTCTTGTTGTTTGACCTTGTTACGATCAAAGCATATGATGGTCTTGATGTTTTGCGTCGAGACATAAACCCTCTTGTTGTTTTGGGGCTGAGACACCCATGTGTGGTTTCAGTCGAAACCCTAACCCTAATCGTTGGGGTCGAGACATGTGATTGTGGTTTTATCTCCATCATGACATGATGACCATTATCTCGGCCAGGACACATTGTTCTAGTTTTGGTCAAAACCCATATTTTGCTTGTTTTGTTGCGGTCCAGACCAGATTCTGTCACGGCTGTGACACCTGCCATGAAGGTGGTCAAGAAAGCTGCTATCTTACATGGTCGCGACACATACATCATATCATGAAATAACACACATACACATATGAATGATGGTGGCTATTAGTGTTGTATTGTAATGATCTAATCATGACTCAATTAATGATGTTCAATTGTAACCCAGTTCCAAGAATGTGGGAGGTGAGTTAATTAGGGTTTGGTGCTATAATCATGGTGCAAACCATAATCGGCTAAGTGTGTGAACCCTAATTATAACCCTAGGGTATCTTATACTTGTTGAACGTGTAGAGATGTATAGCATGTGATTATATGTTTTCTTTCTCCTACTTGTATGCATCTAACCTTGAAGGTTGATTGAATGTCACAATGAAGTGAATGATATGGTAACTTATATACGATACATGGAAATGATCATGCACATTGTCCTTGTTCAGACATGATGTTATGTTGACATACATGAATGATGAGATTGGTCTCATGACCTAGTGAAGCCTTCATGCCTAATGAGAGGTGTTATCCTCCAGTGATGTGATGAGGCATTATTATCCCCAGTGGTGTATCTATGTTGAATAGCCTAATATGATAGTGTTAACAGGTGATGATGTTGACAACCTTATTTAAGGCAATGAGACAGTGATGCCCTGAGATGATGTGACAAGTTCACACCTCATACATTTTATATCTTTTGAAGTTGCTTCACAATTATGCTTGCTAGACTGAATTAGGGTTTTGTATGTCCACTTGTATGATGAAGCCTTAATTCACCCAATTGGCATAACTAATAAAGTGAAACCCTAATTATGTAGTTGCCTTGTGCCATAGATCCATTCTAGTGTTAGTTTTATTGTTGGGTGGTGAAATGAGTAACTCCTACGAGAAACTCGGAGCGCATATTATTGAATATGAGGGGGCACAAGTTGAGTGGATATCCTTGCGTCTACAATTATGATATATGGAGAATGGTTGCGGACATGCCTCAGTGATTGTGATATGTGATGGCAACATTGGAATTGCATAATGCCTTTTTGGAATGGCCATGTGTGAGCCTATTTTTTCTAGTGACATAACCTGTACCAAGGTGGGATAGGTGTTTTATGAGGATGGCCATGCGTGAGCCAATCCTTTTGCTTAACTATGTGTCGCTATTTGTAGTTAATCAATATGTCTCTGTGGTGTTCTCTTGTACTGACCAAGAGGTGTTGGAGAGGTCGTGGAGTCAAGCTCTTCTATAGACCTTGTATGCCACTGATTTTGAATTCATAGTGGTCAGTTGGATTTGGGTGGTATGACTCAAATCTTCAGGGCATAATAATAAAAGAGGTAACACAGTCGTGTAGCATATTTGCTTAGGGCCAAATACAAATAACATTGAATGAGCCCTTGCCTTGACCTTATGTTGTTTTGTTATTATAGTTATATATGTTCTTCATATACTTTGTTAATGAATAGAATGACCTATTACTCAGTTATTTATCTTAGTTGTTCACTAATGCTAATTTCCTTGTTTATATCTTTTAGTTGAATTTGCTTATGTGTTAATAGTATAATCTGTTGCTTAGCTTATATGTGCTTTTAACATACGTTGGTGAAGAGATATATATCTCATTGGGATGTTTGGTCTCACACCGTGGTTTTCTACATATTTTAGGCGGTCGAGCACGAGGAGGTAGATATCATGTTGTTGGTGTTGAGCAGTAAGAGGATTGGTAGCTGTTGAAAGGTTGGACATGCTTCTTGTGTATAGAAGTTTAGTCCTATGTGTCATCCTTGTACACTTAGGTCCTCTGAGAGGTTTTTGTTGTAATGTATCAACACAAGGTTTTGGCTTCATGCCTGTTGTTGTATGGAGATGGTATATATGTATATGAACAGGTTATCATGTATAACAGGATGTGGCTAGAGAGTTAGTGAACAATATCTTGTATAATCTTTTGCGCAGGTAATATGTAAGACATGAAGTTTTTGTGGACTCATGTGCAATTATGTTGCAAATCTTATCATTTGATGGAACTGGTTTTAATTTTATGTGTTATCTGCAAACCTGGACATTTAGTTTTAGTTCCACAAGTTTGGTTTTAAGTATTCTCACTTTGTGGCGGTTGGGGTGTGACAATTGGTGTCTATATACCTTCCAAAGTAACAACCAATTAGGGACATAACAAGAATTTACACACTCTTAACATTCATATGATCTCATCCTCCAAGTCATGTACTTGAAGACATACGTCAATGAGTATTGTCATTCTTTAGACATTCATAGTGTTTCCTCATTATTTCATAACTGAATGAAACATAATGAATTGGAAGCTTTCCTGTATGAGTATTAATCAAATCCTTTATGGTATATGACATTTCAATCATCACACGATTGGCTCTATGGGCATACCTTACCAATAGACTCCCACTTGCACTTAGAGCCAATCACCTACAAATCTCATTCTTAGTGATCCAAACATGTTCACCATGTTTCTGTTGTGCTAGTGCTAATTCAGTGGGTTAGCACCACTTTGCTTATAGTCAGTATATTGCATGTTTCCTTATCTCTTTGTTATATGATTTATCATATGAGACAGAACGGTTGTAATATGGTATCTAATATTCCTTACGAAACAAGTAGCTCCATTGTTGTCACAATATCACTACTGACTCATTAATGGTTGGAACATCTATAAGTTCATCATATGAACTTCTATATCCATATAGTATCACTTTGTGTTCATAACATGAGTATACCCAACTTCTAATGTAAAATAAAATTAATGTCTATTAGTTCAGAATCCTTCCAACTAACAACATTTATCCTTTTAAATCAAACATATTTTATTGTGATCATTTTGTCATTATGGAAGCTTGCATCGACGTAACCCTTTACATCCAACTATTCCTTTATTTCTATATTGACTTACTATCAATCTATCCTTATGTACTTCACAAGTACTAATGGATATGTTTAATGACTTTCTAATAACCCTTATTGGAATATCATCTTGTCATGTCCAATACATATAAGATTATATGGGATAAGTACATACATAGCATTCATGATAGATCCATGGCTTGAACCTATGACATCTGAATCACATCATTTGCATTCTTCACAAGAATTGGAACATATGATTCATGAGAGAGTAATCTAGATTCTCTCTCATTGAATCCATCCTTGTTTAACTCTTTCAACATCTTACTATTGTATGTGCTCAAACTTACATTGTGAAACTTTCATGAACTAACTTTATCTTGATACTTATCTTATAAGATGTTTCACTCATTCCTTCAATACTGAAGGGGGTTTCCATGCCAAATTTCAATATTCACAATATTGAGATGATATTCCTCATCATCTGTGGAATATTCATATATGCTTGCACTAAATCTTTTGTAACCACATATTTCATCTTTTATCTTGATTCAAGTCAAACTCTTTGACTATCTCTCCAAATCAAAAGATCCCATTTCTGAGATGCTTGTTTCAATCCCTAATTGAACTTTGTAGTTTATGGACTTTATTTGTATTATTAAAGTTATAAAAACCTTTTAGGTTGTGTCACATACGCATCCTCTTGTTGTATACCTTTTAAGGAATCTGATTTTTATTTTCATATGCCAAATCTCTTAGTCTAATTTAACTACATTAACAAGCTTGACAATTGGTAAAGGAATTTCTGTCATGTTCAACAACTTGAAATGATATGAAAAATCTTTAAACCAAATTATCCTTTTATGTTTTCCATGTAGGTATTTTCCACAAGACCCTTTTGGGATTACCCTTTTAGGTGGTACTATCAAGGTCCTACCTTGTTAGCTTACATGGATCCCATAATGGCATTGAGCCATTACTCATGTTATGGTACTTAATAGCTTCTAGTTGATTAGTTGGCTCATCATGCCATGACCAACTTGTCTGAGTCATTGGATTCACAATCCTCAATTTTAGACATATTATACTAGAACTATTTTATTTTGTGTTATTCTATGAGCCTGAGATTCCACAACAACTTGTGATTCTCTTGGTTCTCATTGTACCCTTTTGTTGATCTCAAACATTTCAAGTTCTACTTTTACTCTCACTAATTCTTCAGGAATTCAGTTATCCTTATAACAAAACAATTTTTTATTAGATTAGGATTAATAGTAACATTCAACAATTATGGTTTATGGATAAAACTTTTTAAGAAATTACTTTCTTAATTTAGGTTTCAATCCTTTTAGACATATTGGGACATTCCCAGATCATTTCATATATGATGTCTTATAAACCATTCAGATGGTACACTATTTAGGGATAGGTATATATTCCTGAGGAAAAGAAGGTCAGATCCATTGATAATCATATCATGACTCATCATGGAATAATTCCCTCATTCTGACACATCATCATGTTCAGATGGATTTGACTTGTGATACATTATCACAATCATTTCTTTTAAGGTACTCGAGATATTGATGTAAATTATTTCAATGTTTGATCTCATCAAAGTTTCTTAATTCCTTCATCAAAGTCATACTTCAGTTATAATCTCCTTGAACACTTCAAGACATTTATGTTTCTATTTTACTGAGTATATATCATCATATTACTAGTAGGTGAAACAAAGTATGAGTAATCATCTTTAGCATTCATTCCATAAGATCTTCATGCATTATATGGACGAGTTTTGATGGAAAGGTTTATATTCCATAAGATCTTCATTTTGTGTGTATATAATGCTTTGATGTTTCCTTAGGTTCTATATCCAATGGGGATCTAGATTAACATCAATATGTATTCTAGACATGCAATTCTCATATGTACATCCAACATGACTATTGCTAATGATAGTCTTGAATTATCAATTATAATCCTTTTGTATTAACGTTGAAAAATTTATCCAAGATTCTTTCAAAATAAAGATCATTCGATATTTGGGCATTTCCATGCAGGATCATATCTTTTGAAATAGAAAAATTAATATCTTACTTTTTTTATTCACCATCCTTGTCATACAAGATGATTTAAAATAAATGTTTTTATATGATGGCATAATGAAATAGAAGTTCTATTAACTCTATTACATGCCCACTGGGATAAGATAAATTTAAATGCAGACCAAAGCTTCCGTAATTCTTGCTCTGCCTTGTCCATCTTTTGTCCTCCATGAGGGCTTTTACTTCTTCTCAGATCATGCACATCAGTATGTCAGATATCTATTTGGTATCATACGCCAAATGAAGAAGTAAATAAATTTATCTTATAATGTTTATACCTGAAGTGGAGGCCTCAGTGCCTTCCTTATTCTTCTTTAGTTCCTCTAACCAAAGTGGGCAATTTCTTTTCCAATTTCCATGTTGGTGACAATGGTAACAATCACCTCTTATTTTCTTCACCCCTCCCTTTGCTTTGGGATCTAAAGGCTTGGGCTTTTGGCCGGTAAAGAAGCGATATCATCTCCTTACTAAAATTTAAAAGGAAATACAAAATATCCACTTTTCCCAAGAAAAATAGACATTGTGAATGTATGTATAATAATCTAAGTAAGCACGTTTTAGATACATGTAAAATGTCAATAGCAACGTAAAAAAACTAAGTTATTACATTTCCTTTTGAAATCAATTCACTAAATGAGTTTCTTTGAAAAGGAAAAACTAAAAAGAAACTATAGGATCCAGAATAAGCAACCTAGTCATCCTAGATTGCAAAACTTGAATCTACTACTCCTAAACTTGATCACCTTGGCCTTGTTCAACACCTTGATCTAACCCTGGGTGGTTGGGAAAACACCTAGCAAAAGGGAATGAAAACAAGGTATGTGTCAGAGATAATGAACAAGGACAAAAGATAAGAAACAACATGGAAATAAAGGTTATTATTTCATCATAAGATGAAGGTAGTCAAAAGTATGAGGGATAAATAAATAGATGCTTTCCATAACAAAAATAGAAAAAGGTTGCATGCATGATTAATATTGACTACCTAAACTATGTTGGGTTGATGCACCTACCTAACCTCAACCAATAAGTGAGGGGGAGTAACACATTCCATTCACCTACAAATATTCTATATTGGGGGGAGTAACACATTCCCCTGGGCTAATTTACACATGCCCTATCTATGAGTGGTTGTACATAAGTACCACTAAACTATTTAAATAGTCCAATAAAATCAACATGATAAAGAACTGTGGCAAGTACACACATCAAGTAAATAAAGACATGGTAGTGGGGTACAAGACCCAAGAAATAATTAATAAAACTGATTTTGAGGCAAATATAGCAAAGGAATTATCAAAAGAGAAATTAGGGTTTCATAGAAGCCTCATTAGGGAAACTAGGTTGGGGTTTACAAATTATTCCCAACTTAGGTATTAGGAAATCACATACTTTTCATAATGAATCCAATTACTTCTCTTTCACTACTTTAATCGAGTCTAAAGCCCACTTTTCCTATTTTCAATGTTTAATCATGAATTAGGGTTTTACACATGTACAAAAGTAAGGAAACCCTAACTTTTGGACTTTTTGAACAAAACCTCGATTTTTACTCTGAAATTATCACCATTGATCTTATTAGGTTCTCTTGATTAAGAAAACATATACTTTTTTCTATTTTGGAGTTATGAGGTTAAAAGTGCATTTTTGGTGATTTTTATGTATTAAATCCATTTTTAGAAAACACCTTCTGATAAAACTCAAAACCAAGTCTTGAAAACATTTTTATTAGAAAGCTTACATTTTTCTAATTCCAAAACATATTTTCTTTTAATTTTTGGACAAAGGAATAAAAAGATATGATTTTCCTATTCTGACCAATCAGAGAGTGCCACGTCAACAAAACCATCGCAGAGACACGAAGAGAGAGCGAAGAACGAGTCCACCTCATTGACTTGGCCCAATTAGAGCCAGCCATGTCAGGGATCAAAGGTGCGGCTTTGACTCACTCAAAGCACAGTAAGAGGTGGCGAAAAGACAATACTACCTTCAAGCAGAAAGCAAAGGGAAATAGGAAACAAGGAGGGTAGGAGAGGAAAAACACACGGGGGATTCACCCCCCTCATTGTCCTCACCATGGTTCATGAGCAATAGCTTGAGTTTTGGGTAAATCTGTGTGAGTCGATCAAACTTGAGAACAAGAACATAGAAAGAACAAGTAGATCACCACAAACCTGCCGAGGTAGACAATTTGACTCGATGTCAAGTAGAGAACGAGCAATGCCCGCCACAAACTTAGGTCTTATCCAAGATGCCTGACATCCACACACTCAAGAAATGGGGAAATCAAGGGAAGAGGAGAGTTGGGTAAAAGGTGACGAAGGTATAGAGGGTACTATTTATAGGTGTGGTTTGCTCTAGGGTTCTAAGCACAATGGCGGTGAGAGAACTCGGCGACCAACTTTAGGTGTTTCTCAAATCATTGATAAAACATCAAAATATAGGGATCAATGGGTGTAGAATTACATGAGGAAAGTGTGGGATCAAAATCTCACGAAAACATCAATTACATATCGAGATATCTTGATTTGAAATCCCAATGTGAACTGCCCTGCTTTCCCTATTATTCACGAGCTAGGAGACAAGCTCCTAGCTGTTCGATCAAGCAGACGAGCAATCTGGACCATCCAATGGCGTGAAAAATAAAAAAAATAAAAAGAATAGGCGCGTGACATAATTATTGCATTCCCAATCTTAATCAGACTAAAGTGGCTCCTATTTTATTTAATCATTTTCTCTCTCCTCCATTGAGGGGGTAAACATGCTCCAAATTAAATGAAAATTAACATCTAGCCTATTTTTGATATGAGGAATCTGAATATGTAATTAATTCTGCCTTTTGAGAACTTGTAATATGTTAAATAAATGAAGTCTTATTTTCTCTTTCCTCCTTCATTAATGGTTATAAGATCATCCAAATTTGATGAACCTTCACTCACAAGTCACATTAAGTTCCTTAGATATGAATTTTCTATCAATTTTACATGTCAGAGTTATTTATTTATTTATTTAATAATTTGAAGGTTCTACACACTTTCTATCTCCTGATCTCACCTTTTAATCAAATATTCTCCAAATTGAGTGAAAATTTACCCAAAGGCATATTGTAATTTGTAGATCACAAATTTGGCATCAATTGTTACTTTTGGAGTCATTAATGATTCATTATGTATTTTTGAGTTATCTCCCATTTTCCCATTCAATTAAAACAAAAATACTTACTAATTTTCCAAAAGTTGTGAAACTTACCACCCAAGCAAACTTGTACTCAAAGAAAATGAATTTGGATTTAAAAAAATTTTGAGTTCCACTTTTATGAATTTTAGGCAATTTACTCTTATTTCCACTTAATGAAAAAATCAATTCATTTAGTGGAACATTATCTTAGTTTTTGGATTTTCTTTTCTTCTTCCCACACATAAAGACATACAAACTTCTAGATCAATTTTTAATTTATCCTTATCCCTATTAAGTGGACATTTTACAAATTAAACCCATTAGTAAACTTTCACTAAGGTATTTGTGCTTAACTCCTTATAAAGTAAAATATTGGGAACAAATGTACACCAAACCTTATAATTTCCACTAATTCAACATCAAGTACAGAAATGAAAGAAAAAGATTTAGAAAAGTCTAAACTAAGAGTATACATAGATTTCAGTTCGTTATAATATTCCACTCGTTGAAAAGGATTTCGTCCCCAAAATCTTCCAAACCATAATACAACCATAAGACTTACACCAACTCAATACTTTGTTCTTCAACTACTTAACTCAGGGGTCAATAATCTTCAAAGGTAACTCTTTATAAGTCAGATTCTATTGAATCTCCAAAGGCTTGATAGAGAGTACATGAGAAGGGTCATTCACATACTTTCTTAGCACAGAGACATGAAACACATTATCGATCTTGTCATAAGCATGAAGAAGAGCTAAATCGTATGCACAGTATCCAACCTTTTCCAAGATCTCAAATGGTCCAACATAGCGGGGACTAAGCTTGACTTTAACTTTAGATCTTGCAACAGAACATATAGGCTTGATATTCAAGAAGGCATAGTCACCTACTAGAAAACTCACGACAGATCTTTTCTTATCAGCATACATCTTCTGTCTATCTTATTCAAATTTGATATGCTTCTTGATCAACTGAACCTTCTCTAACTCTTCACAAGACCACATTCTCCCACATCATCTCAGTGTAATAGAGAATGACAAGGTCTTCCATACAAAGCTTCATAAGGTGGCATACCTATACTAGCTTGGTAGCTATTATTGTAAGCAAACTAAACCAATGGAAGACTTTATCCCATGCACCTCCCTAATCCATATGACAAGCACAAAGCAAATCTTCTAGAATTTGCACCATTCTTTTAGATTGACCATCAGTTAGTGAATGATAAGATGTACTAAAATGCAAGTCAGCACCCATCTCTTCTGGAATCTAACTCCAAAATGAGAGGTGGACTTTGGGTCACGATCTGATGCTACCACTTTAGGAACTCCATGCAGACAAACAATCCAATCCACGTACAACTGAGCCATCTCATCAACCTTGTAAGTGGACTTGAAAGGCAGAAAGTGGGCATACTTTGTAATTCAGTCAATCACCACCCACACAACATCAAAACCCTTCCCGATCTATGGGAAAATAGTGACAAAGTCCATAGCAATCTTCTCCCATTTCCATTAAAAAATCTCAAGAGGGTGTAGAAGACCACCAGGTCATTGATGCTCGATCTTGACTTGCTAGCAAGTAAATCACTTTGCAACAAACATAGTGATATCCTTCTTCATGTTCTTCCACCAAAAACTTTGTTGCAAGTCCTTGTACATCTGGGTAGTACCAGGGAGTATTGCATAATTAGACCCACGGGCTTCACTCAAAACCTTTTTCCGTAGGTTCCCAACTTTGGGTATCCACAACCTTTGTTGGAAACAAACAACACCATCCACTCCAACTAAAAGGTTAGAATATGTATTCTTAGCTAAGGCCTTCATCTCATCAAGCTTAGAACTTTCAAGCTATATAGCAACAACTTTCGAGATCCAAGAAGGTGTAATGGACAAACTAACCATGTGAACACACAACTTCTGAGCATCTTCTTTATCATCAGGTTGTGGTTGACAACGGAAAACATACTCCAGGTTCATAGCAGCACAAACTGCATTCTTCTTCTGACTCAAAGCATCATCAACTACATTCTCTTTATCGAGATGATAAGTGATAGTAAATTCATCATCTTTGAGATACTCCATCCATCTTCATTGTCTCATATTCAGATCCTTTTGTGTCAAAAGATATCTCAAGCTTTTGTGATCTGAGAAAACTTCAAAACTTCACTCTATACATGTAGTGTCGCTAGATCTTTAAAGCATGCACGATAGTGGCTAGCTCTAAATAATGTGTATGCTAGTTATCTTCATTAGGCACAAAGTATAGGTGATCACAAGACCCTCTTGCATCAAGACAAACCCTAATCCTTGCTTAGAAGCATAGGTGAAGATTATGTAGGGTTTTCCTTCAACAGGTAGAGCAAGAACAGGAGCAGACGTCAAGCATTTCTTTAGCTTTTGAAAATTATCCTCCCATCCTGGTGTCCACACAAACTTGATTTCTTTTGTTGTCAACTGTGTCAGAGGAATAGCCAACTCAAAAAAACTCTTGATAAACCTCTGACAGTAACCTACTAAAGTGAGAAAACTACAAATATCAGATGGAGTCTTTGGATCTTTCCACTTGGTCACAACTTGTACCTTTATAAGATCAACAACAATATGTCCGATAGAGATCACATGACCCAAAAAAATCACTTCCTTGATCCAGAACTCACACTTTGAGAACTTAGCATATAGTTCATTTTCTCTCAGTGTGTTTAGAATGATTCATAGATGTTCATGATGTTGTTCTTTAGATTTGGAGTAGACCAAAACATCGTCTATGAATACCACCACAAACTGATTGGGGTAAGAATGAAACACTCGATTCATCAAGTCCATGAAAGCATCAGGGGCATTAGTTAAGCGGAAAGGCATGACCAGAAACTCATAATGCCCATAGCATGGTCTGAAAGTTGTCTTTAGGACATCTTCATCCTTCACACACATATGGTAGTAGCCACTTCATAGATCCATCTTTGAGAACACAGTGGCGGACTTCAGTTGGTTGAATATATCATCGATGCGAGGCAAATAATACTGATTCTTTATCGTCACTTGATTAAGCATACGATAATCCATGAACATACACAACGAACCATCCTTCTTATTCATGAACAAGATAGGGGCTCCCCATAGTGCAACACTAGGGCGCACAAAGCCCATGTCGAGAAGCTCCTGAAGCTACTTCTTAAGCTTGGCAAGTTCTACATGGGCCAAGTGGTAAGGCAGCTTTGAGATAGGCAAAGTTCCTTGTGCGAGCTCAATGGAAAACTACACCTCATGAGTTGGGAGAAAACTAGGCAACTCCTCAGGAAAGACATGAGGGAAGTCCTTCACAACATCTATGTCATCGAGAGTAGGATGTGTGGCATCAAGGATGATAGAGGCTAAGAATGCTCTGCACCCTTACAAGACAAGATTTTCAACTTTGATGGTGGAGATGACAAGATGTTGATCCTCTCTCTTCCTACCCTTGGCACACATCCTTCCCTCAATAGGGTGTAACAAACTGACCTTTGATACTTCACATAACAAAATAACTTTGTACCTCTTCAACCAATCTATCCCCAGGATGACATCAAAGGCAGTCATGTCAAGGAAGATGAAATCTGAGGGAAATATCCTTCCATAGATACATAGGTCCAAGGTTGGTAGTTCAAAATAATAAGAGTGGATCCTACCGCTAGGGGTTTTAACATTGAACACATGATCCATATATTCTAATTCTATCTCTAACATGGTAGCAAACTCAGTTGATATGAATGTATTTGATGAATCAGAATTGAAGAGTGCTTTAATTGGATGCATATTAAGATGTAAAGTACCTTCAATGACTTCATTATCTCCTTCATCTTCCTCAGTATTAAGGGCAAACACCCTACCATTCTGCCTCTCCAAAGGTGGCTGTTGGCCTTGCCAATTCTGATTGTTGTTGTTTCTTGGAGGTAGGCTGTTATGACCCACTCCATGATTAACTAGTAAGCACATAGCTTAGTGCATCATTAATTTAATTAAGTTGAATAAAGTACTTAAGATGCAATTAGTTCATTGACCAGTTGTGACTAGCTAATAATTATGATAAGCTAATATGTGAATCAGTAGTTGAGATTGAATCATCTGAGGTAATTAATGATAATAGCAATGATGATCGTTAGGTTAATTGAGTTGAGTTAAGTACTCACTGACGTGTTTAGTGCTTTGATCAGGAAAGACAATCCAATCAGGATTATTTCTTGCTTTGAGGGTGTAGAGAACCTCGCGCTTGAAACTTTGCAAAAAGAAAAAAAAATCGAATTGGAACTTCGAGGCAAGAGTTATGACAATTTCAAGACCAATGGGTTAAAGATGCAATTTAACCATTTAATTGATCTTTATCTCTTTAAATGGGTCGGCTGTTTTTTTTTCCCTTTAACCTTTCTTCTTCGCGAGCAATATAACAGGGCCGCTTGAGCGGTGCCCAGGAAGAGCCGATCCAGTGGAAGTGAAGAGCCGGAGGCGATTTTGGGCATGATAGCTGCCGATTGAGCTCCGCCACCCACCGTCCTCCTTCCTTCCTCCTTATCGCGTGCCCCAGCAGCGGCGCCTACCTACAGCCTTGCGGCTTGCTTTGGGCAGCCGGCGGCCAAGCTGCACGGCTCCGGCCAGGAGCTCTAGGGCGAGAGGCAGCACCAGAACTTCACCCCGACTTCGGCTTGAGGTTCAAATAGGAAACCATGGTGCCCCGACCAGTTGAGTGCGGCCAACAGTAGCAATGCCCTAATCAGATAGGGCCAGCGCCCCATTCAGTTTGTGTAGCAGCAGCTACTGCAACCACGGCCAGGGGCCGATTGGGTGCGAGCACCAACAATAGGCGTCACCCCTGAGCTCGTCTTTGAGAACTATGCTCAATCCGCAGCCCCCCCAGCCGTGAGCATCTCTTGGTTTTTGTTTGTCTTCCTCTTGTGTGTATGTGACGCTACTGCTATGTGCAGCAGGTCTGATCCAACAACAACTTGGTGCAATTAAGCTTTCGGAATGACAGTTGACTTCGAGGTCTAAGCACGAGTCCCGAGTGAAGTTCCGCAGCCAACAACCATGAACTCAATCGAGCTCTTCTCCTACCTGTACGGGTGTGCAGGGTACTGTTCGATTGCAGCAGGTCTGAACAGGTCTGAATCGGGGTTCGATTGGCGCACGAAAGAGCAAGGTAGGACCAGAACGGAGTTCGGTTTTGAGGATAGAATTAGAATATGTAGCTTAAGCCAAGACTTAGTTTTTGATCGAGTTCATCTTCAATGAGTTTTCTGTTTCTGCACAGGTTGCACGGCGTGCAAATCAGTTTGCACGGCGTGCAAAGTTACAGAAAAATAGGATAGAAAGTCGGCCAGTTTGCACGGCGTGCAGATCAGTTGCACGGGGTGCAAAGTTGCAGAAAAGCAGAATTAGGTGTGTTTGTGGACGTTTTCGGTGTATACGAACACACCGAATTGGGTGAGTATTATCTCACTTAATTATCAAGGTTTAACTCGTTTAATTGTAGATATTGCATATATGAAAATGATGTTTATATGTATATGTGGGTAATAGAGATTACTCGGATGTCGAGCATAGTTATCATCCCTAGACTTTTAATTTGCATAGTTCAAATGAAATGAAATGATTAGTAAAATAAATGTGTATGTTTTACGAGTAATTTCAGTAAGATGCGAATAAATGTGATAAAGTATATCAGATTGAGTATTCCTTTCAATACAGTATATTTGAATGTTCAGTAATATGAAACCAGTATAGAGACGTGGAATAGATATGAAATCTATTTACAGTGAACGAATCTGTTTGCATGAAAGCATAGTTGAGTTATGAGTTATTGCGATATAAGTGAATAGTTGTTGCACTATACATAGAAATGTTATGAAAGTTGAATTTCTAGTTTCAGCTAGTGAATTGCAGAATTACAGTATATTCGAGTAGTCAAATATGTGAGAGAGAGACACAATGTTATAAGAGTTTTCTTGTTATAATAAAATGTGTTAGACTTAGATGCCCTGACACCGTAGAACCCCTTTGAGAGGTCTGTGCCTTAGGGGTGAAACGACCTACCTAGCGTGTGTCTAGATGGTCGGTGGCTTGTGTTCAACAATAATCCGTGCGTGTGTCACGGTGGCACGAGGACAGAGAGGAAGTGTTCAACAATAATCTGTGCGTGTGTCACGGTGGCACTGGAAGTAAATAGGGGTTATTCAACAATAATCTGTGTGTGTGTCACAGTGGTAACCCAGACTCTCCGCCTGTGTGCTCAGGTTAGAGGAGGAGTCTAGAGTACACTCTTTGAGAGTGTAGTGAGGCCGTGTGAGCCTGAGAGTCTTGACGCAGACCAGGACGGCAGTCAAACTTAGCATTTCCCGGGAGTGTCGCTAAGTCTTGTACGGTGGGTTCGTAGTTCGCTACGAGACTTTATATGCAGAGTACACTGCATATGATCAGGGCATAAGTTAAAATATGATCACTTAGAATTAAGATAGTTTAATATAAAACTTGTGTATGTTCAGATTTAGAATTTATAATACTTATTCTTTAAATGTTCAATATACTTTTCTGCGATAATTGCACTGTTTAATTAGAACTGCTCAGTTTGTTAATTTATTCACATATTCCTGTTAAATGTAAAATATGGAGTTATCCGATGATGGCTAAGTGAAATATTATTCACTGAGCGAGTAGGCTCATTCCTCTACTCAAATATTTTCAGGTCAGCGACAGTTCCAAGAATCGGAAGGATCTTTTCATCCTAACGCTTAATCTGTAGAAGGTATATGTAGTTAGTTTAGTTAGATAATGGTCTCTTAGTCCTTTCCCCTCGGTCCTTGGGACATGGCGTGGGTGAGAGAGAGTGTGTATGTGGAATGTGTATAAAGATGTAAATTAACTGTTATGTTTACTTTCTGTTAAACAATGTTACATGTTGTAAACTCTGTTTACGTACTCTAGCCAGTTTAATTGAAATGCTCCTGCAATAGTTTATTATGTTTTAGTTTACAGCAATAATCCGGATATCATTACGAGGTTTTAAAAAGGAAAAGTTCTCAGTGATTTGTTTATGTGATAATCCCTCCGTCGCGCCCTAATCTCGTGATTAGTGGTTAGTGTGAGATCGGGGTGTGACATCTTTTGGTATCAGAGCATAGGTTGAGTAAATGGTTACTCTAAGTCAAGATCAGGGGACGATAAGAGACTAATAGGATTAAGGTTTAAGAGTTTTTTCTTCTGTCTGTAATTTTCTAACAGGAAGTGTTCTGTTATACTATTACAGATGGCAGGAAAAGGATGTGGTCACGAGAACCAAGTAAAGAGTTTAAGTTGAGTCGTTAAGAATCATTAAGATCAAAAGATAAAGTTATAAGTGAGGCAAATAATAGCTGATGTGTTTTAGATCTGGGAGGTCTGAGTGTTTAGATACCCTGGCCAGGTGTCTGAATACTTGGATTGACCAGTATCAAGCTACTCTGTCTATTCTTCTCTGGATGCCCTGGCCAGGTATGCAGAGGAAGGATAGGCTAGAGAGAAACCCTAGAAATCTTAAGGTTAAGAAACTGGAAATTTATGCAGGAGTAAGAGATTAAACATAGGATGTTCAAGTAAGAGGAAGGAAATTTCAGTGATAAGATAAGGAAGACTTGAGTAAACTTATGAGATCTTAACAGTGAGGGTGTCGGTCGAGTTATGAATAGGACAACTCGACCGAATCTGCTGTAGACTGCAATATAGCAGTGCACTGTTTGATTTTTAATTATTTATTGGTAATTAGAAATGATCTCAAATTTTTACTGGAGGTCTGAAACTTCATTAGGTATAACATATAAAATTTCCAGAAGTTTTGGAGCTTCTGTTAGCTATTTAATAAACGAATTACAGAAACTATTGTGAAAACTGAATTTTCAGCCAGTATAATTAAAGTTGAGTGTTGGGTTAATATGCTATTGACTCAAGCAGCTCAAATTGATCTATATGATCGACCACACACACACACAATAATGCTATGATATTGATATGGACCAAAACCCTAGAATGATTAAAGTTGTAGTAGTTTAAGGGATATCACTAGTGATGTAACCTTGAATACTAGCATCTTTGTAAAATAAGACCTTGAGATTTGTTCTATGAAAAGTAAACTGGCTTTGATAGTGATCTAGGGTTTTGAGGTAGATAATCTGAACGGTACATGAGAAACATGTAATGACTTAGAGAAAAGAGTAAGACATAAACTTGAAATGTAACAATAAGAAAGTAGCATAGAAAGCGGAGTATTACCTGATATATGATATGAAGATAGCTGATGAAGTTCATGCTTTTAAGATATGGTGTCACTATCTTTATGATGTGATAATAGATTATCACCCTGGTAAAGAGAATGTGGTGACTGATGCTTTCAGCAGAAAGTCAAGTTCAACAGCTAATGCATTCTCTATGGCAGGTTTCAATAGAGACCTGTTAGTAGAAATGTGGAAGTTGAACTTAGGCTTAGGGGTGACAACACAGAGTGGTTTGATTGTACAGATGCAAGTCAAGCCTACTTCTTATGATCAGATTAAGTAACTACAATAGGGTGACAGTGAGTTAAACCAGACCATGCATGACATGATAGGAGGAAAAGAGACCAGAGTTTAAGTTTTTAGATGATGATGTGTTGCATCAACATGACAGGTTGTGTGTACCTTGAGATAGTGTTTTGAAAGAAAAGATTCTTATGGAAGTGCATGTATTGATGTATGCTATGATTTCAGAAAACACTAAGATGTATATGAATCTAGAGGAGTTGAAACGGATGGTCAGATATGCAGAAGGATGTAGCTGAGTACGTGGTTAGAAGTAGTGTGTGCCAATAGGTTAAGGCTGAACCCTAGAAATCTATAGCTACCTTGTAATCTTTTTCTATGCCTGAATGGGAATGGGAATATATCACAATGGATTTTGTGGTAAGATTACCCAAGACACCTAGAGGTTGTGATTTGATATGAATGATTGTGGATAGACTAATTTACTCTGCTTGCTTTCTTCATATTAAGTCAACCTTTGATGTCTCGAAACTTGACTATGATATACATGAATGAAATAATTAGGTTGCCTGGTAATCCAGTTTCAATCATATCATATTGAGATCCTAAGTTCACATCTAGGTTGTGGAAACAGTTGCATCATGCTTCGGGCACAAAGTTAAGATTCGATACAACCTTTCCAGCGGAAGACGGATGGTTAGTCTGAGAGAACCATTCAGACTCTTGAGTACATGCTAAGAGCATGTGTTTTGCTTTTCAGTGGAAGTTGGGAAGAACATTTAAATCTTATAGAGTTTGCTTAGTGTGAATGTTGAGTTTAGAAATACACAAACGATAATGGTACGGTTTGGGTATAAACCCAGACAATACAGATTTGGTAAATCATCAGGTGCATGATTTCAAGAAAGTACGATAGTATTAAAATATGCAAATAAACCTAATTGCATGCTTCCTGTTATGTTAATGTGTGTGACTTAACATTTACATGAATTGGCACATTTCTCTGAGGTATTATTAGAATTCTCAAGTACTTTTAAATATTTGTATTATGATACGAAAATAACTCTTAATTGAGTTATGTGATGCATAAACCAGGATTTGGGGTTAATATGCACGTACTTCGAGAAATTTCAGATAATTGATAAATATTACAGATGGTTTCTTATAAGTGGAGTAAATTACTCTTATTGGTGTAATAGGATGTTCAATTACATGAATTCAGTATGTATGTGCCAAAATTGATTTGAGTTTGGAATATTTATGAATTTTTAATCTGCCTGCATGCATGATATAAAGATTACTCAGTAAATACAATGATTTTGAATATACTGCTCTGCCAGTTCTAGAATGATACCGTATTGTGATTTGAACTGCAATCAAACAGATGAGATAACGGAAACCCTAAGAGTAGGGTGTTGCCATGTGACTAGTGAATGAGATAACCCTAAGAGTAGGGTGTTGGCATGTGATGAATGAATAAGGCAAATGAAACCCTAAGGATAGGGTGTACGATGAATCAAGTATTTTAATATCAATTTTCATTATGAGATGTGATGATGTTTAACAGTTAAATTGCATGATTTTATTTTAGTACCAAATTGACATGCATTCTGTTTATTTAATAATTTTAGTTTGTCTGCATGTATACTATAATAATTTCTTGGTAGTACCATGAATTGAGATACTGTTATAACAATTCTAGAAAGACCATGTATTGTGGTTTGATCTGGAATTAGATCAGATGTGTCCTAGGTTGAAAGATCAGTGCAGATGGTTGATCAGAGGATCAAGAAACTCAAAAAAATCATGAGATACCTTTAGAGAAGGTTTTGTGGACTAACCACAACTTAGGGGAAGCCACATGGGATTTTTGGGTTAGATATGCGTAACAAGTTTCCTTTTCTCATATAGGAATTTCGGGACGAAATTCTTATAAGGGAGGGAGATTGTTATGACCCACTCCATGATTAACTAGTAAGCACAGAGCTTAGTGCATCATTAATTTAATTAAGTTGAATAAAGTACTTAAGATGCAATTAGTTCATTGACCAATTGTGACTAGCTAATAATTATGATAAGCTAATATGTGAATCAGTAGTTGAGATTGAATCATCTGAGGTAATTCATGATAATAGCAATGATGATCGTTAGGTTAATTGAGTTGAGTTAAGTACTCACTGACGTGTTTAGTGCTTTGATCAGGAAAGACAATCCAATCAGGATTATTTCTTGCTTTGAGGGTGTAGAGAACCTCGCGCTTGAAACTTTGCAAAAAGAAAAAAAAATTGAATTGGAACTTCGAGGCAAGAGTTATGACAATTTCAAGACCAATGGGTTAAAGATGCAATTTAACCATTTAATTGATCTTTATCTCTTTAAATGGGTCGGCTGTTTTTTTTTCCTTTAACCTTTCTTCTTCACGAGCAATAGAACAGGGCCGCTTGAGCGGTGCCCAGGAAGAGCCGATCCAGTGGAAGTGAAGAGCCAGAGGCGATTTTGGGCATGATAGCTGCCGATTGAGCTCCGCCACCCACCGTCCTCCTTCCTTCCTCCTTATCGCGTGCCCCAGCAGCGGCGCCTACCTACAGCCTTGCGGCTTGCTTTGGGCAGCCGGCGGCCAAGCTGCACGACTCCGGCCAGGAGCTCTAGGGCGAGAGGCAGCACCAGAACTTCACCCCGACTTCGGCTTGAGGTTCAAATAGGAAACCATGGTGCCCCGACCAGTTGAGCGCGACCAACAGTAGAAATGCCCTAATCAGCTAGGGCCAGCGCCCCATTCAGTTTGTGTAGCAGCAACTGCTGCAACCACGACCAGGGGCCGATTGGGTGCGAGCAGCAACAATAGGCGTCACCCCTGAGCTCGTCTTCGAGAACTATGCTCAATCCGCAGCCCCCCAGCCGTGAGCAGCTCTTGGTTTTTGTTTGTCTTCCTCCTGTGTGTATGTGACGCTACTGCTATGTGCAGCAGGTCTGATCCAACAGCAACTTGGTGCAATTAAGCTTTCGGAATGGCAGTTGACTTTAAGGTCTAAGCACGAGTCCCGAGTGAAGTTCCGCAACCAACAGCCATGAACTCAATTGAGCTCTTCTCCTACCTGTACGGGTGTGCAGGGTACTGTTCGATTGCAGCAGGTATGAACAGGTCTGAATTGGGGTTCGATTGGCGCACGAAAGAGCAAGGTAGGACCAGAACGGAGTTTGGTTTTGAGGATAGAATTAGAATCCGTAGCTTAAGCCAAGACATAGTTTTTGATCGAGTTCATCTTCAATGAGTTTTCCGTTTCTGCACAGGTTGCACGGCGTGCAAAGTTACAGAAAAATAGGATAGAAAGTCGGCCAGTTTGCACGGCGTGCAGATCAGTTGCACGGGGTGCAAAGTTGCAGAAAAGCAGAATTAGGCGTGTTTGTGGACGTTTTCGGTGTATACGAACACACCGAATTGGGTGAGTATTATCTCACTTAATTATCAAGGTTTAACTCGTTTAATTGTAGATATTGCATATATGAAAATGATGTTTATATGTATATGTGGGTAATAGAGATTACTCGGATGTCGAGCATAGTTATCATCCCTAGACTTTTAATTTGCATAGTTCAAATGAAATGAAATGATTAGTAAAATAAATGTGTATGCTTTACGAGTAATTTCAGTAAGATGCGAATAAATGTGATAAAGTATTTCAGATTGAGTATTCCTTTCAATACAATATATTTGAATGTTCAGTAATATGAAATCAGTATAGAGACGTGGAATAGATATGAAATCTATTTACAGTGAACGAATCTGTTTGCATGAAAGCATAGCTGAGTTATGAGTTATTGCGATATAAGTGAATAGTTGTTGCACTATACATAGAAATGTTATGAAAGTTGAATTTCTAGTTTCAGCTAGTGAATTGCAGAATTACAGTATATTCGAGTAGTCAAATATGTGAGAGAGAGACACAATGTTATAAGAGTTTTCTTGTTATAATAAAATGTGTTAGACTTAGATGCCCTGACACCGTAGAACCCCTTTGAGAGGTTTGTGCCTTAGGGGTGAAACGACCTACCTAGCGTGTGTCTAGATGGTCGGTGGCTCGTGTTCAACAATAATCCGTGCGTGTGTCATGGTGGCACGAGGACAGAGAGGTAGTGTTCAACAATAATCTGTGCGTGTGTCACGGTGGCACTGGAAGTAAATAGGGGTTATTCAACAATAATCTGTGCGTGTGTCACAGTGGTAACCCAGACTCTCCGCCTGTGTGCTCAGGTTAGAGGAGGAGTCTAGAGTACACTCTTTGAGAGTGCAGTGAGGCCGTG
The DNA here is from genome assembly GCA_963693085.1 of Alisma plantago-aquatica. NCBI lineage: Eukaryota > Viridiplantae > Streptophyta > Magnoliopsida > Alismatales > Alismataceae > Alisma > Alisma plantago-aquatica. Next base: position 1,431,212,259 of record OY856409.1, read on the forward strand.
TGAGCCTGAGAGTCCTGACGCAGACCAGGACGGCAGTCAGACTTAGCATTTCCCGGGTGTGTCGCTAAGTCTTGTACGGTGGGTTCGTAGTTCGCTACGAGACTTTATATGCAGAGTACACTGCATATGATCAGGGCATAAGTTAAAAGATGATCACTTAGAATTAAGATAGTTTAATATAAAACTTGTGTATGTTCAAATTTAGAATTTATAATACTTGTTTTTTAAATGTTCAGTATACTTTTCTACGATAGTTGCACTGTTTAATTAGAACTGCTCAGTTTGTTAATTTATTCACATATTCATGTTAAATGTAAAATATGGAGTTATCCGATGATGGCTAAGTGAAATATTATTCACTGAGCGAGTAGGCTCATTCCTCTACTCAAACATTTTCAGGTCAGCGACAGTTCCAGGAATCGGAAGGATCTTTTCATCCTAACGCTTAATCTGTAGAAGGTATATGTAGTTAGTTTAGTTAGATAGTGGTCTCTTAGTCCTTTCCCCTCGGTCCTTGGGACATGGCGTGGGTGAGAGAGAGTGTGTATGTGGAATGTGTATAAAGATGTAAATTAACTGTTATGTTTACTTTCTGTTAAACAATGTTACATGTTGTAAACTCTGTTTACGTACTCTAGCCAGTTTAATTGAAATGCTCCTGCAATAGTTTATTATGTTTTAGTTTACAGCAATAATCCGGATATCATTATGAGGTTTTAAAAAGGAAAAGTTCTCAGTGATTTGTTTATGTGATAATCCCTCCGTCGCGCCCTAATCTCGTGATTAGTGGTTAGTGTGAGATTGGGGTGTGACATAGGCTGCTGAACAAGATGTTGAGCTGGAGCTAGTCCCTGTCCAAGCTTGGGGCAGATGTACTTCTTGTGGAAAAGTTTGAGGAACTCTTCCCAGGTCATGCTCAAAGTATCATGGATACGTGACATGTCTTTCCAACAGACCGGTTTTGGCCCATCCAACACATAGGTTGCAAAATGAACCTTTTGGTGAGGAGGACACACCATGCTCCAGGGCCAAAACCCAGTCATCAACTTTATCCTCCATGTTTGGCTTTCTCTCGCCCTTGAAGTACGGTGGTTGCATCTTGATGAAATCCATAAGGGTGAACTCCTTCAGCTAAGCTGCAAGAGTTGCAACATTGGAAAGCTGTCCCACCAAGGTATTAAAGAGCAATTGGTGCAACATGGTTAGCTCTTGCTCAGGGGTCATAAGAGGGATACCAACAAGGGCACTAGGGACTGTCCCACTATTGGAGGGAGTCACTGGAGTATCCTAGTTGTCAGTGTTGCTAGAGGTGACTCCTGAAGAGGAGTTGTTCATGTTTCTAAACAAATATCCCTTCCTAAAAGATAAGAGTATAACATAAGATACAAGAGTAGACAACAAAGATATCTAAGGCTACTATTGCCTTTGAGCATACTATTTCAAGCAATCAGCATTAGCGCAGGCCATACATGTATCGTATGGATCCGTGAGTCCTCGTAAACCAAGACGGTGGCATGGAGAAAAATATTGCTAGTACCCAGACCCCGATCCATTCTAGACACCCTTGGTTTCAACTTATGCCCTAATAGTTTCCCAACATGCTCTGATATGATGTTGTAAAGAGGCGAGATCACCTGCTTACTAAATTTTAAAGGAAATGCAAAACATCCACTTTTTCCAAGAAAAATAGACATTGTGGAATGTATGTATAATAATCCAAGTAAATAAGAACGTTTTAGATACATGTAAAATTCCAATAGCAATGGAAAAAAAGCTAAGTTATTACTTTGATTTTTGAACTCATTTCACTACATGAGTTTCTTTGCAAATGAAAAACTCAAAAGAAACTATAGGATCTAGCAATAAGCAACCTAGTCATCCTTGATTACAAAACTTGAATCTATTACTCCTGAACTTGGTCACCTAGGCTTTATTCAACACCTTGATCTAACCCTGGGTGGTTGTGAAAACACCCAGCATAAGGGAAAGAAAATAAGGTATGTGTCAGAGATAATGAACAAGGACAAAAGATAAGAAACAACATGGAAATAAAGGCTAAGATTTCATCATAAGATGTAGGTAGTCAAAATATGAGGCATAAATAAATAGATGCATGTTAACAAAAATAGAAAAAGGTTGCATGCATGATTAATATTGACTACCTTAACTATGTAGGGTTGATGCACCTACCTAACCTCATCCAATAGTTGAGGGAGAGTAACACATTCCATTCACCTACAAATATTCTATATTGGGGAGAGTAACACATTCCCCTGGGTGAATTTACAAATGCCCTATCTATGGGTGGTTGTATAAGTACCACTACACTAGTTAAATAGTCTAATAAAATCAACATGATAAATAACTATGGAAAGTATAAGCATCAAGTAAATAAAGACATGGAAGTGGGATACAAGACCCAAGAAATAATTATAAAACTGATTTTGAGGCCAATATAGCAAAGGAATTATCAAAAGAGAAATTAGGGTTTCATAGAAGCCTCATTAGGGAAACTAGGTTAGGGTTTACAAATTATTACAAATTTAGGTGTCAGGAAAACAAATACCTTTCTTGATGAAATTCAATTACTTCTCTTTCACTACTTTAATCGAGTCAAAAGCCCACTTTTCCTGTATTCAATGTTTAATCATGAATTAGGGTTATACACGTACAAAAGTAAGGAAACCCTAACTTTTGGACTTTTTTAACAAAACCTCAATTTTGACTTTGAAATTATCAACATTGATCTTATTAGGTTCTCCTTATTAAGAAAACATATAATTTTTTCTATTTTGGATCTATGAGGTTAAAAGTGCATTTTTGGTGATTTTTATGTATTAAATTCATTTTTAGAAAACACCTTCTGATAAAACTAAAAACCAAGTCTCAAAAATATTTTTATTAGAAATCTTACATTTTTATAATTCCAAAATATATTTTATTTTAATTTTTGGACAAAGGAATAAAAAGATGTGATTTTTCCTATTATGGTCAATCAAAGAGTGCCACATCAATAAAACCATCGCAAAGAGACAAAGAGAGAGCGAAGAACGGGCCTGCCTCGCTGACTTGGCCTAATCAGATCTGACCAAGTCAGGGGCCAAAGGTGCGACTTTGACTCGCTCAAAGCAAAGCAAGCGGTGGCAAAAAGACAGTATTGCCCTCAAGCGGAAAGCAAAGGAAAATAGGAAACAAGGAGGGTAGGAGAAGAAAAAAACATAGGGGATTCATCCCTGTCATTATCCTCACCATGGATTACGAGTAGTAGCTTGAGTTTTAGGTAAATCTGCATGAGTCTATCAAACTCGAGAACAAGAACACAGAAAGAACAAGTAGATCACCATGAACCCGTCAAGGTGGACAATTTGACCCGAGGTCGAGTAGAGAATGAGTAATGTTTACTTCAAACTCAAGTCCTATCCAAGATCCATGAGATCCACACACGCAAGCAATGGGGAAAACAAGTGAAGAGGAGAGTTGGGTAAAAGGAGATGAAGGTATAGAGGGTACTATTTATAGGTGTAGTTTGCTTTAGGGTTCTATGAACAATGACGGTGAGAGAGCTTGACAACCAACTTTTGGCATTTCTCGAATCATTGAAAGAACACCAAAATATAGGGATCAATCGATGCAGAATAACATGAGGAAAGTGTGGTATCAAAATCTCACAAAAACATCAACTACAGATCGAGAAATCTCAATTTGAAATCCCAATGTGAACTGCCCTACTTTCCCTATTAGTCACAAGCTAGGAGACAATCTCCTAGTTGTTCAACCAAGCGAATGAGCAATCCAGACCGTCCAATGGCACACAAAATAAAAAAAATAAAAATAATAGGTGCATGACATAATTATTCCATTCCCAATCTTAATCAGACTAAAGTGGCACCTATTTTAATTATTTTCTCTCTCCTCCATTGAGGGGGAAAACATGCTTCAAATTAAATTAAATTGATACTTAGCCTACTTTTGATATTAGGAATCCAAATATGCAATTAGTTTGCCTTTTGGAACTTGTAATGTGTTAAATTAATCAAGTCTTATTTTCTCTTTCCTCCTTCATTAATGGTTATAAGATTATCCAAATTTGATGAAACTTCACCCACAAGTCACATTAAGTTTCTTGGATATGATTTTACCATCAATTTTACATGTTAAAATTATTTGTTCATTTATTTAATAATTTGAAGGTTCTACACACTTTCTCTCTCCTAATCTCACCTTTTAATCAAATATTCTCCAAATTGAGTGAAAGTTACCCAGAGGCATATTTCAATGTGTAGATCACGAAATTGGCATCAATTGTTACTTTTGGAGTCCATAATGTTTTAATTTTGTATATTTGTATTATCTTCCGTTTTCTTATTCAATTAATACAATCGTACTTATTAATTTTCTAAAAGTTGTGAAACTTACCACCCAAGAAAACTTATACTCAAAGAAAATGAATTTGGATTTAGAATTATCTTTTGAGTTCCAATTTTATGAATTTTAGGAAATTTACTCTTATTTTCACTTAATAGAAAAATTAATTCATTTAGTGGCACATTATCTTAGTTTTCGGATTTCTTTTCTTCTTCCCACACATAAAGCCATAGAAACTTCTAGATTAATTTTTAATTTATCCTTATCCCTCGTAAGTGGACATTTTGAAAATTAAACCCGTTAGTAAACTTTCACTAAGGTATTTGTTCTTAAATCTTTATAAAGTAAAATATTGGGAACAAATGTATACCAAACCTTAAAATTTCCAATAATTCAACATCAGGGATAGAAATGAAAGAAAAATCTTTAGAAAAGGCTAAACTAAGAGTATACATGGATTTTAGTTCATTACATGGCCATCTTTAGAACCCTTCTTAGCTTTGCCTTTGTCTTTAGACTTTTGTTTTGTCTTGCTGATCATCATCACAAACTTGGGCTTGTCTTTCTTCATTTGTGTCTCAGCTATTCTCAACATGTCTAGCAACTCTATCAATAACTTGTCGAAGTCATTCATGTTGTAGTTCATGACAAACTGACAATATGACTCTAGAAGAGACTACATAATTATGTCAGTGGCCAACTCTTGACCCGAGGGGGATCCCACTCTAGAAAGGTTCTCCACATATCCAATAAGCTTGAGCACATAAGTACCTACTGGATCTCCTTCCGCCATGTTACATTTGAACATGGTCTTATAGACATCATATCTCTCTTGTCTTACCTGATCTTGGAACATGTTCTTGAGATGTGTTACCATCTCAATCACGTCCATGTTCTCATGTTGCCATTGCAACACATAGTTCATGGAGCATAAGATTAGATAGTTGACATCCATGACATCTTTAATTTGCTTCTTATAAGCATCCTTGTCAGCCATTGGTGCATTATGAGGTGGTTCCTCTGGTTCTAGCATCTCCAGGACATAGAGCTTGTGCTCCTGTATGAGAATGATTCTCAGTGTCCTAAACCGGTCGTCGAAGTTGTTCCCAGTTAATTTGTCCTTCTCAAGGACTGATTGATGATAAAAGTGGTTGTTATTTGTTGCCATTTGATTCTACAAAAGAATTTGCAATTTTTTCAAAAACTCAATTTTGATTTGATTATACTAGAATTTGGGTGATGATAATTGGGTTTTTAATTCATTCTCATTATTTTATTATGGCAACCCTCAAGTATCAATTTGGAAAACTGCAACGAACAATTTTGTAATGAGCTAAGATCCATATTTCATCAAATCATGAATCAACTTTGGTTGATCGCCCACAATTTGACTATTTAGGTAGGCAATCATGTCAATCGCATCATATGCGACTCTTTTATAGATGATATGCACAACTGCTTTCCATAATCATCTGTACACTTCTAGACTTGGGCTCTCCAAGTCACCAGTTAAGCATGACCCAATAGCCAATACGATAATAATGCACCCTGCTTTGGAGGAACCTACATTACTACCATCACACTTCCACGAGGTAGATGTCACACCACACTTTGGCGTAACCTATGCTTGCTCGAACAAGTTTTTCATGTTTGTTTCTATTAGAAAGCATCTTAGACTTAATATGTTTGATTGAAGAATTTCATATATATCATATATATACATATATTATATCCAATCACCACATATATAGTGTGTATCATATACATGCTATATCCCACAATGTAAACATGCAATATAAAAAAATGATGGTTATGGCCATGTCTACCTATAATTCCTTGGAGCCACAAGGAATTACTACCCCCTAGGTCAATCATCACATCACATATATGTCATGTTGTTGGTGTAGATCTATAAAGAGTGGGACCCAAAGGGGATCCACTCAAATGGTTCAATACAAGAGCATATAATCATAAAGCAGTAGAAACAAACTATTAGAAAGTTACATGATGATTTACATACAATTTTTCCTCACTATAAAAGGTGGCATGACATAATAAAAAGTTATAAATCTAAGGCCAGTTGTAGATGGCAACCCAGCTATTCCAAGATATCATTAAGTCCACGTCCTATACATGATCTTCTTGAGTCCATGTCCTCTAATGTACCTACACCTGGGTGGAAGGGAATACCACCCAGAACATAGGAAGTAAGGTATAGATTAGAAAAGGTTGAGTATGTACATATAATAAACACTTCATTTTTTATAGTGGGTTAAAAGTGTCAAAGAGAGATGTTCCCATAAGAAGGGGGCTATTTGCAAGTAGGTAAGTTCAAAAGAATCTTATCAAGAGAAATGAGGCATATTAAAATCCACATTACAAGCACGAGAATAAAATGTCTTGCCATAATAGTTATCAACAATCTCAAAATAAAACAATAACTTTTGCATGCATAACAATATAGACTAGATATACCTAAAATAGTGCCATAACACCAAAGGATCATGGCCTAAAAGTAATAAGAGTGGAAACGTACACTCTAGACAGAATATGCACACCCTATATAAATATGGTTGTACATAAGTACCACTATTCTAGATATTCTAGTCAAACACACAACATGCATAAATAGAGAGGTAAGACTATCGTTTTAGTCAATTTTACATAAAAGACAATCATAGCAAGAGGGTCCAATGACCCATTATAAAAGAGTAATTCAGCAATCATAAAAATTTATATGAAGCCAATTCGGGAAATATGAATGTCCAACAATTGAGTTTCAAGTAGAGTTGATATTCAAAATATACCTCATTAAGTAAATTTAGGTATAAATCAAATAATGCCCAAAATAAGATATAGGATGCACATACATGGTCTTCACTCAATTTATATACTTGGTTTTCAAGGTCGAGTATTTGTCCTAGGAACATATTATGTATGTTAGTCAAAGCAGAGCTAATATGTGTATAGATTTCTATTATAGATTATTATATTGTTCTCATCAATGTCTCAGATTAGGGTTTTTAATCTTATAAAGTAAATATGTGAACCATTGGACAACAATTTTAGTTCCAAGATTCATCCTTAGTTGCATAATTTTAAACATGTTTAGATTTCTGGGTAATCATACACATTCCCAATTTAGTTCTTGTAATATCACTCTCTTAATACTAGGTTAACCTGTTATATTCTTAACATCATTATTAGCATGTATATTGGTAGATATAGACACTTTATTATCTAGTTATTGAAGATGTTATGAATAGAAGATTTAGTGAACACTTAAACACTAATGCATATACACATATGAGTACTAACTAATACGAGCATACTTAAGGATATAGGTCAACTAGGTTATATTATCATTACACTCATATGTACCACATGTTTTGGAGAACGGATTTGTTGCACCCTGTTTTACTGGGAGTAGACTGCTCCATTTCTAATCTCTATACATCTATCCAGACGAATAAATATCCACGCCTTTGATTAATTTTCTGTAACACACGGAAATATCTGGAGGAGGGAGCAGTGTGCTCCATGTTAATTCGGGTACAGCAAATCATGTGTCCATGTTTTGGTATCAATTAGACGTATAGTTGAAAACCTTAGTATTTCATGTATTTTCCTGTAAGGTTGCCAAGTTTCTTGCTTATGGAATTAGCATATTGTTGTACTTATTGTTGTTCATAATAGGGTACAAACCGTGATGTAAGCCGTAAATAGTAAATCTTTTACCAGAGATACGCTGAGGCGTGCAGAGAGAACTTTCCTTAAGAGTATTTCCGTGGTACTCGACGGCGAGTGCCTGTGCGATAGTCTCCAGTGCGGCTACTCTCCTAGGATCCAACATCATTTTCCGACGTGAAGCACGCAAACGCAGTGACGGCGACGAGCGAAAGGCAATTGATCGTTCTTCCAGTGGACAGACAACAGGCGAAGAAGAAGAAAGTGAGAAATATTGTACAACTATTTCGAACGACAGTAGGGACAAAGATAAATAGAAAAGAAAGGCATGCGAAGAGTTGTGTTGCGGTTGCAAACCGGGCCGTCATTTGGAAGCGTCCAAATGAAGAGGTGCGTTGAAAATATGTGGCAAATGTCTCTGTTTGGTTCAGTGAACCAAAGAGCAAAACCAAGTCGGGGACACGCCCGCACAAGGGGCTCTGGGAGGCCGGATTTGTACCACCCCAGTGCGTGGGATGCGACGTACGCCGACGTGCCCGATTTAAGGGTTTCCGGACCTGGCCGGCCCAAACCCCGTTGGCAAGGCCCACCATGCGCGTGCGTAGGGCCTATCCCCTTTCATTCCTCAATTGTACTATGGATAAGAGTCCATATATAAGGAGGAGGGAAGTCTCCAACACAAGCAATATGGGACTAAACTTTTACCTTTTGGTTTGAAATATAGCAAAAAGCATAACAATCCCCCACTATTTCAAAACAAAATAATATTAAACCGAGTTGACCACTGGAAGAATTTAAACAAATGACATGCATAAGCTTTGGTAGAACTGAGTTCTTTGAACTAAAGTATAAAGTAGATGTACATAATCTGTGGAAGATTGGTAGAACTATATTCTTGAACCAATTCCTCCTTCATCTGATTAGAGGTACATTACTCACATGACATTCATAAAATCAATTACCTTTCTTACAGATTGGTGCCTTTAGGCCATGCGCCTACTGGGAAAATTCATGAATGCTCTAGAGAGCTGCCCAAATCTCAACAGGAGCGGCCCCACTCCAAACTCATATAGTTGGACTTTCATCAAGCATATATTACAGTATATACACCACCATTAATGGCCATGAAATCCATTAATAACTATATTCAACTGAATCACTGTAAATTGTTGTTTTCAACATAAGAATGAGATACATTTATTGCAACACGTTGAGTCCTCTAGTGACTTAGTTTTTCCCATTGAACCTTCTTCTCGGGATCACCGTTCATGAAGGTTGGGTGTCCATCACTTCGATTTCTGGTATGGGCATAGTCCCATTCTCCTTGATGTATCGCTCACTAGTCGTTGACTTAATTGCTTTGTCAAAGGATCTACCAAGTTTAATTATGACTTAACATAATCCATTGAGATTATGCTATCACATACAAGCTGCCTCACAATATTGTGATGTAGACGAATATGTCTACTTTTCCCATTATAAACTTTGTTTTTAGCTCTTGCTATGGCAGCTTGATTATCACAGTGTATAAACACTGGTGAAGAAGGTTTCTCCTAAATGGGAAGATCCATTAGAACATGTCTTAGCCATTCGACTTCAGTCCCAGCCTTTTCTAAGGCAATAAACTCAGATTCCATAGTGGAACGAGCTATACATGTTTGCTTGGAGGATTTCCAAGACACATCACCTCCACCCATAGTGAAGATGTAATCACTTGTAGATTTCAATTCATATGAATCAGAAATCCAATTGGCATCACAATATCCTTCTAGCACAGTTGGAGATCCACAAAAAATCAATCCATGATTAATTGTGCCTTTAAGATATCTTAAAACCCTATGTAGAGCATCCCAATGATCCTTATTAGGATTTTGAATATATCTACTTAATCTCCCCACTTCATATGCTAGATCTGGATGAGTACAGTTCATTAAGTACATTAGGCTTCCAATTACTTGTGCATATTTGACTTGTTGAACACTATTACTTTTATTTTTCTTGAGATTGCAATTAGAATTAAAAGGTGTACTTACCGGCTTACAATCAAACATTGAAAACTTATTGAGAATTTTCTCAACATAGTGTTCTTGGGATAGCATGATACAATCATCATTTTTAAGAAGTTTAATTCCTAAAATTACACCTGCCTCACCCATATCTTTCATGTCAAAATTAGAAGCCAAGAAGCCTTTTGTACTATTTATTATATCAATATTAGTGCCAAAAATAAGCATGTCATCTACATAGAGACATATTATAACACAACCTTGGTTATCTACTTTAGAATATATACATTTGTCTCCTTCATTTATATGGAATCCATATGATACAACAACCTTATCAAATTTCTCATGCCACTGTTTAGGTGCTTGTTTCAAACCATAGAGAGAGTTGATTAGTCTGCATACCATATGTTCTTTTCCCAAAACTACATACCCTTCGGGTTGATCCATATAAATTTCCTCATCTAAATCTCCATTCAAGAAAGCAGTTTTAACATCCATTTGGTGTATAATTAATTTCTTAATAGATGCCAAAGTAATTAAAATCCTAATTGAAGAGATTCTAGTAATAGGAGTAAAGGTATCAAAATAGTCAATATCCTTTTGTTGTTTATATCCCTTGGCAACCAAACGAGCTTTATATTTATCTACAGTCCCATCTGTTTTCAATTTTCTTTTAAATATCCATTTACATCCTATGGGTTTAATACCTAGTGGAAGATCCACTAGTTCCCATGTATGATTAGATAATATAGATTCAATCTCACTATTAATTGCTTCCTTCCATAAAGAGGAATCAGTTGAATTAATAGCTTCATTGTAAGATTGAGGGTCATTATCCACTATAAAGGAATAGAAATCATCACCAAGATTCTTTTCCTTCCTCATCCTAGTGGATCTTCTAGGTTCTATATCATTCGGTTCTAAAACATCATTAGAATTGGATGTACTTGGGATATTCTCTAAAATTTCATTTGAAGGATAAGCTAAGTTTTCTAAGGGAGTTTTCATATGAAAAATATGCTCAACAAATTCAGCATTTTTAGATTCAACAATTGTATTAGGTTATATAACATTGTTGCCACTTCTAATAACCAAGAATCTATATGCAGCACTATTCTGAGCATAACCTATAAAAACACCATCTAGGGTTCTAGATCCCAATTTTCATTTTTTAGGCTCAGTTAATAAGACTTTAGCTAGACACCCCCACACTTTGAGGTATTTCAAATTAGGAGGATATCCTTTCCATAATTCATGTGGAATCTTATTTGTCTTCCTACTAGGGATGCAATTTTGAAGAAAACAAGATGACAAAATCGCTTCCCCCCACAAGTTGTTGGGTGCTCCTGAATTGGTTAAAATAGAATTCAACATCTCCTTTAGAGTTCTATTTTTACGTTCAGCAATACCATTTGATTGAGGTGAATATGGAGGTGTGTATTCATGTATAATACCATGGTTCACACAAAATTCATTAAAGGGAGAACAATCATATTCACCACCCCTATCTGAGTGAAGACGTTTTATTTTCTTATTGAGTTGATTCTCTACTTTTGTTTTATAATTAACAAACATTCCAAAGGCTTCATCCTTTGAATGTAGTAAATATAATTTTGTATATCTTGAGAAATCATCTACAAAAATAATGTAGAAACGTTTCCCACCTCTAGATAGATTTCCTTTTAAATCTCCAAGGTCAGTGTGAATTAGATCAAGCAATTCAAAATTTCTATGTGAAATTTGAGGACACGATTTCTTGGTAGATTTAGTTTCAACACATATTTGACATTTATTATTTAAATTAACAACACCATCAATATCCTTTAGTAAACCTAAAGATTTCATGCGTTGTAAATATTTAAAATTAATATGTCCTAATCTATTATGCCATACATCAAAAGAATCAACGATATAAGCAGAAGGACTTATTTCATTAGCAGAAGAGTTTGGTACATTCAACAGAAAGAGACCATTTGAGCAGTAACCCATGCCTAGGTAGTCCCCAGACTTGGTGAGAATGACCTTGTTTGATTCATAGGACACTTTCACCCCAAACTTAACAAGTTGAGAAACATAAATTAAATTAACACGGATATCTGGGACAAACAACACATTTTGATCAACATAATTTTTCCAGAAGTCATCTTGATCATGACATTACCCTTTCCGGTCACAAGAGAAGCAGTTGAATTTCCCATGACAACCCAGTGTTCCTCCTGTCCTACTTCAGTGTAGGTCACAAAGGCATCTCTATTGCCACTGATGTGGCGACTAGCCCCCGAGTCAATGATCCAATCATTCTGGTGGAATGATCCCATGTTGACAATGATGATAAATGCCACAAATACGTCCTCAGTAACAAGGTTGGTTGAAGGTTCCTTTGAATCCACTGCTTGTTCTTCCTATGCCTGCATTTAGGAGAAGTATGACCAAGTTTGCCACAAACATAGCAAAAAACATTCTTTTTATTAATATCTTTGTTTCCTTTATATTTATTCTTATTTCTTTTCCCTTTCTTATTTTTCCATTTGTTTTTAGACTGATCAGTAGAAACTTTATTTTCTTTAACTTCATTATTAACAAAGTTAGAAGTACATGACAACTCTTTATTCAGTTCAGATTTTTCTCTAGTACGATTTTGAACTTCAACTCAGATATGTATTATTACATCATCCAGTGACATAGTCTTTATTTTGTGCTTTAAATTGTTCTTGTATGTTTCCAAGAACCAGACATTTTTTCAATTAAAGAACCCACAATGAAAGACTCAGGAAGATCAATTTTTTCGTTTTTCAAATCATCAAGTAAAATCAGAAATTCATGAATTTGAGTTGTTATATCTTTATCTTCAGTTATATGAAAATTTAGAAAATTTGCAACAGTAAATTTTTGGGTAGAAGCCTCTTCCAGAATATATTTCTTGTTCAGACTTTCCCAAATTTCGGATGCAATTTTAATTGAAAAGTAGGCGTCAAACAGTTGATTAGATAATGTACTTAAAATCACATGTCGGCAAATGCGATTTTCTTTTTCCCAATCAACAGAATCATTTCCAGGTTTGGGTTCAGTTAAAGCAAATGACACATTAGAAACTTTTAAAGCAGTAATAATTTTTCTTGCCAACGCCTATACTGTTGTCCATTAAACTGTTCAATTTTTGTAACATTAGGGATAGGTGTATGCGAAATAGTAGAAATAGTGACGATTTGGTTGTTATTACTTGATGGCGTCACAGGCATAAAGGGGGTCTCAAAACCTTCCATATTAGTACCCATTACAGAAATAGAGTACTCTTAAGATTGTTGTTCGTAATAGGATACAAACCGCGATGTAAGCCATATACAGTAAAGCTTTTACCAGAGATACGTTGAGGCGTGCAGAGAGCATTGTCCTTAAGAGTATTTCTACGGTACTCGACGGTGAGTGCATGTACGATAGTCTCCTGCGCAACTACTCTCCCAGGATCCAACAGTGTTTGCTGACGTAAAATGCACACATGCAGTCACGGCGACGAGCGAAAGGCAACTGATCGTTCTTCCAGTGGACAGACAACAGACGAAGAAGAAGAAAGTGAGAGATATTGTGCAACTGTTTCGAATGACAGCAGGGACAATGATAAATAGCAAAGAAAGGCGCGTGAAGAGTTGTGTTGCGGTTGCAAACTGGGCCGTCGTTTGGAAGCGTCCAAACGAAGAGGTGCATTAAATAGAAGTGGCAAATGTCTCTATTTGGTTCAGTGAACCGAAGAGAAAAACCAAGTCAGGGCCGCGCCCGCACAAGGGACTCCGGGAGGCCAGATTTGCACCCCCCTGCGTGCGGGATGCGATGTGCGCCGACGCGCCCGATTAAAGGGTTTCTGGACCAGGCATTAGAAATTGGTAGCCGACATCCTCTTCGGGTGTAACCCGAAACTGAGTAGAGGGGACATGTTCCACCTCAGAAGGTGTGGAGGAAGAGCTAGAACCACCACGACGTTTGTCTGATCCTTGCTTGAGTGGAGCCATGGCTGTTCTGGAAGAACACACGGCATGTAGTCGATGGTCACGTCGTGCACCTGGAATGAATTCTTCAGCCCAAAAATGGGAATGCACGGCGTGTATCCTAGCGGAATATCGTGCACCTGGAGGTTAGAGGAAATCTCAATTAGCACCAAGAGATGAAGATTTAGGGGAAGAAATAGGCAATCCAGCGTTGGCGGAGGTGTCAAAGTTGTCGAGGATGATGGTGGCTGTTCGAGGTCACAGTTTCCAGACGCGGGTTGGTGGTGGTGCTTCGTCGGTGCTGCCATTGTTGTCACTGCTATGAGCTGGGCGGCATGGAGAAGGTGACGTTGGCGAGCGTGGTGGCTCATAGATGGCATTAGGCACGGAGGAAGGCTCTAGGGCACGGTTGAAGGAGTTGGAGGCGTTGGCGGAGGCACGAGGTCAGTCGGAAAAGAAGGCATGAGCTCGCAGTTGACGACAGAAGTGGCTCAAGCTGAGGAAGGAGAATTTTTGGCAGCATGCATGGTGTGAGGGTGGCGTGTACGACCTGGCTCGAGGATGGTGGTCGGTGGCTCCAAGATGATGGTTGCATGACTGAAATCGCACGGGCACTAGGGTTACCTTCTCTCACACGACTACGTTCTCAAGGGAGTTGAGAAGTTAGGTCGTGTGCCCCTCTTTTAGGCCAAACTTTACGAGAAAAGACATGGTGTGTATGAGACATGCACAGCATGTTCTACTTTAATTTTCCCCTTTGTAGATATTCTTTTGCACCCAAACACATGTCGTGTATTAGACATGCACGACGTGTGTAGAGTCAAGCACGTCATGTAACATTCTAGATTCTTCTTTTATGAACTGAACATGACGTGTTGATGAGAAACATGGCATGTACATGGAGATGTAGTTCGATAGCAGTATCTTTCTGAAGGATTGCACGTCGTGCCAGATAAAGATATGTCATGGAAAATGGAATTTCTTGTAGAAACAACATTTAGTCAGCACAGAAGTAATGATAGATGTGGTGACATATATGTCTAAATTATTATATTAATCCATAACAAGCTTATTGATGAAATTAAAAAGTGTTCTTAACTCAAATGACGGAAAAGAAATCTATCCTAATGTGGGTTAAACTCCCACGAGGTCCTCCGTTTAGAGTCTAGAGTGAGACTCTTTAGTTCTTCATTTATGCATCTTGGAGGGAGAAAGAGGCTCATTTGTCTACTTCATCTCAATAGGTATATAGCTTGCAATGTTGTCCATTCACTTTGAATGTGGCGTCCTTGCCTTGGAATTCCACATCTCCTTATGTAAAAATCTTTAATACAAGAAAGGGGCTTGACCACTTAGACTTCAACTTTCTGGGAAATGAATTTAATCTAGAGTTAAAAAGAAAAATTTTATCTCCTTCTTTGAAGTCCTTCCTGTGGATACTTTTGTCATGCCAATATTTTGTTCTCTCTTTGTATAGATTTGCATTTTCATAAGCATTAAGGCGAAGTTCCTCAAATTCTTGCAGCTACAAAAGACGTTTGTCGCCTACTTTCTTGATGTCAAAATTAAGAATTTTATAGCCCAAAAATCTCGGTGTTCTAACTCCAGTGGAAGGTGACAAGATTACCATAGATCATCTTAAACGGAGTTGTTCCTATGATTGTTTTGTAAGTTGTACGGTACGCCCATAGTGCATCATCTATCTTTAAAGCCCAATCTTTTCTTGAACTAGAGACTGTCTTTTCAAGAATGTTCTTTAGCTGCCGGTTGGAAACCTCTACCTGTCTGGAAGTTTGAGGATGATAGGGCATAGAGATCTTATGAGTTATCCCATATCTAGAAAGAAGATTATTGAATTGTTTTTCACCAAAATGTGTGCCTCCATCAGAAATTATAGCTCTAGGAACTCTAAACTAAGGAAAGATGATCTTTTAAAAAAATTTTACTACAGATTTGGCATCCGACATTGGGGTTGGGATGGCCTCAACCAATTTGGACACATATTCACAAGCTACAAGAATATATTGGTAACCGCAAGAGGATGGGAATGGTCCCATGTAATCAACTCCCCATACATCGAATACTTCAACCTCTAAGATAGAGTTGAGGGGCATGTCATCACGGAGAGACATACCTCCAGTTATTTGACATCTATCACAAGATTTGACAAATAGATTAACGCCCTTGAATAATGTGGGCCAATAGAAACTGGCCTGGAGTATCTTTGCAGTGGTCTTTTCTCCTCCAAAGTGTCCTCCATAAGCAGAGGCTTGGCATTCAGTAATAATAGTAGGGATTTCTTCTTCAGCAACACATCGGCGGATCAGTCAATCACTTACGTGCTTGAATAACAATGGATCATCCCTATAGTAGAATTTCACATCATGAAAGAATTTCTTCTTCTGCTGATATGTCAAATCAGGTGGGAGTTGTCCAGTAGCAAGAAAGTTAGCTATATCTGCAAACCACAGTGCTTGTATAGATGATAACGCATAAAGCTTTTCAATAGGCAAATGATCTTCAATGGGCAATGGATTTCCAACCTCCGTGGTCAACCTCGAAAGATAATCATCAACATTGTTCTTGTGCCTTTCTTATCCCAAATTTCAAGATCAAATTCTTGTAAAAGTAGAATCCAGCGAATAAGATGAGGTTTGGCATCCTTCTTATTCAACAGATATTTAATGGCAGCATGATCAGTGTATACAACCACCTTAGACCCCACCAAGTATTGTCAGAATTTTTCAAAGGCGTATACTATGGCAAGCATCTCCTTCTCGGTAGTTGTATAGTTGATTTGTGCTTCATCAAAGGTCTTGCTTGCATAGTATATGGCATGGAGTTTATTGTCCTTCCGCTGTCCTATAACAGCCCCTACTGCATAATCACTTGCATCACACATTAATTCAAAAGGGCATTCCAATCTGGTGGTTGAATAAATGGGGCCGAAATGAGGGCCTCCTTGAGCTTGGAAAAAGTTGTGTGGCATTCATCATCAAATACAAATTCAGCATCTTTTGCAAGTAAGGAACACAATGGCTTTGCAATTTTTGAGAAGTCTTTAATAAATCTTCTATAGAAACCTACATGACCAAGAAAAATGTGGATGTCATTGACTGAAAATGGAGTAAACCTCCTCTCAATGGCTTCAACTTTTACCCTGTCAACTTCAATACCCTTGTTAGATACAACATGACCTAGTACTACACCGGATTGTACCATTAAATGGCACTTCTCCCAATTCAGCACTAGGTTAACCTTTTTACAGCGGGCTAAGACTAATGATAGGTTACATAAGCATTGATCAAAAGAATCTCCATATACAATAAAACCATCCATGAAAATTTCTATTATGTTTTCAATGAAATCTGAGAAAATGGCCATCATACATCACTAAAAAGTTGTAGGAGCATTGCAAATATTGAATGGCATGTGGCGATAGGCGTAGGTTCCATAAGTGCAAGTAAATGTGGTTTTCTCTTGGTTGGGAGGGTAGATAGGAATCTGAAAAAATCCAGAATACCCATCCAAGTAACAAAAATAAGAATGTTTTGCAAGGCGTTCAAGCATTAAATCAATAAAAGGCAATGGAAAATGATCTTTGTGAGTCACCTCATTCAAGCGCGGGTAATCAATACACATACGCCACCCCGTGACTATACGTGTTTGTATCAACACATCATTGTCTCCTTTTATGACAGTTGCACCACCCTTCCTAGATACCACATGAATGGAACTAACCCAAGGGTTGTCACTTATTGGATAAATGATTCCGACATCAATCAATTTGAAAATTTATTTCTTAACCACTTCAAGCATGTTTTGATTTAAATGCCTAGGTGGTTCAATAGTCGGTTTGGCATCATCCTCCATGTTTATTCTATGCATGCAAATGGAGGGATGAATTCCTTTCAAATCATCAATAGAATAACCAATGACATCTTTATACAAACGCAATTCGGCAAGTAATTTATTTTCTTGGTCATTGGTTAACTTATCATTTATTATAACAGGGGAAGTAGAATTAGAGTCCAGAAATGCATACCTAAGCCCAGGTAGAAGGGCTTTAAGTTCTACCTTTCTCCCGGATGTACTTCCTTCAACCTTATCATCAACAAGTGGAGTGTCTTCATTGGTAGTCTGTTCTTTAGCAATGGGAAATACTCTAGAATTTTCAAACTTGTTGATTGCAACTTCATCATCATCACAAAGGTTAATCATCAAATCAGCAATACCTTTTCCATTTTGGAATCGAAGCTTCATTCCATAAGACTTCATCATCCTCCACAATTGAATCAATAGTATCCAATAAACAAATTTCTTCAACACGTGAAGGTGCTTTCATAGCATCATAAATAGAGAATTCCATGGCTTCCTCACCAACTCGGAGCATGAGTTTGCCTTTCTTAACGTCAACAAGACATCTGGTAGTTCTTAAGAAAGGTACTCCAAAACGAACCAGATTGGAAGTAATTTCCTCCATATCTAAAACAACAAAATCGCAAGGGATATAGAACTTTCCAATCTGCACTACCACATCTTCTTCTTCCAATAAAACCTGAAAAATAATCAATTTAAAAAATAATACCTTTTGGGTACTTGATGGAATGATCTGCTAGTTCAATAGCCATCTTTGTTGGTTTTAGATCTCCAAGATCTAGCTCTTGCCACAAGGTAGACGGAATGAGACTGATGCTAGCCCTGAGGTCTACTAGACCCTTGTCAAAAGTGGTGTTGCTGATCTTGCATGGCAGTGTGAAGGCTCCTAAATCATCTAACTTTTGTGGAAGTTTGTTTTGAATAATAGAACTTTCTTTTCGAAAGCATTACTGTTTCAACTTGATCCACCTTTCTTCTTTTAGTTAAGATATCCTTTAAAAATTTAGCATAAGATGGCATCTCAGCAATAACTTCAGCTAGAGGAAGGTTCACATGGAGCTTGTTTAGAATGTCCATAAACTTCCTAAACTTTAAATCCTCCTTGTTTGAAAGCCTTTGTGAAAATGGTGCATTATCCTTGTAAGAAGGTGGTAATTCAGACATACCTTTATCCTTACTGCAAATAGGAGTGTCCGACTCCTCCTCATTAGCTACCTGAGTGTTCTCCTCCTTAGGTGGAGAAGGTTTCTGAATTTCAGCTCCACTCCTCAAAGTTATGGTGTTTTCTTGTTGTCTTGGGTTCACCTCTGATTGGCTTGGAAGAGAACTAAATTGTGGACTCCTTTGTTGTGTTAGAGCTTGCTGTGCTATTTGATTCTCCAATATCTTGGTATGAGTGGAAATGTCATCCACTTTAGCGGAAATTTGGGCAATATCATCCTTCAATAGCTTATTATTCCCCTAGAACTCTTCATTTTGTTGCATTTGTGTAGAAACAAATTTCTCTATCATGGCCTCCAAAGAAGATCTTTGGGGTTGTTGTGGCTGTTGGTAACCCCTATTATTGAAACCCAGTGGATTCCCTTATCGGTTGAAATGTTGTTATTGTTGCGGTTGCTCCTGTCCTTGTTGGAAGTTCTAAGTGTTGCTTGAGTTCCAGTAGGAGAAATTAGGATGATCTCTCCATCCCAGATTGTAAGTGTTGGAATAGGAATTGTACTACTTGTTCCCTTGCATTCCAAAGATATTGGCTTGTTCAAATCTCCCTTCATTTGCATTAGGAGCAAAGCATGAAGAAGAAGTATGTCTCGCATTTCCACAAGCTTCACATATCACTTAAGTTGATTGGATTTGCATAGTAGTCATCTTCTCAAACTTTTGTGTAAGAACATCAAGTTTGGCAACAATAAGATCAAGTGCATCAACAATATGTTTCCCTCTTTGCTTTCCAATTGAAGAACCACCTATAGAGGCAGATTGTGCTCCCCTATATGATCCCCATTGGCAGTGATTAAGTGTTATGTCTTCAATAATGTCATAAGCCTCTCTGTAAGACTTAGTCATCAATGCGCCATTAGCTGTGGCATCCAGTGTCAACCGGGTGTCGTAGAATAGTCCATTATAGAATGTTTGAAGTAGTAGACAATTGGTCAAACCATGGTGAGGGAAAAGGCATTGAAGATCCTTAAACTGTTCCCATGTATCATACAGAGTTTCTCCATCATTTTGAGAGAAATTGGTGAGTTGATTCCTTAGATGGGTTGTCTTTCTTGGCAGGAAATATTTTGCAAAGAAAGCATTTAGGATTTGATCCCAACTTTTGATTGACTTCTTTGGAAGAGACAAAAGCCACACCTTGGCTCTATCTCTTAGGGTGAAAGGAAATAGCAGAAGTCTCACTCCTTCGGCAGATACCCCATTGATTCGGAAAGTATTTAGATACTCCAAGAACTCAGCACATGAAGACTTAGATCTTCATTGATTGTACCTCAAAAATGATTCTGCTATATCATTTGCATCATGGAAGGAGGAATAGAGAAATTATTCGCTTCTACTACAGGTAGATCAATGGCCCCACAAATATTTGTGGCGACCGGCATTGCAAAATCCTTCAAAGGACGGTCGTCCTCCATGGTTGGATCACTTGGTGTAGCTTCTTCAAAGGGTGAAGAAGATGATGATGACGATGATGGTGGAGTACCTCCTAGCAGCGGTGGTTCTACTCTCCTTTCTCTTCTTAAGCTTGAAAGAGTATGCTCGATCTTAAGGTCTAACAACGCAAATGTTTGAAGACCCCTTTATAGGTGACGCATACAACCTAAAAAATAGCAAGAGGAATTGAGAACACAACTAAAAGGTACAATGAAATTTGAAAAATGTAAATGGTGATCTAGTCTCAAATACTAATTAACACTTGTTACTCCAATTAGATTACCGTAGCTCCCCGGCAACGACGCCAAAAACTTGTTTGCTTATTATACTAATGAGTTTCAACCCTTAGAAGGATCTTTTAGTCAACTAACCAATCTCCGCAAGTATACATAGGTAGTTGTAGTCGAGGTCAAACGCAAGGAGCATGGTAAAAAAATCAAATGCAACAGCACTAAAGTTCAACAATCTAGATCATTTTAAAAAGGATGGTGATGTTGATATAACTACAGAATTTTTAGGTTTAAACAAAGAAGTGAAAGGATTACTAAAAAGGGTTTTAAATCAGATATGAATGGATCTTAGACATTAAGATTTCACCCGCACATCATAGCATCTCATAGGAACACGAAATTTAAACATACTAAGTACTATTTTAAAGGGGAGGTGTATGTTGCACTTCACCTCCCAGTACAAGTGCAATGATCTCAACTCAAACCCACATTCTCATGCATGATTTTTGTTTTAGATCACATCCTACTCCTCAACTCCATAATCTCCACTCTCGTGGTAGAAGAGGAGTTGCCAATATGAGTACCTCCATACATTCCTACCTATCTTCTCATATCAAGAAAAAAAGCATAACACAAGCATATAAAGTGGCCAGCCATACATGCAAGAAATGACAAAGTCGGTACTCACAAGGTAGAAAAACAAGCAACATAGTATTTAGTACGAAATTAACATATTCCATACATTCTATGAAGTGGGAGATACTCTCCCATGCCCAAGAAAGGTAGTTTACTCATCCATAATCATGTATTGCATAAATGCTACATAATTTTCAGGTTCAAGAATGGTCTATGCAAAGAAAATGAGAAGAACCAAAAATGTAATCACAAGAAGGTAGGATTCCAACTTTTGGATGAAATTTTACTTCTCCAGCTGCTCCAAACCGGACTAGCTCCTTTCCCAAGAAGTTGTGTGGAGTGGGGAAGCTTTGCTGCACCTTTGGAGAAGAGAATGGAGAAGAAGAGAAGAAGATTTAGGGTCTTTTGGCAAGAAACCACCTCCTTTATCCTCAAAATAACCCTCCCTTGCTCTAGACTTGCTCTGGGATGAGAGAACTTTAAATTATGACCGTCGATAACCGCCTCATAGGTTCCCTCCTTGTTTTAAACCAAGGGATCATATTTTTCAAATTTCTAAAACTGACAGCGGCACGGCGTGTAAATCCTTCGTTAGTTGCTCCAGAATGCACTTTGCACGGCATGTGCTGAATTAATGCACGCCGTGTAACTTTCTAGAAACTTTCAGTCTGCACGACGCTCCCAGGTGCACGACGTGTTGGCGAAAACACACCGTGTCTTTGTCTCATTCTGTACTTTCTGGAAACTCACACGTCGTGTTCAAGGATGAACACGATGTGTGTTTTTCAGTCTGGGTGAACGCATGGTTTTTTGGAATCTCGCACGTCGTGTCTTTATCAAACACGTCGTGCAAAATGCTGTTTCAGCAGAATTAAGCTCCTAATAGCTGGTTGTGCGTTGGGAAGTCCAAATAACGTGAAATTTGAGCCAGAAAATCCCCAAATCAGTCATTTTAGAACATCTCTACATTGCACATCATGCGATAAGTAAAATATCAAAAAGATGACAAGATTAATATGAAAGGAGGCTAAGTGAGATCTAAATGAACCGAATTTATGTGTGATATCATGTGAAAAGATGATCTGGAAAACACACAACAAATATGACCATCAATGATGGTTTCCATGTGTCATTTTGAAGATGATTTGTCCGATACACTGTTTGCTAGCATGTATCTGTGTATTTAGATTGATATTGTCATATCATGACTAATGAGATTTTATCATCAAACAATCTACACTCTAGTCTTATGTGTTATTCGTGTCTATCTACCTTCCACAATACCAACTAACTAGGGACATAACAAGAATGTACACACACTTAACATTTATATGATCTCATCCTCTAAGCCAGATACTTGAAGACATACGTCATTGAGTATTGTCATTCTTTAGACATTCATAAAGATTTTCCTCATTATCTCATAACTGAATGAAACATAATAAATGGAAAGCTTGCCTTTATGAGTATTAATCAAATCATTTATGATATATACCATGTCAATCATTGCATGATGAGCTCTATGGGCATACCTTACCAACACCCCTCATAACAAAAACATGACTTGAACTGAGCCCGATGACTTACATCTTGACTTCTCTCTTGCTAGCCTCTTACAACCCCATTTCCTCAGCATTAGAGGCATAGTGTTCCGTCTTGACATTGATGATAGATAAAAACTCTCCACGTCCTCTACATCACTCAAAACTTATCGTCTCTCCTACTCAAGATAGTTACACCCTGACACACACAACTAGATGTAATACTAAATTAAAAAATAAACTATTTCAACGCACTTGCCGTCAAATTACCACTAATTCAATTCACGGAACAAACTAGTATCCTTACACCCATCCATCCATCCCCACGTCTTACACGGACTATGTTTTGTTTGTTGAGACTATATTTTGTATGTTTTTAAGCTTTGGCCCTTGGTAATTTGATGATGTCCACTTCTTGTTGCTATGTTGACCCATTGGTGACAGGCCACTCCATCAAGTGGTCTGATGGAGTCATTTTAGGGTATAGGATGGATGCATATTAAGATGGTGCATAAACCCTTATTGTTTTTGTTAATTTGATCAAGGGAACCAGGTACGTAGGCTTTGTCCATTTTCAGAATTGTGGAATTGCCTGAGAAAATTAATGTTCCCCTCGTCTCGCACGAAATAGCCTCCCAATGCAGTGTAACCTTTTTGTGTAAGTTTGAGCTGGGGCGATGGAAAGAAAAGCCATTGGGGACGCATATCCCCATAGTAAACTAGGGCATACCATTCTGTGTAGCAGACATGTCCCAATGTAAGTTGTACCATATGAACACGTTTACTCACACAACACCCATTGTTTACTGTATTGTGCTTGCATTTACTCGCGGAGACAATAGAAAAAAATGTGTTTTGTGCGATGGTAAATAATTTTATAAACCAATGATATACACCGTCAAACACCGAATAATTTAGAGCTGAAAGAGAAGGACATTGTTATCTTTTTTGTATGGAAAAAGAGGGTGTTGCAGCCGGTACAAGGTTCTAATCACCAACAGGAGCTCCAGAGAAGGTTGACATTACTAGCCCACTGCACCACCGGCCCCCAATCGACATGGCTAAGATGCGGTTGCTTCGACAGAAACTCCCGTAAAGATTTTTTTTCTAAGAGTATAATTTATACGACACGTTGGGGAGGGGTGCACACACTTTTGATGCGCTGTAAAACAACTTCTAGTGCTGGGCTCCGGTTGTACTTTTTTATTTAATTTGTTTTCTTTTGATTTTTAGGGAAATTACATTGCTTTCTTTATGACTTTCAGTCCTTAATGATTTTTTAACGAAACAAAATCATTAGATTTCTTATAAAAATATATTTGAACAAGACTAACATCAACATATTTTCCTTAAAAATAATATCAAATAATAAATATGTATTATTTGCACATTTTTTAGAAAAAAATAAAGAAATAAAATAAGGAGAGACCAAAAGGAATGAGGAGGGAAGTAATGATTTAAGAGGAGGGAAGTAATGAAAAAATATTGAAGTGAGGAAGGAAGTAATAAGGAAATAGGAAAATTAGCACTAATCACTTTCCTGCTTAAAAGAAAGAGTTTCATTGTCTGGGTATTTGCTTGACTTCTATACTGGGTAGGCTGCTTTGCTGCATTCTGTGCTTCTTCCTATTCCCAGTGCCGATCACAAGTTCAACTAACATGTCAGAGTGTGCAACATTGAAAGGAGGTTGTAACGCCGCCAATGTGGAAGGATGTTGCCGAAAAGAATGGAAGGCCGCTTCGCTCTACTGGATGCGTTGAATTCTAAAGGAGAAGCTTGCTCTTTACCTGTGTGGTTAGCCCCCCAAAAAAGTGGCAATTCATTCGACTATCTACCTGGAACATCCCTCTCTGTTTGTTCATCTGCGCGGCCGCACAGCCGGAGAAGTTCTGACACTATCATAGACCCTTAAGTTAAGGAAGAATCCTCTTCCAGTACAATCTGGGTCGAAAATTCTAGGGAGACTCTGTGCCCCAACAAGCAACATAAAAAAGCATTGTTCTATACCCTGACCCTCAAATTTGCAAGTTGTTCCTATACTATGTTAACATAATACACCAATATTTACAGAAAAGCGTTTATGATGAGAATGTGTCCAATTATGGTGTGAAAATGTCTAGTTCTTAGAGTATATCTATGAATAGAAATTTAACACAAATCATAACATAATGCACCCATTATTAATATAAAAGCATCAATTAATGGTGCTAATGCGTCCAATTATGGTGCAAATGTGCCTAGTTGTTAGAGTATGTGCATAAATTACAATTAGTATAAATCTAACATAATGTGCCCAAAATTTGTTGAAAAATACACAATTATTTTGCTAATGCACCCAATTATGGCGTGAATACACCCAATTCTTGGGTATGTGCATAAATGGAAATTAGCACAAATCTTAACATAATGCACCCAATATTTATAAAAAGTGCCAAATTATGGTGCTAATATGCCCAATTATGGTGTAAATGCGCCTAGTTCTTAGAATGTGTACACAAATAATAAATTAGCATCAATCATAACAAATGTGTCCAATATTTGTAGAAAAATGTTCAATTATGGTGCTAATGCATCTAGTTCTTAGAGTATGTGCATAACTAGCCAACTAGCATAAATCTTAATATAATGCGCCAAAATTTGTAAAAAAAAGTGCTCAATTATGGTGCTAATGCACCCAATTATACTGCAAATATGCCTAATTTTTGAGGTAGGTGCATAAATAGTAAATTAGCACAAATCTGAACATAATGCGCTGAATATTCGTAAAGAAGCGCCTAATTATGGGGATAATGTGCCCAATTATGGTGTCAATGCACCTAGTTCTTAGAGTATGGGCATAAATAGAAAATATACACAAATCATAAGATAGTACACTCAATATTCATAGAAAAAGCTCCCGATTATGGTGTTAATGTACCCAATTATGGTGTGTGTTCCCAAATCTTAGGGTATGTGCATAAATTTCAGTCGTGGTAAACCATTTCTAAAAAGATCATTGTAGTTGCATTAGATGGATTCATGTTTGGACAATATGTAAATATGTTAAATTATTTTTTACGATCTATGATACATCAGAGGCGTAGGCATGTACTTGACATTCTAGAAGTATGCATCCTTGACTAAGTCATGCATGGCTTTGGTATAAATAGTTAGGAATTTAGGCAAGTCAGTACCCAAATGGGGTTACATATGTTGATAGTTGTTGTCCCAAACATATCCTCCTGGAGTGAAGTCATACACGCATCTTGTTTTTTAGGAAGTCTGAATGGGTTTCAAATATGTTGTCGTGAGTTACTGTTCTAACAGTGTTCCTTTTAACTTATATCATACACATACTTTTTTAAAGTTTGGGTCTATAATTTTTTGAGAAATAAATTAAAACAATAACTCGGGACATTAGATTTGGAGGTGTCTCGATGGACCTTGTATGTTGTTGCATTATTTATTTTATACAAATTTATGTGAGTGTCATTATTTATGCAATAACTTATGAAAATGTCATTGTGTAAAATAGTATCAATTTTTGAGTAAATTTTGCTTAACTATATTATAATTTTATTTAGGCTAATGGAAATAAGGTACTCCAACAAAGAAACTACAAAGATAAACGTGAAAGGAAAAGACAAAATGACTATTATTGAATATCGAAGAATGAAACAAATGGAGAAATGAAAAAAAAACTATTTGAGATTGAAAAGATACTAAAAGAGGCTAATTAATTGTATTATAAATTAAAATATAAAGAAGTAGCTGACAACTTCTACATGTTATTTTCAAAGATGTCAGTGTCGATGGAAAATGATGATTTTCAAGATAACAAGCCATTGGTTGTTAAGGACTTCTAATGTATTTCTTTTATGTATATACTTTTATGTAAGCATAATAATGTGTATGGACAAAACACAAAAACTTTGTATGCACCTTTCTAATGTAAAAAGTCTTTCTATATATGACATATTATGTACATGGTTTTCTAGTTTTATTTTAAATAATATCATAATTAAGATAATGAGTACTCAAAATATTTAATTGAACATTACAATCTCGCGAGTCCCACGAATATGAGTATATTGATAATAGCATTTTTCTAAAACTAATATAATTCTTGAACATTGGTATTTGTACTCATTCTCTTACCATATGTTGCACTTCGCAAAACATGTAACAATAACCTTTCAACAATCATTATTTTAGACATATTGTTTTCTTTCATCATTATTTCTATTTAGTTTAATATTTTTATAAATGAGTTATACAATTTCATAATAATTAATCCTTGAGTATTGACTTTATTATTTTCATACCTACTTATTTTATGGTTATTATTTTAACAAAAAGATTATATGATATTTTCTTCAGTTCCTCATCTTGTGCAAGTATTTTTTATTTTCTCCACTCGCTTCATTCTTTGATATGATATGCTCTGATGGTCATTTTGCCTTTTCCTTTCACATTCATGATTATAGTTGTTTTACTAAAGTAATTTGTCACCATTAACCATTATCAAAAGTAGCCATATAATTAAAAGCAAATTTTAATATGAGACGTATTGGCTAAAGTTATTTCTTCATTTCTATCAAAAATGTAACTCAAAATATGCTCCTTGATTTGAATATTTCTTGTCTTTTATAATTACAAAGTAAATCTTAATATGAGACATGTAGGGGGCTCAATCAACTTCTTCACATGCAATACAATTCTGTGAAAATTTATAGCCATATAAAAATATAGAGACTATTTAATAATAAATGTTTATGTCATAGGAGTGTTGAATGTTAAATATATGAAATACAAGTAGATTATATAATAAATATGATAAAAATATTTATCAAAATAAATATCCCATTAAAATACTCTAGATTTAGTGGAAAAAACAACAAATGAAAACAATGTTTCCTTTAAAATATTCATTGTTTACATTTTTTTTGAAATGTAACATGTGGTTTAGGATTTTAAAAAGCATGAATATTAATGATTTGTGTTCTAGTATTTCATAAAAAAAGTGTTGATTGTAAAAGCATGTTGATTCTTTAATCTATAAATTATCACACTCTATCTCTATGGAGGTAGAAGATGATATATGATCATATTACCTCCTTTGCCCTATTTTCTCTTTTCGATTTGTTTTCTCTACAAGGGTATTTTGGTCTTTTCATGTTTTGCTCTTTGGTTTGGGGCGAGCCAGCCTAGCCACTGACCCTGCGACGTGCCCTTCACTGATTGGGCCATGCGTGCAGTGCGGTCCCCCTGTTCCCCTCTCTCTCCTGGGCTTTCTTCGCATATGTGGCTTTATTGGATTTTCTGATTGGATGGTTTTGTAAAATTCGTAATATATACTCTATAACTCAGAAAAATAAAGTAAAATATGTTCTGAAATTAGAAAAATGTAAGATATCCAATGGTACTAATCTTATTGCCTTGAATAGATGTTAATCATATGTGGTTTTTCATGGTTTAATACTAATGGATAATAACTTATATAAATCATAACAAATTATTTATAAGTCAAAAAAATATAGTAAAATATGTTTTGGAATCCTAATAACCTAATATAATAAGTGGAATGGTTTTCATGACCTAATTCACATAATGATATAAAGTAATTTTTAGGGTTTATGAAATCAATATAAATCTAACCCTAATTCCACACATATATGCTTAATAGGTTCTTTGGAAGCCTAGGCTTGGACCTAGTTGGACTTTGAATTGTTTGAATCTGAAGTTGAGGTATGTCGTATCCCCTATTCCTCAATGTTGAGCAATTGACCTATCTTATCTTTATTTTGACTATAGGCTACACATATGTCTATTCTCTTGATATCATGGTTCATGTGAACTATCCTACTTATTATTGACTTGGATGTTCTCTTGATATCTTTTTCGTATGCCTTGGTGCATGTTAGACTTGTGATATTATATGTCCATTGTGATGTGGAAGTTTACTTGGTGATATATGCCCACTTTGAAGTGGATTTGTTTATATGTTTGAGTTGTCCATTGTGTGATGGCAACATTGTTTATTCTGACTATTCTTTCTACTTGCCTCTACATTAAACATGCTATGTGATTCAGTAGCACTAGAGTAGTGTAATTGCATTGGTTTTGTTTATAGCATATGTGATATTTCCTCCTCTTTTTGGGATGGCAAGGAACCTCGTACCCAGGGCAAGATGTGTGATTCTTGGCCTGTGTTTTATATATATTTGGGAGATTGGAAGTATCCCTTTCTCCATCAAGTTTTAACTTTATGAGGGTTGACCGCCAATTGTGTTTATATTGTTCTAGGGCTATGCTTATCTCACATGCACGCAGGTTGATGATATTTATGATGGGTTATGTGCCAAAATTGTTGATAGGTTATGTGCCCAAATCTTGACATGTGCTTATGTGGCAGTACCTTATTGTTTTATTAAATGGCAAGTATCTCTTTTGTTATGATCTTATTCTTTTATTCCCGGTTGGGTAGTCCTTATCTCTTGCATGGGAAGCCTTTTATTTTGATGTCCCTTATCCTTTATAAATTGCTCAATTTTCTCTTTAGTATGCACATACCAGCCTTTGCTGATGTCTCCTTTTGTTTCTCTTTTGTTGGGGTATGCTTCCAACCCTAGGTGGAGGTCCTGGTTGACAAGGCATGATTACCTTGACTTAGATTGTGAAGTTCAAGCTTGGAGACAATCTTGAGGTGGTTTGGATTTCTTCTACATGGATCCTTGTGATGTAAGTTTGTAACCCTTTGTTTTATAATTGAATATAGTCATGTTTTTATTCCGCTTCTATACTTTGGTCTGTTGATTACCATTATATAAAGATTTGAAAATTTCACACCCACTTCATCATACCTTCTGAGTGTGTTTGGACTGGAGGTTTTATTATTCAAATTTTTAGTAGGGGGGTGATCTCACTTCTATACAATGACAAACCATTCCATAAATGTACTGAAAACATTTAAGTATAGCCATACCTTTAGATAAACCTAGAGGTTTCAATAGAATGGAGTTCATATTCTCTTCCTCAATTGGTGTTCATGGAGTTCTCATACTCCCCCTTAATTGATGTTATTTTTCCTGCATTGTTAGCTTTCATAACATTTATAGAACACTATGTCTTCCACTCATATATGTTCTTACACATATATGTTTTCTCCCCTTTACATAGACATTATTCTCCCTCTACAAGTAAGACATGCTTTCTCCCCATACTTCACAGAAGAAGAAATTCTTTCTCCCCCTTTGTCAATTTGAAAAGGTGGGGCCATGAAGAGATAAGAAACACCAATTGTTAAAAGAAAGGAGATAACAAAAGTTATAACAGAGAGTAGAAGAGCAAAAAATAGGGGCTTGTCCAAGCATAGAAAGAAAAGAAAGTTAAAGCATGCGCTTGAACAACCCATAAAGTAATTCTAGCAAAGATCAAGGCAAGAGAAAGTGCTGCAGAAAAATAATAAATCATAATTTTGACCCTCAAGATGATGGAAATCATCCAAAAAGCATCAGGGCTCATCGTGAGGTAATGAGTCTTGCTCAGAAGGTTGTTTCTGCATAAAAATTCTTCTCTTGCATCAAAATCTAATACTAGAGTAAAATCTATGTAAATTTCAAGAATTCTCCAATTTGTACATACAATATAGATCTAGATATCCACTAAGAACCTCAAGGTTGTATCAAAACAAGATGTACAACTAGATAGATGTAGAAAGTTAGAGAATAAATGAAGCTACTTACACAACCAAGAGTTCCAAAGAGATCATCATCAAAACCTACAAAGTAACACAAAGCAAGTAATTGCAAGATATATATACCAAATTAGAGCAATTAGAGAGATCGAGTTGTAATCAAGAAAGATACCTTAAAAACATGCAATGAGCACATATAAAAGGTACCAAAGGGAGTGCCAAAGAATAAGGCTATTGGTTGAGAAAATCTAGTTTAGAGAGAAATTCTCATTCAACAAGCCAACTGTGTATACTATGCAGGGTGCCATCGGTTGAGTTACTACAGGACAAACTCATTTGACAACAACTATTGGCAACACCTGTTAGTGCCTATCGATTGAGTTTTTATCAGGACAAACTTGACCTACATAGTTGTTATCAAAAATCACACACACATACACACACACACACACACACACACACACACATATATATATATATATATATATATATATATACATATACATACATATATATACACATATATATGGAAAACATATCTAGAGGCAAGACAAAAATAAATATATACCATATCCAAACATGTGTATGCAAGTTAGTAATGCACTATGAAAGCATTACAAATAGTTTTTGAGCAAGTGTGCGAAGAGAATCACAAAATATCACTTTTGACTCAAAAACCATATGCATAGTGCACACTAACTTGACAAAAACAAATTAGGATTAGTTATAAGAAAGAAAACCTTTACCTTTGTTCTTATCCATTCCTTTTTCTCTTGTTTTTGCCCCATGCACATCTTACCGTTCTTCTTTCATGTGGATTGAGAACTAAATACAATTCAAATAGCTCATGTCAATTCATTAGCAAGTGACCTGCAAGAAGAAAGATAAAATGGCCCCCAATCATGTTTTTGGGTCCGGAGGGGTTAGCTTAGCAACCCAAGTCCTATTGCTCTTGGGTTCTTTCCTAAAAGGACAACAAGTAGAGTAATGACTAATTTCATTACAATAGTTGCATGTCCTATAGCCTTGGAACTAGAGGATTCTCCATGAAAGATTGGAGGTCCCTTACCTTTGTTGTTCCTTTGACTACAGTCATTCCCTAAACCATGTCTACTAATTTGTTTAGTAGTATGGTGTAGGATGTCATCAACATTCTTTTTACCAACTAAGAATCTTTGTAGAGAAGTTCTCAAATATGATTATCATGCATAAGAGAAGTAATAGTAGAAGAAAAATGACTGTTACTATTTCTAGCATGTAAAAGATCATTTTCTAGGAAAAACGATTTGGTCATATATGAATCTCTATCAATATGAAGAGTAGTAACATTATTCTCTCTACTAGTATAACTAGAACAAGATTCAAGAGCATAAATTTTAGCAAGCAAGGAAGAATTTTCTTTTTCAAGAAAAGCAATCTTAGAAAGATAAAAATTCTTTTCAGATTCTAGCAAAAAAAGTCTTTGTCCTCATTTTTAGCTCTAAGAACATCAATATCATGCATGAGAGAATCGACAATTAATGTATGTTCATCATTAGAACTAGACATAAGAGTTTGAGCTTCTAGAAATATAATCTTTTCAAGCAAATTAGAACTTTCATGTTTATGAGAATCTACTTGATGAAGACTAGCATTTTTATCATCAAGCAAACATGTATTGGCATGTTCAAGATCATCTAATTCTATATGCAAATTATCAAGAATTCTAGCAAGCTTTTTCCTTTTCCATTTAGAAGACTTAAGAGAGGCACGAGTAGCATTAATGATAGCAATTAAGGGTTATTTATCCAAAGAGTTAGATTTACCTCATTTAAGTCTTTTCTTGTAGATGCCATAAGAGAAAAGTGGCATTATCCTTCATCACTAGAGCTTGAGATAGATCCTCAACTTGATTCTTCACTTGAGTTGGAGGAATCACTTGAGCTTGAGTGACATTTATCCTTCTTCTTGTACTTTCTTCTCTTCTATTATGATGATGGGTCTTTTTGCCTTCTATACAATCTATCTTGAAGTGACCCTTCTTTTCACACTTGAAGCATCAGATGGAGGAGGAAGATTTGCCTTTATAGAATCTACCCTTTGAGTACATGGCATCTTCTTCAACATGAGAGGATGGAGAGGCTTGACCCACAATAACTTTAATTTGAGCCTTGATTTCCACCTTCTTCATTGTCTTTAATTCTTTCTCCCCTTGTCTTTCAACGTCTTCTCTCATTTCAAGTGTTACTTCATGGTCTTGTAGATTTCCAATGAGATATTCAATGTGAATATCATCAAGAGACCTTGCTTCTTCAATGGAAGTCACCTTGGAATCCCACCTCTTGGGAAGAGTTCTAAGGATCATTGAGTTGATCTCTCCTCTAACCATAGGATGACCTAGAATAGCAATACCATTGATAATGGTGTTGAGCCTTGAGTACATGTTGGCTATCTTCTCCTCCTATCCCATATTGAAGTTCTCAAGCAACCCTTTAAACATGTAGAATTTCCTTTCCTTCACTTGAGTTTTCCCCTCATAAATGACACATATCTTTCTCCATACCTCATAGGCCATCTCACAAGAAGAAATTTGGTTGAACTGAATGGGGTCCATGGTGGCATAGAGGATGTTTAATGCTCTTGCATTCAAGGTGGATTTCTTCATGGTAGCTTCATCCCATTCTTCCATCCTTTTCTCCGGTAGCTTGTATTGATGGTCCACCATTTACCATATCTCAAGACTTTTTCCTTGGATGTGGAATTGAAGCCTTCTCTTCCAATAGAGGAAGTTACTTCCATCAAAGATTTGAAGGTTGACCAAGTATCTCCCATATTGGTAATCACTCATATTCTCCTACTTGTGGAAGTATGCTTGGAGAAGACCCGCTCTGATACCAATTGTTGGATCCTAGATGGATGATTTGCTCTGGGGGGGAGTGAATAGAGCTTAATGTACTTAAAAAAAATTCATTACAACTTGAAATTATATTATAAGATAAGGTTGCTAAATAGGAAATTTGAATGCAACTAAAATGTACATAGCAATGGAGAGAGAGATTGAACAAGCACAAAGTGACAAGATATGTAGAGTGGTTCCATACTCTAGACAATGAGTATGTATGTCCTCTACCTAGAGAGGTCAACCTCTAGGATTTATAAGTGTGTCTTCCTCTATATATTCACTTATAAGAGTTACAACACATGACCCACCAAAGGACTTACCTATCCAATACAAAGAGTCTTCAACCTTACCAAGAACTTACCCACTTTGCAAAGAGTCTTCGGCCTTCTCCAAAGACTTACCTACTCTTGCACAAGTCTTCAGCCTTCTAAGAATTACCCACTCTTCTTGGATCTACAGCCTTTAACTTCATCTTCACTAGGAGAAGCTTTCACCAAGGACTTACCCACTTGAGCAAGGAGTCTTTTGCCTTCACCAAGGTCTTACCCACTCTTGCTCTAAGTCTTCAGTCGTGAATCACTTCACCAAGGGATGTCTTCCCTTATTCTTCTTCACCTCTCTTAGCTAAGAGAGGGAACCTTCATCTTCATGGTTGAATGAGAGATTGGGAGGTGGAGGAAGTGAGAGCCTCATAAGATATACGTGTAGGACTAGCTCTCTTATAGATTTCCTACTCACTCTAATGGATGTAGCAAGTGATTAAGCTTAGAGAGAGAGGAGGCTATAGGATACACTCAACTACATAATAGGAACCTCATATAGAGTTTTGCATTGAATGCTCAACCTTGGAACGAAGCCCAAGGGGTCATATTTATAGTTGGGGATGCCTCTTAGCCTTTGGGAACACTTAAGAATGAAAACTAGTCATTTTTTGGCTTGTAACAGATATATTTTCGTTTGTTTGAACTCCATAATGGCTAGAAACTCTTTTCTACACTTTTCCGTATAGTGTTATCAGATGAATTTCTATAAAGATAACTCGAACAAATGTACTATGTGACAAACCTAATTTGACCCATCAGTCGAGTTCGTCCTGGTAGGAACTTGACTGATAGCTTAAATCAATTCTATTCCAGTGCAATGGTCATCGAGTTTTGAGTATAGGAAACTCAACCAAACCATGGCATTCTCAAAATCCATCAAGGATCGGTCAAGATTGTAGCTCGACCGATAAAGTGCATGTAACGAATTTTGAAAAATGGCATTAAAGTGTTTAAACATTCATTTCAGGTGCTCCTAATTTTTTCTAAGTTTAATTACAAGTCATACAATCATTATAAGTGATTTAAAAGATGAATCTAACGAATTTTGATCATATTCCAAAAAAAATGCACTTGTATTGACTTGTCTTTTCTCTAAGTTAGGATGCACAACTTAGGGCATCTGGAGTGTGTCTATACCTAATCTAAAATCACTCATGTAGAGACATTTGACACAAATAATTGGAATAGTTTAGGCATCATCAAAACAAGGGTTTTGTCAATTTAGACCTGGAGTCAATATTAACCTTGAGCCAACATTCTCCCCCTTTTTGGAGATGACAAACCATTCCATAAATGTGTTGAAAGCAGTTAAGTAAAGTCATACCTTTGGAGAAACCTAGGGGTTTCAATAGGATGGAGTTCATATGCTCCCCCTCGATTTATGTTCATGGATTTCTCATACTCCCCCTTAATTGATGCTATTTTTCCTGCATGGTTAGCTTTCATAACATTTATAGAATACTATGTTTTATACCCATATATGTTATTACACATATATATCTTCTCCCCTTTTTATAGACATGCTTCTCCCTCTACATGTAAGGCATGCTTTCTCCCCCTAATTTACAGAAGAAGACATGCTTACTCCCACTATGTCATTTCAAAAAGGTGGGGTATGAAGAGATAAGAAACACTACTTGTTAAAAAGAAAAGAGAGAACAAAATTTATAATGGAGAGAAGAAAAGCAAAAACTAGGGGCTTGTCCAAGCATAGAAAGAAAATCAAGTTAAATCAGGAACTTGAACAACCCATAAAGTAATTCTAGCAAAGATCAAGGCAAACGAAAGTGCTGCAGAAAAACAAAAAATTACAATTTTGACCCTCAAGATGACAGAATTCATCCAAAATGCATCAGGGCTCATTGTGAGGTAGAAGGTCATTTTTGCATAAAAAAACACTAGTCTTGCATCAAAATCTAACATTGGAGCAAAATCTGCATTAATTTCAAGGATGCTCTAATTTCTACATATAATGTAGCTCTATATATCCACTAAGAACCTCAAGGTTGTATTAAAATAAGATATACAACTAGATAGATGTAGCAAGTTAGATCACAATGGAAGCAATTCAGACACAACCAATAGATCCAAAGAGATCACCATCAAAACTTGTAAAGAAACTCAAAGCAAGTAATTGTAAGATATAGATATACCAAATTAGGACAATTAGAGAGATGGAGTTGTAATGAAGAAAGGTATTTTAAAAACATGGAAATGAGCACATATAAAAGGTATTAAACGGAGTGCCAAAAAATAAGGCTATTTGTTGAGAAAATCTAGTTGAGAGGGAAATTCTCATTCAACAAGACAACTGTGTATTCTATGCACAGTGTCATCAATTGAGTTACTGACAAGACAAACTCGATCGACGAAAACTGTTGGCAACACCCACTGGTGCCTATCGATCGAGTTTGTGTTAGGACAAACTTGAGCGACAGAGATGTTGACAAAAAGCACAAATATTATGATAAACATATCTAGAGGCAAGACAAAAATATAGACCATATCCAAACATGTATATGCATGTTATTAATGCACTATGAAAGCATTAAAAAAAGTTTTTGAGCAAGAGTGCGAAGAAAATCACAAAACACTACTTTTGACTCAAAAGCCATATGCATAGTGCACATTAACTTGACAAAAATAATTTAGGATTGTTTATAAGAAATAAAACCTTTACCTTTGTTCTTGCCATTCCTTTTCCACTTGTTTCCAACACATGCACATCTTACCTTTCTTCTTTCATTCGGATCGAGAAGTCAATTCAATTCAAATATCTCATGTCAATCCATTAGTAAGTGACCTGCAAGAAGAAATATGAAATGGTCCCCATTCATGTTTTTGGGTCCGAAGGGGTTATCTTAGCAACCCAAATCCTATTGCTCTTGGGTACTTTCCTTAAAGGATAACAAGTAAAATAATGACCAATTCCATTGCAATAGTTGCATGTGCCCATAGCCTTGGAACTAGAGGATTCTCCATGGAAGATTGGAGGTCATTTACCTTTTTTGTTCCTTTGACTACCCTCATACCCTAAACCATGTTTACCAATTTGTTTAGTATTACGGTGTAGGATATCATTAAGATTATTTTTACCAACTAAGAATCTTTGCAAAGAAGATCTCGAACTATGATTATCATGCATACGATAAGTAATGGTAGAAAAAAAATGATTGTTATTATTTCTAGCATGTAAAAGATCATTTTCTAAGAAAAGAGCTTTGGTCATATAAGAATCTCTATCAATATGAAGAGCATCAACATTATTCACTCTACTAGTAGAACTGGAACAAGATTCAAGAGCATTGATTTTAGCAAGCAAGGAAGCATTTTCTTTTTCAAGCAAAGCAATCTTAGAAAGATAAGCACTCTTTTGAAATTTTTAATTCTTGCAAAAAAAAGTCTTTGTCCTCATTTTTAGTTCTAAGAACATCAATATCATGCATGAAAGAATCAACAAATAAAGTATGTTCATCATTAGAACTAGGCATAAGAGGTTGAGCTTCTAGAAATCTAATCTTGTCAAGAAAATTATAATTTTTAAGTTTAAGAGAATATGCTTGACTAAGACAAGCATTTTTATCATCAAGAAAACAAGTATTAGCATGTTTAAGATCATCTAATTATATATGCAAAGTATCAAGAATTCTAGAATGCTTTTTCCTTTTCCTTTTAGAAGACTTAAGAGAGGCACGAGTAGCATTAATGGTAGCAGTTAAGGGTTCTTTATCTAAAGATTTTAGATTTACCTCATTTGAGTCTTTTCTTGTAGATTCCATAAGAGCAAAGTGGCATTGTCCTTCTTTACTAGAGTTTGAGCTAGATCCTCCCTTGATTCTTCAACTTGAGTTGGAGGAGTCACTTGAGCTTGAGTGTCATTTCACCTTCTTCTTGTACTTTTCTTCTCTCTCTTGGGATGATGGGTCTTTTTGCCTTGTAAACAATATATGTTGAAGTGGCTCTTCTTTCCACACTTGAGGAACCAAATTGAGGAGGAATATTTGCCTTTGTAGAATCTACCCTTTGAGTACATGGAATCTTCTTCAACATGAGAGGATGGAGAGGCTTGACCCACAATAGCTTCAATTTGATCCTTGATTGCATCCTTCTTCATTCTCTTTAACTCTTTTTCCTCTTGTCTTTCAACTTCTTCACTCTTGTCAAGTGTGAATTCATGGGCTTGTATACTTCCAATGAGCTCTTCAAAGTGAATATCACTAAGAGACCTTTCTTCTTCAATGGAATTCACCTTGGATTCCCACCTCTTGGTAAGAGTTCTAAGGATCTTTGAGTTTATCTCTCCTCTACTCATAGGATGACCTAGAACAGCAAGACTATTCACAATGGTGTTGAGCCTTGAGTACATGCTAGCTATATTCTCCTCCTTTCCCATCTTGAAGTTCTCAATCATCCCTTTGAGCATGTAGACTTTGCTTTCCTTCACTTGAGTTGTCCCCTCATAAGTGACACATAGATTTCTCCATACCTCATAAGTTGTCTCACAAGAAGAAATCTGACTGAACTCAATGGGGGCCATGGTGGTTGTGATAGAGTGAGTTTTTCATATATTTTCTCTCTCTTACAACTTTGTTATATCCAATAATAACCTCAAATATCTCTCTCTATTGTTCTGATCTTTTAGATACACAAAATTGTGAAATAAAGAAAAACCTAAGTGAATATTAGTGTAATTTAGGTGTATTAATGTACTTAGTCATTAACCATGATCAACCTTGGAATTTCAACCTCACATTTATGACATGGTTACATCATGACATCATGAAGCTACATCTAAAATTTTGTTAATATTCAATAAACCAATTAAGAGCTATGAGCAATTGAAATTAATGTACATTATTTCTTTTGTTAAAATAAATGCCCTAAGTCTTTGGGTTTAATTGATCGTACATATGACATTCATGGTCACACACACCAAAGATACGGGTCACTAGATGAACACTTTAATCCAGGCTGCCTGATCCCTTTGATTGCAGATCAAGGAGTATCCAACACTCTACAAGTCATCCCCAACCTCCCACATATCTCGGCCCCTAACCTCCCAACAACATGATGACCAAGAACCCTACCCCCGTGCCTATCCAGTCACCCCCTTGTGAAAATAGAGGGATAATTCTCCTCCTCACATAGAACTGAACCCAACAGCCCCCACCACGCCGCCCTTCGCCCGCAGATGAGGGAGGATGAATCCCTACTTCCTCACCCTTCTCATCTAACGGAGGTGTCTAGATTAGGGATTTCCCCTCTACACCTCCTCATGCCTATATAAGCATCCCACAAGCTCTGTTGACCATCCTTTTATCATCCCACACCATCAATTGCACCGAGAAGCATCACCATCACCCAAGCCCAAAGCTCCTATGCCTCCATGTGACCTCAAGCTCCACCTACTCCAGGAGCCACCATCACCCACTTCTCTCCTTGCCATCACCTTCATGGGATCCCCATGAGGCTCAACGGAATCACAACCACCTCACAACCCCCTTCTTCCTCTTGGATTCCCTATTTATGGTGAGCCCTTCCACCCATGTGGTGGCACAAGAGCTCTAAGGGGAGTTGCACCCATCTAGGTAGTTGCACAAATGCGGAAGCACCACGCAAAGGTGGTGGTGCCTTTGTCTCACTTTATCTCAGACAGAAGGAATCGCAACCCCTCACTAGAGCCATCCCCTGACCACTCGATCATGCACAAGCAAGGGGAGGAGAAGGAGGATGTGGCACCAGTAGGGAATTGACGTGTCCCAATCACCACTCACCAACACGATGCGAGTCAACGAGGAAAGGAGAGGAGGTCCTCGCCACGCGGGGCCTCAGTAGACCTACCAGTGACCACCACGTTTGTAAAGGAGGTCGCGGGTCAGCAGTCAAGCCACCCTAGCTCGCGATATCTTGGATCAATATGAGTTGTCAATCTAGTTGGATCCAGCCTTTGATCAAGGTAATATCTCCTTCTATTTTATTTTAAGCAAAGAAAATATGTTTATCTTAGAAAAATCTTAATAAATTCTAGGAGTATTAAAAAATAATAATATTATATATCAAAATTATTAGAAAAATATGAGGAATTGATTGGAATCATTTATATAACATGATTCACTAGTCTATTCCAAAAATACTAGCCTAGAGCCTAATGATCATACTTAGGTAAACTAATCATGTAATAATGTTTATTAATGATGCAACCTGATCTTTTGTGACACCCAAACTCTTATAGAGTCCCTAATCCTCACATGGCTCAAAACCCTCATCAAGTATGGATAGTTGACTCAATAACTATGGAAAGCCCTAAAATTTAGTTCTCACTCTCTACATTTGTATACTTCATGCAATTATATACCAAACCCTAACTATTTAATGAACCCTTATGATCATGACCGACCCTAAATCCCTAGATCCAACTCCGATCTCTTTGGATCATGTGAATCCTAAAAGGGAAACCATTAATGATCTAATCCATAATAGAAACCCTAATTATAGATGCTTCATTTTTGGATAAAAATAAGTGTCATTAAATAGATGAAAGCTTAATATGAAGATATGATCTTGTGACTCAAAAACAAGATAAAAGTAATGGACAATCCCTGATCTAATCATAGGAAGATGGAAATAATCCTAATTGAAGAACAAACCCTAGCCTTGGGTCATATGGACTCATAGTGACATACACCCTTGATTTCTTTTTAGGGTGATCATTCTACTATTCCTCTAGACTTTTGGATTTCAGATCTGATAACAACAAGTATGCTGGTCTTTATTAAGTATAAGACTAGTTTTCCATGCTTGGATATTGATATAATGTACCTTTGATGAATCAGTTTGGTTATAAATTATTGGATGCTTACTAGTATTGTATACTTCACCAAAAATTAAAGAAACATAAAAGAATTTTGATTAGGTGTAGCTACTAAAGTCGGCACAATCCCATAGCCTAAGAGGTAGGGAATGGCCCAGTATGGATGTATGATAAATTGCCCATTATGGATGTATGATCAATTGCCCAGTACGGATGTATGATAAATTTCACATGTTGGATGTATGATAAAGTTTTGTTATAAATAGTAGTGCAACTACATCTAATGGTGTGCCTAAATGATGTGTTTACCTAATTTTTCCATCTTAAATAATGGGTTTCCTTTCCTTCTTCTTTCTTTAAGTATTTTGAAATATGTCAGCATAGTATTTTATTCTTTAACCACGTACCAACCTTGTGTTGATGATTTTGTTTCTCGTATTTTCTAAGTGCAAGGAACAAATAATGCATCTCAAAGTACCAAAAGCTATTAAATAAATGTTCATGGAGGATAGCTAGCTAGATTGCTGCTTCTCCTCTTTATTTCTGTTAGATGATTATTTCCTTTTCTCTACATTACATATAGGATGGTTTATTTTCCTTTGTATTTTTTTTCTAATAAAACAATCATTCCTTCTACTGAATAATGTACTATGACTTTCATCTTTATGAATGTTGGTTTGTATGGCTAATTAATGATAATTTTTGAACAATGGTCTGGCTCCTTACTATAAGTTAGTTGACTATCACAATCCCTTATATTTTCCCTTTTGACATCTTATAAATATGATTGCACACATATCTGGGGAATGTCATTATGGAAAGTATATAGGAATTGGGGTCGTCACGGTTGGTATCAAAGATAATGTTCACACATCATAGTCACATGAAACCTCATTCACTTTATTGTGAGTCTAGGGTAGTCCTTGAGTTATGGATGTGAAGGGAGGAGGTGTCTAGGATAGCATCTGCCAAGGGTCTAACTAAAGTCTATGAGCCACTTTTCTTGGCAATTATGAGGATGTCTATATGGCAGTGTAAGTCTACCTGGATGATACCCTAACTTCCCCTACTTCTTGTGCATATCTTAATTAAGGACCCTTCTCACCTATAGATACTCCTTCTGACCTCTTCTATAGAAAAAAATTCCCCTCATCTTTATTTTATAAATATATTTCCCTCTCATATCTATGATATAAGGTTAGGAAAAGAGTCACTCTATTTAGAAGTCCTAAGGACCGACTGATAAGTTTTTAAGGGTATCCTCCACAAATCATAACATTAAGATCATTAATAACTAATAAATAATAATAATGAAATACAATATAACAAAAAAATGATGATGATATATCTAATGTATTTCATCTAATTACATGATGCCTCTGAAGACCTGTAACTCTAAGGCTTATGAGGAATCATCCTCTAAGAAGAGAAAAGAACTTGATTCTGAGAAAATGGCTAAACATAGGTGGGAAGAACAAAATAAAGTCCTCCTAGACTTCATGGAGACTCTTTCCCTAAAAGGAACCCCTGAACCCAGCTCATCTAGGAAGAAGGAAGTAACTGTATTAGATTTCATCAAACTAAACCCTGACACCTTTTGGGGGGAAGACCATCCTGAGGTGATAGATTAGGCTAAAGCCTTTACCCTATCCATGGAAAACACATTCCTTACCCTAGAAGTACCCAATAAAAATAAGGTAAAATTTGCCACTCATCTGCTTAAGGGAGGAGCAAAAATCTAGTGGGAAAACTATGGTGGGAATAGGGTAGAAGAGGTGGACAACATGGGATGGGAAGCCATCAAAACCCTCTTCGTTGATCGTCTTATGCCTATAGTTGATAGGAAGAGTAAGGAGAGGATGTAAATTGATCTTAAGCAAGGTAGTCTCTTAATAGCTGACTATACCCAAAAATTTAGGCTGCTGGAGCGATAATCACCCATTCAGACTGAAGACCGCCTTGTAGAGAAATACATTGATTGTCTAGCTTCCCACCTGTAAACCCTAGTCATCTCCACCCTCCCTAGAAGCATAGATGAATCCCTAGATATGTCCTTTAAGTAGGAAAGGAAATAAGGTTTGCAAAAGCCATCAAGAACGGGATACCTAGGGTTAACCACCACAAAGGAGGATAAGTCTAGGAAGTTCCATGATGCATGAGTTTTGAGTCATTTTTATAGACTGGTTTTGCATATGTTTTATGTGTATTTTGATCATATTTGTGATTAATATCGCATAATTCACTACATTTAGTCTATAATCTCTTTTTGCATCAAATTTACCTTGTTTCATCTTATTCTATATAAAAGATCATATTTGTTGGATTTGATTGGTGTTCTTCTCTTCATTTCAGGCAATTCGGATATCTGCATCTGTCGATACCATCGACGGATGGTCGATACCATCGACCTGGTCACAGTGCATTGTCGGAGAAGAGCAACCAGAAGTCGATACCATCGATGGGACTGTCGATGGTATCGAGAGAGCATCAGCGAGCCAGATTTCCAGAGTTCAATACTATCGACCAGGAGTCGATACTATCAACTTCACCTGAGCAGAGGTAGTTCCAGTGTCGTTTTCTACAGAAAAGTGACGCCTAAGGCGTCGATACCATCGACACACAGTCGATGGTATTGAGGCAATATCAGAGAGAACCCCAAAGAATCGCGCAAATGTCGGTGCCTTATGCAGGTCGATACCATCGACCCGCGTCGATGGTATCAACACCGTCAGATCATGTTTTGATAAAGATCGTATCTAATTGGATGGTGGTGATTTTTGGGCACCTAAAGTGGTGCATATACCTAATTAAGGTGGCCCTAAGAAATCTATCACGTCATTAGCCACTGGAGAAGTCTCAAGAAGGGGAGGAGAGAATAACGGAGTCGAGAGTTACGCCTCGATCATTTCGAGAGCCACAGAAGATGTTTTCCACTGCCGGAAGGCTGTAGAACGTTCACGCTGTGCCAAGGAGTGCCTGAATTTTCTCCGTTCAGGGGTTACACAACACCTATCCATGTTTTCTCCATGTTTTCTTCTTTCCTCATGTTGTTTTTCATTGAGATGAACATGTGGGGCTAATCCCCTTTATCTTTAGGACCAGGAGTAAC
This sequence comes from Alisma plantago-aquatica, assembly GCA_963693085.1. Classification (NCBI taxonomy): domain Eukaryota; kingdom Viridiplantae; phylum Streptophyta; class Magnoliopsida; order Alismatales; family Alismataceae; genus Alisma; species Alisma plantago-aquatica. Next base: position 1,431,256,035 of record OY856409.1, read on the forward strand.
CCGGGTAATCATTGTATGACAATTTTGACATAGTTATCATAATTTGTCTCTAAATTTGTGGCATGATTTCATTTTCTCCATTATATCATTATGATTGATCACCCTAATGATTATCTAACACCTTTAATTACTTTGAAAGAAGAATTAATGGTTGAAAAGAGACGATAATCACATCAACTAATAAATCCTTTGAACAAGGTGATGTACAGTTAATGGTGGAAACCCAGAGTGTGATCTTCATGCACCTAATTTAGGGTATATGTTACTACTATCATGGAATCTACCTAGATTTAGGTAGTGAATTGTGTCGCGACATCGAACAATTCTGACTATAGGCCATTACCCAGAATAGGAGATGAATTAGGATAATTGTGTAGGAACTAGTACAACGAGAACCTGCGGTGAAACCGCAATCCTAAAGATTCCATCTTTAATTGATTAAACCAACCATTTAATTGATTGTTTTGCTTTCTTTTATTTTTCTTTTCTTTTTCAATCAACTCTCAACCATTTTAATCGGTCTAGCTGATTGCAAATAGTTAGTAGTAGTCTATCGAAAATCTATTCCATGAGTTTGACTTGGGCCACACAAAAGCCTATATTACTTTGGCGCATGCACTTGCGTTATATGCACAGTAAATTCGTGTCAAGTTTTTGGCGTCGTTTCCGGGGAGCAATGATTTTCGACACTACAAGGGCTGCAAGCGGCCACTCTAGGCCACATTTGTTTTAAAAAAAATTCTAGAAATTAATCATCTATCTTTCATAATCTGTAATCATCTAGCATTGTGCCTAATTAAATTTATTACTGTGCAGGTACTAGTGCATGGTGAGTACGCATAGCACAGACTACGCACAGTCATCGTCAGAGGTCCCGTTCTTGGGATCAGACTATGAGAATTCTGATTCTGACACTGAAGCAATGGAAGAGGAACAAACAATTTGGGAGAAAATCAAGGTGTCATCCTCTTCTGCGTCTAAGGGACCAATTAAGAAGCAGGCCATCAACATTCCTGACTACAAAATTTACCCAGGCCTAATCAATTTGGTCAAGTCTAATGCATTTTACAGGCTCAAAAATGAAGATCTGGTGACCCACATAAGCCAGTTCGTGGAGAACTGTGATATGGTCAAGATAGACCGGTTTCTACAAGATATGCTTTACTTGAAGTTGTTTGCTAGTTCTCTAGCGGGAAATGCTCGAGAATGGCTACATAATCTGGACGATGAGTATGTGAAATCTTGGGACCACATGGTTGAAGTTTTCTTTGAAAGATTTTTCCCTCCTGAGAAGACAAATTTTCTCATAAGAAAAATCTATAACTTCACTCAGAAAGCTGGTGAAACATATTCCGAGACATGGGAGAGATTCCAGATAATGTTGAGGAGATACCCACATCATGGGCTGGACAAAGAAAAGCATGTCAAGATTTTCTATTTTGCTCTTTCTGAGCATGATAGAAGCAATCTAGATTCAGTAGGATCGGGCTTCTTCCTGAATAATACTGATACAAGGTGTTGGGAAATTCTGAAAAATATGGCTAAAAAGCATTCATGGGGTGATAGAGATGCTCCGAAACAAGTTAAGGTTGCAGGAGATGCCAAATCCATCAAAGAACTCAATGAAAAGATGGAACTAATTGCTAAAAAGTTACTCGCACAAGAGGAGGAATTAGATGAAGATACGCAAGTTAAATACATGCGTCAGCAACAAGGGTACAGGAATAATGATTACTCTTGGAGGAAAGACAAGAAGTTCTCATGGAATGATCCAAATAATTTTCTACAGGATCTGGATGCTAAGCCACAGCCCACGGCAGAGGACAAGGGCAATGAGTTTCTCAAGCATGTGATAAAGCAGAATCAAGAGATGATGAGAACCTTTGGTCAACAAATAAAAAAACAAGGAGAGTTTATGAATCAGTTTGGGCAAACTTTGCAAAGTCATGGGGCCCAAATGCGGACTCTTGAGACATCAATAACATAGATGGCAGCTAAAATAGCAAGTCTGAAGAAACCAACACAACAAGGTTTTCCGAGAAATACCAACGTTCCAGGAGGGAATCAACAAGCCAAAGCAATTTTGTTGAGGAGTGGAAAGAAGACTTTAAACTCTAAGGCCGATGAACCAAGCATAACACAGTCGGAAGCAATGGGCGAGGCCACAGAGGATGTCACAGCCACAGAGATAGTGGATGATGTTGCAGAAAAGGTCATAGAAGAGCCCATCCCAAAAGAAGAAATTGTTCAAGAGACTGAGAAGAGGACGTCATATGTGCCACCACACCAGAGGACATAGGTTGTCCCTACCCCTTACCCCAACAACCTCAAAGCCAATAAAGTGGATGCACAGTTTAAGAAATTTTTAGATAGCTTTCGGAAACTTTCTGTTAACATTCCTTTATTGGAGGCGATTGAGCAATTACCCTCTTATGGTAAGTTTCTGAAGGATATAATTACCAAGAAGAGGAAGATTCCTGATACTGAGGTGATAGTTCTTAAAGAGTAGGTTAGCACCTTCATTTTGGGCACATTACCACCAAAGCGACAAGATCTGGGCTGCTTCAATATTTCATGTTACATTGGTAAGGTGAAATTCGGTGAAGCATTGTGCGATTCCGGGGCAAGTATAAACTTGATGCCCCTTTCTACTTTCAAGAAACTGGGTCTTAAGGAATCTAGATAGAGCAACATGACAATTCAACTCGTGAATAATTATGAGGTATGGCCATATGGCATTTTTTAGGATGTTTTGGTAAAGGTTGACAGATTTATATTTCCAGCTGATTTTGTAGTAATGGAGATGCAAGATGAGCAAGGGAATAAGCTACTCTTAGGAAGACCCTTCCAGGATACTGCAGATATGATACTAGAAATGGGTAGAGGCCGTTTGATGTTGGGTATAGCTGATGACAGATTTGATATGGTCATGCCACCAAGTACAAAACAATCTCAGGTAAAGGAGCAATGTTGTATGGTGAAGCACTTTGATCAGAACATTTCTCTTTGTTTAGGGAAGCCATTTTTGGATATGGCTCATGTGATGACTAAGGTATACAAGGGGACACTGGTCGTGGATATCATGGAACAAACAAAAGTTGTGTCTCTTTGTAAAGATGTGGGTTATCCAAATGATGAAGAAGAGGAAATTCCTCGATCTATGGAGGATGATGCAGTAGCAATTTTTGTGTGTGATTCATATCTGAAACTGCCCCTTAAAGCTTGCCTTGTCAACATCATGCATGATTGGATGAGAAGCACGTCGTTACAAGAATGTGTCAAGATGCTTCAAGTGCTCCCTTGCTATTATGCCAAGCACGATGAGGATCTTGGACCGCTCCCACCACCGCTTCAATCATCATTGATCTGTCCACCAGAATTAGAGCTGAAGCCACTGCCCCCTCACTTAAAGTATGCCTTCTTAGCTGATGGTGAAAAGCTACCGATGATTATCTCGACATATCTGACTGCCAATGAAGAGAAGCAATTGATGATCATGCTGAAGAAACACCGTGGTGCATTCGGGTGGTCAGTTGATGATATTAAGGGGATTTCCCCTACTCTTTGCCAGTATAAGATCTGGCTCGAGGAAGGAGCTAAGTCTATTATTCAGCCACAACGTCGACTCAACCCGAGTATGATGGAGGTCGTTAAGAAGGAGGTAATCAAGCTCCTTTCTGTGGGCATCATCTATGCCATTTCAGACTCGACGTGGGTAAGCCCAACACAGGTAGTCCCTAAGAAGGGGGGAATCATTGTGACTCAGAATCTTATGAATGAACCTGTCACCACCCAATTGGTAACCGGGTGGTGAGTGTGTATTGATTACTGTCGCCTCAATTCTGCCACTTTAAAAGACCATTTTCCTCTTCCATTTATTGATCATATTTTAGAGCGGCTAGCTTGCCACTCTCATTTTTGCTTTTTGGACGGTTATTCCAGCTATAATCAGATTTCTATAGACCCAAAGGATCAAGAGAAGTCTACCTTCACTTGTCCTTATGGGACTTTTGCATATCGCTGCATGCCGTTTGGGTTGTGCAATGCACCGGCTACTTTTCAGCGATGCATGCTTGCTATTTTCTCAGATATGGTTGAGCACTGTTTAGAGGTTTTCATGGATGATTTTTCTGTCCACGGTGCGTCCTTTGAGGAGTGTCTGTACAATTTGGATAAAGTTTTACAAAGATGTGAGGACACGCATCTAGTCCTTAATTGGGAAAAGTGTCATATAATGGTTAGCGAAGGAATTGTGTTGGACACAAGGTGTCTAGAAAGGGATTGGAGGTTGATCCAGTCAAAATTGAGGTTATTTCCAAATTACCTCCACCAAATTCAGTGAAAGGGGTGAGGAGTTTTCTCGATCATGTAGGGTTTTATCGTCGTTTCATTAAGGATTTCTCTAAAATCGCTAAACTGTTGTCTGAATTACTTCAGAAGGATGATGTGTTCGATTTCAATGAGAAATGCATACATGCCTTTAATGTCCTTAAAGAAAAATTAATTTCTGCATCGGTTGTCCAAATGCCGGATTGGACTAAGCCCTTTGACTTATGTGTGATGCGTCAGATTTTACTGTAGGGGTTGTTCTTAGGCAGCATTTTGAGAATAAACCTACAGTGGTTTTCTATGCATCCAAAACTTTAAATGATGCACAACTTAATTATACCACCACTGAAAAAGAGCTACTTGCCGTGGTCTTTGCATTTGAAAATTTTAGGCAATACTTAGTGGGGTCAAAAGTCGTGGTTTGGACGGACCACGCTGCCATCAAATACTTAATGAAAAAGAAAGCTACCAAGCCTAGATTGATCAGGTGGATCTTACTCTTGCAAGAGTTTGATATTGAAATTAAAGACAAGACGGGCATTGAGAACGTGGTTACGGACCACTTGTCTAGGTTAGAGCGGGTAGATGAGAGAGATATTAATATACCCATTACCGAGACGTTTCCTGATGAGAAAATCCTTTCGATAAAATCTAAGGATCCGTGGTTTTCGAATATTGTGAATCATCTTGCATGTAAGGAAATACCGGTCGATTGGACTTATCAAGAATAGAAGAGATTTTTTCATTCTTTAAGATATTATTTTTGGGATGACCCCATTTTGTTGAGACAATACAGGGATGGCATCTTACGCAGGTGTGTACCAGAAGGTGAATATGATAGTGTGCTTAGTCACTGTCATACACTACCCACTGGCGGTCATCATGCGAGCACAAGCACAGCGGCCAAAGTGTTGGAGAGTGGCCTTTATTGGCCTACATCTTTCGGGACGCCTATGACTATGTGAAAATATGTTATTCATGTCAAAGGGCAGGTAACATTTCAATACTGTAAGAGATGCCCCTCAATGTGTTTTAAGAGGTTGAGGTATTTGATTTGTGGGGCATTGATTTCATGGGACCATTTGTGTCCTCAAATTCTAATTTGTATGTTTTGCTTGTCATTGATTATGTGTCGAAGTGGGTAGAGGCAATACCCACAAGCACTAATGATGTTGTGGTAGTGTGCAGGTTTGTGAAGGAAAATATTTTTTGTAGGTTTGGTGTGCCATGGATGATTATAAGTGATGGGGGCACCCACTTCACAAACAAGAAATTTGCTACACTATTGAGTAAATACGGGGTCAAGCACAACGTTGGTACCCCTGTCACCCGCAGACGTAAGGCCAAGTCGAGGTTTCCAATTGGGAGATCAAGAAGATATTGGAACGCACAGTGGCATCTTTGAGGAAGAATTGGAGTGCACTACTACCAGATTCTTTATGGGCATATAGGACCGCCTTTAAAACCCCTATAGGCACTACACCTTTTAGGCTGGTTTACGGGCGGGCTTGTCATCTGTCGGTCGAGTTAGAGCACAAAGCGCACTGGGTGTTACAGAAGCTTAACATGAGCTATGATGATGCAGGAAAGAAGAGAATGTTAGAGCTCAATGAGTTAGATGAGCTTAGGATGAATGCTTATGAGAACCATAGGATCTATAAATAACTGACAAAGTGACTCCACGACTACCACATTCAAATGCATGTTTTCAAAAAGGGTGATCGCGTGTTATTGTTCAACTCGAGATTAAAGTTGCATCTCAGGAAACTGAAATCTCGGTGGAGTGGACCTTTTATGGTGGAAGATGTCTGACCACATGGTGCTATTATGGTGACAGATGGAGAGCTAACATTCTTAGTGAATGGTCATAGATTGAAGCTCTACTATTGGGAGGATTACACAAGAAAGGTACATGGGGTTAAACTCATGGCACTCAAGGAAGAATGATGAGCTGGATTGCATCTCGCCTAAGATGTTAAATAAGGGCGCTTGTTGGGAGGCAAGAAACCATCGGTAGTTTACATTTTTCTATTTGCTTTATTTTATGTCATGTTTTCAAGTTAGTTTTGATTAATTTTGTTTTTAGTGTAAAAATGATACCCTAATAAGTTTGCTCAGTGTGCAGTACTATTTAAAAATCGATACCATCGACCATAGTGTCGATGGTAGCGATGTGGGTGCAGGCAAACGGCTACATAAATTTTTTGAGTCGATACCATCGACGGCCTCGTCGATGGTATCGACCTCCCATCAGCGACATCAAAAAAAAAGAGCGTCAGGTCGATAGTATCGACCAGGAAGTCGATGGTCGCAAGCTCCCTGAAGATTTTCAGAGAAATTTGTCTCAGTGAAATCGATACCATCGACACCTCATCGATGGTATCGACCTGGAAGCAGTAACGAAGCGACGTCGGGGCCTTGTGAAGATAAAGGACACATAAAGTGTCGATACCATCGACATTTTGTCGATGGTATCGACTTTACACGTCACCAATCCACGAGAAGATATCAACGGTGCTCGCCAAATTCAGAAGTCGATCTGTGGGATGGGTTGATACCATCGACCCGCATCGATGGTATTGATGTGTCATCGATCCGGGCCCCCACATCCAGCCATCGACGACTGTCGATAGAAGTGAATACCCAGATTGTGCTACAAGTGTCGATACCATCGACACCTCATCGATGGTATCGACGAGTCAACAGTGGCGGCGATCTCAACTATAAAAGTAGGGGTTGAATTCATTTTCTCTTCACACCTTCAGCCCTTCTCCTTTCCTACTTGTACTTGAACACTTGTGAGCAACCGGAGGTCTTCACCGAGCATATAGCAAGTGAGAAATCATCCCCGAGCTCTTCATCGACTGCGGGGATCATCTTCTCTGACCTTCACCGAGCTCTTCTTTGTTATCTTTTTCTGTTCACAATGGTGAGATAGCAAGAGCTTCTTCCTCACGGGATGCTCCCATGGATATTGACACGTTCGTGCCACCACTTCCGGGCTCTATTCCCCATCCGAGGATTGCCCACCCTTCGGCAGATGTGAAGAAAATCTTTGACAAGTTGAAGAAGCGGCCAATAGAGCCCACTCGTTACGTTGATCGAGCAATGATCTAAGAACTTGTCTTTGAGGACAACCTCACCTATGTCCTCCTTGGTCAAGTTGGGAGGAGGGCAACAACATGGGAAGAGTGGATTCCCTATCATGAAGCGGGCCATCCTTTCTTTGGTGAGTGGCCAACTTATAAGGAGATCGTGGCAGAGTTCATGGCTTCCCTCGACATCTATGTTGTGCCCAATGACCTTATCGCCGCTGACCGCGAGTGGATCAAGGGCCACGTTTCCTTCCATTTGTTCAGCCACAACTATAATATGATGCTCGACCAATTCAACTCAGTCTACAACTAGTGGCACTCACCCGAGTAGTACCGACGTCCGGATAATCAGGACAATTATGATGCGATGTTTGCGGTGCTGGTAACCACTCCGGCGGGAAAATCTATCAGCTATCACAATGCAGCGGTGGTCGACTTCGAGCACCCATTCGTGCGGGTTTTACACTGTATGCTTTGCATCACCTTCTTTGCTCACGACAAGCTTTCTTTGAGCAAATTCTAGGAGACGGATTTATTCTTCCTCTACAAGCTGCTGAATAGGGAAAAGTAAAACAGGGGTGCATTTTTCTTGACGCGTGTGATGGTCATGAAGAGGAGTACCAGAAGAGCCCCTATTCACTTTGGGGGACTTATCACGCCACTAGCCCTCTACCTTGGGCTAGACCTGTCATCACTTCCTCCACTGGTCAGAAAAAATCCAGTGAATCTTGTTCATTTCCACCGCTCCAACCTTCTGACAGTTCGTGACGGCGTGATCTATGCGCACTTCCATGTAAACAAAGAGTATCAGGAGTGTGCGCTCCCTGATCTCGTTTTCAACATTCAAGGGGCCTAGCACTTCAGATGGCCCATTATTGCAATCGAAGATTCAGTAAGTGAAGAATATGTGGGTAACAATGACGACGGCGATGAGAATGAAGAGGAAGAGGTGTCTTTCACTCCTCTTCAGGCACGAGTGGCACCGAGGAAGCGGCCACGCTTCTACCCAGGTGCATCATCATCTTCACAGCCTCTGCCACCATAGCACTCTCAGGAAGGAGAGGACGTCTATTCGATACAGGGAATGTACAACATGCTCCAGAGCATCCAGGAGACACTACAGCAGCACACTACCTCCTTCGCCGATATCCAGGATACCACAAATTAGTTGTATGTGAATCAACAAGCCATCTTCGAGAATGAACGTCATATGTTCACAAATCAACAGTAGGTCTACGACCGTTTGGGGAGGATCAAACAGCAGCAGCAGCCGTTCTATGATCACTACTGGAGCCAAAACTACTTTGGGGGATATCCTCAACCTCCACCCATGCCGCCATATGATCCAAACTACCAGGGGAAATATCCATCTTGGGATCCAAATGCCCCACAGTACCCACCACCGGAGCAGTAAATGGTATCACTGTTCCATCTGCTGAGATTGTTTTTGACTATGAGGCCATAGTCAAATTCAAGCTTGGGGGGGAGATGGAACAGTTTCTATCTTTTATTTCCTTTTCCTTTATTTTAGCAATTTTCTTAGTTTTTAGGATCCACATGCTATCTAGTGTATCTATGGATGTCTAATGTTAATGTGTCATCTCAATGTTTTTCACATGGGAGTTATGGGTGCCATTATCTGAAATCGGGGCATAATTGAAAAATTTTCAAGAATTTGCAAGTTGAAGTTGTTTGCACTTGAGCACTTAACTTATGACAATAATTGGGTTTTTCAACTTCAAAACATAAGATCATAATTGTACATCCTTACGATTCAAGAATTGTGGATGGACATGGATGTTGAGCCTAAACTGACTAAAAAGTAATGGGACTTTAATCGAAAGTGGGAGAGAGAAACCCTTTGATTTATTGTTACACAGGTCAGTAAAGAGGGAAATATAATCTATTCAAATGGTTGTGTACATTAGTCTTGTGATCTATCCATTTCATTTCATTCAATATCCACAATAAGAATTGGAAGCACTTATAGTTTTTCATCTTTTGAGTGCATGACATGTAGATAGGATTTCATTGTAGCTAGATTTTGCATCTCTACATTCACACATTCTCAAGTGCATGTCATTATAGTTGCATTTTGCATACTCTAGAGCATATAGGACTTTTGTTCCTTATTTCTTCTAGAAAATAAGAAAAGTAGGACAATTGTTATATACCCGCTAAAAAGTAATTTGTAACGCATCAATGATGTTAGCTAAGTGGAAATAAGCCCGAAAAAAAATATTGTGAATGTTCTTCTAGTAAATTAAAAATGAGGGTTTGAAAAAAAGAAAAAAATGTAAAAAAACAAAAAAAGAGGGACAAAGGAACTTATTTCACCTGCATGTATATATAAAGGAAAGAGGAATAAGCACATAATGTAGTTTTAATAGTCATTTCATCTTATTTTGAGACATAATGATAGTGCATGCATCATTCTACCTAAAAATTTAGGCATTAGGTCATTTTCATATGCATATGCATCATTTTGGCCATTTTGTTGATTTTGCATGATGAAACTATTTGGTGCTTCTCTTTCTTCCACAGCCGCCCATTTCATCCACATGTTGCTCAAAATGGTAGGCCACCCATTATTATCTCCTCATTATTGTATACCAGGAGATCTGGTTCCATTTAGATGGTAGTTAAGACTTGAGTAACGTAGATAGGAGATCACAAGATGCACTAAGTCTGAATCGGAGGAATTTATTATATCAACTGCTTTATTTGATAGTGTTTGATGATCTTGGGGTGGACATTTTTTATGGACGATCATTGTCACCTATAGGGTAGTTATCGTTCTTTGGTAAGTGAGGGTCGGCATGTGCATGACAGGTGGGAGTCATATTGAGTTGTCTTTTATGCTAATATGTTCTTTAGTTGACTCTCACAATTCTATTCTACAGTTTTGTGCTCGAGGATGAGCAATGTTCAATCTTAGGGGAGTTTGATGTAGGGGTTTTGAGTCATTTTTATAGACAAGTTTTGCATACGTTTTATGTGTATGTTGATCATATTTGTGATTAATATCGCATAATTCACTACCTTTAGTCTATAATCACTTTTTGCATCAAATTTACCTTGTTTCATCTTATTCCGTATAAAATATCATATTTGTTGGATTTGAGTAGTGTTCTTCTCTTCATTTCAGGAAATTTGGATATGTGCATCCGTCGATACCATCGATGGATGGGCGATACCATCGACCTGGTCACAATGCATTGTCGGAGAAGAGCAACTAGAATTCGATACCATCAATGGGACTGTCGATGGTATCGAGAGAGCATCAGCGAGCCAGATTTCCAGAGGTCGATACTATCGACCAGGAGTCGATACTATCGACTTCACCTAAGCAGAGGCAGTTTCAGTGTCATTTTCTATAGAAAAGCGATGCCTAAGGCGTCGATACCATCGACACACAGTCGATGGTATCGATGCAACATCAGAGAGAACCCAAAGAATTGCACAAGCGTCGGTGCCTTATGCAGGTCGATACCATCGACCCGCATCGATGGTATCGACGCCGTCAGATCACGTTTTGCTAAAGATCGTGTCTAATCGGATGGTGGTGATTTTTGGGCAACCTAAAGTGGTGCATATACCTAATTAAGGCGGCCCTAAGCAATCTATCACGTCATTAGCCACTGGAGAAGTCTCAAGAAGGGGAGGAGAGAAGAACGGAGTTGAGAGTTATGCCCCGATCATTCCGAGAGCCACAGAAGATGTTTTCCACTGTCGGAAGGTTGTAGAACGTTCACCCCATGCAAAGGAATGCCTGAATTTTCTCCGTTCAAGGGTTACACAACACCTATCAACATTTTATCCATGTTTTCTCCTTTCCTCATGTTGTTTTTCATTGAGATGAACATGTGGGGCTAATCCCCTTTATCTTTAGGACCAGGATTAGCCTGGGTAATCGTTGTATGACAGTTTTGACATAGTTTTCATAATTTGTCTCTAAATCCATGGCATGATTTCATTTTCTCCATTATATCATTATGATTGATCACCCTAATGATAATCTAATACATTTTAATTACTTTGAAAGAAGAATTAACGGTTGAAAAGAGACGATAATCACATCAACAAATAAATCCTTTGAACAAGGTGATGCACAGTTAATGGTGGAAACCCGGAGTGTGATCTTCATGCACCTAATTTAGGGTATAGGTTACTACTACCGTGGAACCGACCTAGATTTAGGTAGTGAATTGTGTCCCGACAGTGAACAATTCTGACTATAGGCCACTACCCGGAATAGGAGACGAATTAGGATAATTGTGTAGGAACTAGTACAATGAGAACTTGTGGTGAAACTGCAATCCTAAAGATTCCATTTTTAATTGATTAAACCAACCATTTAATCAATTGTTTTGTTTTCTTTTATTTTTCTTTTCTTTTCCAATCAACTCTCAAACCATTTTAATCGATCTAGCTGATTGCGAACAGTTAGTAGTAATCTACCGAAAATATGTTCCCTGAGTTCGACTCAGGCCTCACAAAGGCCTATATTACTTTGGTGTGTGCACTTGTGTTATACGCACGGTAAATGCATGTCATTCCACCCTAACCATAATAAAGGATTAGGTAAAGGAGGAGGTTTAGCTAAAGGAGGAAAATAGAATAACCAAAATCAACTAAAGACCTACCATAACAGATGTAAGACATGTGGACGAGGACACGAAGGACCTTGTCATCATCCTAAGCATGTCCCCTACAATTGCAAAAAGGAGGGCAATTTCATCGCCAAGTGCCCTACTTCATCCATCCTTGGCAACCCTCCAGCGGGTGCTCCACCCCCTCATGGACACTGCAATGCCATAGTATTTGCAGTGACTACAGAGGAAACCAAGGCAAAACCCAACCAGCTTGTTGAAGGTAACCTAAATTCTTTTCATATATGTAATATCTTTCTCAATGCCTTCGAATGAATCTTGATATAATTATCCTATGTAGGCATTGTATTCTTGAATGATCATCCTATTAAAGTTTTATCTAATTCTGGATCAACAAATACATTCATTTCTCAAAATATGGCATCTATGTTACATCTACATTTAAGGGACTTGGGATATATTCTTGATGTGTCGAATCCTAGAGAAAAATATTTACTACATTACAGAAAACTGATGTCCTACATCTAAAATTCAAAAATCATGATATCTCCTTTGAGTTCATCTTGTTAACTATGGAAGACTTTGACATATTATACTTGGTATGGATTGTCTATACAAGTATCATGCTCAAAATGATTGTATAAATAAGATGGTAGTCCTCTCTCAACCTCACTCTAGTCCTATGATAATCCCTAGGGGAAGTATATTCTATAATAATATTATAATTTTCTCTCTTAAAGCTAAAAATCCCATTTCTAAAGGATGTAAAGTCTTCCTCATATTAGTCTCAGAGACCAGTCCTAATAACAGGCCTATAGAAAGACTGGAGGTGGTACGTGACTTTCTTGACGTATTTTCAGAGGAGCTTCCTGGGTTGCTTACAAATAGAGACATTGAGTTCTCCATAGATCTTCTCCATAGAACCACTCTAATTTCTAGGGCATTGTATAGAATGGCTCCTGTTAAGCTTATGGAGTTGAAGAAATAGTTGCAAGAACTTCTTAAAAAAGGATTTATCTGTCCTAGTGTTTCCCCTTGGGGTGCACCTATTCTTTTTGTCAGAAAGAAAGACAGTTCTATGCATATGTGTATTGACTACCACATGTTGAACCAATCTACTATTAAAAACAAGTATCCCTCCTCATATTGATGACCTATTTGATTAACTTCGTACTACTAAAGTCTTTTCAATGATTGATCTTCATTCTGCCTACCATTCGTTGAAAGTCAAAGACTCTAACATTTCTAAAACTACTTTCTGAACTCGTTATGGGCATTACAAATTTCTAGTGATGCCATTCAGGTCAACCGACACACCTAGAGAATTTATGAATTTGATGAACAAAGTCTTCCGACCTTATCTAGATGAGTTTGTTGTCATCTTCATTGATGATATTCTAATCTATTCTGACTCTATGGAAAAACATCATGAGAACTTGAAGGCAGACCTAGAAATCCTTCGAGCTTAGAAGTTCTATGGCTAGCTTTCTAAATGTGAATTCTGGATTGATAAAGTCATGTTTCTTGTACATGTCATTTCTAGGGGTAATATATATGTTGATCTCGCCAAAGTGTTTATTGTTATTGATTGGCAACCTCCTTGAAACCCTTCTAAAATATGAAGCTTCTTGGGTCTAGCAGGATATTATCGTCACTTCATTCCTAATTTCTCCAAAGATGCACTTCCACTGACTAAGTACTCAGAAGGATGAGCATTTCATCTGGTCAGCTGCTTGTGAGTCGAGTTTCCAGGAGTTAAAGCAGAAGTTGAAATCTGCCCCTATTCTAGTTTTACCTTCTAGCAATGAGGGATTTGTGATCTTCATTGATGCTTTAAGAATGGGTTAGGATGTCACCTGCAACAGCACGGAAAGGTGGTGGCCTTTGCATCTAGATAGCTAAAATCAATGAACTTAATTATCCCACATATGATTTGGAATTAGTTGCAATCATCCATGCTCTCAAAAACCGGCGATACTACTTGTACGGAATGACATTTGATATCTTCATCGATCACAAAAGCCTGAAGTACATCCTGTTGACTCAAGGTCAATTAGGTCAATGTTGACTCACGTCTAACTTGACTAAACCCGAGTTTTGATGATGACTAACCATTCCACATATTGGTGTCTAATGTCTCTACTTGAGTGATTTCATATTAAGTATAGAAACACTCCAAATGCTCTAGCTAGCGCATCTCAAATTGGAGAAAAGACAAGTCAAAGTCAATACAAGTGCACATTTTTGTAATATGATGTAAATCCATTACAATCATGTTGTAAATCACTTGTAATTATTGTATGACTTGTAATTAAGCTTAGAAAAAATCAAGAGAACTTAGATCGAATGTTTAAGCACTCAAAAGCCATTTTCCAAAATTCACATCAGGTTGTTCATCGGTCGAGTTATGTGAGTTGCAAACTCGACCGATCCTGATTGGATCTTGAAAATGACTTTTGATCGGTTGAGTTTACACTTCATAGAACTTGACCGATGGAGTACCAGACCAATTCAATTTTCATTGGTCGGTCGAGTTTCCCCATGACAAACTCGACCGATGGTCTGAATATCGGCTTTGTCTTTTTCTCTATCGGTCGAGCTACCCTTATAGAAACTCGACCGGTTGAACTGTACGAAAAAGTGCAGAAAAGTGATTCTAGACATTGTGGAGTTGCAACAAGTGAAAATATATCTATTGCAAGCCACAAAATGGCTAGTTTTCATTCTTAAGTGTTCCCAAAGGCTAAGAGGCATCCCCAGCTATAAATAGGACCCCTTGGGATTCATTCCAAGGTTGAGCATTCAATGCAAACTCTATGTGAGGTTCCGATTCTATAGTTTAATGCTTCCTACAGCCTCCTCACTCTCTCTAAGATTAATCACTTGCTACATCCATTAGAGTGAGTAGGAGATTTGTAAGAGAGCTCGTCCTACATGTATATCTTGTAAGGTTCTCACTTCCACCATCTCCCTATCTCTCATTTCAATCATGAATATGAAAGTTCTCTCTCTTGGCTAAGAGAGGTGAAGAAGAACAAGGGAAGGCGTCCCTTGGTGAAGATCAAGGCTAAAGACTTGGAGCTAGAGTGGGTAAGCCCTTGGTGAAGGCAGAAGACTCCTTGCTCAAGTGGGTAAGTCCTTGGTGGAAGCTTCTTTGAGTGAAGGTGAAGTCAAAGGCGGAAGATCCAAGAAGAGTGGGTAATTCCTTAAAGGTTGAAGACTTGTGCAAGAGTAAGTAAGTCCTTGGAAGAAGGCGGAAGACTCTTGCAAAGTGGGTAAGTCCTTGGTAAGGTTGAAGACTCTTTGTATTGGATAGGTAAGTCCTTTGTTTGGTCATGTATTGTAAGTCTTATGAATGAATATAAGAATGCAATGGTTAGGAAATCATAGAGGTTGACCTCTCTAGGTAAGTGGACTGACATACTTCTAGTTTGATGTATGGAACCACTCTAAATAGCCTGTCTACTTATGTTTGCTCAATCTCTCTCATCCTTGCTATGCATGTTTTAGTTGGACTCAAATTACCTATTTAACAACCTTATCTTATCATATATCTTGAAGGTCTAATGAATTTTATTTAAGTGCATTCATCTCTATTCACCCCCCCCTCTAGAGCATCTAATCACCCATCTAGGATCCAACACATCCTGACTCAAAAAGACCTGAACTTGAGTCAATGTTGATGGATTGAGTATCTGAAAGACTACAATTTCATGATTGGCTACCATTCGGGAAAATCTAATGTAGTCGTTGATGCTCTTAGTAGAAAAAGGGTAGTATATGCATCTTTATCTGTTCCTGAGTGGAGGAACATGGAGGATCTAGTAGGCTATAAGCCACAGTTTTTATCTGATCATCTCTAAGTCAACAACATCTCCATCATGTCTAATCTTTAGTATGAACTTCTTAAGGCATAGAAGGCCAGTCCTGATCTTTACAATATCTTCTCTCTCCTGGCAAAACCTCAAACACATCAGTCTGTGGGGCTATGAAGATGAAGATTCTCAGTGAGGCACATGGGTCAAAGTACATAGTTTATTTAGGCACAACTAAAATGTACAAAGCCCTACAACTCTAGTTCTGGTGGAGGGGCATGAAGCGTGATATTGCTGAGTTTGTACCCAGATGCCTGACATGCCAGAGAATCAAGGCAGAGCACCAGAGACCAGGTGGTCTACTACAACCCCTTGAAATCTCAAAATGGAAATGGGAACACATCACCAAGGATTTAGTGGTGGGGCTACCCATGACCAGAAAGGGATATAATGCTACATGGGTTATAGTGGATTGTCTCACAAAGTCAGCTCATTTTCTCCTTGTGAAAACTACTGCAAAAGTTTATGAGCTGGCCAACCTCTATATATTGGAGATAGTATGTATGCATGGAGTTCCAACGTCCATTGTCTTGGACAAGGACCTAAAGTTCACTTCAAATCTATGCAAGTAGGTTCAAGAAGATCTGGGCACCAAGTTAAACTTCAGTACATCCTACCATCCATAGATAGACGGACAGTCAGAATGCACGGTACAGATTTCAGAGGATCTTCTGTGAGCTTGTGTACTTGATTGGGAAGGGTCGTGGGACCACTGTCTATTTTTAACTAAGTTTGCATATAATAATAGCTATCATGTGAGTATTTATATGCTTCTCTATGAAGCCCTATGTAGTCGACCCTGTAGATCTCCAGTACACTACGATGATGTTGGGGAGCACACTTTGATGAAATCTGAGGAGATGCAACTATATAAAAATAAATTTGTACTAATTAGGCAAATGATGAAGTGGCCACAGGATAGGAAAAAATCGTATGCAAATTCTCACTGATAGGACAGTCAGTTCAAGGAAGGTGATCATGTCTTTCTGAAGATCCGACGTATCCGAGCTTTGGCCAAGAACAAGGGAAATCTTAGTCCTTTCTATGTTGGACCCTTTGAGATTCTAGAAAGGGTTGGTGAATGTGCCTATCAGATCGGCTTGCCACCTTAGTATAGTGACATGCATAATGTCTTTCATGCATCTAATCTAAAGCCCTATGTCAAAGACCCTAGTCACATTCTGAATCATGAGCCTATGGAGATGAAATATGATCTATCTTATGTTGAGTCCCCAGTCAAGATTCTTAATTCAAAGACAAAGGAGCTTAAAAATAATCGACACATAGATATGGTGAAATTTCTCTAGAGCCACCATGATCAGCCCGATGCAACCTGGGAGCTCAAGTTCGAGATCGAGCAGAAGTATCCAAAACTTTTTCAAACTGCTTGAGTTTTGAGGACAAAATTTTTAAAAAGGAGGGGAGAATGTGACAGATCGAGTTTTTCATATGTTTTCTCTCTCTTACAACTTTGTTATTTCCAATAATACCCTCAAATATCTCCCTCTATTTTTTTAATCTTTTGAATACACAAAATTGTGAAATAAAGCAAACCCTAAGTGAATATTAGTGTATAGGTGTATTAATGTACTTCATCATGAACCATGATCAACCTTTGAATTTCAATCTCAAATTTATATCATGGTTACATCATGACATCATGAAGGTACACCTAAAATCTTGTTATATTTGAATAAACCACTTAAGAGTTATGAGCAATTGAAATTAATGTAAATTATTTCTTTTATTTAAACCAATACCCTAAGTCTTCGGGTTTAATTGATCGTATAGGTAACATTCATGTGTCACACCTGGCTAAGACGAGGGTCACTTGATGCACACTTTAATCCTAGCTACCTGATCCCTTTGATCGTGGATCAGGGAGCATCGAACACTCTGGAGGTCATCCCCAACCTCCTGCATATCAAGGCCCCTAGACTCCCAACAATGTGATGACCAAGACCCCTACCCTCAAGCCTATCTAGTCACCCCCTCATGAAACTAGATGGATATTTTTCCTCCTCGCATCAAACCGAACCTAACGGCCCCCGCCATGACACCCTTTACCTACGGATGAGGGAGGATTTTTCCCTACTTCCCCCTCCTTCTCACCTGACGGTGGCGTCTAGATTAGGGATTTCCCCTCTATGCCTCCACATGCCTATATAAGCATCCCACAAGCTAAGACAACCATCCTTTGATCTTCCCACACCATCAATTGCACCGAGAAGTGTTACCATCACCCTAACCCGAAGCTCATATGCCTTTGCTTGACCTTGAGCTCCACCTACTCCAGGAGCCACTATTACCCACTTTTCTCCTCGCCATTGCCTTCGTAGGATCCCCATGAGGCTCAATAGCATCACAACCTCCTCGCAACCCCCTTCTTCCTCTCAGACCTCCCTACATCCAGTGAGCCCTTCCACCCACACGGTGGCACAAGAGCTCCAAGGGGAGATGCACCCATCTAGCTAGTCGCACCAACGTGGAAGCACCACATGAAAGTGGTGGTGCCTTCTTCTCACTTTGTCCCAGATAGAAGGAACCTTAACCCCTCACCGGAGCCATCCCCTGACCATTTGATCATGCACAAGCAAGGGGAAAAGAAGGAGGACGTCGTGCCAGTAGGGAACTGACGTGGCCCAATCACCACTCGCCAACCCGGCGTGAGTCAGTGAGGAAAGGAGAGGAGGTCCTCACCATGTGGGGCCTCGGTGGACCTACTAGTGACTGCCACAAATGTAAAGGAGGTCACAGGTCAATAGTCAAGTCACCCTCACTCACGAGATCTTGGATCAATATAATTCATTGATCCAGTTGGATCCGGTGGTTGATTAAGGTAATATCTCCTTCTATTTTATTTTAAGCAAAGAAAATCTATTTATCTTAGAAAAATCCTAATAAATGCTAGGAGTATAGAAAAGTAATAGTATTATATATCAAAATTATCATTAGAATATGAGTAATCAAATGGAATCATTTATATAACCCAATTCACTATTCTATTCCAAAAATACTAGCCTAGAGCCTAATGATCATACTTAGGTAAATTAATCATGTAATAATGTTTATTAATGATGAAACCTAATCTTTTGTGACACTCAAACTCTTGTAGAGTCCCTAATCTTCATGTCTCAAAACCCTAATCAAGTAGAGATAGTTGACTCAATAATTATGGAAACCCTAAATTCTAGCTTCTCTGTCTACATATGTATACTTCATGCAATTATATGGCAAACCCAAACTATTTAATGACCCCTTATGATCATGACCGACCCTAAAACCCTAGCTCCAACACTGATCTCTTTGGATCATGTGAATCCTAAATGGGAAACCATTAATGATCTAACCCATAACCCTAATTATAGATGCTTCTTTTTTGATAAAAATAGGTATCATCAAATAGATGAAACCTCAATACAAAGATTTGATTTTGTGACTCCAAAATAAGATAAAAGTAATGGATAATCCCTGATCTAATCATAGGAAGATGAAAACAATCCTAATTAAAGAACAAACCCTAGCCTTGGGTCATATTGACTCATAGTGATATACACCCTTGATTTCTTTTCAGGGTGATCATTCTATTGTTCCCCTAGACACTCTTGGATTTCAGATCTGATAACAACATGTACACTGGTCTTTTTTAAGTATAAGATTAGTTATCCATGATTGCATATTGATATAATGTAGCTTGGATGAATCTATTTGTTTATAAATTATTGGATGCTTACTAGTATTTTATGCTTTGCCAAAACTGAAAGGAACATAAAAGAATTTTGATGAGTTGTAGCTGCTAAAGTCAGCACAACCCCATATCCTGAGAGGTGGGGAATGGCCCAGTATGGATGTATGATAAATTTCCCATTATGGGTGTATGATAAATTGCCTAGTACGGATGTATGATAAATTCCCATGTTAGATGTATGATAAAGTAATGTTATAAATAGTAGTGAAACTGTATCTAAAGATATTCCTAAAAGATGTGTTTACCTATTTTTTCTGCCTTAAACAATGGTTTTTCTTTCTTTCTTCTTTCTTCTTTCTTCAAGTATTTTGAAATATGCCAGTGTAGTACTATATTCTTTAACCACATACCAACCTTGTGTTGATGATTTTGTTTCCAATATTTTCTAGGTGCAAGGAACAAATAATTCATCTCAAAGTACCAGAAGCTATTAAATAAATGTTCATGGAGGATAGCTAGCTAGATTGTTTCTTCTCATTTTTATTTATGTTATATGGTTATTTACTTTTCTATAGATGATGTATACTATGATTTATTCTCCTATGTATTTTTCTTTCTATCGAAATAGTCATTCCTTCTGCTGAATAATGTACTAAGACTTTCATCTTTATAAATGTTGGTTTGTGTGGCTAATTAATGATGTTTGTGAACAACGATCTGGCTCCTTATTATAAGTTGGTTGACTATCACAATCCCTTATAATTTCCCTTTTGACATCTTATAGATATGAGTGCACGCATATCTGAGGAATGTCATTATGGAAAGTATACAGGAATTGGGGTCGTCACATTGGCATAGAAGATGTTGATTTCTCTTGCATTCAAGGTGTCTTTCTTCATGGTAGCTTCATCCCATTCTTCCATCCTTTGTCCAGTAGCTTGTATGGATGGTCCACCATTTTCCATAGCTCAATACTTTTTCCTTGGATGTGGAATTGAATCCTTATCTTCCAATAGAGGAAGTTACTTCCATCAAATATTGGAAGGTTGAAAAATTATCTCCCATCTTGGTAATCACCTATCTTCTTCGATTTGTGGAAGTATGCTTGGAGAAGACCCACTTTGATACCAATTGTTGGATCCTAATATGGGTGATTTGATCTAGGGGGGTGAATAGATATGAATTCACTTAAATAAAATTCATTAGACCTTCAAGTTATCTCACAAGATAAGGTTGCTAAATAGGAAATTTGAGTGCAACTAAAACATACATAGAAATGGTGAGAGAGATTGAACAAGAACTAAATGACAAGCTATGTAGAGTGGTTCCATACTCCAAACTAGGAGTATGTCAGTCCACTACCTAGATAGGTCAACCTCTAGGCTTTCTAAGTGTGTCTTCCTCTATATATTCACTTATAATAGTTACAACACATCACCCACCAAGGGACTTGCCTATCCAATACAAAGAGTCTTCAACCTTACCAAGGACTTACCCACTTTGCAACGAGTCTTCGACCTTCTCGAAGGACTTATCCACTCTTGCACAAGTCTTTAGCCTTCTAGTAATTTTCCACTCTTCTTGGATCTTCAGCCTTTGACTTCACCCTCACCTAGAGAAGCTTTCACCAAGGAGTTATCCACTTAAGCAAGGAGTGTTCTGCCTTCACTAAGGGCTTACCTACTCTGACTCCAAGTCTTTGGCCTTGAACCTCTTCACCAAGGGATGCCTTCCCTTATTCTTCTTCACCTCTCTTAGCTAAGAGAGAGAAAATTCATCTTCATGGTTGAATGAGAGATTGGGAGGTGGAGGAAGTGAGAGCCTCACAAGATATACATGTAGGACTAGCTCTCTTACAGATTTCCTACTCACTTTAACGAATGTAGTAAGTGATTAATCTTAATGAGAGAGAGGAGGTTGTAGGATACACTCAACTATAGAATAGGAACCTATGATGGAGTGGATTTTTGAAATCCATAAATCTCCAATAACATACTAGAATCCATATCTTGAGTTATAATGAGAGTTCCAAGTATTTTAGTAAAGTTGGAATGTTGATCGAGATTTATATAATGATTAAGATCTCTCTGTTTATGCTTTCTTGAGGAATTTAATTGGATGGTACAACCATTGAGTTTTGGCACCAAATTTTGAGTAGATTGTAGCTTCAGGGGTAGTAAAGCACTGGTTAAAGCTTGGTTGAAATTGGAGTTTTCTAGATGGAGTTATTAGGTTGAATATCATGTAATCATGAGATTTCGGGTGCATGTCTTTACTAAAGGTTTCATTATTTAGCTTAGGTATCGTTGCTTGGATACGTCATGCGGGTAGAGTTTTCCCTAGGATCTGCACTGCCAGGGCATGGCCACGAATTGGTACCATGGCACCATCTTGACCTTTAAATGATTAAATCCTTGTGCCTTTAGTTCAGCAAGGAACGTGGGGGGAGATGACAGTTTAGCCCGCAAGGATCACCACGATGTTATGATTGTGGGTGAATCACAGAGGTGTGCCTCCAGGCTCCAGTACTTCTCAGTTTGTCTTGACGGTTTGTATAACCCACCACTCGAGACAAACTATCACCCACACAGAGAAAATGAAAGAGACACCCACACCTTCACCACCGTAACTCACAGAGGATGAGTGTGAGAAGGAAGACGAGGATGAGGAGGTGAAGTACA
Organism: Alisma plantago-aquatica; assembly: GCA_963693085.1. NCBI lineage: Eukaryota > Viridiplantae > Streptophyta > Magnoliopsida > Alismatales > Alismataceae > Alisma > Alisma plantago-aquatica. The sequence continues at coordinate 1,431,278,316 of OY856409.1, forward strand.
ATGAACGACGTGATCTCATATCTGACCAGTCGTGGAGGAGCCAACAGAGGCACACCGGAACGAGGAGAAGACCTCATAGCCTACCTTTGGCCGGAGAGCAGCCTCACAGCGACGCTCCGTCGGAGACCGAGTTTGCAGCGGCGTTCAGTCAGAGACCGAGCTTTGTAGCGGCACTGAGATCCCTGGAGCCTAGGGTGGCCAGCCCCGCCAGACTCCCAAGAAACCAAGAGGCTAATGGCCTGGAGGTCAGCGGCAGCTGGGAGAGTCCTACTGCAGACTTGACGCGGAGGAGAGTAGCTGTTGTGGTTTCACGCCGGAGAGGAGAACCGGCGGCGAATAGAGGGGAGCGCAACGACACCCTCGCGTAGAAGAGACTTCATGCCGGCGCCTACTTGGAGTTATACCAGTGGTGGCGCTAGAGCAAGGAGACGCACGCACGAGATCATGGTGGATCGGTCGTGTAGGTCGACATCCAGGAGGAGACGTGCAGCTGAGGTAGAGCATGCTGCTCACCGGAAGAGCACAACATGACGGCAGCCATCACCCATGGCTCATGAGCATGGAGCTTAGAGAGCAGTTGAGGAGAAATCAGGAGGTGAGGAGCAATAGTCGACCCTCAGTAGCTCACCGGAGTTAGCCCAGGACGGCCACCAGCAGCGAGGCCGAGAGGATAGGAGCACCTTATGGGGTTGCTTGCACGTCGGCAGAGAACGACGCCACGGGCGTCCGCCTCGCGTGGAACGTGAGAAAGAGAGAAAGAAGGAGGACTGGGTCAGCACTTAAACCGGCCGGCTCAGCACCAAAGTTGGAACCCTAGTGCCACGTGGCAGTGCGTAGTTGGCCCAGAGGTAAGATATTCCCAGAAAATATGTATACCTTAGATAATGCATAGAAATTAGCTCCGTTATCAGAAAAATACAAACAAACTACCATTTTTCTCAGAAAAATATGTAGAACAACATGAAAGCTTAATATCAGTCTTTCGAGACACTAATATCAGTGATATCATGTAAGTTGTAAAATGTTTTTTTTCATTTGTAATAAATACCACACAATGGCCTAAAATTGTGAGAAAATACATGTGAACCATATTTTATGTTTATAATGCATATGATGTTAGTTATGGTCATGATAATGTACGAAATCATATAATTTGCTTATTATAGCCAATTAGGGCTAATAACCCTAATTAATATGCAATAAATGCATCCATGCTCAATAAATGATGAAATTTACAGAGAAAGCTCAAATCATTATATTGAACCTCAGTTTTATTTATGAGATCATAATGATGAACAAAATCCATGTTATATGAAGATGAATATTAATACATGTTATAAACCCTAAGCTAGGTTAATGATGTAACCTAAGGTTAATATGTGCACAAAAAGGATATGGAACCTAATGTTCAGATGATGAACTTTGATAATGAATCATAATCTAGAATATGACATCAGTGTGATATAATCACAAGACAAGAATACAAGTAATCATGAGAATACCATAATGAGTAAGCAAACCCTAATATGAGAACGACTAGGGTTAAGATGAGATATAATAAGTTGAGAATCTGATGGTAGTATGTGGTCTTGTCTTGATCAGGTTTGACCAAGCTTATAGTTGACATCAGTGATATGTGATTAGGATATCTCTTTGGAAGGTACACCATTACCTCTTACTTGGCTTATTATACAATATGCTTGTGTTATATGAGTAGTAAAATACTTGGCATATGGTATTGATTGAAATGATTGTTCTTGTATGATATGTTGCATGATTTTCCATACTTATTGCTATGAACACAACAAACACAATATATATGTTCCATTATATGGAAGCACTAATTCTCTTTGGTAGCATAGTGCTGGAAAGTGATCATTCTCTTTGGTAGCAGATCACATTGTACAATGATCTAACTCTTTGGTAGTAGATCATAAGGCCTTACATCTCATTCTCGTTGGTAGCAGAGATGATGCATTATTCCCTCAGGTGGCAAATGCATGGATATATAATGGAAAATGTGCTTAAAATATGTGTTCTCTTTTGTTAATGAATATCTTTGTGCAAGTATACACTTTTCTTATATTCTTCTGTTACTGCCAAGTATATTAGTTTTATCTTATTGCCAAGATATGATGAGAGGTAAATAAAAGACACGTAGGCGTACTCAGTACAATATTCATGAAATATTGTGCTGACGTGTACCGCATGTAATCTTTTGTTTAGGTTGTGGTTATGCTCTTGAAGATCCAGGATAGTGAGAGTTGTGTAGCGAGCTGATGTACAGGTGGACCTGTTGTCTTAAGATCCTGTTGTTTAGATGTAGTACATGTATATGTATAAGTTTGTTGTTCAATATGTAATATCAAATGTTGTAACAATTCATGTTGTAATTATATGTTGAATGGTGAACATGTGTATATGGTTTAATTATTGTTCATGTGCATGTGCTACTGATTGTTTCCTTTTGACTTCCTCTGATTTTCTTCTTCTTAGCCTAGTGTGGGATGTTTAAATTGGGATTCTCGTTGAGGTGAGGGTTTCAATTTGGATGTCACACATCAGATTCAGTTTTAGAAAATCCGGGGACGTCACAGGTGGTATCAGAGCATGAACAATAGCAAAGCCTGACATTTGCTCATTATGAAACTCAAAACTAAATAACCTTGAACTTAATAATCTTTTAGGGTTAGATTAGTCGTCTTTTAGAGACTAGATCTGACCTAGCCTCTAGGTTAGCACCTAGATGTCTGAGAACTAGGTCTAGACTAGTGCTTGTTGTATAGCAAGTCCTTAGATGTCGTTCTTTCCTTGTAGTGCAGCGGTATGGGACGTTGCACTATTTGGAAATGACGTACATCAAGGGAAGAGAAACCCTAGACATATTACGCACGTTGTCTAGAGTAGCTACACTAGTCTACCCCTTGTTCTCACCCTTTTCACTAGTTTCATGACATTGTACTCTCTACTATGTGTGGGACACTCATTTTCAGGATTTGGTTTTGGATTTCAACCGGATCGAACCGCGATAGTTTTCTCTGACGTTTGTTTTATCGGAGAAAAACTATATAATATTTTAATATGTATATGTATTACAAAAATGTGTCCCCACACATGTACAAGTAGGAGGTGTTCATGCAACCTAAGTGAGAATGAATGACATCAGTCTAGAAGAGAGAGTAGTTCTAGATTAGATGTCTAGAGCCTTGTTTGGTATATGTGATAGATGGAATAGATAGAATAAGCTTGATGATATGATCTAAGTCTTATATAGATGATATAAGATGGTTTATGATGATTTATGTTTGTCTTTGAGGACTTAAGTTTAGTTTGAGGATTTGAGATAAGTTTTGATGATACAAGTATAAGTTCTTCTATGAGATAAGTTAAGTTAAGACAAGGTTGTGAGTCGGCATGAGCCTCAAGTTCTTTTGCAAAGGAGGACCTCTAGTGTTAGGACCAGTTTTGGGGTTAGCTCAAGAGAGAGCGAGACCCACAGGGAGAAGGTCAGAGAACCTAGACTCCACGATATGAGAAATATGAGATATGTGATATGATATGTCCTAAACTAGAATACTCCTAAGTGAATGAGTTGAGTTGCCTAATGCATGATTCCTATAGTTTGTTGAACCCTAGATGTCCTTGGGAAAACCAAACCCTAGAGACAGAGAGAGGCTGGTTATATATGTGCATAAGTGAACATCGATATGAGTGCCTGCCATCTGGGTGAGGGAGAGAGCCCAAGACCCTGGAGGAGGTAGCTGTGTAGTTTCTGTGAAGCCTCATGCTCGGGTTGGTGGTTTCCCACATAGGAATCTGGTGGTGTATATAAGAGAGTTTTGGGTAAGCATGTTTCATGGGTAGAATACCGATGAAGAGTATAACATATCATGTTTTGGTTTGTGCTTATGTGGCTAGAGCTAATGAAGCTATTAGCCAGTGCCAGTGAGGTAACCTAAGAACCCTAGACCGAGAGGGAAGATATAGTTTGTACATATGAGAAACTGATAGAGATGAGTTAGCTCAGCGAGACTGAGCATAGCACTACCCTCAAGTATAGGTTAAGGGAACCTCATTGGACTTGATGATGTATGTTGATAAGCCACTTGTATAAGTTTGTTTAACACAACCATGACATAAAATATGTAAGGATGTTATCTAATCTTGAGATTTCACATATGGACACGATATGACGAAAACCTAGAGACGGTTTAATTGATATCAATGCATAAATGGTTAACCATATACAGGAATAATGATGATAATGTGATGTTGTTGGTTAATCTTGTGATGAAATCACTAATAAATGTTACAGTTTATTATGAACAATGAAATAAAATCATATGAATGAAACATGTTACATGATGTGTTAATCTTAGTGCTTAATAAATATGAAAATATAGTTTGACAGTTAGCACAACATAACGATCATGACACCTTGATATATGGGTTAACTTGAGTTAACTCCTTTAGAACATGGTAATATGATGACGGAACCCTAATCCGTGGGCAAAGATAAGGAAGCAACCATAACATATGAGATACGTCATGATGTAACCTAAGCTCTTAAACCCATGATATATGATGAGTGGTTCACCCTTGTATCACCTTAGATGTTTGGAAAACATCCTAATAGTTGGAATATAATTCTAGAGCTTTGGGCTATGTTGTACATAGGATGATGCCTACATGTGGATGACAGTAAGATAAGGTTTTCCCTGGAAGTATGTTTATGGCTTACTTTCGAGGACGAAAGTTCTTTTTAGATGTATATGATGTGATGGACTTGATTTTGGCTTAATTTCGAGGACGAAATATCTTTTAAGGTGTGTAGGATGTGATGGAGTGGATTTTTGAAATCCATAAATCTCCAATAACATACTAGAATCCATATCTTGAGTTATAATGAGAGTTCCAAGTATTTTAGTAAAGTTGGAATGTTGATCGAGATTTATATAATGATTAAGATCTCTCTGTTTATGCCTTCTTGAGGAATTTAATTGGATGGTACAACCATTGAGTTTTGGCACCAAATTTTGAGTAGATTGTAGCTTCAGGGGTAGTAAAGCACTGGTTAAAGCTTGGTTGAAATTGGAGTTTTCTAGATGGAGTTATTAGGTTGAATATCATGTAATCATGAGATTTCTGGTGCATGTCTTTACTAAAGGTTTCATTATTTAGCTTAGGTATCGTTGCTTGGATACGTCATGCAGGCAGAGTTTTCCCTAGGATCTGCACTACCAGGGCATGGCCACGAATTGGTAGCATGGCACCATCTTGACCTTTAAATGAGTAAATCCTTGTGCCTTTAGTTCAGCAAGGAACGTAGTCAGCAAGGAACGTGGGGGGAGATGACAGTTCAGCCCGCAAGGATCACCACGATGTTATGATCGTGGGTGAATCACAGAGGCGTGCCTCCAGGCTCCAGTACTTCTCAGTTTCTCTTGACGGTTTGTATAACCCACCACTCGAGACAAACTTTCACCCACACAGAGAAAATGAAAGAGACACCCACACCTTCACCACCGTAACTCACAGAGGGTGAGTGTGAGAAGGAAGACGAGGATGAGGAGGTGAAGTACAATGAACGACGCGATCTCATATCCGACCAGCCATGGAGGAGCCAACAGAGGCACACCGGAACGAGGAGAAGACCTCATAGCCTACCTTTGGCCGGAGAGCAGCCTCACAGCGGCGCTCCGTCGGAGACCGAGTTTGCAGCGGCGTTCAGTCAGAGACCGAGCTTTGTAGCGGCGTTGAGATCCCTAGAGCCTAGGGTGGCCAGCCCCGCCAGACTCCCAAGAAACCAAGAGGCTAATGGCCTGGAGGTCAGCGGCAGCTGGGAGAGTCCTACTGCAGACTTGACGCGGAGGAGAGTAGCTGCTGCGGTTGCACGCCGGAGAGGAGAACCGGCGGCGGCGAATAGAGGGGAGCGCAACGACACCCTCGCGTAGAAGAGACTTCATGCCGGTGCCTGCTTGGAGTTAGACCAGTGGCGGCGCTAGAGAAAGGAGACGCACGCACGAGATCATGGTGGATCGGTCGTGTAGGTCGACATCCAGGAGGAGACGTGCAGCTGAGGTAGAGCATGCTACTCACCGGAAGATCACAACATGACGGAAGCCATCACCCATGGCTCACGATCATGGAGCTTAGAGAGCAGTTGAGGAGAAATCAGGAGGTGAGGAGCAATAGTCAACCCTCAGTAGCTCACTGGAGTTAGCCCAGGACGGCCACCAGCAGCGAGGCCGAGAGGATAGGAGCACCTTATGGGGTTGCTTGCACGCCGGCAGAGAACGACGCCACGGGCGTCCGCCTCGCGTGGAACGTGAGAAAGAGAGAAAGAAGGAGGACTGGGTCAGCACTTAAACCGGCCGGCTCAGCACCAACGTTGGAACCCTAGTGCCACGTGGCAGTGCGCAGTTGGCCCAGAGGTAAGATATTCCCAGAAAATATGTATACCTTAGATAATGCATAGAAATTAGCTCCGTTATCAGAAAAATACAAACAAGCTACCGTTTTTCTCAGAAAAATATGTAGAACAACATGAAAGCTTAATATCAGTCTTTCGAGACACTAATATCAGTGATATCATGTAAGTTGTAAAATGTTTTTTTTCATTTGTAATAAATACCACACAATGGCCTAAAATTGTGAGAAAATACCTGTGAACCATATTTTATGTTTATAATGCATATGATGTCAGTTATGGTCATGATAATGTAAGAAATCATATAATTTTCTTAATATAGCCAGTTAGGGCTAATAACCCTAATTAATATGCAATAAATGCATCAATGCTCGATAAATGATGAAATTTATAGAGAAAGCTCATATCAGTATATTGAACCTCAGTTTTATTTATGAGATCATAATGATGAACAAAATCCATGTTATATGAAGATGAATATTAATACATGTTATAAAACCCTAAGCTAGGTTAATGATGTAACCTAGGGTTAATATGTGCACAAAAAGGATATGGAACCTAATGTTCAGATGATGAACTTTGATAATGAATCATAATCTGGAATATGACATCAGTGTGACATAATCACAAGACAAGAATACAAGTAATCATGAGAATACCATAATGAGTAAGCAAACCCTAATATGAGAATGACTAGGGTTAAGATGAGATATAATAAGTTGAGAATCTGATGGTAGTATGTGGTCTTGTCTTGATCAGGTTTGACCAAGCTTATAGTTGACATCAGTGATATGTGATTAGGATATCTCTTTGGAAGGTACGCCATTACCTCTTACTTGGCTTATTATACAATATGCTTGTGTTATATGAGTAGTAAAATACTTGGCATATGGTATTGATTGAAATGATTGTTCTTGTATGATATGTTGCATGATTTTCCATACTTATTGCTATGAACACATCAAACATAATATATCTGTTCCATTATATGGAAGCACTAATTCTCTTTGGTAGCATAGTGTTGGAAAGTGATCATTCTCTTTGGTAGCAGATCACATTGTACAATGATCTAACTCTTTGGTAGTAGATCATAAGGCCTTACATCTCATTCTTGTTGGTAGCAGAGATGATGCATTATTCCCTCAGGTGGCAAATGCATGGATATATAATGGAAAATGTGCTTAAAATATGTGTTCTCTTTTGTTAATGAATATCTTTGTGCAAGTATACACTTTTCTTATATTCTTCTGTTACTGCCAAGTATATTAGTTTTATCTTATTGCCAAGATATGATGAGAGGTAAATAAAAGACACGTAGGCGTACTCAGTATAATATTCATGAAATATTGTGCTGATGTGTACCGCATGTAATCTTTTGTTTAGGTTGTGGTTATGCTCTTGAAGATCCAGGATAGTGAGAGTTGTGTAGCGAGCTGATGTACAGGTGGACCTGTTGTCTTAAGATCCTGTTGTTTAGATGTAGTACATGTATATGTATAAGTTTGCTATTCAATATGTAATATCAAATGTTTTAACAATTCATGTTGTAATTATATGTTGAATGGTGAACATGTGTATATGGTTTAATTATTGTTCATGTGCATGTGCTACTGATTATTTCCTTCTGACTTCCTCTGATTTTCTTCTTCTTAGCCTAGTGTGGGATGTTTAAATTGGGATTCTCTCTGAGGTGAGGGTTTCAATTTGGACGTCACACATCAGATTAAGTTTTAGAAAATCCGGGGACGTCACAGAACCTCATATAGAGATTTGCATTGAATGCTCAACCTTGGAATGAAGCCCAGAGGTCAAGTTTATAGTTGGGGATGCCTGTTAACCTTTGGGAACACTTAAGAATGAAAACTAGTCATTTTTTTGACTTGCAACGGATATACTTTCAACTGTTGCAACTCCACAACAGCTAGAAATACTTTTCTGCACTTTTCCATACAGTGCTATCAGTCAAGTTTCTATAAAGGTAACTCAACCGAATGCACTATGTGACAAACCTAATTTGACCTATCGGTCGAGTTTGTCTTGATAGGAACTCAATCGATAGATTAAATCAGTTTTATTCTAGTGCAGTGGTTAGTTGAGTTCTGAGTATAGGAAACTCGACTGAACCATGGCATTCTCAAAATCCATCAAGGATTGGTCGAGATTGTAAATCAACCCAAAAAGTGCATGTAATGATTTTGGAAAATGACATTAAAGTGTTTACACATTCGTTTTAAGTGATCCTAATTTTTTCTAAGCTTAATTACAAGTCATAGAATCATTACAAGTGATTTACAACATGCTTCCAATAATTTTACATCATATTCCAAAATTGTGCACTTGTATTGACTTTGACTTGTCTTTTCTCCAAGCTAGGATGGGAAATTTAGTGAATTTGGAGTGTGTCTATACCTAATTTGAAATCACTCAAGTAGATACATTAGATACAAATAATTGGAATGATTTAGTCATCGTCAAAACAAGGGTTTTTTCAATTTATACCTAGAGTCAATATTGACCTTGAGTTAACATTATTGTGCTGAAAGCACCACATGGGGATACATACACTCCATTAGTTATTACTTGAAAGTAATATTTGATAGGAAAAATGATTGTTTGTCCTAAAATGATTGAAAAACATGCAATCATTTTGGGATCAAGCAAAATAATAGTTCCTACGTGCCAAAATCAAAATTACTACAACATTAGTTAATTGACTATATTAATGCATTTTATTGGTGGACGGGAATTATAACTGAATTATACAATCTAATCATTTTGTTTTTTAGAGTTTAATGGTTGTCTCATGCCTTAGACTTTCACCCACCCCAACATCATTTTGACTATACTAATGGCATGACATGTGTCATAAATGTTTTCTTGGTTTGATCCATCTCTATCTTTACCATGCACGTCTATTCTTCCATCACTGTATTGTCATTGTGTTTTTGTCTAATAATAGTTTCTAGGAGGAAACACAATAGAGTTATTAAACATTGCATTTTAATTGGGAATGTTGTGTCTTTCTTGAAATGTATAATTTTCTCTTGAACACATCATATGTTTTTTTCACAAAGTTCCTGATGGGCATGATAGTTGTTGAACATCTCTTCTTTGTTCTATATCACTGCATGTTTCATATGCACTTTGAATGATAAGTGTTACACATGATTTCAAAAGGGGGCAAGAAACTCTTTTGTGTTGGCATACTTAGTGTATACTAGATCATCCTTATTTGCATATACCTTAAAATTTTCAATTGTTGTTGCAATTTGCAAGATCCTCAAGTTAGTTTATTGAGTCTTCTCATCTTGTAATAAAAAGGGAACTTTGTGTCAAAGATTATTACAAGCCATCATGTTCAATGAAACAAACCCCTCCCTATTGTAGTATTGGTTTTGATTCTACTTTTTATCAAGTATCAAAATGTGTGTCAAGGGATGTTAGGAAATATGAAAAAAAATGATTGGGTTATGGATGTGATACAAGATATATAATAACAACATGATATAGCATACCTTTAATTGAGGGAGGTCATGTATATTGTCCATAATATGGTTGTGTGTTTGGATATTGGGGTTAGGAAGTGTCATATACTCAAACAACAAATTGATAATTACATGCAACACTTTCTTGCAATGTTGACTTATGGTATGACTAGACTGTATGTGGCCCTTTGCTAATGAATAGTTCATATTCTCATAACCAAAATTATGAGACCCAAACCCTACTTTGTTTTGATCATGTATCATTTGCCTTAATTGCATGATGTGTTGGATTTATTGTGGATTTCCTTACAATTAGGTAAATCATAAAAATCATGTTGATTAATAAGGCACAAGTTAAATTTAGGTAATTGGAAGAACCTATGTTGAAATTGGTGCTTAATAAATTTTCTAGACTTAAACATGTAGCTAGGTGTTTGCATTGTTTGATTTGATCATTCGAAGGACTTAGTATGGGTCTTGGTTGGACCACTTTGGCTACTTTGGGTGAGTCGATCTGGAGCATCTTGATCATTCCATGCATTGATGTGTGCTTGAGGTTGGGTCATTGTGGACAATTTGGGCCAAAACATGGGGGGGGGGGTAGTTTGAAGCATGTCGGAGACCGGTTCATGTGTATTTTGGTAGGATGCATTAGGGTTGTGATCGCACTTCTGGGGTATATGTGGGTCAATGTGAGGACATGAAGTCATATGTCTTGAGCTGAAATATCAATTTATCTTAACTAAGTATACATATCTATAATATTATTTTTCATATTTAGAATGCTGCAAGAGCTACAAGAGGGTGGTCATGGAGGTGTCACTTGTACATATGGTGATTTCTCAAATTTCTTGAAGATTAAACTCAAAAACCATTTTTACTAGCTAAGTTAGCTCGAATGTGTGTGAGTTCCTTACATTCTTCTCATCTTTAATGTTGTACGTCTCCCCCTTTACCCTTTTGATTGGAGTTTTTAGCTTTCATGGGGAAACTAGGTTCTATTCTCCTAAAACCTCTTCTCCATACCTTATATGGCCTAGTTAGAGATAGAGCTTCTTGGTTGGGTGTTTTTGGAGCTATTGGCAATTCTTGAAGATAGGGTTCATGCATGCATTTGTTGGATCTTGTGACCATCACCTAACACAAGTGATTTAGCCACTAATTAGTAATCTATTATTTCAACTTTTACCTATAATTAGTTTATATCACCTTAATGTATGTTAAATGGTCCTAAAATGAGATATACATAGGGTTTTTTATGTAACTATGGTAGCTTCGCATCACCACCCTCATTTTTATTTTTTTATGTTCTTTTATGAGAAATGTAAAATTTATATTTTCATATTGCTAAAATTTACAATTTTTACTTGCAAATTGCATGCAATTGACAATTTAGGTTCATCTATGACGTTTGGCATATTGGATACATATGATGATATTTTGGTATAAAACGTTCCTTATTCATTTGTGATTGTGATATTATGATATTTGCAAAAGTGGTTTTTGAGCCATACACATGTCCATGATGAGTTTCAATTAGGATTTGATATAGCATACCTTGAGTTGAGGGAGGTCATGTTGATTGTCCATAATATGGTTGTGTTTTTGGATATTGGGGTTAGGAAGTGTCATATACTCAAACCACAAATTAATAATTACATGAAACACTTTCTTGCAATGTCTACTTATGGTATGACTGGACTGTATGTGGCCTTTTGCTAATCAATAGTTCATATGCTCATGACCAAAATTGTTAGAGCCCAAACCCTACTTTGTTTTGATCATGTATCATTTGTCTTAATTGCATGATGTGTTGGATTTGTTATTATTTTTTTACAATTAGGTAAATCATAAAAATCATGTTGATTAATAAGGCACAAGTTCAATTTAGGTAATTGGAAGAACCTATGTTGAAATTGGTGTTTAATAAATTTTCTAGACTTAAAAGTGTAGCTATGTGTTTGCATTGGTTGATTAAATCGATCGAAGGGCTTAGTATAGGTCTTGGTTGGGTCACTTTGGCTACTTTGGGTTGGTTTTAGCATGGAGGGTTAGAGTGCATGGATCAGTACTTGTTATTGATGTGTGTCTGGGTCGATCTGTAACATCTTGATTATTCCATGCATCGATGAGTGCTTGAGTTTGGTCATTGTGGACATTTTGGCCAAACCATGTGGGGAGGTTGAAGCATGTTGGAGACTGCTCAATGCATGTTTTGGGAGGCTATAGTAGGTTTGTGATCGCACTTTTGGGGTAGATGTGGGTCGATGTGAGGATGGGAAGTCATATGTCTTGGACTGAAATATAACTTTATCTCAACTAAGTTTATATATCTATAAGATTATTTTGCATATTTAGAATGCTACAAGAGCTACAAGAGGGTGGTCATGGAGGTGTCACTCATACATATGGTGATTTCTCAAATTTCTTGAAGATCAAGCTCAAAAACCATTTTTCCTAGCTAAGTTAGCTTAAATGCGTGTGAGTTTCTTACATTCTTCTCATCTTTAATGTTGTACTTCTCCCCCTTTACCCTCTTGATTGGAGTTTTTAGCTTTCATGGTGAAACTAGGTTCTCTTCTCCTAGAACCTCTTCTTCATACCTTATCTGGCCTTGTTAGAGCTAGAGCTTCTTGGTTGGGTGTTTTTGGAGCAATTGGCAATTCTTGAAGATAGGGTTCATGCATGCACTTGTTGGATCTTGTGACCATCGCCTAACACAAGTGATTTAGCCACTAATTAGTAATCTATTGTTGCAATTTGTTTACCTATAATTATTTTATATCACCTAAATGTATGTTTTATGATCCTAAGATGAGATTTATATAGGGTTTTTATGTAACTTTGGTAGCTTTGTATCACCACCCTCATGTTTATTTTTTTTTATGTTCTTCAGTGAGAAATGTGAAATTTATATTGTCATATTGCTGAAATTTACAATTTTTACTTGCAAATTGCATGTAATTGACAATTTAGGCTCTTCTATGACGTTTGGCATATTGGATACATATGATGATATTTTGGTATAAAACCTTCCTTATTCATTTGTGATTGTGATATTATGATATTGCAAAAGTGTTTTTTGAGCCATGTATATATGTCCATGATGAGTTTCAATTAGAATTTGATATAGCATACCATGAATTGAGCAAGGTCATGTAGATTTTCCATAATATGATTGTGTGTTTGGATATTAGTGTTATGAAGTGTCATATACTCAAACCACAAACTGATAATTACATGCAACACTTTCTTGCAATGTCAACTTATGGTATGATTGGACTATATGTGACCCTTCGCTAATGAATAGTTCATATGCTCATGACTAAAATTGTGAGAGCCCAAACCCTACTTTTTTTATCATGTATCATTTTCCTTAATTGCATGATGTTTTGGATTTATTGTGGATTTCTTTATAATTAGGTAAATCATAAAAATCATGTTGATTAATAAGGCACAAGTTCAATTCAGGTAATTGGAAGAACCTATATTGAAATTGGTGTTTGATAAATTTTCTATACTTAAAAGTGTAATTAGGTGTTTGCATTGGTTGATTGGATCGATAGAAGGACTTAGTATGGATCTTGGTTGGGCCGCTTTGGCTACTTTGGGTGGTCAAAGGAGGGTCAGAGCGCATGGATTAGTCCTTGTGATTGATGTGTGTCTGGGTCAATCTGGAGGATCTTGATCATTCCATGCATCGATGTGTGCTTGAGGTTGGGTCATTGTGGATAATTTGGTCCAAAGCATGCAGGGAGGTAGGTTGAAGCATGTCAGAGACCAATCGATGTGTGTTTTGGGAGGCTACAGTAGAGTTGTAATCGCACGTTTGGGTTAGACGTGGGTCGATGTGAGGACTGGAAGTCATATGTCTTAGGCTGAAATATAACTTTATCTCAACTAAGTCTATATATCTATAAGATTATTTTGCATATTTAGAATGCTACAATAGCTACAAGAGGGTGGTCATGGAGGTGTCACTCGTACAAATGGTGATTTCTCAAATTTCTTGAAGATCAAGCTCAAAACCATTTTTCCTAGCAAAGTTAGCTCGAATGCATGTGAGTTCCTACATTCTTCTCATCTTTAATGTTTTACTTCTCCCCCTTTACCCTTTTGATCATTTTTTTTAGCTTTCATGCTGAAACTAGGTTCTCTTCTCCTAAAACCTCTTCTTCATACCTTGTTTGGCCTAGTTTGAGCTAGAGCTTCTTGGTTGGGTGTTTCTGGAGCTATTGGCAATTCTTGAAGATAGGGTTCATGCATGCACTTGTTGGATCTTGTGACCATCAACTAACATAAGTGATTTAGCCACTAATTAGTAATCTATTATTGCAATTTTTACCTATAATTAGTTTATATCACCCAAATGTATGTTAAATGGTCCTAAGATGATATTTATATACGGTTTTTCATGTAACTATGGTAGCTTCGTATCACCAGCCTCATTTTTATCTTTTTATGTTATTAAATGAGAAATGTGAAATTTATATTGTCATATTTATGAAAATTACATTTTTTACTTGCAAATTGCATGCAATTGACAATTTAGGATCTTCTATGATGTTTGGCATATTGGATACATATGATGATATTTTGGTATAAAACCTTCCATTTGTGATTGTGATATTATGATATTGTCAAAGTGGTTTTTGAGCCATACATATACGTCCATGATGAGTTTCAATTAGGATTTGATCGCTTATATTTCTTTACTTGTGTATACCTTGGTACCATGTTCTAAATTCTACCTTTTTCCCTATGAAAGATTAGTAATTGGACTAATTGTTTGGTGAAACTCTAATTTATGTAGTTTCCAAATGGTTGTATAACTTTCCTAGAGTTTGAAAGTCAAAAAGGTGAAATTAGTATCCTTGTAGCAACCTTTATATTGTGAGAAGGTACTCAGAGTCACATATCATTGAATATGTGTGGGTTACTCATGTTTGGTCTCCTTGATGCCCTCAAACTACCCATTTATATGATTGTGATTAAGGCTTATTTCTTCTTGTGAATTGTAGTTATTATCAATGAGATTGATAATTATGTTATATGATGTTTAGAAGGACATTGTTGCATGTATGTTACAATAGGTGTTGTGATCAAATTAACAAGGATGGTTTCATATTTTGTTGTAGGTTTTTGATATTTGAAGTTTATACTCACACCAGTTGAGGCATGGGATGATCTTATGGAAGTCAAAAAATCCTATAATCCTCTATGGTGGATAGAGGACTATGTAGTCACTAATCAATAGTATGGGTGGTCCATTCCAACTAGTAAGGCTTGATAACATATATGCAATCAAGATGTGAAGCTTTATCTGTCTACTTACCTAATACTTTTACATTTTGTTTCCCTAATTGCTTTAATGTGCAGGGTACATATGACTTGCATTTACAATATATTTCCTATGCTGCTCCCAATACATTTTATAAATATTGTTTTTTATCGATAAACGTTCTACTCAATATACATACGGGTTATTATCACAACGATGTCAAGATTGTGAACCAAACAAATTAATAATGGCATACAAACTTGCTTAGGATTCTCACTTAATATTATTCCTTCTTAGAATGTCACGAGTTGGTCCAAATAACTAGTGATTCCATATCAACTTAAGATCATTTGATGCATCACTACTAAAGTAATGTCAATATATCAAACAATCACCAACAATTACATATAAAACGTAGTTGACTATTTCAATGGTGATAATGGTAAATCTATTTTTACTTAAATTGGGAAACATACTAATCATAGACTCAATCACCATTTGTTAAATGGAAACAAAAGGAAGTGTATGATCTTTCATTGTGGGTAATTCAAGCTCCATCCAACCCAGCATGATCTTAGATTAGTGGCCACAGGTAATAGGAAATCTAAAACTAGTCATTATCATTATAATCAACCATCTAGTAGTTCTTATTAATGCAATACAATATGTGACAACTACATGCACCCGGGGTGGATCTAGGGGCACTAGGAGGGCTTCAGCGCCTCTCCCAAATCCAAAAATGAAAAGTTAGTTATAATCTTATGAAATCGTAACACATTACATATAAGTTTTTGTAAAGAAAATGACCAAACAAGGTCTATAGATGGAGTGGTCTATGTTTCTTAGTTTGTCTCTAGTGTCTTGGGTTGAAACTCCAATTATACAAATGTTTTAAGTTAAAAGCAACCCCCTTAGTGTGACTTGGCCCTCCCCTCCTAATGTCTTTTGAGATTTGCCACTGACATCCACACAATGCATTTAAAATACAATAAAAAAATGGATGCAAATACATGCTATTGTTCTCAGTCTACACTGTAACATGTGTTCACAATGATAGGCACAACAACATTGTAAACCACAAAAACATTAAACAACATTCGTCCATTACACATGAAACTCAATGAGACAAACATAGTAAAATAACCTAAAACTTCAGAAAGGAGATGTGGAGGTACCTAATAATCATATAGCAAATATGGTGCAGCAAAAATCCACATACAACGAAGATGGGTTACAAATGATTGGAGAAAATCTAGGAGTCAAATGAAAAATACCAAAAAAGATCAAATGGAAGAGGTAGATGTAGGTAGATGGGAAATCCCTAACTTAATGCATTCCCTAGGTGATGATTGAATGACCAATACTTGTTGCTTCAACAAGAAAATTAATCACAAATGGAAACTAAAGTGTGATAACATGCATCCCCAAGTTAGCCATTATAAAGGTCTTCTCACCAATCGTGGCCAAATCATGGCTTGTGTGTCTTGAAGTCCTTGTATACTTAGGTTTTCTTACAATGGACAATGGAATCCCTCATGTAGCCTCCTTTACACCATGCGGGTATACATGGATGATATTGATACATCTGATGGTTGATTCAAATACAACCCCCACATGCCAAATTTTACATATAGGAGGGGTCTGCTTCAAATCAAATGTCATATGATGCTTCCCACACAATGAGATCAATGTAACTTGACAACTTTATATGAAATTAGGGATGCAATGATAACATATCTTGTGTTTGCATGCAACAAACACAAGCAACGGTCTACTTCCTAAAATTCTACATGTTTCATGAGATCAGACACCAATAGGCTAATATCATAATAGAAGGAGAGGAGACTATCTTCGCAAGCAACTACACCTCCCTACAGACAGTGGTTCCTCGACATATGAGGAAGAATATAATACGTCGTGGCATTAATATATTTATAACATCATTTGTATGGTTGGAATTGCCTTTTGCTATTAAATGCATGAATATTTAACATATGGAGGTTGACAAACACATTACTACATTATTAATGAAGTTTACTCTGTCAAATATCAATGGATACCTTGCAACTTTGAAGGTGTATGTGTAGTAGTGTTCTCACATTACATATAAACATCGAGGATGTGGAGTTGTATGATTTTGACATCCTCAGTGAAAGAACGGAGAAAATATTTTTTTGGTAAGACATGTTCTCTAACCTATTCCCAAATATGTAAATGTGGTAACATGTATGGTATGGGTTCCGTGTCAGCAATACATATATATTGTAGGCGTAAAGACCAGTGCAAATAGTTTAATTGTGCAAATGATCTTCCCCCAACAATTGAGTCTCTATGTGCTGGGATTAAGGTAATGAATGACAAATGCAAGATAGTATGGATTCAGGCTATGAACATGAAGAGCTTTGAGGAATCCATCATGATGTTGAAGATAATTACAAATTTTATTTGTATCAGTACAATCAATTTTATGTCAAAGTGAATAAATTGGAAGATACAAATCATCTTTTTGAGGTTCCTTCACCTCCAATGACGTCATAGGCCAATTGTATTTGTAGATGTAAATGGACAAAACTTAGTTAGTGAACATCAACATAGTATGTCTATGTGTTTGAATTATCATATCATAACTACATGTTTGTCCAATGCAACATTGTCAAAGTTACATTATATGTTGTTTGCACCTTATGCCTTCATGTTTGAATTATCATATCGTATTCACATATTTGTGCAATGCCCCCTTATGATTGAATTGCATTACATATATAATTGGTAATATGGCTGAACAAGACTGTAGGTCGTATGGTGTATGGTCTAGGGAGGTTTATTGGGTCCTACTTGATGTAAAGAGTAACCAATATGTCATGGGTAGATGTATCAATATAGTGTATAGTCGAGAGGCTTGAAGGGAGGTGTTGCATGACTTTCACAACATAACGGGGATGCCTTACATGTGTATGGACCAGGTCAAAACCCAACAGACGAACCTCAACATAGATTTTATTAGACGGAATCGCTTCATTTTGATAAATGCATGGGCTTTTCAACTGCTAGGCGTGCAACAATTTCCTAACCAAGCAAGAAACCACCAATAATTTCCTAATTAATTAATTTCACACAACTTTGTTATGAATCATAGAACTTATCCACCAAGACTTGATGCACAAAACAATATTAAAAACAATAATGATGCAGTTGTAGGAGTTGGTGGTCAAGGCATTGAATGAAGTTGCAAGAATCCATACATAAAATATGTAGTAACCAATTTACGTGGAAATATTAGGGTGTCTTTATGATGTTTCTTTGTTCACAGTATACTTGTTACAATCATACGTGGAAATATTAGAGTGTATTTGATGATGTTTCTTTGTTCACACTATACTTGTTACAATCATTATAAACTTGTCAATGTGATGTAATATTAGTAGCTATTGAATGCTTTGATGTTGATGTCAAACATATTATACGCTAATTGTAATATCATTTTAGGCATGTTTGGTTTTTAACTTTGATGACGCCAGAGTACTTTTTAGATATTAACAAGATTTTATTAGTGAGAGGCACCATGTGCTTGTTATTGACAAAGTTACATTAGTAACTTTGTACTAAACTTTTCTATTAAGTGTTTTCATGTTTTATTTGTTATTATCATTATGGGTGCAAACTTTTATTTAAATTTTCTATTAACTATTTCATCGCCTAGATATCACGCTTCAAGAAGGAAAAAATTGACCAGTCTAAAATTGTTTGTTCTTGCACACCTTCTGACTCCTATTCTCCATCTTGCGTCCTAAATAGCCCACAAATGTGTGCCCTCAAGAGCCCACGGGTGCACAAGAAAACAAGGACAAGGTTGCTCTTCATGTTTGTCATTTCACCCTATTGTTTGAGTTCACAAAAGCCGATGTTGAGGAAGAGAACAACAAAATGGTGAAGGAAGATTGTGGGGTCTCATGGGACGAGTTCAAAGAGGCCCTAAGGTGGGACAATTAGGATGGTCCTACTTGAGGTTAGTGTAAACCTTCACCACCGCCATAGCTAGGTCAACATAGTGGTTAGTCACCATATTAGAGTGGTTGTGGGTTTGTCAACCTACGCATCCACCATGAGGTATTGCAATGTTTGGAAGATGTCAAATGAACCTTCTAGTAGATAGAAATTTGACTTACCTCCAGGATGATCGTGATTAAATCTTGTATGCTTACTGTGATGCTCCATCATCCTAAATGAGATAACTCAAAACAAAACATGCAATCAATCATAAGTAACCATACATCTAGATGATCACCTACTAACTACTAACTGACCTTCTGCTCCTACTGCTCTCCAAGCTGCTCTTCCTCACCACCACGATCTTGATGATCACCTAAAAATATGTGGTGACCTAGAAGGTGAGACCAACGTCCCAGTGAGAGATATAAATCTCAACAACGGTTATATGATTAAACAAGTTAAGAAGATTAAACAAATTAAGCAAGTTAAACAAATAGGCATAGTAGTGGGATTGATTAACAAGTATATAAAGGAACATATGAGACTATATCATTTACTAAGTAGTAACTACACCTAAAAAATTATATAACAACTAGAAGTATAAGAAACAAGTCAAGGGTTAACAAACAATGTGAATCGTGTTTAACCCTAAACAGATATGCTACATTGTTGGATTACGTCTTTTATTCAGCCCTGAGGAGTTTGAGGTATACCACTAAAACTCCAACTAATCATTGCTAAGTTTTAATCAATCAGTGTTGTATAAGATCAAGGAGAGTCAGAAACCTAATATCTCTTCCGCCCTCGGTCAGTATGAGTCACCTATAGTGACATGTATAGTCAAGCTGCAAAATATCCTAGTTCTCCCTTGGTATATAGGTCATGGCACTAGTAACCAGGGTATACAAACCCTATCATTTGAGGTACAACCATATTTGTCCCCTATCACATCACATATACTGAATCATAATCATTTGAGATACATCCGTTACCATTCTCTTGTCAATGTATGACCGTAGTCATCTTAAAAAATATGCATATACTCAACAGTATACAACTCTGATCTTCCATAAGAGGAATACTCGTTTCACCATCCAGCAAGTCCTAACCTGGAATGGATCTACAGAACAAGGCACTAAATGATTAGGGTTTCACTTGATTAGTTAATGCCAATTGGGTATCTTTCAACTACATCAATCAAGTTACATACAAACCCTTAAAGAGTTATACAAAACATGGGTATGTTACAACTCTAGAAGATATAAAACATATGAAGTATAATCCTTATCACATCATCACATGATAACAATCTTGTTCATGTCATGAAGAGGATCATACCTCTATAAGGCTCAATCATGCCCAAAGGTTATTAAGACCATCACATCATTACATGTAAGAACATCATATCCTTCCATGCCTTACCAAAAGACTCATCAAACCATCACCATACATGTGACATATAAGTTCAACATAGCATTGCATTTGAGATCATATGATGTTCTTATGGAAACATATTAAGGTTACAACAACATTCAGAGAGTATTTCTCATCATACCAATCCTACAAGGAAGCTAAGTATGATTAACCATCATCACCTGTTTGTATTAGGGTTAGGTTCAACAAGATAAGTTGGATTAAATTAAAGTTACAAAATAGCACTCAAGGGTAAACCCTAATTATTAGCATTGCCATCGGATCATGGATGTAATTTGGTTAAACATGACTATTTGATGCCATATGACCAAACTCTAATCCAATACTCATAGAACCAGAAAACCTATCAATCATAGGTCAGGAAAACATAGAGACCACATAGATCAGAAATTCTCATGGACCCCTAGGGTCAAGAATCCTTGGCGACCCCTAGGGTTAGGATCCTTGGTAAACACTAGGGTTAGGATCCTCATTGACCACTAGGGTTAGGTATCTTAGCAACCACTAGGGTCATAAGATCTTAGTGACCACTAGGGTTTGAAGATCTTAGCGACCAATATGGAGTGAAATCTCATTGATCACATAGAGTAAAATCTTAGTGACCATCAAGAGTCCAATTTTATCTTTACCACCAAAGAGAGATACAAATCTTGGTGACCATCATGAAGTTCAAAATCCTGGCGACCACATTGAATCAAAATATCACTAACAACATGGAATCAAGTCTTGCTGACTACATGAATTCAAAACCTTTGGCGATCACCATACTTCAAAATTTTGGCGACCACTAAGATTCTAAAATCTTCATCAACCACTAAGGGTTCAAAACTTGGCGACCAACATGGAGATCAATTCTTGGTGACCAATCATGGATTTAAAATCCTTGGCAACCAATATGAAATCAAATCTTGGCGGTCAGGGAATTTAAAATTTTGACGACCATAAAGGAATCACACACATATGCAAGATCTAGGGTTTTCTACCATCAAGGAAGAAACATGCATCGGGTTTAGAGGTACATCAAGAAGGATTATCTATTCAAGATCAACCATCTAAGTTCAACCCTAGGCAAAGATGACATTTTCTTACTTGGAACAACATTTTAGGGAAAGATCATGTACATGCAAGAGGAGAGTAAGCAATAATTGTGGAGAAAGTTATATAACTCACCTTAGTGATGATGATGAAGCTCCAAAAAGCACGGTAGATTGAATAAAGAAGGTAGAAACCCTAGCTTGAGCACTCCACTCAACCAAGCTTTCTCCTTCTCCAATAAGGAAGCAAACCCTAGGTCAAGGAAGCAAGAAAGAAGGTGTCTTCAGCCTCTAGCACAAGATCCACCATGGATCCGAACAAGAAGAAGAGAGAAGAGGATGGAACGACAAGGAAAATGAAGGAACAAAGGGAGATCTCACTTACCAAGACCAAGAAGCAAAGTAAGGAATCACCAAACAGTCAACAAGAGTAGATCAAAACCCTGGGTGCACATGCAAGCAAGATCGGCCAAGCTTCTCCTTCCTTGGCTCCTCCTTCTCCAAGAGGCAAAGGGGTGTGATCTCCAAGTAGAAAGGAAGAAGATAGGGAGAGATAGGTATGTAAAGAACTTGTTTGCATGCAAGGATGGAGGTTTATAAAGCTTAGGGTTGGATAGAGAGAGGAAGGGTAGGACGTCAAGACATGCATGCTATGTGTCCAAAGACAAAAAATATGGTCCATGCAACCATCTCATCCATGAAACCAATTCAAACATGTTAAACACAAAACAAAACAACCACATAATATGCCTTGGCGGCCGCCAACACTAGGAAAGTTGGCAACCATGGTGATCAGAAAACTAAATGATCGCCAACTCCTGGAAAAGTTGGCGACCAAGATCAGTTCAAAAATCTCATCGACCGCCAACACTAGGTAGATCAAGAAAACTTGTGATGGACAACACTAGAGACCTCATGAAAATATTGGCAACTGCCAACCCTAGGTGGCTCAACTCTCAAGGTCAACTATGAGTTAAGGCATCAACGAGAGCAAATCATAATCTCAATACAAGGCTAGATGTACCACTCAAACCAAGGTATGACAAGGTTTCCCAAAGCACAAATATATCAAACATGACATGAAAACATGTGAGGCACAAAAAGCATATGATAAATTGCAATAAAAATCCTAGATATGGGTAAATTGTATAAAAGCCCAAAACAAGCACATAATTACATAACTTGCTCAAACAATGCCAAAACTAGATCAAACTTGAAACTTAAGCTTGTCACATGATATCAAAGCACATCGTAGGGTTTGATTAAGGTTTTAAGAATATAATTATGATAAGCAAGCATATAACCAAAAGGCAAGGTTAGGGGTCTTACACTTATACATGGACTGATGTGGAAGAGCATTTGTCGGTTGTTGAATCCAATGAAGATGGTAACATGATGTAGTTTGTTTCCATTTGGCAAACCGGATTCAATTCCATTTTCCAAACAAGAATGTATCGTATTAGTTCCTTCAATGGATTCAACAACTAGTAGAGGTTCTTCATTATCAGCTCATGGTTAACCACATGAAGCCTTCTTCAGAATAAGTGAGGATGAAAAGACATGCTTCTCTCTTCCAGATGGATCCTTCAACAGTTTTTGGGCGATGCATCGACTCATAGAGAATGCCAAGCTTGTCACAATGACTTATAATATGTTGTCCCTCCAACCCTTCAGTATTTTCTCATTATCTTGTTGGCCTATGATTGTTTTGTGTTTGCATATTTTACATTTTAAAGTCGTCAATGTAGCTTATATTTGTATGGAACCAACATTTTTTTCTTCAATGTGAACGACAATTACAAATTTTTTATATTGAGTTCTTGTCTGCAATTTACAAGATATTTTATTTTTGTTTTACATATAATAAATTATAGGTTGTTGGTTTTGTTTCTTGTACATCTAGTAAATTCTTGTAATGTTTGTTGCCCATCTAGTAAATCGAAATATGTCCTCAATGTCTAGTTCAATTCAATCATAAATTTTGTTAACAGCCACATATATACTACTAACATCATCTTCGAATTGCTTTCAATGGGACGAGTAGTCCAATGCAGCACTCGACACAGTATTAGAAAGGAAATATTATTTAGGTAAATGTGTCAACTTTCTCTAGGTCAAGCTTGACGTAATGTCCTTTATGAATTCCATACATTGATAGGGAGGATTGACATCAACATGTGCATGCTTAAGGTGAGGTGGAGAGTGTTGAAACATTTATATGTCGTTCCACACACCTTCTGGACTAGCCTTTGTACTTACCCACCAGGCCTACAATAGCAACCTGGCTAAATAGGAAGCTCTCAAATGCATGTAATAGTTGTTGACGGTGGAGTTAATGCACCAAATGATATTGTTGATGATGGAATTAGTGCACCATATGATGTTGTTGGAGGCGTTAGTGGTAAAGACAATGAGTGAAAGTTAAATTAATGACTATATAAAATTATGTAATGAACCTTATGTAACTTAATTTCATAGTTGGCAAATAGCTTATGATTTTCTTTATATAACGTGACATACTAAAAAAGTTTCATAGTACTATTTCATATCACATGTTTGGTTTCACTTATAATTTTACGTGAGTTTAGCTTGCATATTGCTCAATTGTCATGAACATGTTCATACAACAACACATGTTTCTTGTATTATGTAAAAACAATTGAATGAAGTCAAAGTTTATCAAAAAAGATACATACAATTAAGCATAGTTATATAACACAGATCCCATATATTATGTTGATACACATGTAAATAATATTGATTTTAAAATGTACATGTCAACAAAAATAGTCGTACTCATAATTTTATTAATTATGGTTATACATTTTTTATTTTTGTGAATGTAGATTTTCTGCTGCACAAAATCGATCCCACTTAGATTATAAATTATATTATACAAATAGTTATGAATTACAAATAAATCAGAACAAGACCAAATTTTGATTAGGTTGCCAAATATAATCAGACTAGATATCCACATTAGATCTCGACCGGTTTGCCAAGTAAAAGCAGACCAGATCTTGACCAGCTGCTAGAATCAGACTGAGTTGTCAAATAGAATTAGACTGGATTCAAACCAAGTCAATCCTGATATTCTGACTAACCCCAACTGACCCAACCCCCACTTTAGAATTCCGATCGTGAACCAAACAAGGGCTTGGAGTAAAAATGACAGATGAAATGAGTGTGTCGCAATAATTGGTTGTCAACAACAGAGAGCAGTGCACTTGCCACGTGGCCTACAATCTTTAATACAATCATTTTTGTGGATATATGTGAAGCATCAATAATAGTGCATTAACTTGCCCAACGCATGTTCTATAAGACATGTCCTATCAAAACTTGATAGGTTCCAATAGTTAGCATATAGTATGTATTTCTCTTTCTTTATTGTTTTTATAAAGTTAGATTTTGAAGAGGTGTAAGAAGGAGATAATGCATTATGACTGGGTATCCTATAGAATTTGTCTAGGACCGTCATATACTACTTTAGCTACTTACTTTGTCTAGGACATGTCCTATACTACTATGGCTACATACCTTGTCTTCTTAGAGAAGAGAGAGATTGGTTGCAAAAGTGGATACAAACAGTACCAATCCCCACGAGACATGAGTAGGCCTGTCAAATAGGTGGATCGGGTTAGGTCTGATTCGGGTCATTATGGGTGCGGGTCTCGAGGGGGAGGGTCGAAAAAGACTCGGTTTGAAATTGGTCGTACAAAAGTCCATCCAAACCCAACTCGTCGAGTCACAGGTCGACTCGTGGGTACCCATATGAATTCTAGTAAAACTCAATACTCTTGTTAAAAATAATACAAGTATAACTTTCTATATTAATTTCTTCATGCGGCTCTCTTTTTATGTGTAACACAGACTAAAACATTTAGTTTATTACATTTCAAGTCAACCATAATAGGAACTACATTTTGTGTTATTAATTAATGTTTAAAACAAAAAAAATCAATTATGATATTTAATGTCAACTATAAAGGAGAACAATTTTTCGATGCATGTAGATGTCCAACACACAAAATTTAGCTATTATAATATAAAGAAAGCAAAAATTAGGATTGATCTTATCATTTTCACTAGTATGAAGTAGACATGTTTGTTATTGTCACATATACACAAATATTGGCAAGGCAACCGTTCATTTTTATATATACGTGTAACGTCAAATATGTCACTTGTAAGCATAAAACACAATATGTTCAAATTCTCACTAAGTTTATAATCATATCTACAAGTTCTCGTAAGTACTCATGTATAAAATTTGATTTTGAATCCTTTTTTAAATGATCACCCATTGGTGTCAGCCGGTCAATCTATGAGACCCATCTAATAAATGAATTAGGTCGAGTTTGACTCGTAATTAAATGGATGGTTAAAATTCCTACCCAAACCCGTATTGGAGGAGTCGACCTGTAGGTGCCTTCTGGTCAACGACTCATTTGATAGGTCTGGACAGGAGTCACGGAAATCCCACCGCGGCGTTGGTAGAACGTAAAACACGAATTGAGGAGGAGGCTACGGCCGTCACCGACCGTCATAGATGTGTAAACGGCGGTTTAGAAAATAGATGTTTTAAGTGCATGCCATAAATAATTACAGCAGCCAAAATCCATGTCGCCACAACTTATCTAGACCAAAAGTTTAGAAAATAGATGTTTTAAGTGCATGCCATAAATAATTACAGTAGTCAAAATCCATGCCGCCACAACTTATCTAGACCAAAAATAACTACCTAATTTCTCGATAAACCATTAAAGGAAGATGAAGTGAACAAAGATATATCAGTACTAAACAGATGCTGCAGCCGACGAGCAGCAAGACAACAGACCTTGAGATTAAAACAAAATCGTTCCTTAATATTTTTGTCCACCAATTATCATTCATAGCGGCTGTGTTTGATAGGATGTAATCGATGACAAAGTACGAATTTAATGTACATTTTTACATTATAACTCATACAAGTACATTGTACACCTGACTACATCCAACCAAACCAGTTGTTACCACAGTTGAGAAACAATAAACGTTTCGATAGGAAATTATATGCCAAACCTTACCAACGGAGGCGGTAGAAGTAACTGAGTTACATTCAAGCTCTCATGGTGACAAAAGATAGATTCTATCTACAGCAAGGCATATAAGAAAGAGAATTCAATCTCCCAGAGGGCAGTCCTAACAGGAAAGAGAGCCAACGAACATCATGACAAAGCAATTATATGCGAATATGCAATCTACTACAAGCCGGCCATCCCAGAGCCAGGGAAGGTAGCTTCCTCTTGAGAGATGGCATCTGCAAATCAAGAAGCCAAAACCGTCTGCGCTTGAGTGCGCCTGTGGCCAACCAAAGCCTGGCGCAGTTCCTGATATCCCAAGCGGTAGTGCTCTAGTGAGAAGCACAGCTGCCTTATTGCCTCCCTTTTCCCCTCAGCGCTGTCAGAAATCACAACCCTCTGCCTCTCCACCTCTTCCTGCAATGCCGCCACACGGCTACGCAGATCCTCGCTCACCTTGTTGGCCTCCTGGGCCTCCTTGATCAGCTTCATGTGCTCCATGTGTAGCTGGTGTAGATGTGCATCCATGTCGGACATGCGGTCATCTTTGTTTTTTATCTCTAATAGCAACACGGAGACCCGGGCGTTAAGCCCATCATTTTCTGATGTAAGCGTGTCCAGTCTAGTCTTCAGCTCATCCATGTTCCTATTCAGGTTCGACACTTGCTGAGTGCTGGCTGCATAAGCATCTTCCCTCTCCGTCTCAAGCTGTCTTTTGACACCTTCGAGGACCTGAAATCTCAGTATCAGTGATGAATGAGACTCGGATAAAGAAGTTATGTGAGACTCGAGCTGCCGCTTCTCCAGTGAAAACTTCTCATTGGAAATTGTGATTGTTTCTTTCAGGCTATTAACCTCGCATTCCATTTCTGAAAATTTACTCTCAAGAACCGACTTCTCTTGTGAGAATCTCCTAAGATCGTCGTGCAACTGCTCAATGGTATGGTTTTTGTTGCCGATTTCGCCCTCCAGCTGAAGCTTCTCCTGCTGGTGTCTTTCAGATATAACAGTACATTCAGCCTTCAGCTCTTCAATCGCCACATCCCTCTCTGAAATGTCATTTCTGAGTTGGTCTACAGTTGCTGCGTGAATTGACTTCAGTTCCTCAATCTCATGCTGATGGTGCACTATATCCTCTTCCAGGACAGTAATCTTTCTCTCCAGCATAGAAATATGCTCCATTTCAACACCATCAGTCAAAATTTTCATCTTAAGATCATCTCTGAGCTTCTTCACCTCTTCCTGTGACATCAGAAGCCTTGTGTTTGCATCCATCAGTTCAGTCTCCAGGTCTGAAATTCTGAGAGAGAGACCCTGGATCACATTGTTGCTGTCATTCTGTGCTTGAATCTTTGTCTCAAGCTCCTGTTCCAGCCTCTTGATCTCAGTTTCCAAGACCGTAATTTTACTCTCCAACAGGGAGATCTGCTCTCTTTCTGCTTCATCACTCAAGCCTTTCATTGCAAGCTCATTTCTAAGCTCCTTGAGTTCTTCCTCAGATGTCTGAAGCCTTGTGTTCGCAGACGTCAGTTCCAGCTCCAATTCTGAAACTCTGACGGAGAGCTCCTGGGTCACGTTGTCGCTGTCATTCTGAGCTTGAATCTTTGTTTCAAGTTCCTGTTGTAGCCTCTTGATTTCCTTCTCTGAAACATTAAGCCTTTCAGTTGCATCGGCAAGATCCGTCTCCAATTCCTGCAATCTGGAGTTAAGATCCTCTTGATTGCCATTTCCGGCATGACCATGTGTCCCATTCAAACCCTCTTCATATGCAGCAAGCCTAAGCCTCAACTCCTCTAGCTCACTTTCAAGTTCACCAATTCTCTGATGTTGTACATCTGCATCAAAATGGAGACTTCCTTCTTTCGTGTCGTCTGAGTCTGACTCAGAATCCGAAGATGAAGATGATGATGATCCGCTTCCCTTCCGTGAAATGTCAGAACTTCCACCAGAGCCCAGGAAGACTTCAAAACCGGCAGCTCTGTGACCAGAATTAACTTTCGGTAGCTTCTTCTTAGGGGTATGGTCATGAGATTTAATCGGCGACAGCGATCCTCCATCAGATACGGAAAACTTCTTTTTAAGTGGCATACTGTTCCGCAATTCCCCTGTAACGTTGTCATATCGTTCAGCCAGGGCTCGGTACATGCGGTAGAATTCCTCAACATTGGAAATTAGCTCGGGCCGCTTCTGGTAGTACATTTCTGCCTTTTTAGCAAAGGAATCTCCCTCCTCATCAATCAACCTGAGCATTTGTTTCACAAGTTTATCCATATCTGCACCATTATTGGCAACATAATAAACCAAACAAAAATGTCAGCTTTTAGAAAGAAAGAAAAACTATTGTTCACAGTTGACTATTTTAAGTTAAGGCGTACCCATGAGATTTTCCTCAAGCCATTTTGAGTTTTTGGGGCTGATATGGCTGTCCCACCACCATGAGTAGGACTTTTTTGAAGCAAGTTTCTTCAATTTCGACATTTTACCAACTCAAACCTGCAAGATTTATAAAAATGCAAGTAAACCATCTGTATGAACCAAGTGCAAGTTGGTACTCACAAGCTTTTTCCTCACATGGGGACGCTGCAAGTGCAAGCTTGGTACTGAATTATGAACCAAGTGGTACACTGTCTGATTGAGACCAGCAATACAATCACATGATGGAGCTTTAGATCTGCATATGCCTTCTTTTAAGGTTTGAAGCAACTGCTTCTGTGTTGGGTTCTCACAAGGGGGGTCCGTCCTCATAACATGGCTTGTTTGTAACTTTACAGAGATAAAAGGTTTGATTTGTTTTCATTCAGATAATAATAGGTCATTGAACATTGTAATCAGTAAGGACACAACCTTATTACAGAGATAAAAGGTTTGATTTCTTCTCCCTGGAACCGGTAGCATTTCTCCTACAAGTTGTCAGGCGCATGTGACGTACTACTGGATAGTATAATATCGCATACATATTGGAGCAAGAACCGTGCATCCACAAGGGGATAGGATAACGTGGGGCTGCACCTGAGGAAGAAAACCCAACGGTACATAATTGAAGTGGTGTGAGCACGGTGTGCACACTTGACAGGTGACAATGGCTGACATAAGGAGAAATATAGACAGAAAAAAGAAAGTAATAGGCCTAGAACTAAAAAGTAGGTTGTGTATTAAGAAAGACGGTTGGGGAAAAGAAAAAAAAAACTGGGTGGGATATATTGTCTAAATAAGGATGAGCAGTCATGCAGATCTTAGCCAAAGAAATTTGATTTCGAGTCACAACAGGTGAAGGGCGGGTACACATTGCTATCAGATAATTGATGTGGCGGTATTGCATTTAGAGTGTGGATTTGACCCGTCCTGGCGCTGCATTAAGAGTGTGACATGTGCAGTTATTATACGATAGTGAAGGTGCGGTTATTCTCATCTTCATTCCCACCACCCCTCCAATTGACGACAACCGTCTTTGCTCAGTAGCGTAGCAGCATCGGCGATACTATTGTCTAGTTTTTTACCCAATTGGAATAGTTTCATATATGCTTCCCCTCACAGCTCAGCATCGGCGTGTTAGCTTGCTCAACGTGGAAAGACAGCACAGCATAGGAAGGAGGAATTCGGAACTTAAAAAATAGCGATGGCGTGGTCAACTCAATTAGGTAGACCCGCCCAGGATATTCATTCATACCACATGGGAGTGTGTTATGGCTTCAGCAAATTGTTGATGTACCCCCAATTTTAAAACACGAAGACAGGGGTGGTATGTATGTCATAGAGATAGGATGGCAATTAATGCAGAGAGGCTAGTTTATAAGGCACCTTCAAGGAGCTGATGACACAACCAATCGGAGAAGATGTGGGATATCAAACAACGACAGTGCTGAGACTTTTATGAGGGTGAGATGTACATAATTTGAACAAGAAGAAGAGGAGAGCCCCAAGGCCAACTGCGGCGACAGCGACGTGCCCTCGATTCCATTTGTCCAAGTGTGGGGATGGAAAAATAAGACTGCATGAATAAGGTGTGAACAACGGAGAGCAGCACACATGATACGTCACCGGTCCCACAGTCTTTTAACACGGTCGTTTTCTCCGTAGATGGGAAGCAGCCAACAGTGACAGTAGATAAGAGCAGAGTGATGGAGAAGAGGTTTGAGAGAGCGGGTAACGGATGGTCAGTCCCCACGGATATCTCGGGAGATGAAAAAGAAAGACTTTGGTAAAACGTAAAGCCCATGTTAAATGGGGGTGGTTACGGCCGTCACTCGTCAGTCACACAAGTGTTAGTGGTGGCATTAGTAACCAGTTAATTACGGAGTTACAGTCCAGGCTGGTGAGTGACCGTCGCAGACTATCTGCAGACCAGGCAACTTCCTAATTCGCCGAGTGAAAAAGCAAACAAGGACGAAAAGAAAGAAAGCTCGAGTGGTAAATCGAAGATATGATTGCAAAGCTGGGGGAAAAGTAGAAGTAGATCCAACTGTTCGCACGTCAGATTAGAACGACGGCCTTTTTACCATTAACCAGGACGGAGATAAACAAGAACATCTTGTATAAGGAACAGGGAGACATGCTCCCAGCAAACATAACAGTATATAGGTTATGTAGCGATCCAGAAAGCAAAGATCGATTGAACCCGCCGGGTGAAGAGAGTCAAGAGACAGGCACACTCAAACACATACATACAGAGCCCGAAGGCGAGATCCTAGGGCAGAAAGGTAGGCAGAGATGAACAAAGACATGCTGCTTACCTGAGACGCCAACTAGCTAGTGCCTGGCACTCGATGTCTCGACGAGCTCCGGCAAGCTGCACTGACGGCTCCCGTACTAGCCAACAGACACACCTTATCTGACTCCGTCCCTCCTAGAACTGACGCGCGACGGCGCTAGCTGGCCGGCTGTTCCCGAATCGAACACCTGGGGATGCAAGCGATGGATGTAGAGTCTCGAGCCTGGGGCACTGAGGAAGAACGGAAGAAGATGGAAGAGAGAACTCTCTCTCAGTATATCTGCAAAGCGATGGGGTTGGACTGCCGTGCCGGTGTTCCCGAGGTAGGAAGCCCACGGTCCGGAATGATGAAGGCGTGCTGGGCTTGGCTGGCTTAGCTGGACGGCTGTTACACAAGGCGAGTGCACGGAGCTCGAGCCCAGAGTCCGGTTTTATATGTATTTTCAAAACTTGACTGCATAAAGAAACGGACGGACTGTTTTGCCCTTCCGTGATATCTGAATCAGGTTTTTGAAACGCGGACGGACGGGAGGGGGTTGTACCGGAGCGCCTGGACGGATGTGATGCCATCGGCAATATCGCGATTGCAGGCAGGCAGGCCCCACGTAGGTACGAAGCCATGCGGGCCCCAACGGCTGTTTTTTGAAAGACTGGTTTGTGAGGGCGTGGAAGCGGGCAGAGCGGGAAACCTATTTTTTCTTCTTCATCCTTCTCAACCATTCATCCAGCCCGGAGCAGCTGGCAGCCTGGCAGGGCGTGTTCCCCCAACAGCCCTGTCCCATATGGATCCAGCGTATTCCACGCGTCTAAGCCTCCGCTCTACTGACGTATTTACTTGAATTGTCTTTTTCTTTCTTCTAATCTTACGTGTACCGTATTTATATATCCATTCCTGCAACTCATCATAATTGCATACCTACTTCTCTTTCTAATGTTTACTAGTGAACGCACACGTGCACATGTTCGTGACATATAAAATTTGTTAGAAATACAGAATTAAAGATAATAAAAGTTAACAGGAGAGTGTGAAAATAAATATTTGTAGGAGTAAAATTCCTTTAAAAAAGGAGAGAAGAGAGTGAATCAAGGAGAGCGTAGCATCAAACTCGCTCTTTTTATAGTAGTATAGATATACTTGTCTAAAAGGTTCATCCAAACATCTATACATCTCACCCAAGTTCCTATGCCTCTCAAAGCCCTAAGTCCCTACTTTTTGTGAGTTAAAGGTCGGTCCTAGAAGTATTATAAACTCCTTCATATCGCTATGAGTATGATATAAGTTGAATTCAAGGTGGGGGTGAATTTTATTCTATATTTGTAGGGTTTTACAACCATCATCAATATAGATGGTCAATAATTAATAATGAGGATACAAAAAAAACCTAGATGATAAAACATTCAATGATGAGTTTTGATGTATACTCATGAAGGTCAAGATATTAGGTGACCAAATATCTACCGAATATACTTGAGGAATCATTTTTTTATTTTGTGCATATCGGGTCACCAAGCCATACATTGAGGTTTATAATGAGTTTTCTTGGCCGACTTGATATAATGAGGAGTGCCTGAGGTGTTTTGGATAAATATCTTGAACTATATGTGTAACATCCCTAACTTGGGTTATGCCATAGCCCTGGAAGTTTTTCTTAAGTAAGTTATTTATAAACTTATTTTAATCTTTTGAAAAGTAATTAAGACTCAAGGAGAGTTTAATTTTCAAGTTTGAGTTTATTTGCAAACTATTTGTGCATTATATGTTAGTTTTTGTGTAAATTGCAATTTACCCAAAATGTAGGGTTGATATACAAATTACCACCTCTAGAGTGTCCCTACTCTCTCTTAACATCATCTAGAGGAGAGAGAAAGAAAGAAAGAGGCACCATGTTTGAATCATATTTGAGTGATGGTATTCTTGGTGATGAAAAGACCAAGAAGACTTGTATAGGTGAACCCCTAAAATGAGTTGTATTGAGTTGTAGAGCTTATATGGGAGTGTCTATCAGCCAAGAAGCCATAGAGGAGGTCCCATATCATTTTTTCAACTCTTGGCAAAGGCCATGACGAGTTAAGCACCTCAAGAAGGTTATGGATATCGGTTTACAACTTTCCTTGGAAAAGTTGTATCGGTTTGTGAATAAAGTGATGTTGGGTTGAAATATCTTAGCTTGTTCAACAAGGTAACTAATGGCTGAAATCTTATCCCTAGATTATCCCCAAGAGTTTTGCATATCAAGATAAATATGTGTGCATGCATGAACACATGTCAACCCATGCATGGTGACACAAATTTTACCGTGCGCAGAAACGCAAGTGAACGCGTCGAGTAGTACAGGCCTTTGTGAGGCTCGAGTCGAACTCAGGGATACATGCAATCGTCGGGGACTCCTACTAACTACTCGCGATCAGCTAAGCCAATTAACAAGTTGAGAGTTGTTGTTAAAATTAAAAGAAGAATAAAAAGAAAACAAAACAAGCAATCGATTAAATGTTGGTTTAATCAATTCAAAAGGGTATCTTTCGGATTGCGGTTTCACCGCGGGTTTTCATTGTATTAAATTCTATATAGCTACTCCATTTTATCTCTCTATCCGGGTAGTGGCCTGAAATCAGAATTGCCCACTGTCGTGGTACAACTCACTACCTAAGTCTAGGTCGGTTCCACCGTCGTAGTAACCTATACCCTAAACTATGTGCATTATGAACGATCTCTCAGTATCCACCATTAATTTTACACCACCTTGTTCAAGGGATTTATCGATTAATGTAGATTTCATCTCTTTTCAGCCGTTAATCCTTCTTTCAAAGTGATTAAGGGCATTAGGTTATTATTATGGTGATCAAGCATAACAATATATTGAGAAAACGAAACTATACCACAGATTTAAGAGATAAGATATGAATTACTACTGTAAAATCGTCATACAATGAATCACCGGGCTACTCCTGGTCCTAAAGACGAAGGAGATTAGGCCCGCATGTTCATCTCACATAAGTACATGGTAGAAATAGGGGAAAACATGTGAAAAACGTGGAATGAAAGGGAAAACCCCTGAACGGAGAAGAACCGGTTGATCCTCGGTGTAGAATGCGTGCTCTACCGCCTCTCGGTGGTGGAATCCATCTCTTTCGGCCTCCGGATCAACAAGTATGAGCTTCTAACCTCCGTTCTCCTTTCTACCGCTCCTCGATACTCGTGCAATGGCTCCTGAGATGATACCCTCCCTGGGGGCGCCGTCATTCGCTATATCTCGGTCATTAGGTCGCTAATTAACCGTAGCCGTCCAATTGAGATCATTAGGAAGCCAACTCATATCCTACGGTGTCGATACCATCGACGTGAGTTGATGGTATCGACCCTCTGTAGTGGTGGCTGGCTGCAAACCCTTCCTTTGTCGCGCCCAACAGTATCTCGATACCATCGACACGGGTCGATGGTGTTGACTTCCTTTAGGCGTCGGTTTTTGCAAGCTTCCGACAATGTAGCCTCCGAGTGTCGATGGTATCGACCGATTTCTCGCCAGCAACCTGATGGTATCTCGATACCATCGACATCCATGTCGATAGTATCGACGCTTTGCTTCTCCTTTCGGCTGGCAACCTGTGATCATGTCGATGGTATCGACTTCCATCGATGGTATCGACGAAAGCAAATACTCATTTGTCTTGAAATTCAAACACAAGATCACATAAGTTCACACAAATAATAATATTTTGACAATTAATGCTCAAAACAATGAATTAAAGGGGATTTGACATAGAATAGCAGCAAAGACCAAAGTGGATGAATTATGCGAAATTAACCATAGAAATGACTAATTAAAGCATAAAATACATATGAAACATGTCTACAAATGCGACTCAAAATCATCGCATCAAACTCCCCTAAGCTTGAACGTTGCTCGCCCTCGAGCAACTAATCCTTAGAATAGAATTGCTAATGTCAACTGAAGAACAACACACCACAACCAACATCCCATATGACTCCCACCAGACATTCACATACCGGCCCTTTCTAACCACGGAACGATAATTACCCTGAAGGCGACAGTAATCATCAATAAAAGAATTTGACCTCAAAACTTATGAACACTATCACATAAGGCAGTTAACATAATAAAACTCGCCGGTTCAGACTTGGTGCATCTTGTGATCTCCTGTACTACGTTGCTCGCTCTAACTACCATCTACATGGAAGCAGTTCTCCTGATATTCATTAATGAGGAGAAATTCACGGTGGCCTACCAATCCGAGCAACGGGTGGATGAAGATGGGTGGTTCATGGAAGAAAATGGAAGTATTACACAGTTTCAACATGCACAAAACAAAAATGTCCTAAATGATGCAAATGCACATGAAAAATGCCTTAATGCCTAAAATTGAGTGGAACGATGCATGTACTAACCATCCATCTCAAAATGAAATGGACATCTATTTAAGCTACATCATGTACTCAATTATCTCAAAATGCAGGTGATATTATGTTCCTTTATCCTTCTTATTCTTATTGCTTCTACATAACTCTTTTCTTTTTTTTCTTTCATTATGCCGAATTTTCAGATTTTTCTCTTTTTTTTCAAACCCTTATATCCATAATTGATAATGAATATTTTATTGGGCTTATTTTCTTCATACTCAGAAATTTGCACTATTTAGAAGGTATGGAACAATTTCATTCACCATTGGAGAAAAATTGAGACACATGATGTACATTATGCATGAAAAATTATGAATGCAACTACATGGCATGCACCTAAGGGTAATGTGCATGTATCACTATTCTACTTTTTCTTTCTTTTTATGCAAAACATATGGAAAAAGAATTAATGCAAGCCCTATCTACGTGAAATGCAGTCAAAGAGGTTAAAACTGTAAAGTACTTCCAATTCTTGCGGTGGATTGCAAAAAGCGAAAAGGTGGAAAGATCACAAGACTAGGTGACTGAACCTTAGATAAATATTATGTGTCCCTCCTTACTGACCTGTATAGTAGTTAAGAAGTTTCTCTCTCCTACTTCCGATTAAAGTCACATTACCACTTGGTCAGTTTAGGCTCAAACAACCATTTCCGTCCACTTTCATGAATCATTAGGAGTACAGTTGTGAAATTTTGTTTTAAAGTTGACAAACCCAATCATTTTCGTAGGATATGCGCCCAAGGTTAAACAAGACAAGCTTTCCAAACACCCAAAAATTTTAAATTTCCCTTGATTTTCCCATGCACAATTAATGAGATGACACAAACTTTATGACATCCACGATTACACTAGATAGCATGTGGATCCTACAAAAACTAAAATTGCAAGAAACAAATAACAAGAACAAAAACAATAAATTTCAAAACTAAAAAAAAAACAATAACAGATAAAATTGTTCCAACTACCCCCCTAAGCTTGAATTCGACTATGGCCTCATAGTAAAAAACAAACTTAAAGATTGGAACAGTGATACTGGATCACTCCTGTGGTGGTGGAGGCGGGTACTGTGGAGCCGTCGGGTCTCAAGAAGGATACTCCCCCTGGAAGCTTGGATCAAACTGGGCCCTGGGTGGAGGTTGTGGATAACCTCCAAAATAATTTTGGCTCCAATAGTGGTCATAGAAGGGCTCCTGCTGCATCTCCATCTGATACAACCGATCATGTATCTGTTGTTGGTTGTCAAGGAGGAGGCGCTCATTCTCGAACATCACCCTTTGGTTGTCCAGTATCCGGTTCGTAGTGTCTTGAATACCAGTATACATCGCCATGTGCTGCTGCGACTACTATATATCGTGCAACATAGTGTACATGCCCTGCATGGAATAGACATCCTCGCTTGGCTGCAAGGGCGGTGGTGGTGGCGGAGTAGGCTGAGATGATGAAGATGCACCCGGATGCATCTGAGGACGCTTCCGTGGTGCCACTCGTGCTCGAAGAGGTGTAAATGCCTCCTCTTCCTCTTCAGCCTCGTCATCATTTCCGTCGTCGCCACCTTCTTCATCGGAGTCGACGATGGCTATGATTGGCCACCGGAAATGTTGCGCACCGTCGATGTTGAAAACGGGATCGGGAAGAGAACATTCTTGATATGCTTGATTGACGTGGCAGTGTGCAAACGCCACACCATCTCGGAGAAGCAACATATTGGACCGGTGTAAATGCTGCAAGTTCACCTTGCTTCTTGTAGAGAGAGGAGTGAGGGTCTGGAAATTCAAGCCGAGGTATGAAGCCAGCTTGGCGATGAGCCCGCCGAAGTGAATCGGTGCTTTCCTCGTACTCCTCTTCACGTCCAAAATGTGTTGCATAATGAAGGCACCCCAATTGCATTCTTGTTTCTTCAGGAGTTTATACAGAAAGAAAAGGTCCGACCCCTGAAATTTGCTGAGGGCCAAATCACCCCGAGCAAAAACTGTGGAACTGAGCATCCGGTGCAAGATTCGGATGAAAGGGTGCTTGAAATCGGCTACCGCACCATTGTGGTAGCTCACCGACTTTCCTTGCGGCACCGTCACCAGATCAGCGAAGATCGCATCGTAGTCGGCGCGGTTGTCCGACTGCCGGTAGTCGTACTGCGAATGGTTCTAGTTGAAAATCCTATTGAACTGCTTGAGCGTGAGGGTGTAGTCATGGTTGTACAGCCGGAAGGACACCCTGCCCTTGATCCACTCACGATCGGTAGCTACTATGTCGTTGGGCACGACGTAGACGTCCAACGACGCCATGAACTCAGCTACCAACTCTTTGTACGTCGGCCAGTCGTTGAAGAATGGCTGACCATCAGCATGGTATTGAAACTCGTCAGGCCTTCGACTTGTATGTCGGGCTTGCCCCTGTAGCACGTAGGCCAAGTTGGCCTCAAATCCGAGATCCCGGATCATCTCCCGGTCCACATACCGGGTGGGCTCTATCTTCCTCTGCATGATCTCCTCGTAGATCTTCTGGACCTCCGAGGATGGGTGGATCATGCGCGGGCGTGATACCGACGTGGGAGGAGGTGGCACGAACTCCGTGATATCCATCGGATTCGCGCGAGAGGATGACACTCCAGCGACGTGCACCATGGTTGCGAGAGAAAAGGGATTAGAAAGAGAGCTCGGTGAAGATTGGAGAGTTGAATCTCCGCTCGATGAAGACCTTCGCTCGTTGCTGCTCTTCTTCGGGCTTGGACGGCTCGTGGGAGTGCTCGGCGCAAAGGGAGGAGATCACTCTGAAGGTGTGTCGTTAACTGACGTAATGAATCTCCTTAAATAGACTTGGCCGACACCACTGTTGACCCGTCGATACCATCGACGCGAGTCGATGGTATCGACACTAGTCGATGCTATCCGCCCCCATCGCGAGTATCGACGGTTGTCGATGGCTGGATCTTGAAACCCGGATCACTGACGTGTCGATACCATCGACATGGGTCGATGGTATCGATGCTGCACCCGGATCGATGATGTGGATGCCGCGATCGCCGTTGATTCGTTCGCGCGGATCGGTGATGTGGATGGTCGATACCATCGACGCGAGTCGATAGTATCGACTTTTCTGATTAGGGTTAATCCTCGCGAGACCGGCCACCGCCTTTTTCACTTGAAGGTGTCGATACCATCGACCCACCCGTCGATGGTATCGACTTCACTGAGTCGATTTCTTCTGTAAATCTTCAGAGATCTCGATAGTATCGACTGGCATGTCGATACCATCGACCTTTATTTTTCGATCTACCTGTAGGTCTGTCGATACCATCGATAAGGCCGTCGATGGTATCGACGCAGCGCGAAATCTGTAGTCATCAACCTGTTCCATGGTCGATACCATCGACCTTTGTGTCGACGGTATCGACTCTGCCTCAGCCTGCACAAAGAACACACCGATCACGGTATCTTTTTTATACTAAAAACTAGTAAAAACAAATTAAAATACGAATGTAAATGAACTAAACTAAGGTACCAATGGTTGGGTTGCCTCCCAACAAGTGCCCTTATTTAACGTCTTAGGCTAGACGGCTTCTGACACCTCATGTCTCCGGAACAGAAATGAGTTTGACCTTATTCACCTTCCTCTTGTAGTTTTCACCAAAACAGAGCTTCAACCTTTGTCCATTTACCAAGAACATGGTATCACCATCACGCACTAAGATCGCACCGTGTGGTTTGACCTTGGTTACCACGAACGGTCCACTCCACCGGGATTTTAGCTTCCCGGGATGCAACTTGAGTCGTGAATTGAACAACAAAACATTGTCTCCCTTTTTGAACATGCGCAACTAGATGTGGTGGTCGTGGATCAGCTTTGTGCGCTCCTTGTATATATGTGCGTCCTCATATGCCGTCATCTGTAGCTCATCCAACTCGTTCAATTCCAGCAGTCTCTTCCTCCCCGCTTCATTGTAACTCAGATTTAGCCTTCTTAGCGCCCAATGCGCCTTGTGCTCCAACTCCACCGGGAGGTGACAAGCCCGGCCATACGCCAACCTAAAAGGCGTGGTGCCTATAGGTATTTTATTAGCCGTCCTGTATGCCCACAAAGCATTCGGCAGTAGGGCACTCCAGTTCTTCCTCGTGGACGCCACCGTACGCTCTGAAATCTTCTTAATTTCACGGTTGGAGACCTCCACCTGGCCTTGAGTTTGCGGATGATATGGGGTACCTATGTTGTGCTTAACCCCATATTTCTTCAACAATGCAGAGAATTTTTTATTCCTAAAATGTGTACCCCCATCACTGATTATCATTCGGGGCACCCCAAACCTGCAGAAAATATTTTCTTTCACGAATCTACACACTACAGTGGAATCATTAGTCCTTGTGGGTATTGCTTCCACCCACTTCGACACATAATCAACTGCTAACAAGATATATAAATTGGAATTTGAGGACACAAAGGGTCCCATGAAATCTATACCCCATAAATCAAATACCTCCACTTCCTGAAACACATTTAGGGGCATCTCCTGTCTCT
The DNA here is from genome assembly GCA_963693085.1 of Alisma plantago-aquatica. Taxonomy (NCBI): domain Eukaryota; kingdom Viridiplantae; phylum Streptophyta; class Magnoliopsida; order Alismatales; family Alismataceae; genus Alisma; species Alisma plantago-aquatica. Next base: position 1,431,318,667 of record OY856409.1, read on the forward strand.
TTGAGATATTACCTGCTCATTGGCAGGAATCACATTGTCTCACAAACTCGTAGGCATCTCGGAACAAAGTTGGCCAATAAAGGCCACTCTCCAAAACTTTAGCTGTCGTACGAGAGCTGGCGTGGTGTCCTCCCGTAGGTGATGCGTGGCAATGACATAAAACGCTCTCGTACTCCACTTCAGGCACACACCTGCGTAAGATACCGTCCCTGCATTGCTTAAGAAGAATCGGCTCATCCCAAAAATAATATCGCAAAGAATGGAAAAATCTTTTCTTCTCCTGATATGACCAATCCTCTGGGATGATCCCGCAAGCCAAATAGTTTACAATCTCAGTGAACCAAGGATCCTTAGAGTTAATTTTCAAAATCTGTTCATCTGGAAACGTCTCGGTTATGGGTATATGTAAATCTTTTTCATCCACCCTTTCTAACCTAGACAAATGATCAACAACAACATTTTCAATCCTAGATTTATCCTTGATTTCGATGTCAAATTCTTGTAAGAGCAAAATCCACCTAATGAGTCTAGGCTTTGTGTCTTTTTTCTCCATTAAGTATTTAATTACGGCATGGTCAGTCCATACAACTACTTTAGATCCAACTAAATACTGCCGGAATTTTTCAAAAGCAAACACAACGGCGAGTAATTCTTTCTCAGTAGTGGTATAATTTAATTGGGCGTCATTCAAAGTCTTTGAAGCGTAAAAAATCATGACGGGTTTATTATCCACCCGCTGCCCCAACACAGCTCCTACCGTAAAGTTTGAAGCGTCACACATTAGTTCGAACGGTTTCGTCCAATCTGGCGTTTGAACAACCGGTGCAGAAATCAATTTTTCCTTCAACACGTCGAACGCATGTAGACACTTGTCATTGAAATAAAAAACAGCGTCCTTCTCTAAAAGCTCGGATAGAGGTTTTGCAATTTTAGAAAAATCTTTTATAAATCGACGATAGAACCCGGCATGTCCCAAGAAACTTCTTACCCCTTTAACAGAATTTGGTGGGGGCAACTTGGAAATGACTTCAATTTTGACCGGATCTACCTCTAAACCTTTGCTAGACACCTTGTGTCCTAGCACTATCCCCTCAGTCACCATCATGTGACATTTCTCCCAGTTGAGGACCAAATGTGTGTCCTCACAGCTGTAAAACTTTTTCCAAATTATAGAGACATTCATCAAACGATGCACCATACACCGAAAAGTCATCCATAAAAACCTCGAGACATCGCTCTACCATGTCAGAAAATATGGTGAGCATACAACGTTGAAACGTTGCAGGTGCATTGCATAAACCAAAAGGCATTCGGCGGTACGCGAAAGTCCTATAGGGACAAGTGAAAGTAGATTTCTCTTGATCCAAAGGATCAATCGAGATCTGGTTGTACCCCGAGTACCCGTCTAGAAAACAGAAGTGTGATCGGTCGGCAAGACGCTCTAGGATTTAATCAATGAAAGGTAAAGGAAAGTGATCCTTTAGCATGGCGGCATTCAAACGGCGGTAATCAATACACACTCGCCACCCGGTTACCAATCAGGCGGTGACAGGTTCATTTAAAATATTTTGGGTGACGGTAATTCCCCCCTACTTAGGGACTACCTGTGTGGGACTCACCCATGTCGAGTCTGATATTGCGTAAATGATACCTGCAGCAAGAAGCTTAATAACCTCCTTCTTTACAACCTCCATCATGCTCGGATTGAGACGTCGTTGAGGTTGAATCACGGGCTTGGCTCCCTCCTCGAGCCGAATCTTGTGCTGACATAGAGTAGGGGAAATTCCCTTGATATCTGCAACAGACCACCCAAAAGCTCCTCGGTGGTTCTTCAGCACTATCAAAAGTTGGTCTTCCTCTTCCGCACTCAAATAAGAAGATATGATTACTGGTAACTTGTCCTCCTCAGCTAGGAAGACATATTTGAGATGCGGTGGCAGCAACTTTAATTCTAGATCTGGCGGGCTGATCAAAGATGATTGAAGCGGCGGGGGTAGTTCACCTAGATCTTCATAATGCCTTGCATAGAAGCATGGAAACATCTGAAGCATTTTGGCACACTCCTTGAGTGATTTGCTCCGCATCCAATCATGTGTAATATTTACCAAGCAAGCCTCCAATGGAAATTCTGGGTATGCATCAAAAATAGAAATAGCAATAACATCATCTTCCATGGAAGGGGAAATGTCCTCCTCCTCATCATTCGGGAATCCAACAGCTTTGCACAGAGAAACTACTTTGGTCTGCTCCATGATATCCACAGCCAAAGTTCCATTGTCTACCTTACTCATCACATGAGCCATGTCCAGAAATGGCTTCCCAAGACAGAGTGAAATGTTACTATCCAGATGTTTTACCATATTGCATTGTTCCTTTGCTTTAGATGACACAGTACTAGAAGGCATGACCCTCTCAAAGAGGTCATCGGCTATGCCCAAGGTCAAACGACCTCTTCCCATCTCTAAGATCATGTCGGCTGTAGCTTGGAAAGGACGTCCAAGTAACCGCTCGTTGCCATGTTCATCCTGCATCTCCATGACTACAAAATCTGCTGGAAAGACAAACATATCCACCTTTACTAACACATCTTCACATATTCCATAAAGATTTACCACAGAGTTATTCGCCAATTGAATCGTCATATTGCTTGGCCGTGACTCCTTCAATCCCAACTTTTTGAATGTAGAAAGAGGCATCAAGTTGATGCTTGCCCCTGAGTCACATAGTGCTTCACCGAATTTAATCTTCCCAATATAACAAGAAATGTTAAAGCACCCTGGATCTTGCCTCTTAGGCGGCAAAGTGCCCATGATGAAGGCACTCACTTGCTCTTTGAGCATGACAACTTATGTGTCCGGAATTTTCCCCTTCTTAGTAATGACGTCCTTTAGAAATTTCCCGTAAGATGGGATTTGCTCAATGGCTTCCAGTAGAGGGATATTGACTGAAAGCTTCCTGAAACTGTCTAAGAACCTCTTAAATTGCACATCTACCTTCCTTGCCTTGGCACTGTTTGGATAAGGGACCGGGACCGCTTGTTCCCTTTGGTGAGGTGGCACATAAGGTGTCTTTTTCTGAGGTTCCTCCTCTGCAACCTGTTCTTCAGTATCATCCACGGTTGTGTCATAAACCTGTCCTGTGACTGGTGGTGGCAGCTCCTCATTGGCTTCACCTTCTATCTCAGCCTGTGGTGTGCTTGTCTCCTCGGACCTTGGATTAAGCAATTTCTTGCTGCTTCTGAGCAAGATGGCTTTAGCCTGCTGGTTCCCCCTGGAACATTGGTATTTCCCAGAAAACCTTGATGTGTTGGTTTCTTCAAACTGGCTATCTCTGCTGCCATCTGTGCCATAAATGTCTCAATGGTCCTCATTTTCACCCCATGGCTCTGCAGTGTTTGCCCAAACTGATTCATGAACTCTCCTTGTTGCTTTATTTGCTGGCCAAAAGTAGCCATGAGTTCTTGGTTCTGCTTTATAACTTGATTGAGAAGCTCTGTGCTCTTGTCTTCCACAGCTGGCTGGGGTTTAGCATCCGGGTCCTGCAAAAAGTTATTAGGATCTTTCCAGGAAAACTTCTTGTCTTTCCTCCATGAATAGTCGTTGTTCCTGTAACCGGGCTGATGCCTCATAAATTTCACTTGAGCATCATCCTCTTACTCATTATCCTCCTTTGCAAGCAACTTCCTTGCGAGAAGATCCATCTTCTCATTCAGTTCTTTTATTGCCTTAGATTCTCCTACTGCTCGGACCTACTCCACCGGGCCTCTTTCTCTCTCACCCCATGATTGCTTTCTAGCCATATTCTTTAGTATCTCCCAGCATCTGGTGTCCGTATTGTTCAGGAAGAATCCTGATCCAGCTGAATCCAGATTACTCATATCGTGCTCGGAGAGAGCAAAATAGAAGATCTTCACCTGCGTCTCCTTATCCAGCCCGTGATGTGGGCACCTCCTCAGCATGACCTGAAATCTCTCCCAGGTCTCAGAATATGTCTCACCGGCCTGTTGGGTAAAGTTATGAATCTTCTGGATCATGGCATTAGTCTTCTCAGGAGGAAAGAACCTCTCAAAGAAAACCTCCACCATATGGTCCCAGGACTCCACAAACTCATCATCCAAATTGTGTGGCCATTCTCGCGCGGCTCCCGTCAATGAACTTGGGAAAAGCTTAAGATAAAGTGCATCCTGTGGAAACCTGTCGATTTTAACCATGTCACAGTTCTCAACAAACTGACTTATGTGCGCGACGGGGTCCTTGTTCTTGAGCCCATGGAAATCATTTGACTTCACCAGATTTATCAGCGCCGGATCAATCTTGTATGTAGGTATATTGATTGCCTGCTTTTTATAGGCCCTTTGGAAGCGGATGCGGAAGAAGCCTTGATCTTCTCCCATATTGTCTGTGGCTCGTCCTCCATCTCTTCTTGTTCTTCAGGTTCAGAATTTATATCCTCTAGATGATCTTGATTGTACCCGTCCTCATCTTCAGGTCCCGTCAGTAGCGGAACCTCTGGTGCTCGACCTGCATAGTCAGTACTACGCGTCTGCACCATGCACAGTACCTGAAAATAGAAAGATTAAATTTAGTACGGTGCTTAACGATTGAAAATATTTAGAAGATATACTATGAATTTTTGGAATGATAATACTAAAAAGAATAAAAGGGTGGCCTAGAGTGGCCACTCACAACACTCGAAGTGCCAACAAATTGCCGTATCCCCGGCAACGGCGCCAAAAACTTGACACAAATTTTACCGTGCGCAGAAACGCAAGTGAACGCGTCGAGTAGTACAGGCCTTTGTGAGGCCCGAGTCGAACTCAGGGATACATGCAATCGTCGGGGACTCCTACTAACTACTCGCGATCAGCTAAGCCAATTAACAAGTTGAGAGTTGTTGTTAAAATTAAAAGAAGAATAAAAAGAAAACAAAACAAGCAATCGATTAAATGTTGGTTTAATCAATTCAAAAGGGTATCTTTAGGATTGCGGTTTCACTGCGGGTTTTCATTATATTAAATTCTTTATAGCTACTCAATTTTATCTCTCTATCCGGGTAGTGGCCTGAAATCAGAATTGCCCACTGTCGTGGTACAACTCACTACCTAAGTCTAGGTCGGTTCCACCATCATAGTAACCTATACCCTAAACTAGGTGCATTATGAACGATCTCTCAGTATCCACCATTAATTTTACACCACCTTGTTCAAGGGATTTATCGATTAATGTAGATTTCATCTCTTTTTAGCCGTTAATCCTTCTTTCAAAGTGATTAAGGGCATTAGGTTATTATTATGGTGATCAAGCATAACAATATATTGAAAAAATGAAACTATACCACAGATTTAAGAGATAAGATATGAATTACTATTGTAAAATCGTCATACAATGAATCCCCGGGCTACTCCCGGTCCTAAAGACGAAGGGGATTAGCCCTGCATGTTCATCTCACATAAGTACATGGTAGAAATAGGGGAAAACATGTGAAAAATGTGGAATGAAAGGGAAAACCCCTGAACGGAGAAGAACCGGTTGATCCTCGGTGTAGAATGCGTGCTCTACCGCCTCTCGGTGGTGGAATCCGTCTCCTTCGGCCTCCGGATCAACAAGTATGAGCTTCTAACCTCCGTTCTCCTTTCTACCGCTCCTCGGTACTCGTGCAATGGCTCCTGAGATGATACCCTCCCTGGGGGCGCCGTCATTCGCTATATCTCGGTCATTAGGTTGCTAATTAACCGTAGCCGTCCGATTGAGATCATTAGGAAGCCAACTCATATCCTACGGTGTCGATACCATCGACGCGAGTCGATGGTATCGACCCTCTGTAGTGGCGGCCGGCTGCAAACCCTTCCTTTGTCGCGCCCAACAGTATCTCGATACCATCGACGCGGGTCGATGGTATCGACTTCCTTTAGGCGTCGATTTTTGCAAGCTTCCGACACTGTAGCCTCTGAGTGTCGATGGTATCGACTGGGTGTCGATACTATCGACCGATTTCTCACCAGCAACCTGATGGTATCTCGATACCATCGACATCCATGTCGATAGTATCAACGCTTTGCTGCTCCTTTCGGCTGGCAACCTGTGATCATTTCTATGGTATCGACTTCCGTCGATACCATCGACGGAAGCAAATACTCATTTGTCCTGAAATTCAAATAAAAGATCACATAAGTTCACACAAATAATAATATTTTGACAATTAATGCTCAAAACAATGAATTAAAGGGGATTTGACATAGAATAGAAGCAAAGACCAAAGTGGATGAATTATGCGAAATTAACCATAGAAATGACTAATTAAAGCATAAAACACATATGAAACAGGTCTACAAATGCAACTCAAAATCATCGCATCACATGGACATGTGTCACCTAGTAGTATAAGGTGATGACACCTCTTATACACTCTCTCTCATGAGACTCAATTATATATACCACCCCTTTCACCTACTACTGAAACTTTTTGAATCCTACAACTCTCTTTCTCTTAGGTATCATGCATAGTAGTTGAGGAGCAAGGAGGAGCTCGAGCCTTAAGCTTAAGGTGAGTCCATGGTCATCTTCAACCTTGGTTGAAGCATGAATCTGGGGTTGTGATTCTTCCTTTCTTTTCTTCTTCACCAAGTTCTTATCTATGGTGATTCTTTGCATATAGAGGAGTTGTGAATAAGTCTTGGATCTTTGATAAGTTCATCTTCAACCTTGGGAATGTGAAGCTTTGGAGCTTGGAGCTTTGAAGTTGTTCTTGAGGTGGGTTATATAACGTGAACCCAATATTGTTATCATTCACCTTCAATCTTGCTATACTTGTTGATCTACTTTCAATTTCAATTTTTCTTAAATGATTGATGATTCTATGAGTTCTAATAGTTGCATAGGACTGTTGTCCATGAACTAGAATAGTAAGGGATGAAATTTTAGAGCTTGATGATGGTGACATCATCATGGCACAAACTGATATCGGGTTGAAGTACCTCTAACCTGATATGGTAATGAAACCCAATATGGTGATATTAAATCCATTATACCTTGGAACCCCACACCCCTATCATTTTGTACATTTGGGTTGGTTTAAAAAGGACTAACCAGTTGTCTAGGTCATCACTCAACACATGGTAGGTTGATACTTTGAAGGTTTGAAAAGGTATGAGCATAAGGGTCTAACCTGATATGCAAAACCCTACACTTGAGTAAACCAATATAAGTGACACACACACGCGCCTCTTAGACGATATGGTGATAAGCACACACCTCTTGGATGATATGGTGATAAGCACACACCTCTTGGACGATATGGTGATAAGCACAAACTACAACAAATCTAGCCTAATTCGGCACTTATTATTGGCAATTTTGTTTAACAATGTCGGTATGGTCGTCTCCACAAAGTTAGATGATAGGAGGGCTCAAAACCTCGTCTCTGCGGTAAGCCACACATGGGAGAAGTCCATTGGCGTGTAGTGGAACACTTATTTCTCATCTAATTATTCATTATTTGCAAAACTGCTTCACCCACGCTCTCTGCCCCAATTTCCGCTCCCTATCCCCCGTCGCACTGCTCCTCATCCCGCGCTGCTCATCTGCTCCTCTTTCGTTGCCACACTCGCACGCTTCGGATCCTCCCCCTGTGAGACATGCTTCTCGTCTTCCTTTACCACTCCTCTTCACGCTCTCTGCTCCAATTTCCGCTCCCTCTCCCCTACCACATTGCTCCTCATCCCGCACTACTCCTCTTCTGTTTCTGCACTCACACACGTGGTGTAACACCCCTCCCTAGGGTTTCTTACGTAACCAGCGGAAGCACAGCCTAATCCCCAACATTATCCATAATGTGGGGTACTTGGCATATCAGGGAGGGATTGTCACATGCATGATCTCATATCAAGAAATATACAACACTTGGCATTCATAGAAACATCGATTCATACATAAAGTTCTTCTTGGAAAGATAACTACGTCATGATACTAAAGATATGCTAACATAAACTGGATAACATATAAATGATAGGATCTCCATAGATGGACGTCCCACCAGGCAACAACTCCTTAGATCTTTGGGTCTTTGGTATCCACAAGATGATTCCCTCTCTTTAGCTCCAACTCCTGCGGACATCACGTCCCCAGCCATGCAAAGGAAAACAAACATAGTAAGTAAGCAGCATTGGCATGTTATAAAGCATAGAAATAACATATAAGATGATTTGACATAAACATGAACATGTATTAACATTAATCATTTCTTGATGGCTTTTACATAAAGAAATTGACTAGAAGAATATGCTCCTCTCTTAATGCCCCATAAGGAGCCCATAATGCTCGGAAAGCCCATAATGCTCAGAAAGCCCATAACAAGGTGCATATAAATCTAAATCAATTTCTATTAATCATGATCTTTCTTAAACTTTACTTATCTTCTTAATAACCTAAACTTGATCTTAATTGGGATTTCTCCCTCTTAAACATGATTGTGATTTCTCCCCATGACCATAATGGGATTTCTCCCTCTTAAACATGAATGGGAAAAATTTCTTCCCTCTTAACCTTAGTTTCATGCATCTTAATCATAATTCATAATCTTAATGTGATTTCTATTCTTAGACTTAGATTATAACAATCAACATCCAATAAACATATACATTGAAGAAAACATGCTTTATTCATGGCTTTACCATAAAGTACTTAATATAAATCATAAACATACAATAAACCAACTATTATTTATGCCAAGGGCATGGCCCGCTTACCTTGAGTTAAATCACCTAAGTGAAATCTAGTTTGACTGGTTGGGTTACTTCAAACACCTGAAATTAGATTAAAACATAATATGTACATGAATTCATAGCCTTGAAACCCTAATTCGTTCATATATAAATTGAGATGTGAAAACAAAGAAATCAGGCGATAAAAACCATAAAATCGGATTCCTAATTGAAAATCCTTTCCAAAACATATTTTTACATAATTTTCCGATAAAAAAGCGATTTACTATGAATTTCCAAAGAATCGACCAATAGGAAATCCAAGAAAAAGCCACGTGGGCATTTTCATCTGAGTTAGCAGCTATTGGGCTCGGGGCCGCTATGAGTTGGGCCAATCATGCTTGGCCAACTCAGCAGCGAGGACTGCTTCTGAGGACTCACGAGCAAAGATGGGAGGGCATGTAAAAACCCCAAAATACCCTCGCGGTTGGAATCATCGAACTAGAAATGCCAGGGGTACCAAGGTCACTTCAAGACCTGGATTCTTCACCCCCCTTTAGCCATGGCTTCGAGCACACGAGCAGGAGGTCTGACCCCAATCCAAGCTCGCAAGGGCTCAAGATGTTGCGACTTCTAGATGCTTCCTTGCATCAGAATGAAGCCGACGAGCCAAAGATCAGGCTCAATGGTGCCCTGGAGCACGCTGGAGCGCAGCACTCCCATCCATGGCTGGAGCGAGGTCGCAAGGGGGTGGAAACCCGAGAATGGAGTCGGAAAAACCCTTCAGGGAGCACAGATCTGCTCGAGGAAGTTCGATGGAGGTGCAAGTACTGCCGCCTGAGGCAAGGAAAGACGGACCGACCATCGCGATGAGAAGCAGAGAAACACTGGGGGAAACAGGGGCGGTAGTCCGTAGATCAAAACTCGTGAAATCATGCCCGAAACGGCGAGATGATGGTCGGAATAAGTCCGCGGAGGGAAGGCGAAGTCACAGCCAACACTTCCGTGGTCGGAGGACCACTAGGGTGGCATGGATCTTGGGTGCCGGCGAGCACCATTGGTGGCTCTACAGGACCCGCTAGCAGGGGTGATCGCGAGGCAAACTGAGGTCGGGAAAACAAAGAGTGAGGCTGGAGGATGCTCACCACGATGTCGATTGGACCGGGATGCTCAGGGTAATGAGTACTGACCAACCGTTTCTGGAGAAGGCAACTCGAGTAGGTCGGGATTGATGAGGCCGCTGGGGGAGAAATTGAGCGAGGAGAGGAGGTGCTTCGGGTCCGGTGATGCTTGCAGGTTTCTAAAATAAGAAGTAGAGGCACGGTCGTGCTCTCTGCAACTCGGGAGTCCAGGCCCCAGTTTGGTCATTTCTTGTATAGGTCGAGGGAGAATGCGAGTAAGGGATCGCCCGGTTCATCTCGACTTCATGGACTCGTTGGCGAAAGAATCAAGGGAAACAGTCCCATAATGAGGGAGATAGAGATCATCGAAGGAAACGTTGTGAAACGGTTCCAGCTTGCGAGAAACACAGAGGTAGAAGAGAATGTAAGTGCCATTGGATCTTGATCCAACGGTCACTGTGTGTGCGCGCAAGAAATAAAGCAGAGTAACGTGTGACATTCAATAAAACCGGGACTTTAGGGAAATAAAAGCAATTAATGACATTCTCAATAGTTTCTTAGCCAAACTATATACAAATCATTCAAAATCGATTTGAAGGGTCAAACATTGTCATAATGGGTTCAAATTTGAACCATAGGTACATGAGACGGTCTAGAACATTCCTATTTAATTATATTTGATGCTTGTACTCGTTTTAGGCCTAAAGTAGCAAAATCCTCATGTATACTTAAATGACCATGCTTAATGCAAATAAAGCCATTAATTCTTCAAATAAGAATTTAAAACCATAAAAACGTGCATTCAACATTATTTAATTTCAATTAACAATATGGAGGCCATTAAGCAAGAAATTAAACATGTAAATCACTAATTATCATATGAGAGAGAAAATTTGACATAAACACATTTATCCTCATTTTCTTAAACAAAAGGGCATGGATATATATATGAAAACATTTTCTTTAAATAGAACAAGGTTAAGAGAGCAATTGGACATAATAAAATAATTTTTTAAAACTAACATGGGAAAATTACATTTAAGTCCTCAACAATTATCTAATTTAGAAAAAGAGCATGCAAGGAATAAAATAGTTTGAAAATTTGCATAATAAGAGTGGGATGTTACAATTCTACCCACCTTAAATAAATTTCGTCCCCAAAATTTCCTAGAGTTTCTACCCACCTTAAGGGTTTTACATAAACTTGCAAATTTTCCATACAAAATTTTATTATAAAAGAAGCATGCATAAACAAAGTATCATGATTCAACATAAATTACCTAACTACCCTTACTAAGTCTCATACTTACTCCTTATCATTACACCTAACTCATTATACTTAGGGAATCTATCTCTTACTTACCATGACTACATCTTCATAGTTGTCTAACCTTAGGTCATGTATCCTTCATCTCTTTATATGTGGTGATCAAGCACATATTTAGAAATGTTAGATCTTTTCATGTTACATCTCACCAACTTATTTGTACATGTGTCCCATACCACACACACAATTAAGAAAGTAAGACACGTGAAAAATCACATTAAATGACATTTTCCTCAAAACTCAATTGGGTGGCCCTTACCATTGAGACAAGGAGAAACATGTCATCATCTAGGGTTTGGTTTCAACTACATGAGCATACTAACATGTACTTCTGTAATGAGGTGAGGGCTCTAGTCATCTTTAGGGTTCTCTAGACATACTAGAATACATAATCATGTTCTCTACTTCTATTGCTTCATCTAGGGTGACTTGTATGAATCCTTATTGTTGCCTTAGTGGCCACCTATTCCTTGCTCTGATACCATTAATGTAACATGTAACATCCCTGACCTGGGTTATGAGTTAACCCTAGGTGTTTTGCCTAAATATGTAATTAAATCTTTGTGATTAACTCTGAGCATGTAATTAAGTTTCTCAGAAACATATATTTCAGTATTTGCTCCTTTTTATTTAAAGTTGTAGCATTGTTTTGATATACAGGGACCTATGTGCAATTTACCCAGTTAAAAGGGTTAGCTTGCAATTTGCACATTTTGAGATGTTCCTCTGATGTTGAGACATCATGAGAATCTTTTTGGCAAAGCATGAGGGATTTCCCAAGCTTGGGCACCAAGGTGCAGCTGTGGAAGCAATCCCGGTGCTTGAAACCCTAATTTGGGGTAAAACGCAATTTACCCAAATTAAGGGATGCTTTTTGTAAAATATATCATCTAATTTATCTTTATAGATTCTTACCGTCATTAGAGAAGAAATGATGAGGAAGTCACCTCAATTGAGTTATCAAGTTATGAAATATGCCTTGTGATTGAATAATCAGGGTATATGTGCAATATCTCTTTATGTATGTACCTTATTATTAGATTTTTCTTCTTTGCCTTCTTTTTCTAGACCTTAAGATAAGGTTTGTCCTTAGAATAAAGAGGAAGGGACGAGCAAGTAATGAAGGAAGGACTTAATTGGAATTATGGGGAAACTTATGGGCCTTTAATGAAACATCACCCAAGTATATGTATACTTCACCTCTCAAGCAAAGGAACTTTTCCTTCATGCATATCACTGTTTCCTCTTTGCTTGGCCGACTAAGGACTGTCTTGGAGCTCAAGGGGAACGACCAAGGGTGCAAGGTAGGTTTGAACCCCTCTTCTTGCCTAATTCCATGGTTAGAACTTGAATTCAAGGTCAACTTCATGGCTAACTCTTGAAACCCTACCTTTCTAGCCATCTCTTTTCGTCTTTCCTTGGAGTTTTCACCTTGTCCAACCTGTAGGAACTCAAGGAAGCCATTAGAGCTTGGAGATTGAAAGCTTGGAGCTCAAGAAGCAAGCTTTAGGCGGGTTTTATAACTCTAAACCCATGCTTTACTATATACATCTTTTATATGCGGTTAGATGATAGTTTTTCATGTTTCCCTACTTTTCCCTGCTAATTTGCAAGAAAATCCATGGGATATCCGTACTGTTCTTGAGCTAGGAGATGAAGGCGTGATTTCCAAGAAAAACCCACCGCTTTTCACTTTCTTAAACGGTCTCACCAGTTTGCTCTCTCGGTCTCAAGACCGTGAGGTGAGCAAACGGTCTCGAGACCGCGACAGGGAAAACAGTCTTCAAGACCGTTTGACCCCGTTGACCGAGCATGGAACTTATAATAAATCTGTTCCTAATTTTATAGGTTAATTACCCTCAAAATTTGGGAGGCTAACTCCAAAGGAATAGGGAGATATGACCTTTTTAAGTAACAACTTTAAATGAATTTATTCCTGATTTCCCAAACGGTCTGAAGTTGCCTTTTGGGCAACCGGTCTCAAGACCGTGTAAGGTCGTTGACCAGGCGTTGACCGTATGAGATTACTGTTCAAAATAATGTTAATTAACAACTCACCAAGTTTCATGGTCTAATTCCTAACGGGCTAAGAGTTGAAGGGTGAATACTAGGGCTAACCCTAGGTGAAATCAGTACTGAAATTATGGTGACCTAATTAGGGTTTTTAGGGTTGATTGACCTAAACGGTCTCAAGACCGTTTAGGGGTCACCCAAACGGTCTCAAGACCGCGAGGGCAATCAAACAAGACCGTTTGGAGGTCTGGGGTCAAGGATAGTTGACCAATTGAAGGTACTTTTATACCAAATTACATTGCAATTAAATATTGATATAACCCTCAACTCAATTGATCCAACCTTGAAGAAATTTCACTAGAATCCAAAATTGGATGGGCAAACGGTCTCAAGACCGTTTGTAATTCATACAAACGGTCTCAAGACCGAGAGGACAATCACCCAAGACCGTTTGAAGGTCTAGGGTTAAGTAATTTGACCAATTGAGGACCTAATTACAAATAAGTTATCAATTTAATCAAAATTCTGTTTTGTGGTTCAATCATGGTTCAACCCCTATCAAATCACCTTAGACTTTGATGAAATCTTGGGCAAACGGTCTCAAGACCATGTGGGGTCCACCCACATGACCTCAAGACCGTTTGGGCCAAGTTTGGTCCCAATTGGAGCTCAATTGAAGGGTTCAACCTTGTGTTAATGCACATTGTTGAGTGTTGATGGGTGAACATTGATAGACCCTAATTGAATCGATTTCAACCCTAATTGGTCAACAATTGAGGGTCAATTGAATGACCAATTGGCTAAGCATAACCTTAATTAACCCAATCCATAAGTGGTCCACATAGCCTTGACCTTTTGAGGGCTTCAACATTGGTTGACATTATCGGTTGTATCTTTGAATCTTGTTGATGGTCCAAGTGGTTGAGACCATGTGAGCTCGCGGACTCAAGGTCGTGAGGAGGCTCGCGGTCTCAAGGTCGTGAGGAGGCTCGCAGTCTCAAGACCGAGAGGGGGCTCACGGTCTCAAGACCGCGAGGGGCCTCGCGGTCCTGAGGTCAAAGGAGGGCTCGCGGTCTTGACATCAACTTGACCCTCGCGGTCTTGACATCAACTTGACCCTCGCGGTCTTAACATCAATTTGAGCTTCGCGGTCTTGAACCATTTGAAGAGGCTCGCGGTCTTGGAGTTTAATGAGGCTCGCGGTATTGGAGTTAGAGGAGGGCTCGCGGTCTTGGAAAGTCAAATTAGCTAAACGGTCAACACTTTCAAATGATCTCAAATCAATTGGAGATTTATGGTTGAGATCGATCAATGTGATTCAAGGTTGACTTCATTCAATCAATTGATGATATAAATGGTTCAAATGTTGCCCTAATTGAACCCTAATGACAACCTAGGATATTAAGGGGTTAATTGACTAAGGTTTTGATCATGATGAGGATCAATGGGGTGAATTACCAAAATACCCTGAAGGGTAAATTGAGTAATACCTTGATCAAATCAAACCCTAATCACATGATGATGATGATTTAGCTATGATAGCCTATGATGACGCAATACAACCTGATCTAGAGTGATGTTGACATCACCTAACATTATGATGAGAGAGAAAGTACTTCTAGAGAGAGAAAGTACTTCTAGAGAGAGAAAGTACCCTTTTCAGGTGAAAACTCAATTAAAGCATCTCCAATACACAAGAATGAGCATAATTAGGGTATGATCCACCTGTGTGAGATCATAGAAACCCTAATTATGATAAATGATGAACCTTTAACTAATCTAAGAGCATCAATGAAGATGTTACTCATACATGATGATGTTATGAGTTCAATTCACCTTAATGTGAATAGTAAACCCTAATTCAAGGGTGATGACGTGTAATGTGAATAGTAAACCCTAATTCAAGGGTAATGGCATGCTTTGAGTATTAAACTCTATTTGATGTGAACTAGAGATTTAACTCTTATGACAAGAGTAGGAAGTATATTCCTTATTTTTATATTACCTTTATCAGTTGTATTAACCATGCAGGTTCTGATATGAAGGTAATCATATCCAGGTATGTATGTTGATGTTATATTCATTAAAGGCATGTTGTTAGCCTTATGAATAAGTAAAGTAATCTGATGCCTTGTCAATGGCATCCTATGCTGATAATGGGCTGTGAGAGCCATGAATACCATCAAGGTCATGCTTTAGAGATGACTTGTGATAAGGATAATGAGAAATGATGATTGATATGAGTTAGGCCTGTTACATTTAGTATTCTTCTTTTATAGCTGCTATGCTACTGTTATTGTTTGGAGAACAATGTATGCTGTTAAAGAATACTGAATGAACCTAACTAATCAAGTATAATGTAGAGCCCTGATCATAGATCCATCATTGTCAGAGATTAAGTGATGGTGAAATAGGTTTCCCTCAGGGAACTCCTGGAGCACATACTTTTGAGTATGTGGGGTACATGGATGTGTAGAACCTTACATCCTAGTGTAGGAGAGTGATGTATATGTGTAATCCATCCATCCTTCACTATAATTCCATACCGTATCAGTGGTAGGTAAACATGAAACCTCCTGATGACGAAGAAAGTACAGATATCCGTATCAGTGGTAGGTAAATATGAAACCTCCTGATGACGAAGAGAGTACAGAACGCCACTGTGACTCTAGAATAGCGAAGGACCAGTTTACCCTGGTAAGCTATAGTAGTAGAGACACGATATGTCCTACAAATGATCCTCTTACTGACTGAGGAAGGTGAAGGTCATGAGAATCCAGCTCTCTTAATGACCTATGTATGATACTGATGTGACTTCTCAACGATCAGTTGGAGTATGAGTGGTATGCCTCATCTCCACAGGGCATAATGTTGTTTGTAAAACATAATCAACCATGTAGTATAACTTGTTAGAGATGACTCCAAGTTAGTTGATTGATGTTACATTGCAATAGTGTTTATATTCTCCATATCTCCTAAATTGTAGAGATCTTGTTATACCTGCAACTGTTATAGAATACTTTGAAGGCTTTACTGCTTAAGATATTCTTTGATGTTATAATAAAGCTTCTGGCGAAGAGTTATAACTCTCGCTGGGACAATTATGTATAATTGTCTCACCCCGTAGACTTCAACTTTTTAGGTGGACGTCGGAGACGAAGGAACCAGCCTACAGGTGATCAGTCTCCGTAGCAGCAGCACCAGGGGCATCAGTGATCTCAGGTGGAGATTGTCCTGCCATGTGATGTAGTTAGAGTCAGTCCTATGTGTCCTCTGTACTCTCAGGTCTTGGAGTCTTTTGTTTAGTGATCTTGAGATTTTGTATCTTGATGTATATAATTACTCAAGAAGTAATTATCCTGAGATGTAAACAGTTTATCTCTCTTTATGAAAGAAGTTTTTATGGATCCAAGTTCTTATCTCGAAAAGTTTTAATTTCCCGTGATTTTTGTCTTCCGCTGATTACCGATTCGCTTCCGCTAAGTTTTAATCGTGTTTATATCATGGTTTGGAGATCAGAGCCCACATAACACCCCTCCCTAGGGTTTCTTACGTAACCAGTGGAAGCACAGCCTAATCCCCAACATTATCCATAATGTGGGGTACTTGGCATATCAGGGAGGGATTGTCACATGCATGATCTCATATCAAGAAATATACAACACTTGGCATTCATAGAAACATTGATTCATACATAAAGTTCTTCTTGGAAAGATAACTACGTCATGATACTAAAGCTATGCTAACATAAACTGGATAACATATAAATGATAGGATATCCATAGATGGACGTCCCACCAGGAAACAACTCCTTAGATCTTTGGGTCTTTGGTATCCACAAGATGATTCCCTCTCTTTAGCTCCAACTCCTGCGGACATCACGTCCCCAGCCATGCAAAGGAAAACAAACATAGTAAGTAAGCAGCATTGGCATGTTATAAAGCATAGAAATAACATATAAGATTATTTGACATAAACATGAACATGTATTAACATTAATCATTTCTTGATGGCTTTTACATAAAGAAATTGACTAGAAGAATATGCTCCTCTCTTAATGCCCCATAAGGAGCCCATAATGCTCGGAAAGCCCATAATTGCTCGGAAAGCCCATAATGCTCGGAAAGCCCATAACAAGGTGCATATAAATCTAAATCAATTTCTATTAATCATGATCTTTCTTAAACTTTACTTATCTTCTTAATAACCTAAACTTGATCTTAATTGGGATTTCTCCCTCTTAAACATGATTGGGATTTCTCCCCATGACCATAATGGGATTTCTCCCTCTTAAACATGAATGGGAAAAATTTCTTCCCTCTTAACCTTGGTTTCATGCATCTTAATCATAATTCATAATCTTAATGTGATTTCTATTCTTAGACTTAGATTATAACAATCAACATCCAATAAACATATACATTGAAGAAAACATGCTTTATTCATGGCTTTACCATAAAGTACTTAATATAAATCATAAACATCCAATAAACCAACTATTATTTATGCCAAGGGCATGGCCCGCTTACCTTGAGTTAAATCACCTAAGTGAAATCTAGTTTGACTGGTTGGGTTACTTCAAACACCTGAAATTAGATTAAAACATTATATGTACATGAATTCATAGCCTTGAAACCCTAATTCGTTCATATATAAATTGAGATGTGAAAACAAAGAAATCAGGCAATAAAAACCAAAAAATCGGATTCCTAATTGAAAATCCTTTCCAAAACATATTTTTACATAATTTTCCGATAAACAGGCGATTTACTATGAATTTCCAAAGAATCGACCAATAGGAAATCCAAGAAAAAGCCACGTGGGCATTTTTATCTGAGTTAGCAGCTATTGGGCTCGGGCCCGCTATGAGTTGGGCCAATCATGCTTGGCCAACTCAGCAGCGAGGACTGCTTCTGAGGACTCGTGAGCAAAGACGGGAGGGCATGTAAAAACCCCAAAATACCCTCGCGGTTGGAATCATCGAACTAGAAATGCCAGGGGTACCAAGGTCACTTCAAGACCTGGATTCTTCACCCCCCTTTAGCCATGGCTTAGAGCACACGAGCAGGAGGTCTGCCCCCAATCCAAGCTCGCAAGGGCTCAAGCCCTCAAGATGTTGCGACTGCCAGATGCTTCCTTGCATCAGAACGAAGCCGACGAGCCAAAGATCGGGCTCAATGGTGCCCTGGAGCACGCTGGAGCGCAGCGCTCCCATCCATGGCTAGAGCGAGGTCGCAAGGGGGTGGAAACCCGAGAATGGAGTCAGAAAAACCCTTCAGGGAGCACAAATCTGCTTGAGGAAGTCCGACGGAGGTGCAAGTACTTCCGCCTGAGGCAAGGAAAGATAGACCGACCATCGCGATGAGAAGCAGAGAAACACTGGGGGAAACAGGGGCGGTAGTCCGTAGATCAAAACTCGTGAAATCATGCCTGAAACGGCGAGAATATGGCCGGAATAAGTCCGCGGAGGGAAGGCAAAGTCACAGCCAACACTTCCGTGGTCGGAGGACCACTAGGGTGGCATGGAGCTTGGGTGCCGACGATCACCATTGGTGGCTCTACATGACCCTCTAGCAGGGGTGATCGCGAGGCAAACTGAGGTCGGGAAAACAAAGAGTGAGGCTGGAGGATGCACACCACGATGTCAATGGGACCGGGATGCTCAGGGTAATGAGTACTGAACAGCCGTTGCCGGAGAAGGCAACTCGAGTAGGTCGGGATTGATGAGGCCGCTGGGGGAGAAATTGAGCGAGGAGAGGAGGTGCTTCGGGTCCGGTGATGCTTGCAGGTTTCTAAAATAAGAAGTAGAGGCACGGTCGTGCTCTCTGCAACTCGGGAGTCAAGGCCCCAGTTTGGTCATTTCTTGTATAGGTCGAGGGAGAATACGAGTAAGGGATCGCCCGGTTAATCTCGACTTCATGGACTCGTTGGTGAAAGAATCAAGGGAAACAGTCCCATAATGAGGGAGATAGAGATCATCGAAGGAAACGCTGTGAAACGGTTCCAGCTTGCGAGAAACACAGAGGTAGAAGAGAATGTAAGTGCCGTTGGATCTTGATCCAACGGTCACTATGTGTGTGCGCAAGAAATAAAGCAGAGTAACGTGTGACATTCAATAAAACCGAGACTTTAGGGAAATAAAAGCAATTAATGACATTCTCAATAGTTTCTTAGCCAAACTATATACAAATCATTCAAAATCGATTTGAAGGGTCAAACATGGTCATAATGGGTTCAAATTTGAACCATAGGTACACGAGACAGTCAAGAACATTCCTATTTAATTATATTTGATGCTTGTACTCGTTTTAGGCCTAAAGTAGCAAAATCCTCATGTATACTTAAATGACCATGCTTAATGCAAATAAAGCCATTAATTCTTCAAATAAGAATTTAAAACCATAAAAATGTGCATTCAACATTATTTAATTTCAATTAACAATATGGAGGCCATTAAACAAGAAATTAAACATGTAAATCACTAATTATCATATGAGAGAGAAAATTTGACATAAAAGCATTTATCCTCATTTTCTTAAACAAAAGGGCATGGATATATATATGAAAACATTTTCTTTAAATAGAACAAGGTTAAGAGAGCAATTGGACATAATAAAATAATTTTGTAAAACTAACATGGGCAAATTACATTTAAGTCCTCAACAATTATCTAATTTAGAAAAAGAGCATGCAAGGAATAAAATAGTTTGAAAATTTGCATAATAAGAGTGGGATGTTACACGTGGGCTCCTCCCCCTATGAGATTGCTTCTCGACTTCCTTTGCCACTCCTCTTCCCCATAATTCCTCTGTCGCAGACCGCTTCCCTTCCTGACTACCTCTCCCCCATATCCGAACCCACTACCACATCTACGAGAAACCCTCAGCTCAAAGCGACAATCTCTTCTTCCAAGGCATTGGAATCCGACATCTAATCAAATCACTAAAGTCTTGAGTCTACAATCGAAAGGAAGGACTATCCTTTGACTGATAGCCGACCAAGGAGTCCTGAACATGTAGTCGGTAAGTCCCAACATCTATATTTACTGTAAGAATGAAATTTCCTATGCAGATATACTATTTAGTTTCTTGTTTCCTGTTTCATTTCAACAATGTTCTACATTTTTCCAAGTCCATATTCTCTGGAAAAAATACACAACATAGTAGAAAGAGTGAACATGATTATCTAATTCTTCTCCAACAAACACATCTAAGCCTTCCTTTTTGGGATGGTTTATTTTATAATGTTTAAAGCTAAGGGATTATATTGATACTTGCTGATTGGTTCATATTGTTATGGAAGTTTAGTAAAACTCAAGAACTTCATAATCAATGCCTAGAAGATTGGTGTATAATAAAATCAGACAGATTAATTGATATTGAGAGACAATGTTTTATATATAATGGGGAATGAGGAGTCTTGTTAGGTGTGATTTAAAGCAAATTTAAGACTACCATTTATTAAACTATAATAAGGATCATGTCGTCACCTTATCCATGTAATTGAGGGAATCGTGGAAGTAACTAAGAGGCTCAAGGTTTCTGGAAACTGTAGTTGAACAATTATCATTCACAAAGATCTTGTCAAACTTTTTCAATTTGTCTTTCCTTAGTATAATACAAAATTTAGGATCGATAATATTATCCAAAAAGTTGTGCTTAGGTTGACTTCCTTACCGTAGGAAGCACAGACACTTCTATATAGCCCATGTGTCTGTATCAGACACGTTTTGGACACAAACACTTCTTGGACACGACCCAAAACATTTTGGACACAGCCAACACGTGTCCTATCTATTTTGGTCCATTTTTGCAGCCCGGACACTTCTTGGACATGGCCCAGACATTTCTTGGACACATCTATGCAGTTTTACCTGCTACCGCAACCCATATTTGAGTATATTCTGAATATACAACTCCTATAACTATACTATCATTGAGAAAATGCTACATAAAATTGTATTCTAACTTATATTGCATATTCTAACTTAAATTGCATATTAAATACCTTAAAAGAGTGAACGTGCAAATTCTAATATGAATTAGATATCATAAATCGCATATTGATCTTATAAATTGATTGATCAAGTAATGCAAATTCATTTACTATATCTGAAATTCTACAATGTTTATTGAAAATAATGCAACAGTCAGTTGGATACTTCATTTTTTAGTAAAGATTCATAATCATATACAACCATTTCAATCTTTTTTTTTTGGTAACCCAGGAGACCCGTAAGGCTTGCGCCGAGCCCAACCTGGGGGGGTCCGCTCATCCCGTAAGAAAAAGAGCCCCAATTAGTCACGCAGAGGCCGGCTGCGCTACGGGAGAAACAATTCCGAACAGCACCACCAGAGGGATTCGAACCCGGGACCCTTCGTGAGGGGCCCCGTGCTGCGACCACCCGAGCTACTGCTCGCGGGCACACATTTTAATCATTTTAATTATTCTGAAATTTGCTATATCTACTGAAAGTAATGCAACAATTAGGCATCTACTTCATATTGTTTCTACAGCACACACAAACACATGCATACTTCAAAATCATATACTATTGTACATATAAGTTTTCAATAAATTTAGATACATTCAAATATGTAGAATTCTAGATAATATACAATAAATTTAGATGCATATGTATTTCAGTATATTCATATATGCATATAGTACATACATCATACACATATTTGTTTGTATATATTAAAAAATCCCCCTCATCTAGAGTCATGTCCGTGTCCTATATTTTAGAAAATTGACGTGTCCCGTGTCTGTGTCTAGAAACATGTCCATGCTTCCTTGTCCTTACCTAATTCTTTATATAGTAACTGTAAGGATTAAGTTCTATACTAACTTTATCCATTACTTGTTTGTCTATTCCCAATTACTTGTGCTCTTTCTTTTACTTTGATCAACCTTTTCATCCATGCTCACGAATTTCACCTTCAGCCTATATCTGACCATAACATGCTTCATTTGGGAACAAAATTTTGTAGCTCCCACTTAACAAAGCTACAGTTTTCCATCTTATTAGTTAATACTATTTATCTCATTGTATCTTCATTATATAAAAGTCCACGTGAACCATAGTTTTGTATGACCTAGATTTTTATTTTAGCAAATTTTGAGATCGGTTTATCCAGTAGTTGTGCTACACTTGTCACACTTAAGTCAAATAAATATGATGGTTGTTAACTAATTAAAGCAATACGATTTCAATCATTTATTATGTTTATGAAAATATGTTCTCTCATTGATATTTCCCCAACTTAGGATATATTGATATTTTCAAGCAGTGCATCATTTCAAATGAAAAGGAGCTCTATTCAACCAAGAGAACTGAGTGAGTACAATTCCATGATCATGTCATGTTAGTTTGTATGTATACAATACAAAGTGTTGTTTTTTTATATTCATGAATATTTTTTTTATTTTGCTCATACGTACTAGAAGTCCTTTTTTACTTGTAGTAATGGTATATCTTTCATTAATGGTTTCTCCTACTGGAAGTTCCCTTCATATTATGTACAAATGGATTAAAAGGGAGAAGATCAAGTAATGTACCATAATATTCTTTTTCATA
Source organism: Alisma plantago-aquatica (assembly GCA_963693085.1). Taxonomy (NCBI): domain Eukaryota; kingdom Viridiplantae; phylum Streptophyta; class Magnoliopsida; order Alismatales; family Alismataceae; genus Alisma; species Alisma plantago-aquatica. The sequence continues at coordinate 1,431,341,406 of OY856409.1, forward strand.
TGTTTTAGTAGTGATTTCTAAATTGTAGGATTCTATGGTTGGGATAGATAAAAGTTGGATGAAAAATAAGAATAGGTTATCTTTAGAATACATTAATGGAGTTGTGGAATTTATTCAATTTGCATCTAAAAATACAGAAGTTGATGGTTACATAACATGCCCTTGTGTTAAACGTAATAATGCATGTTTCAAGACAAAAGATGAGGTTTCAGCTAATCTTATAGTGAATGGCATAATTGAGCAGTACATGTGCTGGGTGGCGCACAATGAATCAGTTGAATTCATAAATTCTAATACTAGTGATGATGCCAGTGATGATGTTAATGATGTTGTTGATGATATACATGGAATGATAAGAGATGGTCTAGGGTTTCCTAATAGATTTGTTGCTACACCTGGTGATATGGATGAAACATATGACAGTGATGATTTGAGCAGTGAATTTTCTAAGTTTTGCAAGCTGATGAAAGATGCAAAGGAGCCACTTCATGATGGGTCTGGAGGATTCTCAAAACTATCTTTCACGATATCATTGTTGCAGCTCAAAGGGTTTCATGGTCTGAGCAATAATTGTTTCAACAATTTGATTACATTGTTATCCAAGGCATTTAAGGGTTGTCATTTTCCAGAATCCTTCTATGAAGTAAGAAAATATATCACATATCTAGGGCTTGACTATGTGAAGATAGATGTTTGTAAAAACCATTGTATGATCTTCTGGAAGGATCAAAAGAATGTTGATATATGTTTGAAATGTGGTGCATCTAGATGGAAATTCACCTCTTTTGATGACATCATCAAAGACAAGTCTCCTAGAAAGAATAGAAAGAAGTTCAAGTTGGCTAAAAAGATTAATGCTAAGACTTTATGGCACTTTCCATTAATACCACATTTAAAACGTTTATACATGTGTTATCAAATTGCATCTGAGATGAGATGGCATAAGGAAGAGAGAAAAGATGATGGCAAATTACGCCACCCTACTGATGCAGAAGAATGGAAAAGATTTGATGTGAAGTATCCAATGTTTTATCGTGACTCTCATAATGTTAGGCTAGGCTTAGCATCTGACGGCTTTAATCCATTTGGAAACATGAGCAATTCTTGTATTATATGGCCTATTATCCTCATCCCATATAATTTACCTCATTGGCTTTGTATGAATCAAGATTATTTTATTCTATCAATTTTGATTCCCGAGAAGAAGTCCCCGACCTATAAGATTGATGTTTACTTGCAACCACTGATTGAGGAGTTAAAAGAGCTATGGGATGTAGGGGTCAAAACATATGATGCAGTTTCAAAGAATTATTTTGACATGCATGTTGCATTGTTATGGACAATAAATGATTTTCCTGCATATGGATATTTGTCTGGGTGGTCAACCCAAAGTAAATTAGCATGTCCTTGTTGTCATAAGGATACTTGGTCTCTCAGACTAAAATATGGGGGGAAATTTTGTTACATGTGCCATCGTAGATTCTTACCACTAGATCATAGATGGAGGCGTGATGAACATGCATTTGATGGGAAAAAAGAAACAAGACCTCCTCCCCAAGAGATATCTAGAGAAGATGCTCTGATACAATTGAATGAAATATTTATGTCTATTCTTGGAAAAAGAAAGAAGAGATCTCAAATAGAGAAGCCGACACATGCTTGGAAGAAAAAAAGTATTTTCTTTGAGCTTCCTTATTGGAAGACTCTTTGTTTGCGCCACAATCTTGATGTCATGCACATTGAAAAAAATATTTGTGACAGTTTAATTGGAACAATAATGGACGTAGATGAAAAAACAAAGGACAATTCAAAAGCTCTTAAAGATTTAAAAGCTATGCAAATTAGGAAAGAGCTCTTACCTAGATATGTAAATGGAAAATTAGAAGTTCCAGTAGCATGATTTACTCTATCTGAGGAGGAAAAAAAGATCCTTTGTGATTTCCTAAAAGAAATCAAGTTTCCTGATGGGCTTTACTCTAGTATGTCTAAATGTGTGAATGTTAGTGAGCGCAAAATATATGGCATGAAATCTCATAATTTTCATGTATTTTTGCAAAAAGTCCTTCCCTTTGCAACACATGGGTTATTAGAAAAACCTATATCTAAGGCATTAACAGAATTGAGTATATTTTTCAAGGAGTTATGCTCTAAAGTTCTATCTGTAGAAGATCTGCATAGATTGGAGAAACATATCACCGTCACAATGTGTAAAATGGAGCAGATATGTGTACCATCATTTTTTGATGTGATGATGCACTTGCCCATTCATTTGGCAAAACAAGCAATTCTTGGAGGTCCTGTTCAATATATATACCCCATTGAAAGGTAACATCTATAATTTGTTTATTTTTATTTTATAATATGGTCTAAAAAATTGGCTGGATCTTGTAGGTATCTTCAAACTCTGAAATCATATGTGCGCAACAAAAACCAACCAGAGGGTTCAATAGCTGAGATGTACATCACTAATGAATGTTTAGTCTTTTCCTCAAGATATATGAAAGAGAATGAAATTAGTTCTCATCAGCCAAGATACAATGATATAAGAGAAACAACAACGTCATCACAATTGTCAATTTTTAAGCAAATTGGAAAACCATTATCATCCTTCTTATTTGAGCTATGTTGAAGACTTTTTTAGTTGGGGTTTGTGATTGAATTCTAGACAAATTTTGTTGCCTTTCCTATCTTATTGATAATGTGGGGGTTGTGCATTAATGGTTCCTTAAGGATGTATTGATTTCAATAAAATCTTATCTATACATATTCTATACTATTATAAAGTATGAATTTATTTATAATATGAAATTTATTCATAAACATTTGGGTTTTGTTTTCTTATCTCTCTAGCTCGAGGTCATAGCTTTTTTTGTCATGCTCATGCTTGTTGGTTGTAGAAAGGTTGCTTATACTGTTTTCTCATTTGGTTCATTGGGATGACTTTTGAATTTTAAGAGGTGACTACACGCAATTATTGATAGTTGATATATGTTGTGTTTAGTTTCTAAATGTGTCCTTTCTTGTTGTTATGCTCTTCAAACATTATTCAGTATGAAGAATGAAGATTATGTTATTAGCTATTCTTTAATGTTAAGTGCATGTTGGCTTTGAAAGATAGTGCAATCAAGCCAATGCTTGTCGTCTTCTTGGCTATATGTGTGTGGGTCAATGCTTGTCATCTTCTTGGCTTGTGTTTATTTGGTTCATCTACATGGATGTATGTTGTGTTGTTTGTCAGGTAAGGTCACCATTATCAATTTGTGACATGGTGCGCTATGCTCCTCTCCTTTCCTTTACATTGCTAGCTGGATACCACACCAAGCTTGTGGCTAGGAGCTCAAGAGCAATGACTTTGACTATAAAGACAAGGCAGATCAATTATGGTAAGGATCAATGATTCCAACTACAGCGAGGTACAGTGCCGCATGTGACAACGCCCCACGGAGCAAGCAACACCACAAGCGGCATGCACTAGGGCTCGTCCTTGAAGGTTGGGGTTTAGGAGCTGCTACATGTTGCAATAATTGTTTTGTAGGCCAACGATAACTTACCTTTGTTGTGTCTATGAAGGACCTTGAAGCAGATTGATGGCCTCCACGACTCACACATATCAACAGATTGATGGACTTGTCGACGTCAATAGGAAACCAACAACAAAAATCAGATATGCTATGTAAGTTAGAGATGAAACCCTTTGATTTTCTATTTCTTTTCATGTTTTTGTCTGTATCTTGCTGGCCTAATGTTAATGTCATTAAAGATTGGCCCAATTTAATCTTCTATTGGTGATCGTGCAAAGTTAAAGGTGAAAGTGCATTAAGATATTTATTCAAATGTATCTTTTGATTTCATGTAAGTATGTAGTGTTATATAAATCTATTTGTGGTGTCCTTTGATATAACTATATCCACTATATGACTTTTTTGTTTCTTAAGATGATCAAGGAAGAACTCATAGAAACTTCCAAAACTTATGTATCAACGTCATATCTAAAAATTGGAGATGGGTGACAGACCAAAGGGGGCACTGAAAATTACAGTTGGTGATATGCAAGAAGCTGAGTGCAGCTGATGTTGCATCCACATGTGTTAACAGTGGAAATGAATAGAACAGAAGTCTGTGGACAACACTAGATAAATGGAGACAAAGACAAAGGTATGTTTCTTGTATTCTTGATTCATAGATCCATGATGTCTTCTATCATTGGGGGTTGGAAATTGATATGGTGTTGTATAGTGTGTTGAGTGTTTGGTCACATCTAATGTTAGAAGTTGGGTTAATTTCTTTTTTGTAGGGTCATTAGTTAGTACCAATCTAATGTGATCATGTAGCAGATAATCGTTTGCCTTGCTGACTAATAACTATGTAGAAATTTAATTTTTGGACGATTTTATTGTTTAATAATTTGTAAAGCTTGTTACTGTAAAGGTTTCTCCAGGAAGAGAGAGGATATTATCCCCTTTCGCCCCCAAGGAGTTGGTTTGACAAAAGCAACAAGGTGTATCTGAACCTATGTATACAGTCAACTTCAGCCTACTCCCACATACAGCCAACCATCTACCTCAATGTCAACCAAGAACTCCAACCACTGTAGAAGTTGTTGAGATCACAACAGCGAGAATCCATTGGTCAATGTAGGTGGCCTCGTGGGGAATTAACTGACTTAGGACCTTAGCTGGAAAAAATTGTCAGGAAAATGAAGAACATTGCTATTGAATTCCTCAACAACATGGTTAGCAAGTTTGTTGGCAAGGCTATGGAGTGCAAGAAACCTACTGAGGTCATAGTTGTAAGTCTATTCTTTGTGAACTTGTCATTGAGCCATCTATAAAAACTGGTGATCATGGCCATGGTTTTAAGAGTCTTTTGGCCATGCATCAACACATCAAGACGTTGCATTCCCATTGCTAACCGAGCCTCTATGATCTTGAAATTATTAGATTCTTCTTCTTCACCATGGTGGTGAGATGTTCAGAGCAAATGTAGGAGATGAACAAGGAGGCAATATCTCAAGAAACTTATTCTAGTGTTTATTATTTTCTAATAAACTTCTTTATTATCTGAGAATGACTGATAAAAAGATGAAGATGGTGTTATTATGATATTGATGTCATTGTAGATTCTTATTTTATCACTTCATTCTATGTTAAATGGGTGCTCAAAATGATTGTTCTGAATGGTCAATTCATTTTCTTCTATGTATGCATGTGCCTCTCATTATAACTCTTAGTTCTCTAACCTCATCATTTCTTTACTATATTTCATTGTAATAATAGCTAGATAAACTTCTTTAGTAATCCTCATGAGGAAGTCTATTCCTGTGAAGAGTTTTCATTTGTGCTCATGTATTTGGATGAATGTGGCTTCTTGTTTAACTTGTTTTACTCAGATCTCACCATGTGTAGTGTATTCGAGCTAAATATACACTAGAAAAATCATGAAGGTTGGAGTGTGTCAACACTTCTTGACTAGTTGGAGGCATTCTAGCAAGGTTCACTATCTCCTTTCTCTGTGAATATTATTTTAACATCTACTTATGCTAATACTAGTTTCCTTGTTTATAAATGACTTATTATGCATGATCTAATTGTTTTTACCTTTTTGAAGTGCACAAGTCACACTACTGACAGATTCCACTAAATTAATTCAAATATTCATTCATCACCTTGTTCGTGTTGATTCATGCCAGTTTGTGTGTCCATTGCAGAATCATAGCATATGTCCTTGCTGGCTGTGATAGAATTTTCAACTATATTTGTCTCAATGTTGATTATGATGAGATGAAGGTAAGTATATTCACCTCTAGAACATCATATCCTTCACTTGTCATAAGTATCAACTTGATTGGGGAGGGGATAATGATAGTGTGCTGAAAGATTGTGCCTCTATCCAGCCAATTTCTCTTGACAATACTTGAACAGATATATTTTTTAATTGGCTATCTAATTTGTTGCATATGCTCAAACATTGTGTTAGTTTAGTAAATACTAGCACTATAAATCTATGTAATAAGTTACAACTGTATCAAGGGTGGGACTAAGACAACTTGTCATCTTAAGAATGAAATGAAATTGACAACCATTTGAACCAAGAAGGATAATTTGCACAGAAAAAATGACTAATTTGGTGACTAGTGCAGAGAAAGAGAAGAAGATATGAGTCTACTCTCAGTTGTTATTTCTCTTATAATATACTATGTGCAACTTGTATTGTGCATTATGTTTATTCTTCACTATCCTCTTATAAAATGATGTGTCTACTATGGAAAAATAACATGTATTTAGATGATCTTTATTGCCATGATACTGATGTGGAAGGACTGCTTAAAGTTCTGTGTCTACTTAAAGCAACTGCAATATAGAAAAAATAAATAGAAGCTGCAGACAACCACCCACATTCTGAAAGATCAATTCAAACATTGGAATATGCAATGGCTGGAGATACATATTTGGTGACAAGGGGCATATCACCCTTGTGAGTAAAAGAAAGAGGTTGGATGGGGAAAGCCAATGAGAATAGTGAAATAGCAAGCTGCAAAGATGACAAAATGAAGCTAGTGAAAATATGAATATGAAAAAGTATTACTGCAGAGTGACTTCAAAAGCATTATGTGTGCAGTAAGCAGACTTGCTAGAGGACAATGAATGATTGTTGAGCTGCTGGTGGAGAATCTTTTGGAACTGAATACATCTATTTTGGATGTCCCTTAGTGGCATGTACAAAGGCAACTGAGAAACCGATCATCTTTTATAGCATGCTTAGAAAGGCTATACTTCATAAGTTAAGAGAAACTAAGTAACTCTTCATTTCAGAAAGCATTCTTAAGAAGGTTATACCTCATACGTTAAGTTCTTATCCTAATATTATTTTGTGCTCATTGATAGAGATGTAAAATTCCTCTATCAATCTAATTGAACAACAAAGTGGTAGTTCAATTATGCCTCAGATCATATATATTTTGTTTCTTTAATGTATTTGCTACTAAAAATTGTGCATGTATTTCTTATCTTTTGTATTTGCTAGGTTCAGAAGATCTCGTCTTCTAGAATGGTTTAAAAAGCTGTACTTTTTTAGCTTAATTTAGAAACTCCTCTGAATTTGAATATTATATGCAACTATGTTCTCATGATGCTTTATTTATTTTTATCAGTGAAAAAGACAAGCACGAGTTGCCACCCTTTGTAAGTATTATTATAAATCTGAAGATGAAGTGATGCCACCATTCACCTCCTCACATTTCTGGCTTACGTTGCGGCCGAACTCCTAAAGGGAACAATGGGAGGCGCTTCCTCTAAGAGGACCGCCAGTAGGCCGCTTGAGAGGATCTTCGGGCTCCTCGACATGTACAACAGCACACTTGTCATCCTGTGGCCAGAGGGGGACTCAGTCTTCTCTTACTACTACACTTTAGACATCCAGAAGCATCTCATCTCTAGCATAATCAATCTGGGTGAGGCAGTTGGTGCCATGCTCACAGACATCAAGCTCGTGATACAGAGAGAATTTTCTAAGGCAACGGTACCAGGCGGTAGGCTCCATCCCTTGACCCAGTACTTGATGGACTACATTGTTAAGATGATTGATTACCACCACACAGTCATAGATGAGATTTACACTGATTGCCCATTCCAGTCCAAGGTGCCTTCTGCTGACGTCATGTTCACCAACTTCAATGGCAGAATACCACTGTCTATGCCATCCTCCCCCTACCACAGGAAGGAACATGATATTTGCGGTTCGTCGGATGCCTCTCCCTACTTCCTGGCCTTCTCCTACCACTTGTCACCCTCCAATAACAATGTATCACCTCGGCTATCATGGCTTCTTCTTGTTCTCCTCTATCTCTGCCATCCTCCCCCTACCGTAGGAAGCATATTGTATTTTTTCTTTGAAATAAACTACTTCCACTATATCAGTGAGTAGGAAATGTAGTTTTATTTGTTTAAATGGAAAAATTGTCCATGTCAAGACAATGATATATATATATATATATATATATATATATGAAATTCAGATTTGGAAATTTGTTTAAAAAATGATCTACATTTTCACATTCTTGATATTGTGCATTATGTCTTCTTGAAATTATTATGATATTTATAATAGTTGATATAGTAGTTTATAAATTTAATAAATAATTGAATCTAATAGTAGTTATTGGAGGCCATAACAAGTATTGTCAGCATGTTAGTAAAGCCAGAAAAGGCACTTCAAATGAACATGGATATTATTTTTCCGGCTGTCTAATAATGCTGCTTATGTTACTGTTTCGGCATGTTGGAGATGTCGGAATATTTCTCCCGGCATAGTCTTAAACGGAACCGCTCCAACATCTTGAAAAACACCGGATAAAAACAAAAGCGGCATCTGTTTTAACTATGTCTGGCATTTTTGTCTGCTGGGGAAAATGGTATTTGTTGAAGTGACACCTCTTAGACGATATGGTGGTAAGTACACACCTCTTGGGCGATATGGTGATAAGCACACACCTCTTGGACGATATGGTGATAAGCACACACCTCTTGGATGATATGGTGGTAAGCACACACCTCTTGGATGATATGGTGGTAAGCCCACACCTCTTGGACAATATGGTGGTAAGCATACACCTCTAGCTCGATATGGTGGGAGCACCTCAAAACCAATATGGAGGTAAGCACCTCAAATCCAATATACTTGCTTGAGTAACACATGAAGTGTGTTATGTCAAATGATACATTAAGATGTAAAGAGTTTAATGCATTTTGATAAGTGTAGGCCAATGTACCTTGAGAAAAGGGTTGAGCCAACTTAATAAAGTATGATGTAATCAATATCCTAGTGAGGATGAGAGAGAAACTCATACTTTGTGTGATAATCATTTAATGATAAATGATGAGAATAAACAAGTATGATTGAATGCTTATGATATGAATGTATTCTCCTAATATGTGTGGAGCTATGAACTAGGGTTTTTATTCTTGATAATATGAACTTGAAACCCTAATCGGCTAAAAAGGGAAACCCTAACCCTAATAATGGGAAGGTTGCATTTCTCTTGTATTGCATGGTGATGATATGTACTTGATATTATTTTTATCATGAAATACTAACCATGCAGGTGTCATGAGATGATGAGCATAGCCAGGTATGAGCTATGATGTTTCATATGATATAGTTTAAATGGGCCTTGTGAGCCATGTGAAACACTTGTGCAATAAGTATAATGTATACCTGGGTTTGAGGACCTAGAGGTAATAGTTACCTATTAAGAGGTGACAATGTTCAGTGATAAACTAAGGGTTTGAATACCCAGATCTAGCAATCATGATGATGATAATGTTAAGGGATGAGAATCCTCAGTAATGTGATAAGGGACTGAGATCCTGAGTGTTATGCATTCAATGTGTTCCAAAGATTATGAAAGTACTTGATAAATGTATTACACCTTTCTTTGTAGCACCTATTATAATTCATGCGTGTAACTTGGTTGATTCTAAAAGATATTGTAATGCACCTAATTAATCAAGTGGAACCTTATCATGTAGTTGCCCTGGCCATAGATCCATTCAGTGTTAGAATTTTCTAAATGGTGAAACGAGTTTAAATTGGAGAGCATATTTTTGAATATGTGGGGGTAATTGGAAAAAATATCCTTACATCCAAATAGGGATTGCTGTGTGATCTCCCTCATCATCATAAGAGTATGGCTATATGACATGACTCAATATTAATATATCGGGGATTGCGGTGTGATCTCCTTGAAGAGAGTGCATGTTGTGGCTATAACTCTATAGTGAAGATGCCATTGTACCTTGGCAAGCTAATTGTAGTTTGACACATGATGTCACTGCTAGTGGTCTCGTACTGACTGAGACATGTGAGGTCTTGAAAGTCAACTCTTCCTTTGACCTTGTATGGTACTGATGCTTTACATAGCTGTGGTCGGTTGGAGCATGAGTGGTATACCTCATCTCCTCAGGGCATAAGTGTGATTGTAAATATGTAATCAGTCATGTAGCATATTTGATTAAGGATTGAATACAGAAACATTAGCTGATATTACACTACTGTTATACATCTTAAATGGATAGATGTTATATGTGTTCTTCGTATTCCTTATAAAGTAAATAGATGATTTATTGCTCTATCATAGATAGTTGCATTTCTTTAAAAGATGATATTGCTCTATTCTACTTATGAACAGTGATTAATCTTGATTATTAATATAAAAGATCCTTTGCTCAGTTTTATACTATTTACCTATGATAATAATGTTGTTGGCGAAGAGTTATATCTCTCCCTGGGACTTTTGTCTCACATCATTGGTCCCAACATTTTTAGGTGGACGCGGACAAGGAGGTAGAGACCGTACTGTAGAGGGAGGAGAACAACAACATGGACAGTAGTAACAACTTAGGTTGAGTGTGTTGTCTATCGTGTCTTGTAGATAGAAGTCATATGTGTCGTCTCTGTACTCTTAGGTCCTTGGGAATTAGTACGTAATGGTTTTATAAACAATATGAGATTTTTTCTTGTATGCCTCGAGGTTTTATGTTTCTTATTTATATGTTTGGGCAAAGCAACCAGTATATGATATCCTTGAGATGAGATGGTACAATGTATGTACAATGTGAACCATGATGTATATATTTCTTTGGTTCTTTCCTTAAGAGTTTCCTGGCAATGGATCTCTTTGCAAAAAGGTTTTAATTTTTAATAATTTTCATTAATCTGCTGCTAATGGTTATTCCGCGTAATTACTGTGCGATTTGGCTGTCAGTTTGATAGAGGTCGTCACAATATGGTCCTTTGATTTAGCCTTTTGAGGTAGCTATGTGAGTTTTCTAACACCTGCACTTTGAGCTCATTCTTGGTAGAATACTAGTGTTGTCTATGTTAGAGCTATATCCAAAACCACATCATGTTTAGATTTTGAGTTTTGGAGATATTAATGCTTAAAGTTTGATTAAATAAATAGAGTGTTCAATGTTTTAAACCTAAGTTCTATCATAGTTGGATGTGGGCCTTGAGATCAGTCATCAGTACCTTGAGATTAGGTCTTCCAGTGCCACACATCTGAGGTAAATGGAGTGCAATAAAGAACTAGAGTTAGCCATTGCCTCCACCAGGCTCACATCTATCTAATGAACCCTGACTTACAAGATATGGAGGCAAGGTGGGGGAGATTTGTAGCCACAGTCTCTTCCTCCTTTCTACATCAACGAGAGCAGTAGCCAACCCTGGAGATGGAGGCACTCGTCATGTGCCTTTTGGTTTGAGTTGTGGCCAGAAAATCCATCCCCTTATAGGCTTTAACCTTGGAACTCATCAACCCAACATGGTGAACAAACTCCACCTTCTCTGTTTGCAGTGTGTGGGTCATGGAGGTTGCTACAAATTGAGCTCGAGACCACCGGCTAGAGATTCTGACCATAGGGATTGGTCAACATGCATCCCTATTTTTCCTCTGAGAACCACCATTGAGGTGAGATGCGGAGCTTCCTTCAATGAAAAATTCTTGATAGGGATTATCCTCAACTATGGAGACATGGAGAAAGTCCAGGCCAGAGTCCTCCCAGGTGTGTCGATGCTCACACATGCAAGGGATAGAAAACAACAAACTAAAAGAATTAGAAAAGTGGAGGTGATGAAGAGGATGTTGACTCTAGGTCAATGTAGACTCAAGGTCTAAATTGACTAAACCTTTGTTTTGATGATGACTAACCATTCCACTTATTTTTGTCTAATTCTTATACTTGAGTGATTTCAATTTAGGTATAGACACACTTCAAATGCCCTAACTTGCGCATCCTAACTTGGAGAAAAGACAAGTCAAGATCAATACAAGTGCACTTTTGTCGAATATGATGTAAATCCATTAGAATCATGTCATAAATCACTTATAATGATTGTATGACTTGTAATTAAGCTTACAAAAAAATTAGGACCACTTCTAACGAATATTTAAGAACTTTAATGACATTTTCCAAAATTCATTGCACGCTATTTTTTGTTCAAGTTACAAACTCGACTGGTCCCTTGATGGATTTTGAGAATGTCGAGTTTACCACTCATAGAACTCGATTGATCCATGCACTGGACAAAACTAATTTAAGTGGTCAGTCACGTTTCATCCAAGATAAACTCGATTGATTGTTCAACATGCATTGTCGAATAGTGCATTCGGTCGAGTTTTCTAAAAATAAACTCGACCGATCGCACTATATAGAAAAGTACAAAAAAAGTATTTTTAGCCTTTGGAGTGTTGCAAAACTCAAAAAAATATATGTTGCAACATCCCAAATGGCTAGTATTGACACGAGTTTACTGTGTGTAGTATGCAAGTGATCTTATCGAAGTAATAAGGCCTTGTGAGGCCCAAGTCAAACATGGGGAAGCGTTTCTCCAGTAGACTACTACTAACTACAATCAAATCAGCTAAGCCAGCTGCAAATCATCAAATTAGGATTGAACAAAAGAACAAAGACAGAAATAAAATGAATGAAAGGTTGAATTAATCAGAGATGGGGTGAATTCCTTAGGACAGTGGTTTCACCATGGACAACACTAATAACTGGCTTCACACACTAATATCTACCACCTCAATCCCCTAGATAAGGAGCATGTAGCTAGAATTACATGCTCCCACTGTGTAATTTACTAGCTAATCTAATGCCAATCCCACTTCCGCAGTTATTGGTTGATTAGTTAGATGCTTTACGATTATTCTCTGGGTTTCTCCTCCCGTTTACACTCCACTTTTCCCAAAGGACATAGTAGACGGGTAAATCTATGCTCTCCGACCCTCAACCTCTCTCCCGAGATGACTAAGCATCTATCAATCCACTCATGGTGATCAAGAACAAGTAGAACACAAAGCTTTCATAGATTTATATCCAGTAGAAAGAGATAAAATCAATATTAATACATGGAAATCAGTCACAGTGTATATCCAGGCTACTCTCGGATCCTAAGAAATAAATGTTTTTAGCCTTGCATGGTTTTCATCAACGAATACATGGAAGAGAAGAAGAAAAATGTGGGAAACATGAAGAAACTAAAGTAACTCCTAAACCTCCGCCTGTCTGGAAGATCCCTTCTGTCGTGAAAGTGTTCTGTTGTCTTCCGTCTACAAAATCATACTCCAGAGGTGCCCAGATCTCCTTGGTCAAAGCTTTTGGTCCTCAATTCTTCTTATTCTCTCTCTCTGATCGTCGTGTAATGAAAATGGCTCCTCCCTCTCTTTGGTCGTTGTCCCCCTAAGTCATAGAAGGCACTTAGGGTACAAATTAATGTCCATTGTTGGATAAGAGATAAATCTGTGGTAGGCTTGATTGGGGAGACTAGGTAGTGCCAACTAGGTGAGTCAGTAGTACTAAGTCACTTAGGTTTGGTCACGCAATTCTGATCATATAGGCATTATCGACTAGACTCGATAGCACCGAGTTTTGTGGTTTTCAAGCTGCCTCTCTGACGTCAACTCGGTAGCACCGAGTTTTCTCAATTCATTTCGGGGCTTGTTGATGCTGAATTGGTAGCATCGACTCTGAGTGAGTTTTCGGGTCCATCACTGACGTCAAGTCAGTGCCACTGACTGTTGTCAGGTCGGTACGTAGCACCGAGTATGTGGATCTATTTTGCATCTGAAAATACATTAAAACTTCATAAGCACTTGGGATGCATAAAATATTACATAAGATAGTAAAAATCATAAAATTTGATGCATTTAATAGAAACAGGCCATCTATGTCATTTCATACATAATAAATCAAATAAATGACTAATCTACACATGAAATCAAGGAAAAATGTGCCTGAAATAATGACTAAAAACACACGCATCAAACTCCCCTAAGCTTAAATGTTGCCCATCCTCGATCAACACTCTCTCAGATCTGTTTGACAAGAGTCGGCAGAAGGACATAACACATGCATTCCTTTCTTAATCAAATCCACATGTCCATCCCTAAACCGACCTTCACTGACCACTGAACCGATAACTGCTCTAAAGTGACCAAACACTTCCATAAAAGATGTCCACCTTTTATTAATGACATTATCAAGAAAGCAGTTAACATCATAATTACTCCGACATTCGCTTGGTGCATTGTGTGATTCCCTACACTAAATTGCTCTTTCCTAGCTATCAACTATTTGGAAGCAGATCTCCATATAAGCATGAATGAGGAGATAAATCATTAGAGTGGCCTACCAATAAGAGCAATTAATGGTTCAAGATGGGTGGAAAATGAAAATTCATAAGTACATCCAACCTACTTATGCATAGAGAATAATGGACCTAGACGGATGAAAAGAATGCCATGAATGAATCCTAATACCTATGAACTGATGCATGTATGAACGAGTTGAGATTGTTTGACAACTAAGAAGAATGCACATGTGGATTAAATCATCACCAAAACAAACATGTGGGGTATACTTTCTCCTTCTTTCTTTTGAACAAAAAAAATTCCATTTTCTCTTTTTTTTCAAAAGGCTGCATTTTATGCTTCTTGCCTTTAAAATTCTTCTCCTTTCTTTTATTTCCTCCTTTTTTTTAATTTTCTTGGAGGTAGATCCCTGCACTTTAGCTTCATATCTCAAAATTTAAAATCTGCATGTGCAGAAAAATATGCATGCGATGTTGAAATGTATGCAACTATATGAACTGTGTTATGCAAGCTAAGATGGTATGCACTCCCTCTTAATTGGCCTATGTTCATGGAAATCTAAAAGTTTATTTCTTGTATTTTCATTTAAGGTCTCATTATGGTTTGGTCAGTTTAGGCTCAACATCTTCATCATTCACATTCCTGAGTTGATTCAGACTTTCATGTATGTCCTAAGTCCTAATGTTGACGTGTCCAAACACTTCCTCAAGTGGTGTTGTAGAAAGATTTGCAATTTAAGATTTTAAGGATATGACCATTTTCATGCAACAACACAAAGAGTACAATATATTCAAAAATAAAACTGTGCATTTAATACTCCAAAATTACACTAGATAGACGTGGATCCTACATTTGCACAACTAAAAATAAAACAAACAACTAAAGATAAAAATAATAAAAATAAAGATAGAATGATGTTACAACACCCCCAAGCTTGAATATGACTATAACTGCATAGTCAATACTCACACCCAAGAGGTGGAACAGTGGTACCAAGGCTCAGAATGGTGGAGGTGGCATGTTGGGGTTGTGTGGAGGGAACATCCCCTAGAATGAGAGGTATGTAGGCGGCATAGGCAGCGGTTGTGGGTACTCCCCGTAGTATCTACAATTCCAATAGTCGTCAAAGAAAGGTTGTTGGTACTTCTCCATCTGAGGTAGGCGCATGTGAACATTCTCTTGGTTGGCTAAGAGAAGGCGTTCATTCTGATAAATCGCCTGCTGGTTCTGGTACAACCTTCCTTGAATATCATACATGTCGAATAGCGTCGCCTGATACTGTTGTTATCCTATATGGATCTCCTACAACATGGTATATATACCCGCTATGTTGTATGGGTCTTGCTCCTCCTGGGAAGGTGGTGGGGCTGAGGAAGTCGAGGTAGTGTATGTGCGGGCTCATTTGTGTGGGACCGCTCTCCTAGTCATGGGGATGGTGGGATCCACCTCCTCAACTTCGTCGTCGATGTCACCGTCGTGCTCCTCCTCATCGCCCTGGGCTGCTTCCTTGGGAAGATCTTCAGCTCCCCCCTCATTCAGTGGCCACCTGAGATAATTCACTTTGCCCAGGTTGAAAATAGGGTCGGGAAGGCTCCTGTCCTGAAATATGCCTCGGCGGGTGCAATGCGCATAGAGCACATCGTGGTGTGATTGGAGAAGATGTGCCTTGCATACGTGAAGAAGGTCCAGTTTTGTTGTGTCCTCCAATGAGGGTGGACAAATCAAGATGCAAATGGAGAGCAATAGGGGTGATGGGACCCCCAAATAAAATAGGTACCTTCCTTGTCACATTGTGTCTCACAAAGATCATATGGAGCAGTAGGAAAGCTCCAAAAATTAACAGTCTGCCCCTCCAGTATCTGGTAGAGAAAGTAGAGGTCCACCTTCTGGACCTTCCCTTGAGCTTGACTGGATCGAGCAAAAATAGTGTTGACACAGAGACGGTGAAGCATACAAGTAAAAGGATGCTCAATATCAGTAACAGAAACTGATGTGCCAGTTTATACGGAATCCCACCAGCACCTCAGTCAACTTCTCCCAGGCCAAGTCGTAGTCGAAGTCAGATGGAGCCAAACATTCTGGGACATGATCCCAGTTGAAGATATGATTGAAGGCCCTCAACGTGAGAGGGTATTTTTTGTTGAAGAGGCTGAAGTTGACCTTTTCTTCCTGCCATTCGCCTCCTATCTTCTCTTTGGGGGTGATGAGAATGTCAAGCGACACCAAGAACTCTAGGACAAGATCTGGGTAGGTCTTCCAATCACTGAAGAAAGGATTTGTAAAGAAGTGAAACCACTTCTCTACTAGAAAGAAAAGATCACATCCCTTAAACCAAACACCACGTAAATTTTTTCACAAAAGGGATGAAAATCAATTCATTCAACATGTATGTATCATTACACAATGAGTAGCAGCGGATAAGAAATATTATCTAACAATTTACAAAGCTTTATACAACACTTCACCACAAAAGGTGTTCTAAAGGAAAACTACATATAACGCCAAGGACTAAGCCGAGGGTCATCTAACCACCTCTTCAAGCCTCCCAAAGATCAGCTACAAGGTTGTTGTTGAAGCTAGTTTCCTCGATCTAACCTGGGGTTGGAAGCATACCCCACAAAAGAAGAAAAGAAAAATATATCAGCAAAAGCTGGTATGTGTATTCTAAAGTAAAGTTTGAGCAATATATGACAATAAGGACATCAAGCATAAATGCTTCCCATGAAAAAGAATAGGACTACCCACACGGGCATAAAAGAATAGATCTTTAACAAAAGAGATACTTGCCATATGTAAACAATAAAGAAAATGCCACATGCACATATTATGATCAATATCCTGCAAACATGTGAGGTAAGCATAACACTAGAATATTATAAATGACAAAGGCGGTCAAGAATCACGCATCTTGAACCTGGTGAGACATGGGCCAAGAATCACACATCTTGCCCTATCATGGGGAATCACACATCCACCATCAAATTCATATAATGTGGGCCAGGAATCACACATCCTGCCCGGGATTGGGGAATCACACATCCACCAACCAAAATATCACAATATTGCCACAAAATATAATGATACTAAACCAATGCAATTATACTACTCTAGGGTTACTGAATCACATAGCAGGAAAATGTAGAGGCAAGTAGGAAAGTTTAGTCCAACATCAAATTAGATTTTTCCACAATAGTCAACATATGAAACATCAATTAAACTTCCACATAATAGTGGTAGATACCATCAACAATATCAACATGTTTCCATAACTCAACAAATGATTCCAAGAAATTATTCAAGATCACAATAACCAGGATAGTTCACATGAACTATGATAACAAAAGAATAGACATATGTGTAGGCAAAAGACAAAAGAATGATAAAGTAGGTGCATTGCTCAATTTAGATGAATTGGGGATACAACATACCTTAGAATCAAAGTCCAATAGGTCCCAAGCCCTTCTGGATCCAAAACTAGGTCACCAAAGAGCCTATTAAACACATATACCGATTTTATGTCAATTTTATATATATAAACCAAACCCTAAAAACTACCTTTTTATTATTATGTGAATTAGGTTATGAAAACTATTCCATATTTTAGGTTATGTTATTACGAGTCTAAAACATATTTTATTATATTTTTCTGACTTATAAATTATTAGTTATGAATTATTCAAGTTTTATCTTATTTAATAAGATCCATAAAATCACCCTTTTAAATCATCAGATTCGGGAATCAAAACCAATACCAAACGAAAGCTTGCATTTTTCTGAATCCAACGAATATTTTTCCATAATTTTCTGATCATCTGATAATTAGTTATCAATTTTTAACTACAGACCAATCAGATAATTACAAATAAACCGATCGCAAAGCAAGGGCAGAGAGAATCCACGTGGACCCGAACAGGCCAATCAGAGCCGCCCACGTCAGGGGACCACTTAAGCCAAGTCAGCGGAATCAGGTGCAAAGCTAAAAGGAAGAGGAAGGCGTGAAAAGACCAAAATACCCCTGGTCGCAAAACAAAACATAAAAGGAAAGAACGAGGGCAAAGAGGGGAATCCACCCTGGAGTTTGTTTCCCCCGCGAGGACCACCCCCGACAGCAGAGAGCAACATGTCGATCCACAAGCTCCAGATCGCAAAAGAGTGCAAATTGGGCGATGCGTCCTCCACGAACTTTGTTCCAGGAGTTCCGACGAACTCAAAGAATCAAACCGCGATGAAAACGGTCATCGGTAGCTCGAGAAACCCTCTCCGCAACAACCTGCCAACACCGAGATGGTCGGTATTGAAGAAGAAACAGCGGAAAGCAAAAAGAAGAACAGGGAAGAGACATACACCCAAAATCGAAGGTGCTCACACCAAAACGGGGTCAAAAGCGCGAGGATGGAGAACTGGGAACCTCGCCGGAGATAAGAAAAATAAAGCTAAAGGCACTCTTGTCGACAGAGAAGTATGGCGAATTACAGACCAAAGTACGAAAAGGAAAAGATCGAAGGAGGTTCAGGGATGCTCACCGAGGAACTAATTGACTTGAGGGTGGCCGAGATGGTCGGGGCGTCGCCGAGGTCGTCGGAGACGAAACCAAGTAGGCCCGGCTGCACCAAGCACTATCTGGTCCAATTGAGGTCGGGGTTGAAGAGAAGAAAGGTCAAGGATCCTTTCTAGACAGTTAACCACGAAGAAGGAAGGATGAAAAGCCGTCTGCAAAAAACGATGGAGAGAGGGAAATTGGGGGTTATTTATATAGACCACCATAGGGGTGATATTAGGGATCAGATTGAGCGGAATCCAACAAGGAAACTGTAGGAACAAAAATCGTGAACTAAGATTGAGTGTAGACCGAGAAATCCTAATCGGAAAATATTGCGTCGAAACGGCCCTGTTTCCGCTTCTGTCGCGAGGTAGAAGAAAAGTTGGTGGCCGTCCGATCAAGAAACAACGGCCCAGATCCAAGCGCGTTAAAACAAACCGCGTGACAACAAGGAAAACCGGAAATCAATTGAATAAAATAAGGGAAATTCAAATAATTTATATATATTCTCTTTCCTGATTTAGGGGTTCTAGAATAATCCAAATTAAACCAAAATCTGCACATATGTTAATTTAAACATGTATTTTCCGAATATCCAATTAGTTTTGCCTTTTGGAAACCTTTAATGGGTTAAATAAATCAAATATCATTTTCTCTTTCTTTCTTCATTTATGGCTTTAGGATTATCTAAATTTTATGAAACTTGACACACAAGTCATAATTAATGTGTTGGATACGAATTTGCTTTTATTTCCAATTTTTGGTGTCATGATTTACATCTATTTATTAATTACACCTTTTAGGCATTTTCTCTCTCCTAAAATTACCTAATAATCAAACATTATCCAAATTAGTTGCAAACTTGCCCAAAGGCTTATTTTTATGTTTAGATTACGAATTTGGAGTTAGTTTTCCAATTTGAGGGCATTAACTATTTTATTTCACTTTATTGGCCTAAATCCTATTTTCTTTAGATAAGGACATTAATATATACAATTATCTTCCAAATTAAATGATACTTGGCCCTTAAGTTACTTTGTGGTAAAGAAAACGAATTTTAGTGTCAAATTATCCTGATGGGTTTCCAATTATAAAATGGTTGGTACATTACCTTTCTAATTATGTTCTTTACCCATTATTTCCCATATTACTATTAATTTTGCATTTATCTTCTCCTTTATACAAAATTCGGATTTTCTCCTATTTCTCTTATCCTAGAATGTGCTAGAAAGTTATAAGATGAATTATTTTATTCTTTTCATTGCTTGGTGACAAATTATACTTCAACCCTATATTAAGATTATATGAGGAGGTATTTATCCAACTAAGTTCTTTAATTTCTTATTATCACCTAAATGAGTTATTATTAAGCACAAAGTATTTTTGTATTCCCTTAATTACATGTATTAGTTTACTCTTGTTTGGCTAAGACGAAAGGGTAAAACTACTAGGATAGGGTTCTATTTCTAGTATGTTACAGCACACCACCCCTTAAAGGGATTTCGTCCTTGAAATCAGAACATCCATAAGAAACTTATTCACCACCCCTTAAAAGGATTCATCTCATAAAATCAAACTTAACTTCTGTTATAAGAGTTTCAATTATTCTTATTACATCCACTTCATAAGCAACATGCAAAAGGAAACATAACTAGCATAGACTAATCTAAGTAACTATGGGTTAACTTGCTCTTGATCAGCATCATCAGCTTCTTCGCCATCCAAGGCAAAAACTCTACCAACTCTTCTTTCCACAGGTCTTCCTCTATTATTGTTACCATTATTGTTGCCATGATTCTGAGGAGGTGCTTGCTGAGGAACATGTCCAGGTCCAAAACGAAGCTTGGGGCACTGAGGTCTGACGTGTCCAGGTTCATTGCAATGATGGCATACCACTAGACGAGGTTTGTCATGAGAACACTTCCCTGGAGGATGGTAACCATTGCACTTAGAACACTTGTCCCTTCTCTGATCATCACCTGAGGACTTCCTTTTCTTGTCGAACTCCCTAGGTTGGAACCGTGGGTATGACTCCACAGCCAAAGCTTTATCAACCATCTGCTGAAAGGTCAAGGGCAGTTGTGGGATTAGAGCACAACCCACATTGTAGTTGATCCCTTGGAGAAAGAGGTCTGCCCTACGTTCTTCACCCAAACCAACTGCATAATGCTCTAGCAAAAGAAACCTTTGTACGTAGGAAGAAACAGATAAGGAGCCTTGCTTCAAACTGTAGAACTCTGCTTCTTTCTTCTTCAAAGCAGCAGTGCAGATGTACTTCCCTCGAAAGAGAGCCAAAAACTCTATCCAGGTCATGGTGGAGATATCTCTAGTCTTAGCAATTCCATTCCACCAAACTCTAGTTGGTCCATCCAAGACATAGGAAGCAAACCTAACCTTTTGTTGTGGAGGGCATGCCATATCATCAAAAGTCCTCTCCATGGCTAACACCCAATCATCTGCTTTGTCGACCATCTCTATCTCTCCTTCACCCTTGAATGAAGGTGGTTGCATCTTCATGAACTCCATGATTGTGAACTCCTTAGGCTTCACAGGTACAGACGAGTCTTTCATCTTCCCCACCATGGAAGACACAAAGAGTTGTCGAAACATGGCCAACTCTTGCTCCGGAGTCATAGCTCCTCCTGAGGTCTCCTGTCCAAACCTAGTGTTCTGAGGTGTCTCATAACCATATTGGTTGTCAGCTGATGAGTTATCTCCCGCCATTAGGGTTTTGCCTGCACAAGGCAAGGACACGAGGTATAAGCAACCTAAGATAGATAAAGGTAAACATCCTAAGGGAAACAAGTTGAAATAGTTAGATAACCGACTACTAGTGGCTCTGATACCATGCTGTAAAGAAGTGAAACCACTTCTCTACTAGAAAGAAAAGATCACATCCCTTAAACCAAACACCACGTAAAAATTTTCACAAAAGGGATGAAGATCAATTCATTCAACATGTATGTATCATTACACAATGAGTAGCAGCGGAAAAGAAATATTATCTAACAATTTACAAAGCTTTATACAACACTTCACCACAAAAGGTGTTCTAAAGGAAAACTACATATAACGCCAAGGACTAAGCCGAGGGTCATCTAACCACCTCTTCAAGCCTCCCAAAGATCAGCTACAAGGTTGTTGTTGAAGCTACTTTCCTCGATCTAACCTGGGGTTGGAAGCATACCCCACAAAAGAAGAAAAGAAAAATATATCAGGAAAAGCTGGTATGTATATTCTAAAGTAAAGTTTGAGCAATATATGACAATAAGGACATCAAGTATAAATGCTTCCCATGAAAAAGAATAGGACTACCCACACGGGCATAAAAGAATAGATCTTTAACAAAAGAGATACTTGCCATATGTAAACAATAAAGAAAATGCCACATGCACATATTATGATCAATATCCTGCAAACATGTGAGATAAGCATAACACTAGAATATTATAAATATCAAAGGCGGTCAAGAATCACACATCTTGAACCCGGTGAGACATGGGCCAAGAATCATACATCTTGCCCTATCATGGGGAATCACACATCCACCATCAAATTCATATAATGTGGGCCAGGAATCACACTTCCTGCCCGAGATTGGGGAATCACACATCCACCAACCAAAATATCACAATATTGCCACAAATTATAATGAGACTAAACCAATGCAATTATACTACTCTAGGGTTACTGAATCACATAGCAGGAAAATGTAGAGGCAAGTAGGAAAGTTTAGTCCAACATCAAATTAGATTTTTCCACAATAGTCAACATATGAAACATCAATTAAACTTCCACATAATAGTGGTAGATACCATCAACAATATCATCATGTTTCCATAACTCAACAAATGATTCCAAGAAATTATTCAAGATCACAATAACCAGGATAGTTCACATGAACTGTAACATCCCTGACCTGGGTTTTGAGCTAACCCTAGGTGTTTTGCCTAAATATGTAATTAAATCTTTGTGATTAACTCTGAGCATGTAATTAAGCTTCTCAGAAATGTATATTTCAGTTTTTGCTCCTTTTTATATAAAGTTGTAGCACTGTTTTGTAATACAGGGACCTATGTGCAATTTACCCATTTAGAAGGGTTAACCTGCAATTTGCACATGATGAGGTGTTCCTCTGATGTTGAGACATCATGAGAAACATTTTGGTAAAGTTTGAGGGATTTCCCAAGCTTGAGCACCAAGGTGCAGCTGTGGAAGCAATCCCGGTACTTGAAACCCTAATTTGGGGTAAAATGCAATTTACCCAAATAATGGGAAGCAATTTGTAAAGAATGTTATCTAAAGTATCTTGTTAGACTCTTGCCATCATTTAGAGAAGAAATGATGAGGAATTCACCTCAATTGAGTTATCAAGTTAAGAAATAGGCTCTGTGATTGAATAATCAGGGTATATGTGCAATATCCCTTTAAGTATGAACTTTATTATTAGATTGTCCTTCCTTGCCTTCTTTTATATAACTTAAGATAAGGTTTGTCCTTAGAATAAAGAGGAAGGGACGAGCAAGTAATGAAGGAAGGACTTAGTTGGAATTAAGGGAAACTTATGAGCTAATGTTGAAAATCCTACCCCAAGTATATAAGCCCTCCTTTCCTTAGTTGCAAGGGAACTTAACCTTCGTTCCCTTACTGTTTCATTTCACCAAAGACGACCAAGGACTGCCTTGGAGCTAAGGAGGACGAACAAGGGGTGCAAGGTAGGTTTAAACCCCTCTTCTTGCCTAATTCCATGGTTAGAATTCGAATTCAAGGTCATCTTCATGGCTAATTCTCGAAACCCTATCTTTCTAGCCGTCTCTTTTCATCCTTCCTTGGAGTTTTCACCTTGGCCAACCTGTGGGAACTCAAGGACGCCATTAGAGCTTGGAGCTTGAAAGCTTGGAGCTCAAGAAACAAGCTTTAGGCGGGTTTTATAACTCTAAACCTATGCTTTACTATGTTCATCTTTATATGCGAGTTAATGATAGCTCCTAGTATTTCCCTACTTTTCCCTGCTATTTTGCAAACAAACCCGTGGGATATCTGTACTGTTCTTGAGCTAGATGATGAAGGCGTGTTTTCCAAGAAAAACCCACCGCTTTTCTTTTCCCTAAACGGTCCTAACAGTTTGCTCTCACGACCTCAAGACCGTGAGAGAGCCTCGCGGTCTCGAGACCGTGAGAGGGCTCGCGGTCTCAAGACCGATTGGCCCTGTTGACCGAGCGTGGACCATATAAGAAACTTGTTCCTAATTATATAGGATAAATACCCTCAAAATTTGGGAGACTAACTCCAAAGGAATCGGGAGATATGACCTTTTTAAGTCACAACTTTAAATGAATTAATTGCTGATTTTCAAACGGTCTGAAATTGCCTTTTTGGGCAAACGGTCTCAAGACCGTGAAAGGTCGTTGACTAAGCGTTGACCCCATGAGATTACTGTTCAAAATTATGTTAATTAACAACTCACCAAGTTTGATGGTCTAATTCCAAACGGGCTAAGAGTTGAAGGGTGAATACTAGGGCTAACCCTAGATAAAATCAGTACTGAAATTATGGTGATCTAATTAGGGTTTTTAGGGTTGATTGACCTAAACGGTCTCAAGACCATGTGGGGTCCACCCACATGACCTCAAGACCGTGAGGACAATCACCCAAGACCATTTGAAGGTCTAGGGTTGAGTAATTTGACCAATTGAACACCAATTGCAAATAAGTTATCAATTTAATCAAAATTCTGATTTTGTGACCAATCAGGGTTCAACCTCTATCAAATCACCTTAGATTTTTATGAAATCTTGGGCAAACGATCTCAAGACCATGTGGGGTCCACCCACATGACCTCAAGACCGTTTGAGCCAAGTTTGGGCCCAATTGGAGCTCAATTGAAGGGTTCAACCTTGTGTTGATACACATTGTTGAGTGTTGACGGGTGAACATTGATAGACCTTAATTGAATCAATTTCAATCCTAATTGGTCAACAATTGAGGGTCAATTGAATGACCATTTGGTTAAGCATAACCTTAATTAACTCAATCCATAGGTGGTCAACAGTTATTGGACCTTTTGAAGGCTTCAACATCGGTTGACATCATCGTTTGATTTGTTGAACCTTTGTTGAAGGACCTTGCGGTTGAGACCATGAGAGGCTCACGACCTCAAGACCGTGAGGGGGCTCACGACCTCAAGACCGTGAGGTGGCTCACGACCTCAAGACCGTGAGGTAGCTCACGACCTCAAGACCGTGAGGTGGCTCACGACCTCAAGACCGTGAGGTGGCTCACGACCTCAAGACCGTGAGGTGGCTCACGACCTCAAGACCGTGAGGTAGCTCACGACCTCAAGACCATGAGGTGGCTCACGACCTCAAGACCGTGAGGTGGCTCACGACCTCAAGACCGTGAGGTGGCTCACGACCTCATGATCGTGAGGGGGCTCACGATCTCAAGCCCATGAGGAGGCTCACGGTCTTGGAGCTAGAAAGGGGCTCATGGACTTGAAAGGTCAAAGTGAGCAATCGGTCAACACTTTCAACCGAATTCAATCATGTGATGGTTCAATGTTGCTCAAATCAAACACTAATGATAATCTAAGATAGTAAGGAGTTATTTGATTAAGGTTTGACTATGATGATGATCAATGGGGTGAATTACCAAGATACCCCTGAAGGGTCAATTGAGTTATACTTTACTCAATTCAAACCCTAATTACATGAGAATGATGTTTTTAGTTATAATGACTCTATCTAACCTGATCTAGTCTAATGTTATCATCAACCATTAGTATGATGAAAGAGAGAGTACTCTAGAGAGAGAAAGTACCCTAGAGAGAGAAAGTAACTCTAATCACTTAATGGTGATGTTTTTGGCTATGATAGCCTATGATGACTCAACCCAACCTGTTTTAGAGTGATGTTGATATCACCTAACCTTATGATGAGAGAGAAAGTACTTCTAGAGAGAGAAAGTACTTCTAGAGAGAGAAAGTACCTCTTTTAAATGGAAACTCAATTGAAGCATCCCCAATACACAGAAATGAGCATAATTAGGGTATGATCCACCTGTGTGAGATCATAGAAACCCTAATTATGATAAATGATGAACCTTTAACTAATCCAAGAGCATCAATGAAGGTGTTACTCATACATGATGATGTTATGAGTTTAATTCACCTGTAATGTGAATAAGTAAACCCTAATTCAAGGGTGATGACATGTAATATGAATAGTAAACCCTAATTCAAGGGTAATGGCATGCTTTTGAGCAATAAACTCTATTTGATTTAAATTAAAGATTTAACTCTTATGACAAGAGTAGGAAGTACATTCCTTATTGTTATATTACCTTTATCAGATATATTAATCATGCAGGTTCTGATATGAAGGTAATTATATCCAGGTATGGATGTTGATGTTATATTCATTGAAGGCATGTTGTAGCCTTATGAATAAGTAATGTAATCTGATGCCTTGCTAGTGGCATCCTATGCTGATAATGGGCTATGAGAGCCATGAATACCATCAAGGTCATGCTTTAGAGATGACTTGTGATGAGGATAATGAAAAATGATGATTGATATGAGTTAGGCCTGTTACATTTAGTATTCTTCTTTTATAACTGCTGTGCTACTGTTATTGTTTGAAGAACAATGTATGCTGTTAAAGAATACTGAATGTACCTAACTAATCAAGTATAATGTAGAGCCCTGATCATAGATCCATCATTGTCAGAAATTAAGTGATGGTGAAACAGGTTTTCCATAGGGAACTCCTGGAGCACATACTTTTGAGTATGTGGGGTACATGGATGTGTAGAACCTTACATCCTAGTGTAGGAAAGTGATGTAGATGTGGAATCCATCCATCCTTCACTATAGTTCCATACCGTATCAGTGGTAGGTAAACATGAAACCTCCTGATGACGAAGAAAGCACAGATATCCGTATCAGTGGTAGGTAAATATGAAACCTCCTGATGACGAAGAGAGTACAGAACGCCACTGTGACTCTAGAATAGCGAAGGACCAGTTTACCCTGGTGAGCTATAGTAGTAGAGACACAAGATGTCCTACAAGTGATCCTCTTACTGACTGAGGAAGATGAAGGTCATGAGAATCCGGCTCTCTTAATGACCTATGTATGATACTGATGCGGCTTCTCAGCGATCAGTTGGAGTATGAGTGGTAAGCCTCATCTCCACAGGGCATAATGTTGTTTGTAAAACATAATCAACCATGTAGTATAACTTGTTAGAGATGACTCCAAGTTAGTTGATTGATGTTACATTGCAATAATGTTGATATTCTCCATATCTCCTAATTTGTAGAGATCTTGTTATATCTGCAACTGTTATAGAATGCTTTGAAGGCTTTACTGTTTAAAATAATCTTTGATGTTATAATAAAGCTTCTGGCGAAGAGTTATAACTCTCGCTGGGACAATTATGTATAATTGTCTCACCCCGTAGACTTCAACTTTTTAGGTGGACGTCGGAGACGAAGAAACCAGCCTACAAGTGATCAATCTCAGCAGCAGCACCAGGGGCAGCAGTAATCTCAGGTGGAGATTTGTCCTGCCATGTGGTGTAGTTAGAGTCAGTCCTATGTGTCCTCTGTACTCTCAGGTCTTGGAGTCTTGTGTTATGTGATCTTGAGATTTTGTATCTTGAATGTATATAATTACTCAAGAAGTAATTATCCTGAGATGTAAACAGTTACCTCTCTTTATGAAAGGAGTTTTTATGGATACAAGTTCTTATCTCGAAAAGTTTTAATTTTCCGTGATTTTTGTCTTCCGCTGATTACCGATTCGCTTCCGCTAAGTTTTAATCGTGTTTATGTCATGGTTTGGAGATCAGAGCCCACAATTAGTGGTATCAGAGCTCCAGGTTCAGTTGAGTCTACAGAGGCATAGGACTTAGGATATCGAGTCTACCTTTAGTACTCCTTCCTTATCTAATAGAATCTTCTGCTCCTCAGGAGAAGAAGATACATAAGAATGTCAGAACATCGTGATGAGCACGTGGCAGAGAGTAGTGCTAGTGCACCTCGAGGCGGTGCAAGAGTTCCGAGAATAGAACAACCTGCACCTGAGTCGCCAAGAGAGCCACCCCAGTTCGACCCAGCTGACATGAGTGATCCAGCTGTACAGACGATGTTCGGGCAGTTCATGACTGCCATGACACATATAACCGATAGGATGCCCATTCCTGCACCTAGGGCACCTGTCCAGCCTGAAGTACAAGGTATTGGTAAGACATTCGAACGACTTCGTCGTGTCGGAGCTACCGAGTACTTCGGAACTGCCGACCCAGCAGATGCTGACTTATGGTTGACAGAGTTGGAGAAGGCTTTCAGGATTCTTATGATTCCGGAAGCTGAGAAGGTTAGACATGCTG
This sequence comes from Alisma plantago-aquatica, assembly GCA_963693085.1. NCBI lineage: Eukaryota > Viridiplantae > Streptophyta > Magnoliopsida > Alismatales > Alismataceae > Alisma > Alisma plantago-aquatica. Next base: position 1,431,369,490 of record OY856409.1, read on the forward strand.
TCTATCTTCTCAAAGGCAGTGCTGGTCACTGGTGGAACATGGAAGAGCAGAAGAGACCTGGAGTAGAGTTCTCATGGGAAGAGTTTCGTCGGGAATTTATCAATAGATATTTTCCAAAGACCTTCCTAGATGAGAAGATTTCTCAGTTTGAGAAACTAAGGCAGGGTATGATGAACATTAGCGAGTATGAAGCTAAGTTCATGGAGCTGTTGCGGTTTTGTCCGCATATGGCTGCTACAGATGAGGAAAGAATCAGAAGATTTGAAAAGGGTTTGAATTCCGATATGTCAACCCCTGTGTCTGCCTTAGAAAACAGAGAGAGATTCTCTACCTTCGTTGAGTCAGTCCGAAGGATAGAGAGATCTGTGGTTGAGAAAAGACAAACCCATAAAAGATATCCACAGTTCCAGGGTTCTTCATCTAGGGATTCCAAGAAACCTAGATTCTCTGCACCTAACCCTCCACCACCCAGATCGAGTTTTCAAACTCAATGGACACCAAGTAGAGGTAGAGGACGGAGTCAACCGCTTCAAGGGACACACAGTTCTGCATCAGTGTCAGTTACTGGACCACCCAGACCACAACAACAGGAGAAGAGTTGCTACAACTGTGGTAAGGTGGGACACTTAATGAAGGATTGCCGTTCTAGGCCTGTCGGTGTGACACAACAACCTCCGAGACAGAATCAACAGGGATCTCAGAATAGACAACATCAAGGAGCAGCTCGAGGACGTGGACAAGCGTCTCAAGCTGGATCATCAGCACCACCTCAACACCAGGCGACTGCGAGGTTCTATGCTATGAACCCACCTGAGGCAGTTGTCAATCCACGGGTAGTGGCAGGTCAGATGAAACTTTTATATTCTGATATGTCTATATCCTGTAATATATCTGTTCTGATTGATCCGGGTGCTACGCACTCTTTCATCACTCGTGAAGTGATTCGTAACTGCAATATGACTGTTAGTCATAGAGCAGATAGTTTGTTGTTAGAGACTCCGTTGAGTGGGTCTGCCGTTTTGCAGGAGGTATGTTCTCCCTGCATCCTTTTCTTTTCTGACCATCGCATTCAAGTGGACCTTATACCACTTGATATGCAGGGGTTTGATATAATCCTTGGGATGGATACCTTAGAAAGGTATAGAGTTGTCTTGGATTGTGAGTCCAAGTTGGCTGTGTTTGCTGATGAAAGCAACACATGGATCTTTCAAGGTGAAAGAAAGATTCTGCCCACCTGTCTTGTGTCAGCTATGGTTGCTGATAAGCTGTTGAGGCAAGGATGTTATGCATTCTTAGCCCATGTGGTAGATGTTACCAAGGAAAGTTCCAACCCTGCTGAAGTTCCCATAGTCAGGGAATTCGAGGATGTGTTTCCTGAAGAACTTCCTGGTATACCACCACCTCGGGAGATTGACTTTGAAATCAATCTGATTCCAGATACGAAACCCATAGCTCAAACTCCGTATAGAATGGCTCCTGCCGAGATGGCAGAACTCAAGAAACAGCTTCAAGAGTTACTTGAGAGAGGTTTTATCCGACCGAGTACTTCACCTTGGGGCGCTCCGGTCTTGTTTGTTAAAAAGAAAGATGGGTCAATGCGGTTATGCATCGACTATAGACAACTCAATAAAGTGACAATAAAGAATAGGTATCCTCTGCCAAGGATTGATGATCTCTTTGACCAGTTGCGTGGTGCAACAGTCTTTTCAAAGATAGACTTGAGGTCTGGATATCACCAACTTCGTATTAAGGATAGTGACATATCCAAGTCTGCCTTTAGGACAAGATATGGTCACTATGAGTTCACGGTTATGTCGTTTGGACTAACCAATGCACCAGCTGCATTTATGGAACTCATGAATAGAGTTTTTCGACCTTTCCTTGATCAGTGTGTTGTCGTCTTCATAGATGACATACTGATTTATAGTAAAGATGCTCAGCAGCATGAGCAGCATCTTCGCCAAGCTTTGACCTTGCTAAGAGAACATAAGTTGTATGCTAAGTTTAGCAAGTGTGAGTTCTGGCTGCCGGAGGTATCTTTTCTTGGACATATAATATCCGCCTCGGGAATTCGTGTTGACCCTACAAAGGTAGAATCTGTTCTACAATGGGAACAACCGATAACACCGACGGAGATTCGAAGTTTCTTGGGGTTAGCTGGCTATTATCGAAGGTTCATTAAGAACTTTAGTTCCATAGCTTTACCCTTGACCAAGTTAACCCGGAAGGATGTTCCTTTTTCTTGGAGTGATAAGTGTCAACAATCTTTCCAGTTACTGAAGGAGAGGTTGACAAGTGCACCTGTATTAGTGCTACCTGAACAAGGAAAAGGTTATATAGTTTTCTGTGACGCTTCCAAGAATGGACTAGGATGTGTGTTGATGCAGGATAAACAAGTGATTTCTTTTGCTTCCCGACAGCTTAAGAAACACGAGGAGAATTATCCAACACACGATCTGGAGTTAGCAGCTGTGGTTCATGCTTTGAAGATCTGGAGACATTATCTCTACGGAGAGACATTCCAGATTTTCACAGACCACAAAAACCTTAAGTATATCTTCTCTCAGCATGAGCTCAACATGAGGCAACGTCGCTGGATGGAGTTAATCAAGGACTATGACTGTACAATTGATTACCATCCAGGTAAGGCCAATGTTGTTGCAGATGCCTTGAGTAGGAAATCAGCAACATCAACCATGAATAGAGCACAACTAAACTCTTTAGTATGCTCTAGAAGAGATATGCTTATCTCTTTAAGGCAAGACAATGTACAGTTGAAGGTATCATTGCTAGCCGGTTTGTTAGCTGAGATGCATATTAAACCTACCCTAAGAGAGCAGATTAAAGAAGCACAGCTAGATGATGCTGCAGTTCAACATATAAGATATGAGTATGGAAATGAGAAGCAAGATGGGTTTCATGACTCAAAAGATCAAGTAGCTTGTTATAATGGAAAAATGATAGTGCCGGATGTGGACGACTTAAGGAAGTTAGTCCTGGAAGAAGCCCATTCTTCCATGTATGCTATGCATCCAGGGAGCACCAAGATGTATCGGAATTTGAAGGATCTATATTGGTGGCCTGGGATGAAGAAGGACGTTGCAGAGTTTGTTCTGAGGTGCCCTGTGTGTCAGCAAGTTAAAGCTGAACACCAGAAGCCTGCAGGGACAATGCAACCTTTACCCATATCACAGTGGAAGTGGGACCATGTGACCATGGACTTTGTTGTTGGCCTACCCAGGACAAGCAAAGGACATGATTCCATTTGGGTAATTGTTGATAGGTTGACTAAGACAGCACATTTCTTACCTGTTAAAACAACCTATTCTGCTGAAAGGTTATCAGAGTTATATGTGCAAGAGATAGTGCGTTTGCACGGAGTTCCTGTCACAATAGTTTCGGATAGAGGTCCTCAATTTACAAGTCGTTTTTGGGAACAGTTGCACAATTCCTTAGGCACTAAGCTGAGGTTTAGTACGGCCTTTCATCCACAGACTGATGGACAGTAAGAAAGGACCATACAAACCTTAGAAGACCTGTTGCGAGCATGTGTTCTCCAGTTCACCGGAAGTTGGGATCTACACCTAAGCTTGATAGAGTTTGCCTATAACAATAGCTATCAGCATAGTATTGATATGGCACCTTATGAAGCCTTATATGGTAGACGTTGTAGATCACCCTTGTGTTGGTTTGAGACTGGTGAGCACCAGTTGTTAGGTCCTGACCTGGTGCAGCAAACCACGGAAAAGATTAAAGTAATACAACATAAGATTAAGACTGCTCAAGATAGGCAGAAATCTTATGCTGACAAACGTCGTAGACCTTTAGAGTTCCAGATTGGAGACAAAGTGTATCTTAAGGTCTCACCTTGGAAAGGGGTCCTTCGTTTTGGAAGGAAGGGGAAGTTAGCTCCTAGATATATGGGGCCTTATCCAATCATTGAACGGATTGGAAAGGTAGCATATAAACTAGAGCTGCCCCCAGAGTTACAAAGGTTACATCCTGTGTTTCACATTTCTATGTTGAAGAAATGTCACCCAGACACCGAGTCAGTTCTACAACCTATGGAAGTAGAATTGAATGATGACATATCCTATGAAGAGGGACCAGTGTCAATCCTTGATAAATGAATTAAAAAGTTAAAGAAGAAAGATATAAGTCTTGTGAAAGTCCTCTGGAATCATCGTGGTATTGAAGAAGCCACTTGGGAGTTAGAGGATGAGATGAGAAGGAAGTATCCTACCCTTTTCTCGTAATATGTTTTATCGATTTCGGGGACGAAATCCTTGTAAGGGGTGGATAATTTGTAACATCCCTGACCTGGGTTATGAGCTAACCCTAGGTGTTTTGCCTAAATATGTAATTAAATCTTTGTGATTAACTCTGAGCATGTAATTAAGCTTCTCAGAAATGTATATTTCAGTTTTTGCTCCTTTTTATATAAAGTTGTAGCACTGTTTTGTAATACAGGGACCTATGTGCAATTTACCCATTTAGAAGGGTTAACCTGCAATTTGCACATGATGAGGTGTTCCTCTGATGTTGAGACATCATGAGAAACATTTTGGTAAAGTTTGAGGGATTTCCCAAGCTTGAGCACCAAGGTGCAGCTGTGGAAGCAATCCCGGTACTTGAAACCCTAATTTGGGGTAAAATGCAATTTACCCAAATAATGGGAAGCAATTTGTAAAGAATGTTATCTAAAGTATCTTGTTAGACTCTTGCCATCATTTAGAGAAGAAATGATGAGGAATTCACCTCAATTGAGTTATCAAGTTAAGAAATAGGCTCTGTGATTGAATAATCAGGGTATATGTGCAATATCCCTTTAAGTATGAACTTTATTATTAGATTATCCTTCCTTGCCTTCTTTTATATAACTTAAGATAAGGTTTGTCCTTAGAATAAAGAGGAAGGGACGAGCAAGTAATGAAGGAAGGACTTAGTTGGAATTAAGGGAAACTTATGAGCTAATGTTGAAAATCCTACCCCAAGTATATAAGCCCTCCTTTCCTTAGTTGCAAGGGAACTTAACCTTCGTTCCCTTACTGTTTCATTTCACCAAAGACGACCAAGGACTGCCTTGTAGCTAAGGAGGACGAACAAGGGGTGCAAGGTAGGTTTAAACCCCTCTTCTTGCCTAATTCCATGGTTAGAATTCGAATTCAAGGTCATCTTCATGGCTAATTCTCGAAACCCTATCTTTCTAGCCGTCTCTTTTCATCCTTCCTTGGAGTTTTCACCTTGGCCAACCTGTGGGAACTCAAGGACGCCATTAGAGCTTGGAGCTTGAAAGCTTGGAGCTCAAGAAACAAGCTTTAGGCGGGTTTTATAACTCTAAACCTATGCTTTACTATGTTCATCTTTATATGCGAGTTAATGATAGCTCCTAGTATTTCCCTACTTTTCCCTGCTATTTTGCAAACAAACCCGTGGGATATCTGTACTGTTCTTGAGCTAGATGATGAAGGCGTGTTTTCCAAGAAAAACCCACCGCTTTTCTTTTCCCTAAACGGTCCTAACAGTTTGCTCTCACGACCTCAAGACCGTGAGAGAGCCTCGCGGTCTCGAGACCGTGAGAGGGCTCGCGGTCTCAAGACCGATTGGCCCTGTTGACCGAGCGTGGACCATATAAGAAACTTGTTCCTAATTATATAGGATAAATACCCTCAAAATTTGGGAGACTAACTCCAAAGGAATCGGGAGATATGACCTTTTTAAGTCACAACTTTAAATGAATTAATTGCTGATTTTCAAACGGTCTGAAATTGCCTTTTTGGGAAAACGGTCTCAAGACCGTGAAAGGTCGTTGACTAAGCGTTGACCCCATGAGATTACTGTTCAAAATTATGTTAATTAACAACTCACCAAGTTTGATGGTCTAATTCCAAACGGGCTAAGAGTTGAAGGGTGAATACTAGGGCTAACCCTAGATAAAATCAGTACTGAAATTATGGTGATCTAATTAGGGTTTTTAGGGTTGATTGACCTAAACGGTCTCAAGACCATGTGGGGTCCACCCACATGACCTCAAGACCGTGAGGACAATCACCCAAGACCATTTGAAGGTCTAGGGTTGAGTAATTTGACCAATTGAACACCAATTGCAAATAAGTTATCAATTTAATCAAAATTCTGATTTTGTGACCAATCAGGGTTCAACCTCTATCAAATCACCTTAGATTTTTATGAAATCTTGGGAAAACGATCTCAAGACCATGTGGGGTCCACCCACATGACCTCAAGACCGTTTGAGCCAAGTTTGGGCCCAATTGGAGCTCAATTGAAGGGTTCAACCTTGTGTTGATACACATTGTTGAGTGTTGACGGGTGAACATTGATAGACCTTAATTGAATCGATTTCAATCCTAATTGGTCAACAATTGAGGGTCAATTGAATGACCATTTGGTTAAGCATAACCTTAATTAACTCAATCCATAGGTGGTCAACAGTTATTGGACCTTTTGAAGGCTTCAACATCGGTTGACATCATCGTTTGATTTGTTGAACCTTTGTTGAAGGACCTTGCGGTTGAGACCATGAGAGGCTCACGACCTCAAGACCGTGAGGGGGCTCACGACCTCAAGACCGTGAGGTGGCTCACGACCTCAAGACCGTGAGGTAGCTCACGACCTCAAGACCGTGAGGTGGCTCACGACCTCAAGACCGTGAGGTGGCTCACGACCTCAAGACCGTGAGGTGGCTCACGACCTCAAGACCGTGAGGTAGCTCACGACCTCAAGACCATGAGGTGGCTCACGACCTCAAGACCGTGAGGTGGCTCACGACCTCAAGACCGTGAGGTGGCTCACGACCTCATGATCGTGAGGGGGCTCACGATCTCAAGCCCATGAGGAGGCTCACGGTCTTGGAGCTAGAAAGGGGCTCATGGACTTGAAAGGTCAAAGTGAGCAATCGGTCAACACTTTCAACCGAATTCAATCATGTGATGGTTCAATGTTGCTCAAATCAAACACTAATGATAATCTAAGATAGTAAGGAGTTATTTGATTAAGGTTTTTGACTATGATGATGATCAATGGGGTGAATTACCAAGATACCCCTGAAGGGTCAATTGAGTTATACTTTACTCAATTCAAACCCTAATTACATGAGAATGATGTTTTTAGTTATAATGACTCTATCTAACCTGATCTAGTCTAATGTTATCATCAACCATTAGTATGATGAAAGAGAGAGTACTCTAGAGAGAGAAAGTACCCTAGAGAGAGAAAGTAACTCTAATCACTTAATGGTGATGTTTTTGGCTATGATAGCCTATGATGACTCAACCCAACCTGTTTTAGAGTGATGTTGATATCACCTAACCTTATGATGAGAGAGAAAGTACTTCTAGAGAGAGAAAGTACTTCTAGAGAGAGAAAGTACCTCTTTTAAATGGAAACTCAATTGAAGCATCCCCAATACACAGAAATGAGCATAATTAGGGTATGATCCACCTGTGTGAGATCATAGAAACCCTAATTATGATAAATGATGAACCTTTAACTAATCCAAGAGCATCAATGAAGGTGTTACTCATACATGATGATGTTATGAGTTTAATTCACCTGTAATGTGAATAAGTAAACCCTAATTCAAGGGTGATGACATGTAATATGAATAGTAAACCCTAATTCAAGGGTAATGGCATGCTTTTGAGCAATAAACTCTATTTGATTTAAATTAAAGATTTAACTCTTATGACAAGAGTAGGAAGTACATTCCTTATTGTTATATTACCTTTATCAGATATATTAATCATGCAGGTTCTGATATGAAGGTAATTATATCCAGGTATGGATGTTGATGTTATATTCATTGAAGGCATGTTGTAGCCTTATGAATAAGTAATGTAATCTGATGCCTTGCTAGTGGCATCCTATGCTGATAATGGGCTATGAGAGCCATGAATACCATCAAGGTCATGCTTTAGAGATGACTTGTGATGAGGATAATGAAAAATGATGATTGATATGAGTTAGGCCTGTTACATTTAGTATTCTTCTTTTATAACTACTGTGCTACTGTTATTGTTTGAAGAACAATGTATGCTGTTAAAGAATACTGAATGTACCTAACTAATCAAGTATAATGTAGAGCCCTGATCATAGATCCATCATTGTCAGAAATTAAGTGATGGTGAAACAGGTTTTCCATAGGGAACTCCTGGAGCACATACTTTTGAGTATGTGGGGTACATGGATGTGTAGAACCTTACATCCTAGTGTAGGAAAGTGATGTAGATGTGGAATCCATCCATCCTTCACTATAGTTCCATACCGTATCAGTGGTAGGTAAACATGAAACCTCCTGATGACGAAGAAAGCACAGATATCCGTATCAGTGGTAGGTAAATATGAAACCTCCTGATGACGAAGAGAGTACAGAATGCCACTGTGACTCTAGAATAGCGAAGGACCAGTTTACCCTGGTGAGCTATAGTAGTAGAGACACAAGATGTCCTACAAGTGATCCTCTTACTGACTGAGGAAGATGAAGGTCATGAGAATCCGGCTCTCTTAATGACCTATGTATGATACTGATGCGGCTTCTCAGCGATCAGTTGGAGTATGAGTGGTAAGCCTCATCTCCACAGGGCATAATGTTGTTTGTAAAACATAATCAACCATGTAGTATAACTTGTTAGAGATGACTCCAAGTTATTTGATTGATGTTACATTGCAATAATGTTGATATTCTCCATATCTCCTAATTTGTAGAGATCTTGTTATATCTGCAACTGTTATAGAATGCTTTGAAGGCTTTACTGTTTAAAATAATCTTTGATGTTATAATAAAGCTTCTGGCGAAGAGTTATAACTCTCGTTGGGACAATTATGTATAATTGTCTCACCCCGTAGACTTCAACTTTTTAGGTGGACGTCGGAGACGAAGAAACCAGCCTACAAGTGATCAATCTCAGCAGCAGCACCAGGGGCAGCAGTAATCTCAGGTGGAGATTTGTCCTGCCATGTGGTGTAGTTAGAGTCAGTCCTATGTGTCCTCTGTACTCTCAGGTCTTGGAGTCTTGTGTTATGTGATCTTGAGATTTTGTATCTTGAATGTATATAATTACTCAAGAAGTAATTATCCTGAGATGTAAACAGTTACCTCTCTTTATGAAAGGAGTTTTTATGGATACAAGTTCTTATCTCGAAAAGTTTTAATTTTCCGTGATTTTTGTCTTCCGCTGATTACCGATTCGCTTCCGCTAAGTTTTAATCGTGTTTATGTCATGGTTTGGAGATCAGAGCCCACATGAACTATGATAACAAAAGAATAGACATATGTGTAGGCAAAAGACAAAAGAATGATAAAGTAGGTGCATTGCTCAATTTAGATGAATTGGGGATACAACATACCTTAGAATCAAAGTCCAACAGGTCCCAAGCCCTTCTGGATCCAAAACTAGGTCACCAAAGAGCCTATTAAACACATATACCGATTTTATGTCAATTTCATATATATAAACCAAACCTTAAAAACTACCTTTTTATTATTATGTGAATTAGGTTATGAAAACTATTCCATATTTTAGGTTATGTTATTACAAGTCTAAAACATATTTTATTATATTTTTCTGACTTATAAATTATTAGTTATGAATTATTCAAGTTTTTATCTTATTTAATAAGATCCATAAAATCACCCTTTTAAATCATTAGATTCGGGAATCAAAACCAATACCAAACGAAAGCTTGCATTTTTCTGAATCCAACGAATATTTTTCCATAATTTTCTGATCATCCGATAATTAGTTATCAATTTTTAACTACAGACCAATCAGATAATTACAAATAAACCGATCGCAAAGCAAGGGCAGAGAGAATCCACGTGGACCCGAATAGGCCAATCAGAGCCGCCCACGTCAGGGGACCACTTAAGCTAAGTCAGCGGAATCAGGCGCAAAGCTAAAAGGAAGAGGAAGGCGCGAAAAGACCAAAATACCCCTGGTCGCGAAACAAAACATAAAAGGAAAGAACGAGGGCAAAGAGGGGAATCCACCCTGGAGTTTGTTTCCCCCGCGAGGACCACCCCCGATAGCAGAGAGCAACAGGTCGATCCACAAGCTCCAGATCACAAAAGAGTGCGAATTGGGCGATGCGTCCTCCACAAACTTTGTTCCAGGAGTTCCGACGAACTCAAAGAATCAAACCGCGATGAAAACAGTCATCGGTAGCTTGAGAAACCCTCACCGCAACAACCTGCCAACACCGAGATGGTCGGTATTGAAGAAGAAACAGCGGAAAGCAAAAAGAAGAACAGGGAAGAGACAGACACCCAAAACCGAAGGTGCTCACACCAAAACGGGGTCAAAAGCGCGAGGATGGCGAACTGGGAACCTCGCCGGAGATAAGAAAAATAAAGCTAAAGGCACTCTTGTCGACAGAGAAGTATGGCGAATTACAGACCAAAGTACGAAAAGGAAAAGATCGAAGGAGGTTCAGGGATGCTCACCGAGGAACTAATTGACTTGAGGGTGGCCGAGATGGTCGGGGCGTCGCCGAGGTCGTCGGAGACGAAACCAAGTAGGCCCGGCTGCACCAAGCACTATCTGGTCCAATTGAGGTCGGGGTTGAAGAGAAGAAAGGTCAAGGATCCTTTCTGGACAGTTAACCACGAAGAAGGAAGGATGAAAAGCCGTCTGCGAAAAACGATGGAGAGAGGGAAATTGGGGGTTATTTATATAGACCACCATAGGGGTGATATTAGGGATCAGATTGAGCGGAATCCAACAAGGAAACTGTAGGAACAAAAATCGTGAACTAAGATTGAGTGTAGACCGAGAAATCCTAATCGGAAAATATTGCGTCGAAACGGCCCTGTTTCCGCTTCTGTCGCGAGGTAGAAGAAAAGTTGGTGGCCGTCCGATCAAGAAACAATGACCCAGATCCAAGCGCGTTAAAACAAACCGCGTGACAACAAGGAAAATCGGAAATCAATTGAATAAAACAAGGGAAATTCAAATAATTTATATATATTCTCTTTCCTGATTTAGGGGTTCTAGAATAATCCAAATTAAACCAAAATCTGCACATATGTTAATTTAAACATGTAGTTTCCGAATATCCAATTAGTTTTGCCTTTTGGAAACCTTTAATGGGTTAAATAAATCAAATATCATTTTCTCTTTCTTTCTTCATTTATGGCTTTAGGATTATCTAAATTTTATGAAACTTGACACACAAGTCATAATTAATGTGTTGGATACGAATTTGCTTTTATTTCCAATTTTTGGTGTCATGATTTACATCTATTTATTAATTACATCTTTTAGGCATTTTCTCTCTCCTAAAATTATCTAATAATCAAACATTATCCAAATTAGTTGCAAACTTGCCCAAAGGCTTATTTTTATGTTTAGATTACGAATTTGGAGTTAGTTTTATTGGCCTAAATCCTATTTTCTTTAGATAAGGACATTAATATATACAATTATCTTCCAAATTAAATGATACTTGGCCCTTAAGTTACTTTGTGGTCAAGAAAACGAATTTTAGTGTCAAATTATCCTGATGGGTTTCCAATTATAAAATGGTTGGTACATTACCTTTCTAATTATCTTCTTTACCCATTATTTCCCATATTACTATTAATTTTGCATTTATCTTCTCCTTTATACAAAATTCGGATTTTCTCCTATTTCTCTTATCCTAGAATGTGCTAGAAAGTTATAAGATGAATTATTTTATTCTTTTCATTGCTTGGTGACAAATTATACTTCAACCCTATATTAAGATTATATGAGGAGGTATTTATCCAACTAAGTTCTTTAATTTCTTATTATCACCTAAATGAGTTATTATTAAGCACAAAGTATTTTTGTATTCCCTTAATTACATGTATTAGTTTACTCTTGTTTGGCTAAGACGAAAGGGTAAAACTACTAGGATAGGGTTCTATTTCTAGTATGTTACAGGATTATCTCCCTCCATTTCTTGCTTCTGACATACCCAACGCATGTTGTCAGTAAAGCCCACCCTCTCGATCAAAGTGTGATCACCATATCACGTGGGGATGATCTGCCCTATCTCCAACTCCTCATAGAGCTTCCTTATCTCCGAGGATGGGTGTTGAATGTGGGTTGACCGGGGGACCAACTCACCCTGTGGAGAAACAACTCCTCACATATGAGCCATGTTGTTGATGAAATAAGGAGGTTAAGAGAATGGAAGCTCGGGGAAGATCATCAGTGCTTGGTGTAGCTTTGCTCTAGAATGTAGAAGGAGTAGATGTTGAGGGTGTGAAGAAAATGGCTCCACCACCCCTCCTTATATAGTTGAACACGGCAGAGTCAGTACCACTAACTTTCTGAGTCAGTAGTACTGAGTTGGCTGGCACAATATGTGGTCGGTTGCATCGACGACTTACGATTGACTTACATATATAGATGGCGCAGATCACCCTGAGTCAGTGGTACCGACGACACGTCAGTAGTACCGACTTGTGTTGCATATCGGTGCCACCGACTGCTCGATGAAGTGTGTCATGGTTTTTGGATTGTGAATACCCAGATTGCTATCGTGGTGAGTCAGTAGTACTAACTTTCGAGTCAGTAGTATCGAGTTGTGGATTTTGTCAGTGCTTTTGTAATGACCACATTTGTGCTTAATTGGTAAACTAGGGTTTACCTGAATGATTACATGCTTGATTAGATTGAACATCGTTTAGACTTGATTAATGATAGTAGATCAATTGTGATGTTTCAAACCTAAGAAGAAACTCTAACTATGATTTTAGTTTGAAGAATTAGGATTTGAGAAATGTAAACCCTAATCGGCAAAAAATTAGGGTTTTGATAGTACATGAATATGGAATTTGATCAGGATAGTAGTTTGGTAAATGATTTTTCATATTTTCTACAAATTTTTTATTTAATTGAATTTTGGATATGATATGGATAACTAAATCATTCATATTTAAGAAAAATTTCAGAATATTTGAATGTTCTTTGAATGTGGTTCTCGGTCAAACTATACTTCGACTAAAATGTTGACAGAGTGCTTTTGAGCTGTGTAGTGTTTTATTTTTATTTATTTATTGGTAAATCCAAATTATATGAAATTTTATTTGGAGATCTGAAACTTAATCATAAACATCATGTAAAATTTTCATAATTTTTGTATGTGTTTAGACCTTATCAGTAGATGAATTACAATAATAATTTTATGATAGAAAATTTAGCTGAAATAAGAGAAAGTATAGTGAGGGGTCAATGTGCAATTGACCCAAGCATCTCAATTTCTCTATATGCTAAACCTAACACACAAGTAGATCTCATAATTCGTGATTCAAACTAGATAAACAAAATCCTAGAGAGAGGGAGAGTTAGGGTTTGAGAGGAGAAATTGATGGAGATGCTGACCTAGGATTTTGCGGTCTGAGATATGATGAAATCAAGTAAGTTTAGCTTCTTTGCATAACCTTTCATGGTGAATCTTCTCTCACATGTCAAGATTCCATCCCTCCTCTGATTTGATCTGAAATGGTATAAAAACTTCCCCTTTTCTCACTCTTTCTTCATAATCCCTCATTTTTAGGGTTTCTGAGTTAAAAGGAAGAAGAATCGGGTGAATTGCTAGGGATTTGATATGAGATCGAGATTTTCAGGGATGAGCTGCGTTTTAAAGGTGTTTTCACACCTTAGGGTGAGTGGGAACTTCCTTTAAAACTATATTGCATGAAAATTGGTTAATTCATCCATAATCTTTAATTGCTTAGTATGCGACTACAAACCCTGAATTGTATGTTTGATCTAAGTTGTTGTAAAATGATATGAAATGGATTCTTCCTATGTTTGGATGAATTTTAGATGATAAAATCATATTAGAAATGTATAAAATATATCCTAATGAGAATTCCCTAAGTATTCATAGAGGTTATAAGAGTTAACTGAAATATAGGGAATTTGTCTTTGACTGAAATTGTTGTATAATTAAATAGAGAAATTTGTTTATCTGGATTCCCTTGGTCATGAATGATTGTTTATCTGAACTCATAGTACATATATGTCAGATACTATCATGGATTTCATTTAAGGTGAATAGTGTTTGTTTGATATCTCAGTAAAGAAGGTGAATCCCTAGATGTAAGGAAAGTTGGATATTTGCGAATAGATATCGTGAAACCCATTTGAATAGATTTTCTTGATAAGATAGACTCTATTTATTCAATTTTATTATTGATGCATGTTATCTCAGTGAATGGCATGGAAACCCAAATTCAGCTCAGTTCCAAGGTTTCATACATATATTGATTTTATATGATTTTTTGATAGTAGTCTTTATTTAGTGAATGTTTATGTTGCATGAAATCCTTATGAGAGCCATGTGATAAGTAAATGAGGTAAATGAAACCCTAAGGATAGGGTGTTAAATGAATCAAGTATTTTGATATCTATGTTCTCATTATGAGATGCGGTGATGCATAACTCAAGATTTGGGTTGAGGTGCATGTTTTCCAAGAAAGTATAAATAATTTATAGATGCAAGATGAGACCCACAGAGCATCTCAGACCCTCGGCCTGTGTACTTAGCCTAGAAGGAGAGGTCCAGTTAAAGGCCAGTTGTTTATCCACCTTAGTCAGACGTGACGGTTCGAGTCAAGCTGACCCATATTCAGTTCTAGGCTTTGCTTCCTGGGTTTTAAGCTAAGTCTTGTACGGTGAGATCGTAGTTCGCTACGAGTCTTCATATGTACAGTACACTGCATATGATCAGGGAATAAGTTAAAATATTTCATATAGGTTTAAAGAGTTTCTTATAAGTAAGAAAGGCTAAGAAAGATTTGAGTATAGTTTCCCAACAATTATTCTTTGTATGTTTTTGAATTATTAGTTCTCTTTGAAATTAATCAAGCATGCTCATACATTGATTTTCTCTTATTCATATCTAGAGTATCCTGCCATATTTATGATTATCAATGATCAATCTCTTTGAAGCTTACTGTTGTTTTAATTGATATCAGTTGCTCAAAAGTATACCTATAATTATATTAGTACTTTAGACTGTTTCTTTGAAGTACGCATTCAATGAGTGAGTAGGCTCACCCCTCTACTCACAATTTTTAGGGATATTACATGGACTTGAAGAAGGTCATTGCACCAGAGTAGATCTGCCACAAGAGTTAAGTTTGAGTATAGTTAAGTTCAGTCGGTCCTTATCACTTTAGTTCCTTGTAAAGAAATAAGAGAGAGTTGTAAATGATGATGTATAACATTGTTCCTCTTTTAGCAATATATGTGAATCAACAAGTCTCATGTGCTTAAAAGTATGAGATACATAATGAATGTTCATACATGCATTTTTACTATTGAAATCAGATTAGAGAAATAAATGTTTAGATTCCCTTGTAAAGTTAGTTTATGTGGTTCAATGCGATGAAACAAAGAGTTTGGAAAAGAAGAAAAAGTTAAGGGTGATCTTTATATTACGTTAAATCCTCAATTTATGCCCTAATCTCATGATTAATGGAAATTGTGAGATCGAGGAGTAACAACTTGGTATTAGATCTTAGAATGAGTTGTCAGGGACCATTAAGTTATTAAGTTAGAGTCATAAGTGTGGCAATTAGGAGATGTTAAGATGTTAGCTCTGGGGATTTGAGTATTTGGATATCCTGGCTCGGTATCTGAGTACTTGGATCAACCGGTATCAAGCTACTCTGTCTATTCTTTCATGTATATCCTGGCCAGGTATACAGTGGAAGGATGGTCTAGAGAGGAACCCTAGAAATATTAGGATTAGAAACAAGATAAGTAATATGAATTAAGAGCATAAACATGAAATGAGATAGAACTTTCATTTCATATTGTTGTTTTATTGGAGATGAATAGAAAAGCTCTTATATGTTTGAATTCAGTATTCAATATTTTGAAATATATATATGGGTCTTTAGGATTTGCTGTACACTATACAATTCTAGCATTTATTGATTAAATTCTTTGTATCAAGTATACTAGAAATGATCTTTGAATGAGCTTTCCTAAGTGGATAATTTTTCTTCCACACATTTGAGAAGAATAGGAGTTGAGTAATCCTGAGTAGCTCTTGGCTTCAGGATTGCAGGTTCGGCCTGGTCCGGGTGGCAGGATGCATTACTGGGATCTAATGACTCCTATTAGTAACATAACAAGAGTAAATTCTGGATAGATTAGATCCAAATTCTAGTATGAATGTATATACTCTAAGATTTGGAAGTATAAGGGAAAGACTGGGATAACTAAGAATCAGTTGGAACTGATATCTGAGATCCAACTTTGGGGTCTCATATGAGAAACCCTTAATTGGGAATAAAGGAATGCGGCATAAGGTTCAGATTAAGTTTAATTATTAGTATTATATGAATTCTAAATATTAAATATGGAAAAGATATGAGAAAAGTATGTAAGGGGCCAAGATAGTAAGAATCAATCATGAGAAATGGATTATATAACCGAGTACAATGTTTTTATATACTCCAAAGCAAAAGGAAAATAAAAGAAAAGACCTAAGTATACAATTAGTACATAGAAGTGAAGAGTCTTTAGAAGAGTTAAAGTAAAGAGAATTAGATGAACATGAAATCATAAGATTAGGATAAGAAACTTAGTTGAAACAAAGAGAAATGTTAGAAATAATGAGCTTGATTAAGGAGTGAGGATTATGATATAATTGGGAGCATGCAATGTATACCTTTATTAATAATTTTAATACATTCATCCTTACTATCTTTGGATTCTAAGTCTCTATAGAACAACAAACTAGTTTCTAAAAGAAGAACAAAAGTGTAGCTAAAAAAATGAATAAGTCATACAAAGGTAGACTATATTTCGGAAGGAAAAACTTGATTGTAAGAGAAACTATGTTTCACCCATGCATGGGACGTTTGATTTAAAATGAAGGATATGTAATGTATTAAACATGAGTTGAAACTTGTAGAGAGATTATTGATTTAGAATTTCAACTTCACATTAGTAAAAGGATAAAAGGAAATATATGAAACATGGTATACTTGATCATACACATAAAAGAAGCAACATGATCATAAGAGAAAACTAGAAGTTAAAGATGACATGTGGAATAGTACTATATGGTAAGGGGATTATGGAAAGTAAAGAAGGGTTTGAAACATAATGGAGTAATATAGATTATAAAAGAAAGAGTTTGTGAGATTCAAGAAAGTGCTAATTAGTCAAGTATCCTTGTTGATAATTAATTAAACCTACATATGAGAAATGTATTATTGAATGTTTGAAGATAAGAATTCTAAGTCTCAAAATCATCTTCTCTTTCATATATTCCTTAATGAAAGCAATGTGGGAATGAAGTGATAAGAAAATGAATCATATATGATGCATAACCACCGTGGTAGAGACATCTAGTGAATGTAATAATGACATGTAATATGATGATGAAACCCTAGCAGGGTAATTAAGAATGTAATATATCTGAATGGCCAAGTTAGAGAAAGAAAATTCAATCGATAAGATAAAGAAGACTTTAGTAAAAATTGTGAGATCCAAAGTTTGAATTTCAAATTAAGGGAGCAAAGTCACATCACAATAACGTCATGCTACTAATAAGGACCAAACCCTAGAATGTTTATAGTTGTAGTAGTTCAAGGGATGTCACTAGTGATTTGACCTTGAATACTAGCATCTCTATAAAACAAGATCATGATATTTGCACTATGAGAAGTAAACTAGCACTGATAGTAATCCAAGGTTTAAAGATAGCTAATCTGAAAGGTAGATAGACAACATGGAAATGATTCGGAGTAAAGAAGAAGATATAAATTTGAAATGTAACAAGTGTGTTTTGAACAAAAGGAGAAATACAATATGAGTGAAGTGCGATATGAAATAAATTTTTGCAGTGATAGCAAGAATGATGAATAATCTACTTGTACCTTGTATGTTTCAACTTTAGGGATGTTTAATCTACATGATTAAAATGAGAAGGATAAGTAGAAAAAAGTAAGTAGTAGTGAATGAGGAGAAAGATAAGAGAAAATAATGGCTTTTAGTAATATTTGAATTTGTTTTTAGAAGTATAATTTGTTGAAGGTATATTAAGGGATGTAAATTGGTTCTATGTATGATTTCAGTGTACATGTGCAAGCAATATGTTAATTAAAGGTGTCCGATAGTTGTAGTAATTCATACCAGTAATCCATCTTAGTATTATACAATTGTGGTATGGTGATATGGGTCAAATGATGATAAAACAAATGGGGGGTTACCCTGAATAAGGTAGTCTTACCTATTCACTCATATGAATAGAAGGGATGATAACCATATTGTATTGATATGTAACCCTAATGAGGTATAGCTTGTTATACCTAGATTTAATATAACTAAGTGATGGTAATTGGGTATGAATAGTCCTTGAATGACTAATACAATCATGGAGTACTTTGTTACTGTTGTTGAAACCCTAGTATGCCATAACCTGATGGTTACACCTTGAATTATGTGTGGGTTTATACTTGAGAATAATATGGAATGTGATGGTAATGCTTCACCTTATGCATCCATGATGCAATGGGGATACCGTGAGTAGTATTGTACAATTGCTATTGAATCTAGTCTTCCAACTCAAGACTATTTTTCTATTTGAGTAGCATAATAGTAATATTCAAAAGAACATGGTGAACTCTCTTTTGTAACTTAGAGGTAATACATAACAATAGTACATATTGATCCGTATGAATTGAGATAGTTGGATCAGATTATCAATGTTGAGGCAACACCTCAAGAGTATCAAAAAATATTGAAATGGTTGTTTCTCTCTCTATCCTATGATTGATTGTGGCATAGAGAATTCATTGGATATCATTGGGAACTGTTTCAAACATGTTGTGATTAGAAAAGAAATGAAGGATTTAATGTTGAAAATTGCATTCAAGTATGAAATACAAGAATATAATGACATGTAAGATTTCAGAAGCTTAAAATAAACTTTGAATATACTATGTTTGTGTATTTATGTTTCGGGGATGAAACTTTTTAAGGGGGTGAGAATTGTAATGACCACATTTGTGCTTAATTGGTAAACTAGGGTTTACCTGAATGATTACATGCTTGATTAGATTGAACATCAATTAGACTTGATTAATGATATTAGATCAATTGTGATGTTTCAAACCTAAGAAGAAACTCTAACTATGATTTAAGTTTGAAGAATTAGGGTTTGAGAAATGTAAACCCTAATCGGCAAAAGTTTAGGGTTTTGATAGTACATGGATATGGAATTTGATCAGGATAATAGTGTGGTAAATGATTTTTCATATTTTCTAAAAATTTTGTATTTAATTGAATTTTGTATATGATATGGATAACTCAATCATTCATATTGGAGAAACATTTCAAAATATTTGAGTGTTCTTTGAATGTGGTTCTCAGTCGAACTATACTTTGACCAAAATGCTGACAGAGTGCTTTTCAGTAGTGTAGTGTTTTATTTTTAATTATTTATTGGTAACTACAAATGATCTAAAATTTTAACTGGAGATCTAAATCTCAATCATAAACAACATGTGAAATTTTAATAATTTTTAGATGCATTTAGACCTTATCAGTAGATGAATTACAGTAATAGTTTTATGACAGAAAATTCAGCTAAAATAAGAGAAAGTATAGTGAGGGGTCAATGTGCAATTGACCCAAGCAGCTCAATTGCTCTATATGGTAAAACTAATATACAAGGTGATCTCATAATTTGTGATTCAAACCAAAGAAAAGAAATCCTAGAGAGAGAGGGAGAGTTAGGGTTTGAGAGGAGAAATTGATGGAGATGCTGACCTAGGGTTTTGCGGTCCGAGATATGATGAAATCAAGTAAGTTTAGCTTCTTTGCATAACCTTTCATGGTGAATCTTCTCTCACATGTCAAGATTCCGTCCCTCCTCTGATTTGATCCAAAATGGTATCAAAACTTCCCCTTTTCTCACTCTTTCTTCATAATCCCTCATTTTTAGGGTTTTCAAGTTGAAAGGAAGAAGAATCGGGTGAATTGCTAGGGATTTGATATGAGATCGAGATTTTCAGGGATGCACTGAGTTTTTAAGGTGTTTTCACACCTTAGGGTGAGTGGGAACTTCCTTTAAATAGTATATTGCATGAAAATTGGTTAAATCATCCATAATCTTTATTTGCTTAGTATGCGACTACAAACCCTGAATTGTATGTTTGATCTAAGTTGTCGCAAAATGACATGAAATGGATTCTTCCTCTATTTGGATGAATTTCAGAAGATAAAATCATATTAGAAATGTATACAATACATCCTAATGAGAATTCCCTAAGTATTCGTAGAGGTTATAAGAGTAAACTGAAATATAGGGAATTTGTCTATGACTGAAATTGCTGTATAATTAAATAGAGAAATTTGTTTATCTGGATTCCCTTGGTTATGAATGATTGTTTATCTGAATTCATAGTACATATATGTCAGATACTATCTTGGATTTCATTTAAGGTGAATAGTGTTTGTTTGATATCTCAGTAAAGAGGGTGAAACCCTAGATGCGAGGAAAGTTGGATATTTGTGAATAGATATCGTGAAACCCATTTGAACGGATTTTCTTGACATGATAGACTCTATTTATTCAATTTTATTATTGATGCATGTTATCTCAGTGAATGGCATGGAAACCCAAATTCAGCCCAGTTCTAAGGTTTCATACATATATTGATTTTATATGATTTGTTGATAGTAGTCTTTATTCAGTGAATGTTTATGTCGCATGAAATCCTTATGAGAGCCATGTGATAAGTAAATGAGGTAAATGAAACCCTAAGGATAGGGTGTTCAGTGAATCAAGTATTTTGATATCTATGTTCTCAGTATGAGATGTGGTGATGCACAACTCAAGATTTGGGTTGAGGTGCACGTTTTCCAAGAAAGTACAAATAATTTACAGGTGCAAATGACGATTACTCGTATGTCAAGTAATTAACTCTTATCAGTGTATTAAGAAGTTCAATTGCATGATTCTAGTGTATAAAGTATTAAGTGGACATGTATTCTATTATTTAAGAATTTTAGTCTGCCTGCAGGTATAAAATGTTGATTTCTCAGTATATTACAATGTTTTGAGTATATTACTCTGCCAAGTTTAGAATGATGTACGTGTTGTATTATAAACTTCAATTAAATAGATGCGGTACCATGGAGACATCAGAGTCAAGTATAAGTAAGAGAAAGGTACAATGTACAAAGAGCTTTCTAAGAATAATAAAATAATAGACATAGGTGCCATGAACACCGTAGATTCCCTACGGACGTCTACACTATAGGGAGGAAATGATCCACCGTGGTAGCGACCAGTATATGGGGATCGGATCGCACCCACAGAGCATGCGGGGAGTCAAAGCCCTTGAGGAAGTCTCCTAAGAGAAGATAGGTTACCCAACATGAACTGGAGATCCCGGTGGTAACCAAGAGGTACCCACAGAGCGTACCAAGATGAGGCCCACAAAGCATCTCAGACCCTCTGCCTGTGTACTCAGCCTAGAAGGAGAGGTCCAGTTAAAGGCCAGCTATTTAGCTGCCTTAGTCAGACGTGAAGGTTCGAGTCAAGCAGACCCAGATTCAGTTCTAGGCTTAGCTTCTTGAGTTTTAAGCTAAGTCTTATACGGTGAGATCATAGTTCGCTATGAGTCTTCATATATAGAGTACACTGCATATGATCCGGGCATAAGCTGAAATATGTTCATATAGGTTTAAAGAGTTTCTTATAAGTAAGAAAGGCTAAGAAAGATTCGAGTACAATTTTCTAACAATTATTCTTTGTATGTTTTTGAATTATTAGTTCTCTTTGAAATTAATCAAGCTTGCTCATACATTGATTTGCTCTTGTTGATATCTAGAGTATCCTGCCACATTTATGATTGTCAATGATCAATCTCTTTAAATATTACTGCTATTATAATTGATATCAGTTGCTCAAAAGTATATATGTAATTATATCAGTGCTTTAGACTGTTTCTTTGAAGTACTCATTCACTGAGCGAGTAGGATCACCCCTCTACTCACAATTTTTAGGAATATCACATGGACTTGAAGAAGGTCATTACATCAGAGTAGATCTGTCATAAGAGTCATGTTACACCCCGATCTCACAATTTCCTCAAATCATGAGATTAGGGCATAAGAAAGGATTTATATGTAATACAAAGAACACCCTTAACTTTTTTTTTCTTTTTCTTTTCTTTCTTTAAAACTCTTGTTTCTTCGCATTGAACCAGATAAATCATTTTAACAAGGAAATCTGAACATTTCTTTTACTAATCAGACTTTAATAGTAAAGATACATGTATAAACATTCATGATGTCTCTCACACCTTATGCACATAAGACCTACTAATAGCATACATTTTCAAAAGACGAATAATATTACACATCGTAATTACAACTTTCTCTCTTATCTCTTACTGAGGACCTAGAGTGACAAGGACCGACTGACTCAACTAATCTCGTACTTGACTCCTGTGGCAGATTTACTCTGACGCTCTGACCATCTTCAAGTCCACGCGGTTAATCCTAAAATGTTTGAGTAGAGGGGTGAGCCTACTCGCTCAGTGAATGAGTACTTCAAAGAAACAGTATAAGGCACTAATGTGATTACAGATATAACTTTGAATAAACGTTATGAAATTTAACAACAATAAATACTACACTGAGAAGTTCTAAAACAATATAATTGAAATAACAAAGAATGTAAATATTGCATCCAATGAATACTACTAGAAGACTATGCTCTAGTCTTCCTTAACTCTTTCATTTATAAGGAACTCTGTGAACCTATATGATCATATTTTAACTTATGCCCTGATCTATGCAGTGTACTCTGCATAGAGACTCGCAGTGCACTACGGCCACACCGTACAAGACTTAGCGACACACCCGGGAAATGCTAAGTCTGACTGCTAACCTGGTCTGCATCAGGAACCTCGGGCTCACACGGCCTCACTGCACTCTCAAAAGAGTGTAAAATGGACTCCTCCTACCTGAGTACACAGGCAGAGAGTCAGGGTTACCACCGTGACACACGCACAGATTATTGTTGAATAACCCCTATTTACTCCAGTGCCACCGTGACACACGTACGGATTATTGTTGAACACTGCCTCTCTGTCCTCGTGCCACCGTGACACACGCACAGATTATTGTTGAACACGAGTCACCGACCATCTAGACACACGCTAGGTAGGTCGTTTCACCCCTAAGGCACAGACCTCTCAAAGGGGTTCTACGGTGTTCAGGGCACCTAAGTCTAACATTAACATTATAGGTACATTTTAAACAGAAATCATAACTCATTTAACATTTCTCACAAGGCTCACACGGCCTGCCATATCATATCATAAGAAACATCATAACTCATGTATTCAACATATATCATGTCTCAGTAACATCCCTTTCTAGGGCATGTCATATCTCATCACCTGCAATTTACAAGATATGTACTGAAAATAAGAAGCCCTGCAGTATGTAGATATCAACTCAAAGAGAACAAGCATATAAAGTTAAATGCACTATAAACATACAATTCAACAGTTAAGTATCACCACATCTCATATCGAGACCTTTCATATCACCATAACATGATTCATTGAACACCCTATCCTTAGGGTTTCATTTGCCTTATTCATTCATCACATGCCAACACCCTACTCTTAGGGTTTCATTCGCCTCATTCACCTTTTCGTTTACCTCATTCACTTGTCACATGGCTCTCATAAGGATTTCATAGGATATAAGCATTTACTACATAAAGATTGTTTTCAACAAATCATATACAATCAATATAGATATGAAACCATAGAAATTTAACTAAATTTAAGTTTTCCATACCATTCACTGAGATATCATGTAACAAGAATAAAATTCAATTAAGATATCCCATGAGTTACATCCTAACCACTTATAGGATTACTAGTCTTCTTCATTTAACTTTGACCTTTAAGTATTCATTTAGGGTTTGCTTCATCACGGTCGTGGTGTCACCCCACGGTCGTGGCACATTCACCTTACCACAGTCGTGGCTCTTCCCCACGGGCGTGGTGTATAGAGATCAGAGTTTCAAAAGCATTCAGTACGGCCGTGCTACCTCGCACGCCCGTGGCACAGACCCTTCACCACGGTCGTGGTCACCCACCACGGCCGTGCCACAGCTCGATTGAGCTTCAACTTAGCGAAATCAAAAGTCATAGACTTAATGGTGAATCCAAATGGGCTTGGATATTGAAATATGTTAGACATGCGCTTTATTAGGAGCATTAAGATCTAGACTTAGTTCAAGACTAAATGTCTCTTCAATAAGGTTGAAACTCTAGTGATATCTCAATTAGGTTAAACCCTAATTACATCATATGGTATAAATCCGAAAAGCATTCTTACTAGGATGTGTTGTATACGTTTCTGATGTGAATCTACCATCAAAAAATCATTCAAACAGAGAAGGAAACCATATCATATCAATTTGCAGCAACTTAAATCAAACGAACATTTCAGGGTTTAGAATCACATACTAAGCAATTAGGGATTTGGATGCTATAATCAAATTTCGTGCATTACACTGTTTGAATGAAGAACCCACTCACCCTAAGGTGTGAAAACACCTCAAAACTGCAGCTCCACTCAGGGGATCTCGAACTCATATCAAATCCCTAGCAAATCTCCCAATTCTTCTTCCCTTCAACTAGGAAACCTTGAAAATGAGGGATTATGAAGAAAGGGTGAGAAAAGAGGGAATTTCGACATCATCTTGGATCAAATCAGAGCATGGATGGAATCTTGACATGAGAGAGAAGATTCACCATAAAAGTCTATGCAAAGAATCCAAACTTACTTGATTTCACCATTCCTCGGACCGCAAAACCCTAGGTCAGCAATTCCACCACTTCCTCCTCTCAAACCCTAACTCTCCCTCTCTCTCTAGGAGCTCGTTTCTCTGGAATGAATTGCGAATTATGAGAGCTACTAGTGTGTGTGTTCGAACATATAGAGCAATTGAGCTGCTTGGGTCAATTGCATATTGACCCTACACTCAACTTTTATTATATTGGCTGAATATTCAGTTATAAAAAAGTTACTGTAATTCGTTTATTTAAGAGATCAAACCTTCTCCAAAAATTATGGGAATTTAGAAAATTGTTTATAATTGATCTATAAATCTTCAGTTAAAATTTGAGATCATTTGGAGTTACCAAAAAATAATTAAAAACAGAACAGTGCAATGTTATCCAGAAATCTGCAGAAATGTCATTTGAAGCAAAAATGCCTCAGAACGACCGTGCTAGATGCCACGGCCGTGCAAGATGGACCCAGCACGGCCGTGCTACCTACCACGGCCGTGGTGCATTGTTTTCAGCAGATTTGAGTATAAAAGTTGGTTAATAGTTCAATTCTTTCAAAACGACCGTGTGGCCTTGCATGCCCGTGCCACCAATGACCTAGCACGACCGTGCTACCCACCATGGCCGTGCTACCCAAGCATCCAACTATCATTTCTATTTTTTCTATGCCTAACTCTATCATTCCTTCCCAAATGAGCTTATTTGTTGAAAACCCTAATTCAACTGACTAGAGTTTATATATCTCAAACCCTAATTATACAAAGAGATAGCATGCTTGGGGTTCTCATTATGTTTAACATATTATAATTGAGATATCATCATTAATTAGATTTAAGCAATGATTAATCCAATTAAATATGTAATCATCCAGGTAAACCCTAGTTTACCAATTAAGCTCAGATGCGGTCATAACAACTCTTCCCCCCTTAGAATGTTTCGTCCTCGAAACATAAACCTACAAGAAAGATACGTTCAAGGTTATTCTAAGCTTCTAAAGCCTTCCATGTCATTATATTCTTGTATTTCATACCTGAATGTAGTTTTCAACATTAGATCTTTTAATTCTTTACTAAATCACAACATATTTCAAATAGTTCTTAATGATATCAAGCAAATTCTTTATGCCGCAGTCAAACATAGAATGCAAAGATAAACCACCACGCTTTCGTTGCGCAACTCTGATACTCTGATACAACTATCTCAACTTATGCAGATCAGAAAGTTCTATTGTTCTGTATCACCTTTAAGTGACAAAAGCGAGTTCACCATTCTGTTTTAAACTTTAATAAAGTGCTATTCAAATAGCAAAACAGTCTTGAATTAAAAGGCTAGATTCAACAATCAATTGCACAATACTACTCTTGGCATCCCCATTGGGTCATGGATGCATGAGGTGAAGCATTACCACCTCATTCCATACTATCCTGTTTCGATCCTGGGACCTGTGGGTTATGGGCCCACACACAATTCAAAGTGTAACCATCGTATTATATCATTTTAGGGTTTCAACAACAGTAATAAAGTAATCCACAATTGTATCAGTCATTCAAGTATTAGTCATACTCAATTACCATCACTCAGTTATATTAGAGCTAGGTATAACAAGCTACATCTCATTAGGGTTACTTGTCCAGACAATCTGATTATCATCCCTTTCTATTAATATGAGTGAATAGGTATAACTACCTTATTCAGGATATCCCTCCATGTTTTCCGTCATCATCCAAACTGTATCACCATATTACAAATACACAATACTAGGATGCATATCTGGTATGAATTACTACAACTATCATACACCTTTAATTAACATATAGCTTGCACAAATATACTGAAATCATACATAGAACCAACTTACATACCTTAGTATGCCTTCAACAAAGCATACCTCTAAAAACGAGTTCACATATTACACAAAGCTAGTGTTTTCCTTTATCTCTCTCCTCATTCTTTACTACTTATGTTTTGCTACCTCTCCTTCTCATTTTGATCATATACAATAAACATCCCTAACATTAAAACATTCAAGGTAAGAATAGATTATTCATCATTCTTGCTATCACACAAGAATTTATTTCTTATCGCACTTCATCGTAATGTATGTCACTATTACATTCACTAGATGACCCTACCAAGGTAGTTATGCATCATATATGATTCATTTTCTTATCATTTCATTCCCACCTTGCTATTGTTAAGGAATATATGAGAGAGAAGATGATTTTGAGACTTAGAATTCTTGTATTCAAACATTCCCTTAATACCTTAAATATTCTTCATTTTTAAATCAAAGGGATCATGCATGGATCAAACACAGTTTCTCTTTCAATCAAGTTTTCCCTCCTGAATATAGTCTACCCTTGTATGACTTATTCATTCGTTAAACTACACCTATGTTCTTCACTTAGGAACTAGTTTGTTGTTCTAGTCTCATGAATTATATGATCATATGATTCTCTTCACTTTTACTCTTTTGAAGACTCTTCACTTCTATGGACCTATTGAATGCTCAACTCTATTCTTCTACTTAGCCTTTGTTTTAGAGTTCATAATTGCATTATACTCAATTATATGATCCATTCTTCATGATCGATTCTTACTATCTAGAACCATACATACATTTCACATATCTTTTTTTTTATATTTCATATGTATAGCTCATATAATATTAATCAATAAACTGATTATGAACCTTATATCATGTTCCTTTATTCCCAATTAAGAGTTTCTCATATGAGGCCCCAAAAATTGAACCTCAGATACCAATTTCAACTGATTCTTAATTGTTCTGATCTTGCCCATCTGTTTCAACATCTTACCGTATGTACATTCTCACTCTAATGTGGGTCTAATTATCCAGAGTCTATTCTTATTATACTATTAATAGGAGTCATTAGATCCCAGTAATGCATCCTGCCAGCCGGACCAGGCCAAACCTGAAGTCCTGAAGCCAAGAACTACAAAGGATTACTCAACTCCTATTCATCTCAGAAGTGTGGAAGAAAACTTATCCACTAACAAAAGCTCATTCAAAGGTCAATTCTAGTCTACTTGTTACAAAGGATGAAATCAATAAATGCTACAACTGCATAGTGTACAACAGATATTAAAGACCCATATTTCAAAGTATTGAATATTTCAATTCAAACATATAAGAGCATTTCTATACATTTCCAACAAAAACAACATTATGAAATGTAAGTTCTATCTCCTTTTACATTTATGCTCTTAATTCTTGTTTCTTTTCTCGTTTTCTAACCCTAACATTTCTAGGGTTCCTCTCTAGCCCATTCTTCCACTGTATACCTGGCCAGGGTATACGTGAAAGAATAGACAGAGTAGCTTGTACTGGTTGATCCAAGTACTCAGATATCGGGCCAGGATATCCAAATACTCAAATCCCCAAAGCTAACATCAAAACATCTCCTATCTGCCACACTTATGACGCTAACTTACTAACTTAATGGTCCTTGACAACTCACCCTAAGCTCTGATACCAAGCTGTTACACCCCGATCTCACAATTTCCTCAAATCATGAGATTAGGGCATAAGAAAGGATTTATATGTAATACAAAGAACACCCTTAACTTTTTTTTTTATTTTTCTTTTCTTTCTTTAAAACTCTTGTTTCTTTGCATTGAACCACATTAATCATTTTAACAAGGGAATCTGAACATTTCTTTTACTAATCAGACTTTAATAGTAAAGATACATGTATAAACATTCATGATGTCTCTCACACCTTATGCACATAAGACCTACTAATAGCATACATTTTCAAAAGACGAATAATATTACACATCGTAATTACAACTTTCTCTCTTATCTCTTACTGAGGACCTAGAGTGACAAGGACCGACTGACTCAACTAATCTCGTACTTGACTCCTGTGGCAGATTTACTCTGACGCTCTGACCATCTTCAAGTCCACGCGGTTAATCCTAAAATGTTTGAGTAGAGGGGTGAGCCTACTCGCTCAGTGAATTAGTACTTCAAAGAAACAGTCTAAGGCACTAATGTGATTACAGATATAACTTTGAATAAACGTTATGAAATTTAACAACAATAAATACTACACTGAGCAGTTCTAAAACAATATAATTGAAATAACAAAGAATGTAAATATTGCATCCAATGAATACTACTAGAAGACTATGCTCTAGTCTTCCTTAACTCTTTCATTTATAAGGAACTCTGTGAACCTATATGATCATATTTTAACTTATGCCCTGATCTATGCAGTGTACTCTGCATAGAGACTCACGGTGCACTACGGCCACACCGTACAAGACTTAGCGACACACCCGAGAAATGCTAAGTCTGACTGCTGTCCTGGTCTGCGTCAGGAACCTCAGGCTCACACGGCCTCACTGCACTCTCAAAAGAGTGTAAACTGGACTCCTCCTACCTGAGTACACAGGCGGAGAGTCGGGGTTACCACTGTGACACACGCACAGATTATTGTTGAATAACCCCTATTTACTCCAGTGCCACCGTGACACACGCACGGATTATTGTTGAACACTGCCTCTCTGTCCTCGTGCCACCATGACACACACACAGATTATTGGTGAACACGAGTCACCGACCATCTAGACACACGCTAGGTAGGTCGTTTCACCCCTAAGGCACAAACCTCTCAAAGGGGTTCTACGGTGTTCAGGGCACCTAAGTCTAACATTAACATTATAGGTATATTTTAAACAGAAATCATAACTCATTTAACATTTCTCACAAGGCTCACACGGCCTGCCATATCATATCATAAGAAACATCATAACTCATGTATTCAACATATATCATGTCTCAGTAACATCCCTTTCTAGGGCATGTCATATCTCATCACCTGCAATTTACAAGATATGTACTGAAAATAAGAAGTCCTGCAGTATGTAGATATCAACTCAAAGAGAACAAGCATATAAAGTTAAATGCACTAGAAACATACAATTCAACAGTTAAGTATCACCACATCTCATATCGAGACCTTTCATATCACCATAACATGATTCATTGAACACCCTATCCTTAGGGTTTCATTTGCCTTATTCATTCATCACATGCCAACACCCTACTCTTAGGGTTTCATTCACCTCATTCACCTTTTCGTTTACCTCATTCACTTGTCACATGGCTCTCATAAGGATTTCATAGGATATAAGCATTTACTACATAAATATTGTTTTCAACAAATCATATACAATCAATATAGATATGAAACCATAGAAATTTAACTAAATTTAAGTTTTCCATACCATTCACTGAGATATCATGTAACAATAATAAAATTCAACTAAGATATCCCATGAGTTACATCCTAACCACTTATAGGATTACTAGTCTTCTTCATTTAACTTTGACCTTTAAGTATTCATTTAGGGTTTGCTTCATCACAGTCGTGGTGTCACCCCACGGTCGTGGCACATTCACCTTACCACGGTCGTGGCTCTTCCCCACGGGCGTGGTGTATAGAGATCAGAGTTTCAAAAGCATTCAGTACGGCCGTGCTACCTCACACGCCCGTGGCACAAACCCTTCACCACGGTCGTGGTCACCCACCACGGTCGTGCCACAGCTCGATTGAGCTTCAACTTAGCGAAATCAAAAGTCATAGACTTAATGGTGAATCCAAATGGGCTTGGATATTGAAATATGTTAGACATGCGCTTTATTAGGAGCATTAAGATCTAGACTTAGTTCAAGACTAAATGTCTCTTCAATAAGGTTGAAACTCTAGTGATATCTCAATTAAGTTAAACCCTAATTACATCATATGGTATAAATCTGAAAAGCATTCTTACTAGGATGTGTTGTATACGTTTCTGATGTGAATCTACCATCAAAAAGTCATTCAAACAGAGAAGGAAACCATATCATATCAATTTGCAGCAACTTAAATCAAACGGACATTTCAGGGTTTAGAATCACATACTAAGCAATTAGGGATTTGGATGCTATAATCAAATTTCATGCATTACACTGTTTGAATGAAGAACCCACTCACCCTAAGGTGTGAAAACACCTCAAAACTGCAGCTCCACTCAGGGGATCTCGAACTCATATCAAATCCCTAGCAAATCTCCCAATTCTTCTTCCCTTCAACTAGGAAACCTTGAAAATGAGGGATTATGAAGAAAGGGTGAGAAAAGAGGGAATTTCGACATCATCTTGGATCAAATCAGAGCATGGACGGAATCTTGACATGAGAGAGAATATTCACCATAAAAGTCTATGCAAAGAATCCAAACTTACTTGATTTCACCATTCCTCGGATCGCAAAACCCTAGGTCAGCAATTCCACCACTTCCTCCTCTCAAACCCTAACTCTCCCTCTCTCTCTCTAGGAGCTCGTTTCTCTGGAATGAATTGCGAATTATGAGATCTGCTAGTGTGTGTGTTCGAACATATAGAGAAATTGAGCTGCTTGGGTCAATTGCATATTGACCCTACACTCAACTTTTATTATATTGGCTGAATATTCAGTTATACAAAAGTTACTGTAATTCGTTTATTTAAGAGATCAAACCTTCTCCAAAAATTATGGGAATTTATAAAGTTGTTTATAATTGCTCTATAAATCTTTAGTTAAAATTTGAGATCATTTGGAGTTACCAATAAATAATTAAAAATAGAACAGTGCACTGCTATCCAGAAATCTGCAGAAATGTCATTTGAAGCAAAAATGCCTCAGAACGACCGTGCTAGATGCCACGGCCGTGCAAGATGGACCCAGAACGGCCGTGCTACCTACCACGGCCGTGGTGCATTGTTTTCAGCAGATTTGAGTATAAAAGTTTGTTAATAGTTCAATTCTTTCAAAACGACCGTGTGGCCTTGCATGCCCGTGCCACCAATGACCTAGCACGACCGTGCTACCCAAGCATCCAACTATCATTTCTATTTTTTCTATGCCTAACTCTATCATTCCTTCCCAAATGAGCTTATTTGTTGAAAACCCTAATTCAACTGACTAGAGTTTATATATCTCAAACCCTAATTATACAAAGAGATAGCATGCTTGGGGTTCTCATTATGTTTAACATATTATAATTGAGATATCATCATTAATTAGATTTAAGCAATGATCAATCCAATTAAATATGTAATCATCCAGGTAAACCCTAGTTTACCAATTAAGCTCAGATGCGGTCATAACAACTCTTCCCCCCTTAGAATGTTTCGTCCTCGAAACATAAACCTACAAGAAAGATACGTTCAAGGTTATTCTAAGCTTCTAAAGCCTTCCATGTCATTATATTCTTGTATTTCATACCTGAATGTAGTTTTCAACATTAGATCTTTTAATTCTTTACTAAATCACAACATATTTCAAATAGTTCTTAATGATATCAAGCAAATTCTTTATGCCGCAGTCAAACATAGAATGCAAAGATAAACCACCACGCTTTCGCTGCGCAACTCTGATACTCTGATACAACTATCTCAACTTATGCGGCTCAGAAAGTTCTATTGTTCTGTATCACCTTTAAGTGACAAAAGCGAGTTCACCATTCTGTTTTAAACTTTAATAAAGTGCTATTCAAATAGCAAAACAGTCTTGAATTAAAAGGCTAGATTCAACAATCAATTGCACAATACTACTCTTGGCATCCCCATTGGGTCATGGATGCATGAGGTGAAGCATTACCACCTCATTCCATACTATCCTGTTTCGATCCTGGGACCTGTGGGTTATGGGCCCACACACAATTCAAAGTGTAACCATTGTATTATATCATTTTAGGGTTTCAACAACAGTAATAAAGTAATCCACAATTGTATCAGTCATTCAAGTATTAGTCATACTCAATTACCATCACTCAGTTATATTAGAGCTAGGTATAACAAGCTACATCTCATTAGGGTTACTTGTCCAGACAATCTGATTATCATCCCTTTCTATTAATATGAGTGAATAGGTATAACTACCTTATTCAGGATATCCCTCCATGTTTTTCGTCATCATCCAAACTGTATCACCATATTACAAATACACAATACTAGGATGCATATCTGGTATGAATTACTACAACTATCATACACCTTTAATTAACATATAGCTTGCACAAATATACTGAAATCATACATAGAACCAACTTACATACCTTAGTATGCCTTCAACAAAGCATACCTCTAAAAACAAGTTCACATATTACACAAAGCTAGTGTTTTCCTTTATCTCTCTCCTCATTCTTTACTACTTATGTTTTGCTACCTCTCCTTCTCATTTTGATCATATACAATAAACATCCCTAACATTAAAACATTCAAGGTAAGAATAGATTATTCATCATTCTTGCTATCACACAAGAATTTATTTCTTATCGCACTTCATCGTAATGTATGTCACTATTACATTCACTAGATGACCCTACCAAGGTAGTTATGCATCATATATGATTCATTTTCTTATCATTTCATTCCCACCTTGCTAGTGTTAAGGAATATATGAGAGAGAAGATGATTTTGAGACTTAGAATTCTTGTATTCAAACATTCCCTTAATACCTTAAATATTCTTCATTTTTAAATCAAAGGGATCATGCATGGATCAAACACAGTTTCTCTTTCAATCAAGTTTTCCCTCCTGAATATAGTCTACCCTTGTATGACTTATTCAATCATTAAACTACACCTATGTTCTTCACTTAGGAACTAGTTTGTTGTTCTAGTCTCATGAATTATATGATCATATGATTCTCTTCACTTTTACTCTTTTGAAGACTCTTCACTTCTATGGACCTATTGAAT
Organism: Alisma plantago-aquatica; assembly: GCA_963693085.1. Taxonomy (NCBI): domain Eukaryota; kingdom Viridiplantae; phylum Streptophyta; class Magnoliopsida; order Alismatales; family Alismataceae; genus Alisma; species Alisma plantago-aquatica. Next base: position 1,431,403,088 of record OY856409.1, read on the forward strand.
GCTCAACTCTATTCTTCTACTTAGCCTTTGTTTTAGAGTTCATAATTGCATTATACTCAATTATATGATCCATTCTTCATGATCGATTCTTACTATCTAGAACCATACATACATTTCACATATCTTTTTTTTTTATATTTCATATGTATAGCTCATATAATATTAATCAATAAACTGATTATGAACCTTATATCATGTTCCTTTATTCCCAATTAAGAGTTTCTCATATGAGGCCCCAAAAATTGAACCTCAGATACCAATTTCAACTGATTCTTAATTGTTCTGATCTTGCCCATCTGTTTCAACATCTTACCGTATGTACATTCTCACTCTAATGTGGGTCCAATTATCTAAAGTCTATTCTTATTATACTATTAATAGGAGTCATTAGATCCCAGTAATGCATCCTGCCAGCCGGACCAGGCCAAACCTGAAGTCCTGAAGCCAAGAACTACAAAGGATTACTCAACTCCTATTCATCTCAGAAGTGTGGAAGAAAACTTACCCACTAACAAAAGCTCATTCAAAGGTCAATTCTAGTCTACTTGTTACAAAGTATGAAATCAATAAATGCGACAACTGCATAGTGTACAACAGATATTAAAGACCCATATTTCAAAGTATTGAATATTTCAATTCAAACATATAAGAGCATTTCTATACATTTCCAAAAAAACAACATTATGAAATGTAAGTTCTATCTCCTTTTACATTTATGCTCTTAATTCTTGTTTCTTTTCTCGTTTTCTAACCCTAACATTTCTAGGGTTCCTCTCTAGCCCATTCTTCCACTGTATACCTGGCCAGGGTATACGTGAAAGAATAGACAGAGTAGCTTGTACTGGTTGATCCAAGTACTCAGATATCGGGCCAGGATATCCAAATACTCAAATCCCCAAAGCTAACATCAAAACATCTCCTATCTACCACACTTATGACGCTAACTTACTAACTTAATGGTCCTTGACAACTCACCCTAAGCTCTGATACCAAGCTGTTACACCCCTATCTCACAATTTCCTCAAATCATGAGATTAGGGCATAAGAAAGGATTTATATGTAATACAAAGAACACCCTTAACTTTTTTTTATTTTTCTTTTCTTTCTTTAAAACTCTTGTTTCTTCGCATTGAACCACATAAATCATTTTAACAAGGGAATCTGAACATTTCTTTTACTAATCAGACTTTAATAGTAAAGATACATGTATAAACATTCATGATGTCTCTCACACCTTATGCACATAAGACCTACTAATAGCATACATTTTCAAAAGACGAATAATATTACACATCGTAATTACAACTTTCTCTCTTATCTCTTACTGAGGACCTAGAGTGACAAGGACCGACTGACTCAACTAATCTCGTACTTGACTCCTGTGGCAGATTTACTCTGACGCTCTGACCATCTTCAAGTCCACGCGGTTAATCCTAAAATGTTTGAGTAGAGGGGTGAGCCTACTCGCTCAATGAATGAGTACTTCAAAGAAACAGTCTAAGGCGCTAATGTGATTACAGATATAACTTTGAATAAACTTTATGAAATTTAACAACAATAAATACTACACTGAGCAGTTCTAAAACAATATAATTGAAATAACAAAGAATGTAAATATTGCATCCAATGAATACTACTAGAAGACTATGCTCTAGTCTTCCTTAACTCTTTCATTTATAAGGAACTCTGTGAACCTATATGATCATATTTTAACTTATGCCCTGATCTATGCAGTGTACTCTGCATAGAGACTCGCAGTGCACTACGGCCACACCGTACAAGACTTAGCGACACACCCGGAAAATGCTAAGTCTGACTGCTGTCCTGGTCTGCGTCAGGAACCTCAGGCTCACACGGCCTCACTGCACTCTCAAAAGAGTGTAAACTGGACACCTCCTACCTGAGTACACAGGCGGAGAGTCGGGGTTACCACCGTGACACACACACGGATTATTGTTGAATAACCCCTATTTACTCCAGTGCCACCGTGACACACGCACGGATTATTGTTGAACACTGCCTCTCTGTCCTCGTGCCACCGTGACACACGCATGGATTATTGTTGAACACGAGTCACCGACCATCTAGACACACGCTAGGTAGGTCGATTCACCCCTAAGGCACAGACCTCTCAAAGGGGTTCTATGGTGTTCAGGGCACCCAAGTCTAACATTAACATTATAGGTACATTTTAAATAGAAATCATAACTCATTTAACATTTCTCACAAGGCTCACACGGCCTGCCATATCATATCATAAGAAACATCATAACTCATGTATTCAACATATATCATGTCTCAGTAACATCCCTTTCTAGGGCATGTCATATCTCATCACCTGCAATTTACAAGATATGTACTGAAAATAAGAAGCCCTGCAGTATGTAGATATCAACTCAAAGAGAACAAGCATATAAAGTTAAATGCACTAGAAACATACAATTCAACAGTTAAGTATCACCACATCTCATATCGAGACCTTTCATATCACCATAACATGATTCATTGAACACCCTATCCTTAGGGTTTCATTTGCCTTATTCATTCATCACATGCCAACACCCTACTCTTAGGGTTTCATTCGCCTCATTCACCTTTTTGTTTACCTCATTCACTTGTCACATGGCTCTCATAAGGATTTCATAGGATATAAGCATTTACTACATAAAGATTGTTTTCAACAAATCATATACAATCAATATAGATATGAAACCATAGAAATTTAACTAAATTTAAGTTTTCCATACCATTCACTGAGATATCATGTAACAAGAATAAAATTCAATTAAGATATCCCATGAGTTACATCCTAACCACTTATAGGATTACTAGTCTTCTTCATTTAACTTTGACCTTTAAGTATTCATTTAGGGTTTGCTTCATCACGGTCGTGGTGTCACCCCACGGTCGTGGCACATTCACCTTACCACGGTCGTGGCTCTTCCCCACGGGCATGGTGTATAGAGATCAGAGTTTCAAAAGCATTCAGTACGGCCGTGCTACCTCGCACGCCCGTGGCACAAACCCTTCACCACGGTCGTGGTCACCCACCACGGCCGTGCCACAGCTCGATTGAGCTTCAACTTAGCGAAATCAAAAGTCATAGACTTAATGGTGAATCCAAATGGGCTTGGATATTGAAATATGTTAGACATGCGCTTTATTAGGAGCATTAAGATATAGACTTAGTTCAAGACTAAATGTCTCTTCAATAAGGTTGAAACTCTAGTGATATCTCAATTAGGTTAAACCCTAATTACATCATATGGTATAAATCCGAAAAGCATTCTTACTAGGATGTGTTGTATACGTTTCTGATGTGAATCTACCATCAAAAAGTCATTCAAACAGAGAAGGAAACCATATCATATCAATTTGCAGCAACTTAAATCAAACGGACATTTCAGGGTTTAGAATCACATACTAAGCAATTAGGGATTTGGATGCTATAATCAAATTTCGTGCATTACATTGTTTGAATGAAGAACCCACTCACCCTAAGGTGTGAAAACACCTCAAAACTGCATCTCCACTCAGGGGATCTCGAACTCATATCAAATCCCTAGCAAATCTCCCAATTCTTCTTCCCTTCAACTAGGAAACCTTGAAAATGAGGGATTATGAAGAAAGGGTGAGAAAAGAGGGAATTTCGACATCATCTTGGATCAAATCAGAGCATGGACGGAATATTGACATGAGAGAGAAGATTCACCATAAAAGTCTATGCAAAGAATCCAAACTTACTTGATTTCACCATTCCTCGGACCGCAAAACCCTAGGTCAGCAATTCCACCACTTCCTCCTCTCAAACCCTAACTCTCCCTCTCTCTCTAGGAGCTCGTTTCTCTGGAATGAATTGCGAATTATGAGAGCTGCTAGTGTGTGTGTTCGAACATATAGAGCAATTGAGCTGCTTGGGTCAATTGCATATTGACCCTACACTCAACTTTTATTATATTGGCTGAATATTCAATTATACAAAAGTTACTGTAATTCGTTTATTTCAGAGATCAAACCTTCTCCACAAATTATGGGAATTTATCAAGTTGTTTATAATTGATATATAAAGTTTCAGTTAAAATTTGAGATCATTTGGAGTTACCAATAAATAATTAAAAATAGAACAGTGCACTGCTATCCAGAAATCTGCAGAAATGTCATTTGAAGCAAAAATGCCTCAGAACGACCATGCTAGATGCCACGGCCGTGCAAGATGGACCCAGCACGGCCGTGCTACCTACCACGGCCGTGGTGCATTGTTTTCAGCAGATTTGAGTATAAAAGTTGGTTAATAGTTCAATTCTTTCAAAACGACCGTGTGGCCTTGCATGCCCGTGCCACCAATGACCTAGCACGACCGTGCTACCCACCATGGCCGTGCTACCCAAGCATCCAACTATCATTTCTATTTTTTCTATGCCTAACTCTATCATTCCTTCCCAAATGAGCTTATTTGTTGAAAACCCTAATTCAACCGACTAGAGTTTATATATCTCAAACCCTAATTATACAAAGAGATAGCATGCTTGGGGTTCTCATTAGGTTTAACATATTATAATTGAGATATCATCATTAATTAGATTTAAGCAATGATCAATCCAATTAAATATGTAATCATCCAGGTAAACCCTAGTTTACCAATTAAGCTCAGATGCGGTCATAACAAGTTAAGTCTAAGTATAGTTAAGTTCAGTCAGTCCTTGTCGCTCTAGGTCCTTGTAAAGAAATAAGAGATAGTTGTAAATGATGATGTATAACATTATTCCTCTTTTAGTAATATATTTGAATCAACAAGTCTCATGTGTTTAAAAGTATGAGATACATAATGAATGTTCATACATGCATTTTTACTGTTGAAATCAGATTAGAGAAATAAATGTTTAGATTCCCTTGTAAAGTTAGTTTATGTGGTTCAATGCGATGAAACAAAGAGTTTGAAAAAGAAGAAAAAGTTAAGGGTGATCTTTGTATTACGTTAAATCCTCAATTTATGCTCTAATCACATGATTAATGGAAATTGTGAGATCGGGGTGTAACTACTTTTGAATTTGTGGACTCAATATATAGAACCTGGGTGCATCCAAAAGTCAGTAGCACCGACTGAAAAAGTTAGTGGTACCAGGTCCTTATCAGTGAGCCCTCAAAAGATCTTTAGAGACTCAGTGGTACCGACCATTGGAGTCAGTGGTACCGAGTCCGTGCTGCTGTTGTAGACAAAACTCTGACCTCATGTCAGTGCCACCGACCGCAGAATTTGGTGGTACCGACTTTAAAGCCCTACACACTCCAAAAATGAGTCAAGGTACCATTTTTATAGAAATTGAATTGAAGTGACAACTAAAAGTGGAAATTGAACATAAAAATAAGGAAAGTAAAGATTGGGTTTCCTGCCAACAAGCATCATTGTTTAATGTCCCAGACTAGATGGTCTATAGAGCAAGAATCTATGGAATGGTGCAAAGTTGCACCTCCTCTATCCGGGGCTCTACCTCACCTCCAAAATAGTGCTATAATCTTTGACCGTTTACAAGGAATGACTTGTTCCCATCTACAATGTTCACAGTACCACGGGGAAAGACTTTTTCAATCACAAACGGTCCACTCTGCTTAGACCTTATCTTACACAGATGCAGCCTAAGCCTAGAATTGAAAAGGAGGACTTTCTGAACTGGGAGAAACACCCAATTTAGAATGTGTCTATCATGAATTTTTTTAGTCCTTTCCTTATATATCCTAGAGCTTTCATAAGAATCCATTCTAATCTCATCTAATTCATTAACCTCCTAAAGCCTCTTTCTACCTGCTTCATCTATGTTGAAATTTAGCTTCTTCATTGCCCATTTAGCCTTATGCTCAAGCTCTACAGGTAGATGGCATGCATGACCATAGACCAGCCTAAAAGGTGTCGTTCCTATTGGAGATTTGTAGGTTGTTCTATAAGCCCAAAGAGCATCACCTAGCACATAGCTCCAGTTCATCCTATTGGTTGAGACTGTCCTTTCCAAGATTTTCTTCACCTCTCTATTGGACACCTCAACTTGTCCTTAAGTATGTGGGTAATAAGGAGTGCCCACTTGGTGCTTCACCCCATATTTGCCCAGTAAGGCCCCAAACTACCTATTAGTGAAATCGAAACCACCATCACTAATAATTAGGTGGGGGACACAAAACCTGTAGAAGATGTATTCCTTCACAAACTTACACACTACTTGCACATCATTGGTGTGGGTTGGAATCCCTTCCACCCACTGAGACATGTAATCAACTGCAAGTAATATATAAAGATTGGAATTAGACGACACAAATGGGCCCATGAAATCTATACCCCAAAGATTAAAAACTTCAACTTCCTAAAAGACATTCAAGGGCATCTCATGTCGCTTAGAGATATTACCTCCACGTTGACATGTGTCACAATGACCAATAAAGTTGTGAGGATCCTTAAACAACGTAGGCCAATAAAACCCACTCTCTAAGACTTTAACCACAGTCCTAGAGCTAACATGGTGTCCACCCGTGGGTAGAGAATGATAGCGTGACAAGATGCTCTCTACCTCACATTCGGGTATACATCTTCTTAATAGCCCATCCCAACATTTATTAAGGAGAATTGGGTCATCCCAAATATAAAACTTCAATGAGTGGAAAAATCATTTTTTCTCTTGATGCCCCCAATCTGTAGGAAATTTCTACAAGCTAGGTAATTAACAATATCTTCAAACCAAGGATATTCAGTTTTAATTGTAAACAATTTTTCATCTGGGAATTCCTCAATAATGGGGATGGCTATATCTTTTTCGTCCATCCTTTCCAACCTAGACAAATGATCGGCTACAACATTATCAACCCCTAACTTGTCTCTAATCTCAATGTCAAATTCCTGAAGAAAAAGAATCCACCTAATCAATCTGGGTTTGGCATCTTTCTTTTGTAACAAGTATTTGATGGCAGCATGGTCTGTCCAAACTATCACTTTATCCCCAACTAGGTATTGGCGGAATTTTTCAAAAGCAAACACTATCACCAATAATACTTTTTTGGTAGTGGTGTAATTCAATTACACATCATTCAAAGTCTTTGATGCATAATATATGACAGTTGGAGTCTTGTATCTGTGTTGACCCAACACAACTCCTAATGCATAATCTAATGCATCACACATCAGCTCAAAGAGCAGGCTCCAGTCAGGAGCCTGCACAATAGATGTGGAGATCAATTTTCTTTAAGAATTTCAAAAGCTTTTAAACATCGCTCATCAAAGGAAAACTCGATGTCTTTCTCTAAAAGTTCAAACAATGGTTTGGCAATTTTTGAGAACATCCTTGGTAAAACGGCGGTAGAATCCAGCATGTCCTAAAAAGCTCCTCACTCCTTTCATTGATGTTGGTGGAGGTAGTGTGGAGATGACTTCAATCTTTACTGGATCCACTTCCATGCCCTTGTTAAACACCTTGTGTCCAAGGACGATCCCTTTAATTACCATTATGTGACACTTCTCCTAGTTTAGAACTAGGTGAGTGTCCTCACATCTCTGTAGCACCCTATCAAGGTTATATAGACAATCATTGAAAGATTCCCCATACCTAGAAAAATCATCCATAAAAACCTCTAAGCACCGCTCTACCGTGTCAAAAAAAATGGCAAGCATACAATGTTGAAACGTAGTAGGGGTGTTACAAAGACCAAAAGGCATCCGTCGATATGCCAATGTGCCATAAGGGCAGGTGAAAGTGGATTTCTCCTGATCCATAGGCTCAATGGAAATTTGATTATACCCAAAATACCCATCAAGAAAGCAAAAGTGCAAACGGCCAGCTAATTGTTTCAAGATCTGATCGATAAAAGGTAAAAGAAAATGATCTTTAAGAGTGGATGCATTTAAACAGTGATAATCTATGCACACTCGCCATCCCATCACTATCCTAGTTGAAATTAATTCATTATCCGCATTAGTAGTGACCGTGATCCCCCTTTCTTAGGAACTACCTGGGTAGGACTAACCCACATTGAATAAGATATTGCATAGATTATACATAATCTTGTCGACAGTAGCTTGACAACTTCCTTCTTCACCACCTCAGTCATAATCGAATTAAGATGCCTCTGAGGTTGGACAATTGCCTTGGCTCCTTCTTTGAGACATATCTTGTGTTGAAACAAGGTTGGAGAGATCTCTTTGATGTCAGCTATGGACCACCCAAATGCAGCTCGATGGTTTTTCAGCACGGTGAGTAGCTTTCCTTCCTCTTCACCATTCAAAGAAGATGATATGATCACTGGGAGATTTTCCTCTATGGTTAAGAAGACATACTTTTGGTGCAACAGTAATGGCTTTAGCTCCAAGTCTAGTAGGCTCAATAGAGATGGGACCAATGGTGGGGGCGGTAGTCCAAGGTCCTCAAAGCATCTTACACAGTAGCAAGGTACTTCCTTCAACATCAAAACACACTCCTCTAGATGGTTGTTACATATGTTGTCCTCCATTCTATTCGTCAAGCATGCTTCTAAGGGTACCTTGGGTGATGTCTGTATCACATAATCAGCTACGACTTCTTCTTCGAAAACAAGGTCGTAGTCATCTCCATCATCATCCAGGTAGCGCATTGCTTGACTCAGCGAGATCACCTTTGTATTTTTCAGGATGTCCACTACTAGAGTTCCTCTTTCTACTTTAGTCATAACATGGGCCATATATAGGAACGATTTCCCTAGAAATAGAGAAAACCTACTATCCACGTGCTGAAGCATGTTGCATTGCACCTTATCTCCTATGGCTTGAGAGTGCTCTGGCATCTTGATCTCAAACATGTCATCTTGGATTCCCATAGTTAGACGTCCTCTGCCCATCTCAAGTATCATATCTGCAGTATCTTGAAACAGTCTCTCAAGAAGAATCTCATTGCCATGATCGTCCTACATTTCCATCACAACAAAATCTCCAAGAAAGAAGAACCTATCCACTGTTACCATGACATCTTCACATATACCATATGGCTTAACTACTGAATTGTCTTCCAACTGGATTTTCATGCTGCTCTTCCTGGATTCCTGAAGTCCGAGGTTCTTGAAGGTAGATAGAGGCATCAGATTTATACTTGCCCCAGAGTCACATAGAGCCTCTCCAAATTTTGTCTTGCCTATGAAGCATGTGATATTAAAGCATCATGGATCCTATCTTTTAGGAGGAAGTGTCCCCAAGATGAAGGCACTAACCTTCTCTTTTATAACCATGACATCATAGGTTGGTATCTTTCTCCTCTTTATAATTATATCTTTCAAAAAAATCCCATAGGATGGTATCTTCTCAATAGCGTCTATCAAGGGAATGTTCACAGATAACTTCTGAAAATTGTCTAGAAATTTCTTGAACTCTCGGCCCATCTTGGTCGCTTTCAATCTATTTGGAAAGGGCTTATAGTTCCCTCTAGTGAGGTAGAATATAAGCCTGAATTTTATTACCTCCAACCTCATCAACTTGATCCTCTATCATCTTTTCTTGTGCTTCCATATCTGGTTCTTTTGCATCCACTGGTATAGTTCGATTTGTAGCTTCTTCAGTAACTACCCTGTGTGATGCATCATTCAGTAGTTTCTTGCCATTGTGTAGCAGAACAACCTTCACATGTTGGTTCCCAAAAGGTACATTGGTGTTCATTGAAAATCCTTGTTGGGTTGGCTGCTTTAATGCACTCACATCTTCTACTATCTGAGAGATCAGTGTCTCTATGCTATGAATACGTGCCCCTTGATTTTGAAGTTCCCTTTGAGTTTGTGCAATTTGTAGCTCATTCTGACTCAATATCTTGCCAACATTTATTCAATCTTGTCAATTTTCTACTGCTCTAGTTGATACTATGCTTTGCCACCATATTGTTGTGGCTTAGAATGCTACTACTGCACCTGTGATGGATCTTGTTGGAAGTTGTTAGGATCCTTCTAAGAAAATTTAGGGTCTTTCCTCCAAGAATAATCATTGTTCATATATTGTCCCTGACGCACATACTTGCACTCTTCTTCTTCCTCAGCAGGAACTCTGTCTGTAGCACATAGCTTCTTAGCAATGAGATCTAACTTCTCGTTTAACACAAATATCACCTTGGATTCCCCGACACTCTTGATGGTTGTCGGTGACTCTCTTTCTTCTCCCCACGATTGGTTTTTAGACATGTTTTTTTAGGATTTCATGGCAGGGAGTGGGCTTTTGTTGAGGAAAAAGCCTCCTCCTACACTGTCAAGAGTTGTTCTCTCCCCCTTGTGTAGGACATAATAGAAAATCTTGGATTGCCCCAGTAGATCAATGCCATGATAAGGCACTTTTCTCAGCATATTCTGAAACCTTTCCCATGCCTCTGAATATGACTAATCTGCTTGTTGTTTGAAGTTGTGAATCTTCTTTACTTGATCATTCGTCTTTTATAGAGGGAAGTAGCACTCGAAGAATGCATCTATCATCTGATCCCATGTCTCAATGATCTCATCATCAAGATTGTTGAACCATGATTTTGCACTATCTGCCAGTGAAGATGAGAATAGCTTGAGATATATTGTAGTAGCTGGAATCCTATCTATCTTGACAATGTCACAGTTCTCCACGAAATTGCTGATATGTGTCATTGGATCTTCAGAGGGATGGCCATGGAACACTTGAGATTTAACTAAGGCAACAACTCCAGGATCTATTTTGTAGCTGCCCACATTGATGGCTTGCCTTTTGATGGGCCCTTTCTGGGTTGTAGCTGATAAAGCCTTTATCCTTTCTCATACTGTCATTTCTTCTTCTCCCTCCATTTCTATTGTCTCTTATTCTTCCGGTGTCGCAGGTCTCTTGGGTGGAGGGGTTTGGTTAAACCTATCCACAGATCTTCCAGACTCCCTTTCACCTTATAAGAGCTCTGCTTGTCCAAAGCCTGGTGAGGATGGTTCTCCATATTCTATGGCTCTAGTACGTGCCATGCACTAGTTTCTCTAAAATAGTAGAAAGTAGGTATTAGCGCAAGAAGTTTATGGTGTATCAAAAAGATCTTATGATTCAACTCAAAGAAATTTAAATAGATTTTTTTGCATAGAGTGGCCGACCACAACACTCGTAATGCTGGATATTTCCGCTTCCCCAACAACGGTGCCAAAATCTTGACACGAGTTAACCATGCGTAGTACGCAAGCGAACGTATCGAAGTAATAAGGCCTTGTGAGTCCCGAGTCAAACACGGGGAAGTATTTCTCCAGTAGACTACTACTAACTGCAGTCACATTAGCTAAGACAGTTGTAAATGGATGAATTAGGATTGAACAAAAGAACAAATACAAAAATAAAACGAATTAAAGGTTGAATTAATTAGAGATGGGGTGAATTCCTTAGGATAGTGGTTTCACCATGGACAACACTAATAACTGGTTTCACACACACTAATATCTATCACCTCCATCCCCTAGATAAGGAGCCTGTAACTAGAATTACCTACTCCCGCAGTGTAATTCACTACCTAATCTAATGCCAATCCCACTTCCGTAGTTATTGGTTGATTAGTTAGATGCTTTATGGTTATTCTATGAGTTTCTTCTCCTATTTACACTCCACTTTTCCCAAAGGGCATAGTAGATGGGTAAGTCTATGCTCTTCGACCCTCAACCTCTCTCTAGAGATGACTAAGCATCTTCTAATCCACTCATGGTGATCAAGAACAAGTAGAACACAAAGCTTTCATAGATTTATATCCAGTAGAAAGAGATAAAACTAATATTAATGCATGGAAATCAGTCACAATGTATATCCAGGCTACTCTCAGATCCCAAGGAATAAAGGTTTTTAGTCTTGCATGGTTTTCATCAACGAATACATGGAAGAGAAGAAGAAAATTGTGGGAAACATGAAGAAACTAAGGTAACCGTTGAATCTCCACCTGTCTGGAAGATCCCCTCTGTCAAACAAGTGTTTTGTTGTCTTTTGACTATAGAACCATCCTCTAGAGGTGCCCAGATCTCCTCGGTCGAAGCTTTTAGTCCTTAGTTCTTCTTTTCTCTCTCTCTGGTCATCTTCAATGAAAATGGCTCCTCCCTCTCTCTGGCCGTCGTCCCCCTAAGTCATAAAAGGAAATTAGGGTACGAATTAACGTCCACCATTAGATTAGAGATAAATCAGTGGCTGGCCTAATTGGGCAGACTCAGTAGTACTGACTAGGTGAGTCGATAGTACCGAATCACTTAGGTTTGTTTGCATGATCCTGATCCTATCGGTACTATTAACTGGACTCAATAGCATCGAGTTTTGTGGTTTTTGAGTTACCTCTCTAATGTCAACTCGGTAGCACCGAGTTGGAAACTCAATGGCACCAAGTTTTCTCGATTCATTCTGGGGTTTGCTGATGTTGAATCAGTAGCACCGACTCTGGGTGAGTTTTCAAGTCCATCACTAACATCAAGTCGGTACCACCGATTGTTGCCAGGTCAGTAGCACCGAGTATGTGGCTCTTCTTTGCATCTAAAAATACACAAAAATGTCATAAGCACTTGGGATGTGTAAAATATTACATAAGACAGTGAAAATCATAAAATTTGATGCATTTAATAGAAACAGGTCATCTATGTCATTTCATGCATAATAAATCAAATAAATCACTAATCTACACATGAAATCAAGGAAAAATATGCCTGAAATAATGACTAAAAACACATGCATCAAGTATTTGTCCTTAAGTGTTCCCACTAGCTAATAGGCATCGTTAACTATAAATAGGACCTTTTGGGCTTCATCCCATGATTAACCAAGCACTATGAAGGTCCCTATTCTATAACTGAGTGTATCCTACAAACTCCCCTCTCTCTAAGCTTAATCACTTGCTACATCCATTAGAGTGAGTAGGAGATTTGTAAGAGAGCTAATCCTACATGTATATCTTGTAAGGCTCTCACTTCCTCCACCTCCCAAACTCTAATTTCCACCATGAATATGAAGATGAAGGTTCTCTCTCTTGGCTAAGAGAGGTGAAGAAGAAGAAGGCTAGGCTAAAGAGTTGGAGCAAGAGTGGGTGAGTCCTTAGTAAATGCCCAAGCCTCCTTGCTCAAGTGAGTATGTCCTTGGTGAAAGCTTCTCCTTGGAAAAGGCAAAGGAAGAAGATCCAAGAAGAGTGGGTGATTTGTTCAAGGCTAAAGACTTGGTTCAAGAGTGGGTAAGTCCTTGGTGAAGGTAGAAGACTCCTTATATAAGTCGGTTAGTCCATGGTAAGGTTGAAGAATCTTTGTATTGTATACGTAAGCCCTTTGGTAGGTTGTTGGCTCCCTTCCCCTCAAAGGGAATGTTGGGTATCCTTGTCCCAGAAAAGGAAGGTCATTTTCTGTAACTCTTATAAGTGAATATAAGGAGGGAGACATGTTTTAGAAATCTTAGAGGTTGACCTCTCTAGGTTGTGGACTGAGAATATCCTAGTTTGGAGATTAGAACCACTCTACATAGCTTGTGTTCTGGTGCTTGTTTCAATATCTCTCATCCTTACTACATATGTTTATTTGCACTCAAATTCCTAATTAGCAACATTATCTTGTGATATATCTTGAAGGTCTAATGAATTTTGTTTAAGTACATTTTAGCTCTATTCACCCCTCTAGAGAAAATCGCGTGTCTTAGGATCCAACAAAGGAGTTGAAGGTGAAGGCTTACTACCTACAGAGAGACCCAGCCGCCTAGAGTAATTGAGATTGACAAATCTGTCCAAGGAGCCTACACGTCAGTAGTTATCCTAGATCTACGAGCAAGATGATGTACCCTTTTTTTTCTGAGGAGGGCTCTACCAACTTGCGGCTTTCCTTACTATAAATCTAGCTAGAAATCACTGCCATGGTGTTGTCCCTGCCGAGGACTCATGTCTGGAGTCAAGGGTGAGATAGACGAGGGGGTCAGCCGGTCCATACGATAATTGACCAATGGGTCTGCCCAGCCCAATGGGAGCCAAGGAACCGCACACCCAACTCACTCCCCCCTCCAGGACCACGTGAAAAAAATCTAGGATCCAAGGGCTATATCCAACGACTGAGCTTAATCACAATAAGTAAATCTATTTTGATTCCCAGAAAATTGTTATATCTTGCTAAATTCGCAGAAATAGCTCCACTAAACAAAAAAATTCTTGAAAAATATCATTAGACTCAGAAAAATGTCTACTTTATTGTACAACACATAAATTAGACTTATATGCATATTTATTTACCATATCTAATTTAGATTATGACACTTCTTTTAGGGTTAGTTAGATTGGATAATTAACATATCATGAAAATTAAGTATGAATACTAAATTTATGAACCTTAATAATATTAGGAAGGTAAATATGGACTCTGATATGTTTACTATGTCAAAATATTAGGTGCTTTCCTATTATTGCATAATTAGATGCTTCAAACCTCATATGAATTCTAGAAAATAGGGAAACATAAGAAAATTATGAACATTTGATCAAACTTCTAATATGAACTCCTCATCAATAGAAAAATATCAGACATATGTTCTAAGTTAGTTAAACCTAGATTTGGCTAAACCCTAATTTTGACCTAAAATATTAAGAATATAATAAATCTTGTATTAATGACTATTAATTGTTATTGATCAGGTGATGACTAGATATCTAGATGATCATTTATATGTTAGGAATCTCTAAAATCAGGTATGTGAGCTTTCTCTAAGTATATGACTAGTTTTTGTGTGTGTGAAATAGCTATGATGTATTTCTTATTCTTATTGGAGAATATTGCTTGAATTTACTATGATTATAGTATTGTTCTTGACCATGACACTAAGAATAATAAAGGATATGGATGGTTTGTAACTATTATGTGTTTGCATTCTCTCTCTCTCTCCCCCTCTCTCTCTTTAAATATATGGTCGACACATCCCATACCCAAGGGGTGACAAAATTTGAAGTGTGACACCACTTAGTAGTACAATTGCATCAATAGATGCTTTAAAACATGTGTTTCCCATATTTTTGCCTTAAACAATGATTTTCTTAGTATTTCCTTCTTTCTTGGATTATTTCAATTATGCAAGAATATTAGTATGTACCTTTTGTGATACAAGTATTCCTCTCATTTCATTTAAGCATATTCAAAACACTATAGCCCTTATTTGGTTATAAGTGTAAAGTAGGTATGATCAAGATTTAATTATTATTATTGTAACCATTTATTATTATTATGTTACTGAGTTTCCATTTCCTACTTTATTTTGAACATTATCATTTCTTACATGAGACTTTTATAAACATCTTGTTACCTAGGAAACAACTATTCTCATGGATCACAAGGCCCATTAAACATCTTGTTACCTCTCACTAGGCAACAACTATTCCCATGGCTCACAAGGCCCATTAAACATCTTGTTACCTCTCACGAGGCAACAACTAATCTCATGGCTCACAAGGCCCATTAAACATCTGATTACCTCTCACTAGGCAACAACTATTGTTGGGTTTTAGGGGAGATAGAGAAGGCAGCGGAAACAAAAATTTTCTTCTCCCCAAACCCAGAACAAAGGAAATGTGTCAACGTCTATACAATAGGAAGGATGGTTTGTAGAGGCGTACCTTGTCCCGATGCTTGCTCGGCGATGTTACCTCACAACTTGCGTGGTCTTCACCTCCAGTCTTAGATGGTGTCTGTGCAACTCCTGGTCTCACCGGGACTGTCGGGATTGACAGTTGTCCTCCAAGCAGCAGAAGTCTCCCGCCTCTGAAGTACTCCACACGGACCACCTGGAACTCTGATCTCCTTGTCCCACAAGGAATCAAGAGGAATCACACTCTCCTGTCGGCGTACTAGTCACCGACACACTCTCCTACCACCAGTTGCTTTTCTATAGTTGTCTTTCCCTTGTTGTGCCTCCCTTATCGGGTAGCACTTGCTCAGGCTCTCTCTCGGTTACCAAAACCAGAGAGAACAACAACTTTGCAGAGCAACTGGTGCACTGAGTTGTGTTCCTGAGAAGCCCTCACTACCCCTATATATATAGAACGGTCATGGGATAGGGTTCTCTATCCCAGGCAATGCAGGGTTAATGCAGGAGTAGAAGGGTTCAAGATTTTCCACAAAACAACCAACTACGCCACCTGAACCGATCGTTTCATGCATGAAACGGTCGGTTGGGGAGTTGAGCCGATCGGTTCACACCTCAACTGATTGGTTGGGGCACCTAAGCCGATCGGTTCGTGGTCCTTATCCAACTCAAATTGACTTTCAAATTTGTTTATGATTAATCAAATATTAATTCTTATCCAAATCAATTTTGTACAAGTGAAACAAATTGTATTTGTAAAACAGTCTTCTCACTTTCCAAATGATCTTGGTTGGACCAGTCAAGCTGATTGGTTCAACTCTTGAACCGATCGGTTCATCCTGTCCTGAGCCGATCGATTCATCTCATGAGCCGATCGATTCACCAAGCTGAGCCGATCGGTTCATCCCATGAGTCGATCGGTTGGAGTAGCAGACTATGCACAATTAGTCAATTGTAGTTTCCATCAATCTGATACTCTAATCAATCGATCCAACACCTTGAACACTATGATTTTGAGCTATCAATTGATTGAGTATTTAATTGAACTACTAAACTCCTTTAGTAATCAATCTAAACATCATTTGTGGATAAACTCCTCTTCCAAATTAAATCCTATGTGTGTGACCCTGCAGATCCATTTCACGTTGGCAGTGAAAGTCCATAACACTTATGACTTCACAAGCAAAGAGTGGTGCCTAGTCGCACATCAGTGCTACCCAAGTGAAATAGAAAGTTGGAGAACAACTTTCAATCCTACAATCCATAAATGGTGTTATAGTGAATGTATAATTCCTTTATCACTGATATCCCGAATGAACTCAAGGCATGGAACAATCATCCTTTCAACGTTCATTCACTTTCTTGATCTCAGAGTAGATTGGAGGAGATATGTATGACATCAATATCATATACTAATTCACACATGCGTGCACACACCTATCTCAATCCTACTCATCAAGTGGCCATGGATATCAAACTCCCTCAGGAGGGACAAATCCCATATCTATCACTCACCCCTCAAAAGCCCCATGTGTCAAAGCCACCCAATCATCACCTTTATAACAACCCATGTTTTAGGACTGCATTTGATGATGTCAAAGTGTACCCAACGATATATGTTGAGTGTAGTGATTTTAGGTCAAAGAATCACACTCACCACCATCACTGTGAGAACTGACTGTGACTACCATGTCATGGTTCCATGTGTCAAACTCACGGTGGGTCTGTCCGATACACTTGTTCTCTAACAAGTACCTATGTGTTTGGTTTGATATCTCCATATCATGACTAATGAGATTCTGTCATCAACCAATACCACAATCTAGTCTTGTGTGTCATTGATGTCTATCTACCTTCCACAATGACATCTGACTAGGGACATAATAAGAATGTACAAACTCTTAGCATCCGTATGATCTCATCGTTCAGGTCCTTAACCTGAAAGCATACGTCATTGAGTACTGTCATTCTCTAGACATTCAATCTGTTCTATCATTATCTGATATGACTGAACCAGAAAGAATTAGAAGCTTGCATTTGATGTTTATCAAATCAATCTTAATGTATCCCACCAATCATCCCATGATTGGCTCTCAGGGCATACATACCAACAGACTCCCACTTGCACTGCGAGCCAATCACCCTTGAATCATATTCATAGTGATCTTCAAACATGTCCCACATGTTACTGTGCTCTAGTGCTAACGCAGTGAGTTATGGCAACACCTTGCCAAAGTCGATATTAACTGCATGTCTCTCATCTCTTCATTGTACACCACACATATGAGATAGAGTTGCCGTAATATGCGATCTAGTATTCCTTTGCTAACCTTTAGCCACATTGCATGACCAAGTACTCCTTACTTGTCATCAATGACCGGAATATCTATAACTTCATCTCATGAACTTCCAGATCCATATAGTATCCACTGTTGTTCTCTAACACATAGATACTCAACTTTTCTTTTAGAACAAATTCATTGGAACGTTTCCAATTATCAACAAACTTTCACTTTTATATATCATATATATATATATATTGCGATTAATTTTCTATTCTTTTCGGAAGTTCGCATCAATGTAACTCTTTACAGTGAACCCTTCCTTATTTCCATAGAACTAGTACTTCTCAAGTACTTATGGTATTCCAATATCCCTTACTGGAACTAGACAGACATCCACTCGTCATGTCCCACATACGAGTTATCAGGATGAGCATATCATATTGTCATGTCCTACATACAAGATGATAAATGTGTTTTGTTCTTTCCATGCCCATACATGCAAGATAATGGGATGATTGCATACATGATAGATCCATATCTATTCTTAGTGTTCCCATTCTACATAAGAATTGGACACTTGGCCCTTGGGATACCAACTCTATGTAGCATGGATAAGTTTTCTCCCACTGAATCTATGCATACTGAACCCTTTAGTATAGATGGACAATGTATGCTCTCTCTTTTCAGGTCAAGAGGTTTTCAAGAACTATCTCTATAGATCTCTATTCCTATCACATAGGAAACATCTCTATCTTCCCTAAAGATAAATTTCCACTTTGGATTTCCATTCTAGAACATTTCCATTTCACATCAACATGTGGAATGTGAATACACTCCCACTAAATCATGGATCTCTTCTTTATCTTTGACATATTAGTCAAAACCTTTTGACTATATCATCAAAGTAAAGATTCAGCTCTGAGTTGCTTGTACTTAATCAATCACATTGATTAGTCCATTGTAACTTATAGACTTCATTTACATTAATGGATTCATAAACCTTATAGGTTGTGTCACGTACACATCCTTGTTTTATTCCTTATAGGAATGCGGTTTTAATATCCATATGCCAAATCTCTTAGTCATTAAGTTGCAATCAACAAGCATCATCCTTCTCAAAATGTCATCCATGTGTCTTAACACTTAAGACTCATTTGCACTTATGGATTTCATCCCAATGGGTGCTACCATCAAGGTCATACCTTATGGTTCACATGGAAGTCATTTAGGATGTAATGGTCACAAACCATAACTCAAAATCTGGTTCCTCATATTCATCTATATAGTTGACTCATCATATGACCAACTCATCACATAGATAATTGAGGTGCATCTGTCAAGAATATAAGAACTCACAACTCCTTGTGATTCTTAATGCCCTTTATTAGTGTGGGGTATTCTTTATTTAAGAAGAAATTAGTTATTTGATAATCATCCTCTAACTCCTTAGAGTATGACTCCTTTTGATTTAGACATCACCATGCCTTAATCATGAGTTCACTATGATACACTATCATAATCACTCATAAGGTTCTCAAACATTTGGCTCAAGTATTTCATTCATTGATCTCATCAAGAACTAACACTTTACCAAATTTGTACTTCATCTATGATATTCTTGAACATTTCAAGATATTCATATTGGTATTTCTTTAAACACCATTTGAAGTATTAGCAATTGCTCTAATAGGTATGTAAATACATCACATGTATTATACCTAATAGGATAATCATTCTCCCACTACCACCAATGAAGATTGATTAATCATGTCTAAGAGATTCATGTCTCTTACTGGTTCTCTAACCAAAAGAGTCTAGATTTATCCATCATATGGAAACTAGAAATGAATTCTCATGATTTATGCTAATTTGATTGTTTGAGTTATCAATAACTTTTAGGTATCATTTTATCTTATGCACACCAAGTACCACAAGATAAACAAGGCATTGCCATGAAGATTATATCTTTTGAAATAGAAACATATACTTTATTAATTGCTATCATTGTCATACAATATGCAAAAAATAATGTGTTTCTATCCATTGGCAAATATGAAATAGCAGTTCATAACTCTATTACATGCCTTCAAGGCTTAAAATAAACTAAAGTACTCTTATCTATGGCGAAAACACTTGCCCCATTTATTGAGTGCTTTACATTTTATATCTTGGTATCATATGCCTAAAAAATGTTACAAGTTTATTTCATGACACCTTCAGGTGGAGACTTCTGTCACCTCCTTCTTCTTTAGTTCTTCCAGATAGAGTGGACAATTCCTTTTCCAATGTCCTAGCTTTTGACAATGGTGGCAATTGCCTCTCTTGGTCATGCCTCCTTTGGCCTTGAGAGCTGAATATGACTTGGGCTGCTGGCTAGCATCAGAACCTTTCTTAGCTTTTCCCTTGCCCTTGTGCTTGGACTTGCCTTTCAGGTTGTTGATCATCATCACTGACTTAGGCTTGTCCTTCTTCATCTATGTCTCGGCTGTCCTCAACATGCCCAACAACTCTGTCAACGGCTTGTCAAAGTTGTTCATGTTGTAGTTCATCACAAACTGACTATAGGATTCTGGCAACGATTGCAGTATCACATCAGTAGCCAACTCTTGGTTCAGGGGAAATCCCAGTCTTGTTAGGTTCTCCACATACCCAATCATCTTGAGCGTGTGAGGACTAACTAGATCTCCTTCTGTCATGACACACTTGAACAGTGCCCTGGAGACATCATATCTCTCTTGTCGTGCTTGATCATCATACATGTTCTTCAGATGTTGAATCATCTCAATGACACCCATGTTCTCATGTTGTCTCTGCAACTCGTGGTTCATGGAGCACAAAATCAAGCACTTTTCATCAATGGCATCATCAGAATGCTTCTTGTAAGCATCCCTTTCTGCCTTTGGTGCGGTAGGAGCAGGTTCCTCTGGAACTGGAGTATCCAGGACATAGAGCTTTCACTCTTGAGTGAGAACAATTCTCAATATCCTAAACCAGTCATGGAAGTTAGTCCCATTCAACTTGTCCTTCTCAAGGACCGATCGCAACAAAAAGTGATTGTTGTTTGTTGTCATTTGAGCTACAAAAGGAAACATATACAGTTTAGTCCAAAACTCAAGTTTGACTTATTTGGTTGATTTGAAAGATTTGGCGATATAATTAGGACTTTAATTAATTATCGCTCCATCTATTTTTGTTCAAATTGATAGCCCTCACCATCAATTCGGAAGATTGCAGCATACAATCTTCTAGTGGGCAAGATCCTAAAATCCTCTGAGTCATGGACCAGCTAGGGCTATCACCCACAACTTAGATCTTCCAGGTAGGCAACTTTTGTCAATTGCATCATATGCAACTCTTGAAAAAGGAACCGATCATCTCATTCGTCGTCATGTTGTCCGCCGTTCTTTGACATAATAGGAAAGAAAAGATCTATCCTATTTTACATTTGAAAAAGGAAACCCCGAGTTACATTTGGGGGGAGCAAAGGTAGGAAAAAAATCTCGAGTTACATCAGGAATAGGAGATAGGGAATCGGTGCACAGACTGAGATGCAAGCAACCACATACAACCAAGCACACACATAGGGTTTATTGGCCATAACCACACTATACATCCACCACAAAACTCGTTTAAGGGCAACGCGTATCGACTGCATTCATATTACATATCATATATGTATATTGGGATTTGTGGATTTAGGATTGGACTTGCATAAAGCCAATTTAATTCGCATCATATGCAATAAATAAAGGCGACAAACCAAAATCGATCATATCGATAATCCTAAATCATAGAGCAGTTGACGTGGTTCTGATACCATTGTTGGGTTTTAAGGGAGATAGAGAAGGCAGCGGATTTTTTTTCTTCTCCCCAAACCCAGAACAAAGGAAATACGTCAATGTCTATACAATAGGAAGGATGGTTTGTAGAGGCGTACTTTGTCCCGAGGCTTGCTCGACGACATTACCTCATGGCTTGCGTGGTCTTCACCTCCGGTCTTGGACGGTGTCTGTGCAGCTCCTGGTCTCACCGGGATTGTCAGCTCCTGGTTTCACCGGGACTGTCAGCTCTTGGTTTCACTGGGACTGTCGAGATTGACAGTTGTCCTCCGAGCGGAAGAAGTCTCCCGCCTCTGAGGTAGTCCACACGGACCACCTGGAACTCTGATCTCCTTGTCCCACAAGGAACACACTCTCCTGCCACCAGTCACTTTTCTGCAGTTGTCTTTCCCTTGTTGTGCCTCCCTTATCGGGTAGCACTTGCTCGGGCTCTCTCTTGGTTACCAAAACCAGAGAGAACGACAACTTTGCAGAGCAACTGGTGCACTGAGTTATGTTCCTGAGAAGCCCCCACTACCCCTATATATATAGAAGGGTCATGGGACATGGTTCTCTATCTCGAGCAATGCGGGATTAATGCAAGAGTAGAAGGGTTTGAGATTTTCCACAAAACAACCAACTGCGCCACCTGAACTGATCATTTCATGCATGAAACGGTCGGTTGGGGAGTTGAGCCAATCGGTTCACACCTCAATCGATCAGTTGGGGTACCTGAGCCGATCGGTTCACTTCTGAGCTGATCGGTTCACTTCTGAGCCGATCGGTTCGTGGTCCTGATCCAACTCAAATTGACTTTCAAATTTGTTTCTGATTAATCAAATATTAATCCTTGTCCAAATCGAATTTTTACAAGTGAAACAAATTGTATTTACAAAATAGTCTTCTCACTTTCCAAATGATCTCGGTTGGACCACTTGAGCCGATCAGTTCAACTCTTGAACTGGTCAGTTCATCCTGTCCTGATCTGATCAGTTCATCTCATGAGTCGATCAGTTCACCAAGCTGAGCCGATCGGTTCATCCCATGAGCCGATCGGTCAGAGTAGCAGACTATGCAAAATCGTCAATTGCAGTTTCAATCAATCTGATACTCTAATCAATCTATCCAACACCTTGAACACTATGATTTTATCTATCAATTGATTGAGTGTTGATAACACCTATTTTTGTGATGTTTTTGCCCTTTATTTTGTTATCAAAACTACCCCTTTTCTGCTATTTCCTCTCTTTTGTTAGCACTTTTGCAATAATTGGCCAAGCAATGCTTTTGATCCAATTTTTCCATCTTTTGCAGAGTTTTCCCTCATTTTGGTACAATAAGGCCGCCCCGTCCCGGCCCACAAATAAGTCCAAGTCTGTTTCGACTTTCCTGATCTAACGCCCGATACAACCTCTGTCCAACAGGGTGGAGCGACACAATGACGCACGACAAAGGGAGGCCGCAAAAGAAGAAGCCGACGGACGTGACACCTTCTACCCGACAGGGAGCCAAGCTCGCCACGACAACCCAGTTTGTCAGGCGACACAGCCACCCACCGGCAGGCACGCCGCCCATCACGTGACCAATAGCCGACACCCCTGCTCCGAGCGATACCTGTATCACCCATCCACCGACCCGCGAATAAGGAGGACACGTGGTGCTTCAAGCACCATAACTTCCCCCAACCGCTGCCTATAAATAGCAGCTACATGAAGTCGAAAAGACAGGTTCGGACAGTTGGGAGCTTTGAGCAATCTTCGAGGGAGAACTGCGAGAATATCGTGCCCCAGTGCTCGTGTCGGGCAACTCTAGGTGAGCTCTTCATCATCCCGAGAGGGAGGGGATGGTTCACTTGGGACCGTCCCGGGTGACACTGCGGGCCGATATAGGCCAGCGTTGATAAGAGACACAAGCGCCCGACACAAGTGCCTGACAGTAGAACGCGTCGCTCCATGCCCGACAAGATATCGAACCCGATACGCTTCGCCCGTCATGCGTGCCGCCCGACATGAGCGTATCGGCCAGGGTCCTTGAGAGATACAGTCGACCGCCAAGTGTACCACCCGACACCGCTGTATCAGGCTAGGCTCCTGACC
This sequence comes from Alisma plantago-aquatica, assembly GCA_963693085.1. NCBI lineage: Eukaryota > Viridiplantae > Streptophyta > Magnoliopsida > Alismatales > Alismataceae > Alisma > Alisma plantago-aquatica. Next base: position 1,431,426,828 of record OY856409.1, read on the forward strand.
GATATCGGGCTGGAGAGCCGCAGTACCCTGTCGACCTTCTACATCAAGAAGGCGACATCTATCTTTAAATTCCGTTATATAATTCTTTATTTACGCATTGTAATTAAGACCTTTAATGTTTATGGAAATAGAATAGATTAATTACTTGTTACTCTATGCTTGGTACATGTGTTGGATGGCTGCTATGTTTGATATCCGAACTCTAGCTTGCATGTTTGGATCACGTTTCACTTAGCTACCGAACCGTGTTTTCCCGTCGCAACAACTTCGAGAGTTGTGTTGTGGCTCTAGTGTTTGGTCCGATTCTGGAGTATGAGAGTGCCTGGAACGGAGTTGTTTCAGTAACATTCCACTCTAACTTTAGTCCGACAACCTCGAGAGGGGTGTTGACGCTTGGTTAAAGGTACCCGCTCTGAGAGGAGGGGTGCAGGATGTTACTTCTGCTGCTTGTTTTACTGTATTCTTATCCTTCATACCTTGCTCTAGCTCTAGTTTTATCTTTTTGTTTCTATTGCATGAAAACCCCTAAAAACTGCTAAATGACTAAAAACCTTAAATCTCTCTAGTAGCTCCAGTTGGAGATAGTTTTCTTGTTTTGTTTGTGACATCTTGTTGTTTCCCTTTTGGGAAATCTATTATCTCTTTATATCTGCCGGAGTGTAGCGTGTCGATTCTAGGTTCTCAACACTACCCCCCTTGTCCCTGTGTTCGACCCCGTATATCTACTTCGACCCCGTAAACAAAGTTGCAGGGGCCTAGAAGGATTCAAGTTTATAAATGTAAAAGCCAAACTACCTCAAATCCGCCTCCACTTTTGGACGCGCGATTTAGGCCGGTCAACTTTTTGGCACTGTTGCCGGGGACAAGGCAAAAATAGTATTGTAGACGAATCCGAATCCACTAACTACGCTCATGTGCCTCAAGCTCAGAAATGAGTTTGACAGCACTCTTTTTCTTTTTCTTCTTATTGTTATGCTTTTAAAAGTAAAAATTCAATTTCCTAAACTCAATTTCTCATGTCGTTTCAGGAACCCTGAAGAACAGTAGTCCGCTTCCCCGAGTTCCGACGCCACTCAACTGTCCAATCAAGTACAGTTATCAACAATATGCCTCCCCGAGTCAACCCACAACACTCTGAAGGGGAACGGCAAGGAAGATCTGGGCATGAATCACCTCCACCAGATGGCAACGACCGCTATGACGGCAATAACTAGCTCGAAGATCAGGAATCAGAACACTCTGAGGAAGAACACCCTCGAGATAGGCGTCGCCATCGCCACCGAAACCGGAGAAATCAAGATCAGGGACATAACCGACGAGACGACAACAGTGACGACTCTGATGAGGAAGAATGGATGTTGAGAGAGTTGCATCGATAAAAGCCAACAACTCCAGATGTCCCGTCATCACCCCGCGATTCAACGTAGCCAATTTTGAGCTTAATCCTTCTGTGATCTCTATGATCCAGAACAAAAGCTTCAGGGGAAGTTCAAAAAATGACAACCCCTACCACCACGTCGATGCCTTCAAGAACATCTGTGACACGATAAAGATGCGGGGGGGTTCCCCAGGAGGTTATATATTGCAAAGGCTTCATCTTTTCACTAGAGGACAAGGCACTGTCCTGGTACCTCAGGTTACCCCACCGGTCCTTGAACGGGTGGGGAGCGTTAGCTGAAGCCTTCGTAAATAAGTTTTACCCCACCGAGAGAACGGTCAGAACCCGGCAGAAAAAAACCTCTTTTACGCAAAAGCCAAACAAAAGCCTCCACGACGCCTGGGAGCGGTTCCAAATGTACCTGAGGGATTGCCCCCATCATAATTACAAGAAGGGCTTCCTTGTCACCACCTTCTACAATGGCATGACTCCCGATGAATGGGTATAACTGAATGCAGCAGCAGGAAGTGATTTCTTAGGGAAAAAGCCGAGCAAGTCTGAAAGGATCATCAAAAATATGGCCGAGCTGCAAGCCGGCGCTGAATATGATAGATCTGACAGAGGACAGGCAAAAACGGTCGGTGAAGGGTCCTCTCTTGAGTCCAAGGCTCTAGAGACCATCACTTCTCAAATTCAGAAAATAGCCATGGATGTAAAGCAGCTGAGGGAATCCGGCGCGAAAGGGAAGAAGCAGGTGGAAAAAGTAATGAAATGTGTAACATGTGGAGAAGGCGGTCATGGGATAGATAATTGCATCTACACCCGACCAGAAGCATCAAGTGACACTGAGTCTGAGGTCGAAGAGACTGAAAAAGTCTCTTTTGTAAATTTCAAAAGACCAGACCACCCTGGTTTCAGCTATGGCAACAAGGAGGCAGCTGAGAATTCTCATCAGCTGCATAACTCCACTAGGGCGCCCCAAGCTTTTGAGAAGAGGGGAGGGCCGAGTCAATACATCAAAAACACCCCCTTCCAGCCGAACAAAGGAGTTTTCTAGGGGCAAGCTAAGTATCAAGGATCAGCCAGAGAGCAAGGACAGGACAAGGCTTCAAACCAAGCAGATGTGGTGGGACAGTTGTTTGATTTTGTGAAAAGGCAGGACACAATTAACAACCAGTTGGCGCAGAGTGCGTTATCAAGTTCAGGTGTTTTGAACTCATTGCAGGTTCAAATGGCGGATATGCAGACGCACCAACGCCAGATGGATCAGTAATTAGCTCAAATGGCCGAATTAATGAAGAACCCCTCAGGCAAAATACCATCCAACACCGAAACTGCAAAGAAGGTAGGGATGTGATCGAGAGAAGACGGAGATCGGGCTGTAAGAGATGGATGGATGATGTTAGCGGATAAGGAGTGGAAAGGCTGGAGACGAAAACTACAGCGCTTCTCGGGAGGCAACCTGAGCTCATTTTTCTTTCCTAGAATAGCATGTAATTTACTTTCTTGCAAAACAAACATTACAAACATTTGGACTGTAATAAGGCCCGCGTCAGAGTACGCACCGAGCGTACCAACTCTTCTGTTTTATGGGTCATCGCTGGATTTTGCAAGACATTGAGAAGTAATTCTGTCTGAGGTAAGGGGCTCTACCCTAAACCGATGATGTTTTGCCCGTCAATCACTTTTTCCACCCTGTTTCAGGCGCCTTCTTTTACGACGTGTCGGGCAGCAGCTCATTTGGCGCGCAATCACGCCTGTATCGGGCCGCAGCTTCTTGGGCACCACAAGAGCCGCGACGGATGGAATTCCCGAGCAACATCCGTATCGTGCATGGGAATAAATGCCCTTGATTTGACCGACGGGACTGCCATCTCGAGAACGACATGTCTCAATCGGCTGATGCACGCCCCGGAATGCCCGATTTACCCCCATCTGAGTTTGCTATAAATAGCAAGAAGGGGCCTATCGTGTCGGGCCACCACTCTTACTCTTTTTAGCCACCTGTAACTCATGCAGTAACCCGCGCTTTTTGCTCGAGTGTCGACCAGCTTGCCTTCACTTTGGTATCGGGCGATGGCTCCAATGAGCAAGGGTATAGCCCGACACGCTTATATCCCGACACCCTCTTCGCCCGACACAAGTTTTTCATATCACGCGCTGCTTATCAGGTTTACGATCCTAGTCGATTTTTCATATCGCCCGACGCAGTTAAGCATGATATAACGATCGATAGTGTTCGCCCGATGCGCCATATCGGGCAACACATTTTTGACGTCCTGGAAGGCAGTTGATCTTTGGCGACCTTATCGCCCGATATATCCGTGTCGGGCGGTGTGTTGTGCCGCGCAACTCTCCTCATATCGTCCAACCCTGTATCACCTCGAGCTTTCCTTTAATGGAAGATACATGGATTTTGAATAAGTCAAGTTTTATCGAGTTTCTTTTGTTTTTCTTACCTAACATTTAAATGGTTAATGAACTTGATAACAGGTACGGATCGCACAAGAATCAGAATTGCGACCGTAGATGAAGCAACAACTGTCGGACAGAAACATGACTACCCAGAAGAGGAGTACTTCCTTATTATAGTCTGTCTTTTGTGGTGGTTTGGGGCCATCTTTAGAGACAACACAAGTCTTGCCCCGATGGATTCCAGATCTTATCTGGGCACTCCGGTTTCATCTTCTTGAGGAGGAGGGGGCGTCCACAAGTGTTTTCAAGAGCTCTCAGTCTACCTTGCGCAAGCTTCGAGCTTCCTTCTTGAGAGCTTTGCACTTGTTCCGGCTGCTTCCAACCGGGGAAATAAAAGGGGCTGCAGCAGAGAAGCATATTGCAGCTTCTCGAAGGCACAAGCGAGCCCACTACACAACCTTCACTGAGATAACATGACCTCACCCGGTATACTTCGCTACTCTGGGACAGAGTGCGGAGTAAGTTTGGGGGGGTACCCATGTACCAGTGAAGGAGGTATAAAAAGTTCCTTCACCTCCACCCTTTGTGCCATTTTGTCCTTACTCTTTATCATTTGTATGTACTCATGCCCGCACGAAATGCTATCTTCATACCAAAATTTTGAAAAAAAAAATTTATATCATTCTCCACACTTATGTACAAAGTTGCTATAATAATGAAAACCTGTTGCAACTTCTAGCAAAGTTAGTTTTCTTTGTGCTTAACGAGATGCAAGTTCTGTTATATCTTTTTGATAATGCTACTTCAAACGAACAAAAGAGTATGTTTTGCCATGCCAAAAATTTCAAAAAATATAATAATCTCGCAAACAGCTAAGAGATGAGTATGGAGAAGGAAAAAGCTGCCCAAATAGTATAAATCTCTTTGTTTCCCCTCACCCAATGAAAATCCCAAAAAAGAGAGAGAAGCCTTATGAGTGTGAATAAAAGCAGGAGAGTTGTGCCCAATAAAAGAAAAAGAAAAATATATATATATACACACTTGTTTTCCAAAAGTACCCATCTTTAGGCATGGTAGATCCGGGGCAGTGGTACGTAGGATGTGAAATCACTTCTCTAAAGCCAAATGGCTTGGACTGTAAGGACCACTTGCCCGCTAACAGATCCTTACCTGGATGGACCGATGGGAAACAAGGAAAAACCCCAAAAAGCCTTAGCCTACACGATACACAACTTTCTGCCCCAAAAATAACACTGTTTGGTGTGTAAGCTAACTTCGGAATCATACAACAAAGTCTCGCCGAAGCTATAGAGAAGAATCTTACATAAACAATAAGCAGGAAAAACTAAGTCTTTTGTTCGTAATGAGACAACATTATCTTTAAGGCATTACGATTCTTGTTCCACCTTTTGAACAGAGAGCTATCCCGAGCAGAAGAAACATCACTAAATATAGTTTAAATATTGATTGAGGACAATCAAAATGCTAAGTTTGGGGGAGTTGATAACACCTATTTTTGTGATGTTTTTGCCCTTTATTTTGTTACCAAAACTACCTCTTTTCTGCTATTTTCCTCTCTTTTATTAGCACTTTCACAATAATTGGCCAAACAATGCTTTTGATCCAATTTTTCTATCTTTTGCAGAGTTTTCCCTCATTTTGGTACAATAAGGCCATCCCGTCCCGGCCCACAAATAAGTCCAAGTCTGTTTTGGCCTTCCTGATCTGACGCCCGATACAACCTCTACCCGACAGGGTGGAGCGACACAATGACGCACGACAAAGGGAGGCCATGCAAGAAGAAGCTGATGGACGCGACACCTTCTACCCGACAGAGAGCCAAGCTCGCCACGACAACCCAGGTTGTCGGGCGACACAACCACCCACCGGCAGGCACGCCGCCCGTCACATGACCGATACCCGACACCCCTGCGCCGAGTGATACCCGTATCGCCCGTCCACCGACCCGCGAATAAGGAGGACACGTGGCGCTTCGAGCACCATAACTTCCCCCAACTGCTGCCTATAAATAACAGCTACATGAAGTCGAAAAGATAGGTTCGGACAGTTGGGAGCTTTGAGCGATCTTCGAGGGAGAACTGCGAGAATATCGTGCCCCAGTGCTCGTGTCGGGTAACTCTAGGTGAGCTCTTCCTCATCCCGAGAGGGAGGGGATGGTTCACTTGGGACCGTCCCGGGTGACACTGCGGGCCGATATAGGCCAGCGTTGATAAGCGACACAAGCGCCCGACACAAGTGCCTGACAGTAGAACGCTTCGCTTCATGCCCGACAAGATATCGAACCCGATACGCTTCACCCGTCATGCGTGCCGCCCGAAAGGGTGCGCCACCCGACATGAGCGTATCGGCCAGGGTCCTTGAGCGATACAGTCGGCCGCCAAGCGTACCGCCCGAGAGGGTGTGCCGCCCGACACCGCTGTATCGGGCTAGGCTCTTGACTGATATCGGGCTGGAGAGCCACAGTACCCTGTCGACCTTCTACATCAAGAAGGCGACATCTATCTTTAAATTCTATTATTTTATTCTTTATTTATGCATTGTAATTAAGACCTTTAATGTTTATGGAAATAGAATAGCTTAATTACTTGTTGCTCTATGCTTGGTACATGTGTTGGATGGCTGCTATGTTTGATATCCGAACTCTAGCTTGCATGTTTGGATCACGTTTCACTTAGCTACCGAACCGTGTTTTCCCATCGCAACAACTTCGAGATTTGTGTTGTGGCTCTAGTGTTTGGTCTGATTCTGGAGTATGAGAGTGGCTGGAACAGAGTTATTTCAGTAACATTCCACTCTAACTTTAGTCCGACAACCTCGAGAGGGGTGTTGACGCTTGGTTAAAGGTACCCGCTCTGAGAGGAGGGGTGCAGGATGTTACTTCTGCTGCTTGTTTTACTGTAGTCTTATCCTTCATACCTTTCTCTAGCTCTAGTTTTATCTTTCTGTTTCTATTGCATGAAAACCCCTAAAAACTGCTAAATATCTAAAAACCTTAAATCTCTCTAGTAGCTCCAGTTGGAGATAGTTTTCTTATTTTGTTTGTGACATCTTGCTGTTTCCCTTTTGGGAAATCTATTATCTCTTTATATCTGCCGGAGTGTAGCGTGTCGATTCTAGGTTCTCAACACTACCCCCCTTGTCCCTATGTTCGACCCCGTATATCTACTTTGACCCCGTAAACAAAGTTGCCGGGGACTAGAAGGATTCGGGTTTATAAATGTAAAAGCTCGACTACCTCAAATCCGCCTCCACTTTTGGACACACGATTTAGGCCGGTCAAGTGTTTAGTTGAACTACTAAACTCCTTTAGTAATCAATCTAAACATAATTTGTGGATAAACTCCTCTTCCAGATTAAATCCTATGTGTGTGACCCTACAGGTCCATTTCACATTGGCAGTGAAAGTCCATAACACTTATGACTTCACAAGCAAAGAGCGGTGCCTAGTCGCACATCAATGCTACCCAAGTGAAATAGAAAGTTGGAGAACAACTTTCAATCATACAATCCGTGAATGGTGTTACAGTGAATGTATAATTCCTTTGTCACTGATATCTCGAATGAACTCAAGGCATGGAATAGTCATCCTTTCCACGTTCATTCACTTTCTTGATCTCAGAGTAGATTGGAGGAGAAATGTATGACATCAATATCATATAGTGATTCATACATGCGTGCACACATCTATCTCAATCCTACTCATCAAGTGGCCATGGATATCAAACTCCCTCAGGAGGGACAAATCCCATATCTATCACTCACCCCTTAAAAGCCCCATGTGTCAAAGCCACCCAATCATCACCTTTATAACAACCCATGTTTCATGACTGCGTTTGATGATGTCAAAGTGTACCCAACAATATGTGTTGAGTGTAGTGATTTCAGGTCAAAGAATCACACTCACCACCATCACTGTGAGAACTGACTGTGACTAGCATGTCATGGTTCAATGTGTCAAACTCACGGTGGGTCTGTCCGGTACACTCGTTCTCTAACAAGTACCTATGTGTTTGGTTTGATATCTCCATATCATGACTAATGAGATTCTGTCATCAACCAACACCACAATCTAGTCTTGTGTGTCATTGCTGTCTATCTACCTTCCACAATGACATTCGACTAGGGACATAATAAGAATGTACAAACTCTTAGCATCCGTATGATCTCATCGTTCAGGTCCTTAACCTGAAAGCATACATCATTGAGTACTGTAATTATCTAGACATTCAATCTGTTCTATCATTATCTCATATGACTGAACCAGAAAGAATTGGAAGCTTGCCTTTGATGTTTATCAAATCAATCTTAATGTATCCTACCAATCATCCCAGGATTGGATCTCAGGGCATACATACCAACAATTATCTCTAGGTCATAAGACCTAGATAATTGGTATAATTTGAAACGTCATAGCTCATGCTTAGATATGCTCATTATATCATGCTACCAGCATGGTTTCAATATGGTTAAGGTTTCCCTTTATTAATCGATTGTAGTTTCAAATCATGTCATTACCCTTCACTAGGGTTAAGGTTTCCCTTCTTAAACCAACTAGGGTTTTCAAGTACAATCATCAAGAATCACAACCCTAATTCAGACTTCACACATAATTTGAGTATCAATGTATACTCATTACATGAGTATTAAACAAGTGTGAGTTTCTCTTTCATCATCACTAGGATATTGATTCTATCATACTCCATTAGGTTGGCTCAATTCTTCTCTCAAGGTACATTGGCCCAAAATTATCAACATGCATTAAACCCTTCATATCTTAAAGTATCATTTGGCATAACATACTACATGTATCACTCAATCATGTGTATTAGATTTGAGGTGCTTCCACCCTATCAGGCAAAGAGGTGTGTGCTTGCTCCACACCATATCGGGCAAAGAGGTGTGTGTATGCTTCACACCATATCGGGCAAAGAGGTGTGTGTGTGCCTTACACCATATCAAGCAAAGAGGTGTGTGTATGATTCACACCAAATCGGGAAAAGATGTGTGTGTGTTCTTCACACCATATCGGGCAAAGAGGTGTGTGTATGCTTCACACCATATCGGGCAAAGAGGTGTGTGTATGCTTCACACCATATCAGGAAAATAGGTGTGTGTGTGCTTCACACCATATCAGGCGAAGAGGTGTTTGTATACTTCACACAATATCAGGCAAAGAGGTGTGTGTATGATTCACACCATATCGGGCAAAGAGGTGTGTGTATGCTTCACACCATATCTGGCAACGAGGTGTGTGTGTGCTTGAACGTGATATCACTTTATAAGCTGATACCATCATATTCAAGCTCTAGACCTTCATTATACTTGTTCTAGTTCATGGAATTCAGTCCTAGGTTACTACTAGAGCTCATGGATTCATGAATTATGCAAGAAAATTCTATTTGAAAGTAAATCATTTAACTAAGGCAAGATTGATGATAAATAATAACATAATTGAGTTCAAGTTATATAACCTACCTCAAGAGCAACTTCAAAGCTCCAAGCTCCAAAGCTTCACATTCCACATGGTGTAGGTGAGATTCTCAAAGGTCCAAGACTTGAGATAATCGGCCCTATGCACGATACCTCACCACTTGTGGCCGATATCCCTCACTTATGCCCGATATCCCTCACTTGGCCGATATCACTTTGTTATGGGCGATATTACTTTGCTATGGGTGATACCAAGGCTCTATGCAAGATACTCCTTCACCTTTGCACGACACCAAGACTATATGCATGATATCTAAGAGCAAGGGGGTGATATATTTCGAAAACTTCCACTTATGGGTGAAAGGAAGGGTATATATACTTGAGGTTTATGAAAAAGTGTGTATATGAGGTGTCACCATTTTAAAGCTACTAGGTGCCACGTGTCCATGCATGGTTGACACCTGTCCTTTCATGCACTCATATTTATCTTGACATGAAAATCACTTGAGTATAATCTATAGATGATATTTCGGCCATTAGTTATCTTGTTTGATAAGATATCTCATCTTTAACTCATAAATTAAGCAAACCGATACAACTTTTGCAAGGAGCACCTAACTCATCATGGATCACCTCCTTGAGGTGCTTAGCTCGTCATGGACAACGACAAGAGTTCAAAAATTGATATGGGATACCCTCTATGGCTCCTTGACCGATAGACACTCCCATATGGACTCTACAACCCGATACAAGCTCAAATTAGGGTTTCACATACAACACTTTCTTGGTCTTTTCATCACCAAGAGTATCATACTCAAATATGATACAAACATGGTGCATCATTCTTTATCTCTCCTATAAATGATACTAGGAGGGAGTAGGGTCACTCTATAGGTGGAAATTTGCATATCAACCCTACATTTTGGGTAAATTACAACTTGCACCAAAATTGGTACACAAGTTACTAGCATTATTCAAACAAGTTCAAACTTGGAATTTAGGCTTTAAAAAAGCCACCACCTTGCATCATTCTCTCTCTAATGATTCTAAAACACATTAGGTATGTTCAACATATAACATATTGCACTATAACCCCTCATCTTGGGTAAATTGCATTTTGGTCCAAAATAAGAGAACATTGCTCAAACATTACTCAAACATGACCAAATTTGAAACATAAGTTTGTCACATGATAACAAAACACTTTAGAGGGTTATATTAAAGTTCTAAGAAACTTATTTAGCCAAAACAAATAGGGTTAACTCATAACCCATGTCAGGGTCATTACAAGTTATAAACCTCTAACAAGGATTTCGTCCCCAAAATCCCAGATGAAGGAAGACAATTGTCATTCATGCATCATATCATCAAACTCCACATAACATCTTGATCTCATGGAGATGCCATAGAACTTTGACCAACACAAAGTTATTTCACACAAGTTTATCATAGAATCTATCATACTCAACTGTCCTTCCCAGACTAGAGTTACATTCTGTCATTCATTTGAGACTATAAGTCTTATCATACTTCTGTTGTACCACTCTAATCTGTTGGTTCAACACCAACTTTATTATGATGTTATAAACTATCCCATTAGCTGTTTATTTTCTTATCATAAGGAGAGATTACTTGTCAAAGAAGAACTTATCTCATAGGTATCTCTAGATGTTATGTATAAGTTACCTCAACATATCTAGATAGGGATATTCTAAGGAATTATTTTTAGCTTGATAAACTTTTCCCAAAATGATTCTACAATTGTTCCTTCAATTATTACATACTTATCGATGTCATGTTTATGCAGAGCATAAACCCCTAACATATTATGTCCATATTATCATATGTAATCAAACCAATCTCAAAGTTGGCCTTTCTAGGTAATCAAGCATTAATCATCTTATTAGGAGTCATGTCCTCACCATCTCATGCCTTTAAAACTTCTTGGATACTAGAATTCCTTACCTTGGTATTAATTACATGTGTCAAAAACATATTACATCCTTATCATTTCCATCCTTTGTAGTTATTTACCAAAACCAAACGTATTACTTATCACATATAGTTTTGTCTTGGAACCAGAATCCAGAACTAACTGATATTTTTCAAAGTATCCCATTATAGATTACTTCAAATCTATTCAGGGTTGTTTGTTAAAGAAAAGAGGTTATCACCTTCTTTGAGTATTGCATGAACTTTCAATTGTTTATGTGTCATTCAATCTTGTTTCATCTTAGGTTCCTTGCCATCAGCATAGGAATTATAGAGATGATTGCATGTCGTCATCTCTTAGCATTATCATCATCATGATTACTAGATATGGGTATTCAAACCCTTAGTTCATCACTGAACATTATCACCTCTCATAAGGTGATTGTTACCTCAAGGTCCTCATACCAAGGTATTCATTATACTAAACATTTCCTTTTGTTTCTAAGTTGATCTATGATTAACTCAAATTCCTTCATATATCAATTAGGATGTGGTAGAAATATCCATGCCACATCTCCTACTTCATTATGCTCTTTAGATTGTCTCAAAATGACTACTTGATCAGAGTAATAAGAAAGATAGCAATCTAAGAGTTCCATACTTACCTTGCCTTCAATAGATGAATACTTGGCCAGGGTATTCAAGAACTGAAATTAGGTAGTATGCATTTGTTTTATATTATGTCTCATCTCTTTAAGTTTTACTACTTAGTATCTCAAATTTTCTCTCGGTGTTTCTTTTACATCTCTTCCTTTCATCATGAAGAGAGAAATTTCAAAACATATAAGAGAATATTGGACTGAATATAGGTTCTCATACTTCTTATCTCTTCCTCATGTCCTCATAGGACTAATTAAAGGAAGTTCAATAACAACTACCTTCTTATGATTATCAGATAGAATCAAGAGAAAACATATCAAAATGAAAAAGCTCTATCTGACTGTCATCCCTCACGGTCATCTACCACTTCAGGTTGACTCAAACATAGAGTCAAGCTATTTCATGTTGTTACTTTTATCTTTTTACACTATTGGGTTGTAACTTTCATAAGCCCTGCCGAGTCTTCCTTGGTTGTTGGGTCATTTCTTCCCTTCTTTTTGAACAAAAGGGTTTAGTATGCTCAACATGTCCATATCTATGACATGTCTTGTCATCGTACCCTAGTCTTATCGATCTTATTACCGATGTAGAAGCTAAGTCAGGAGTTCTTATAGGTGAAAAGTTAGGCCTTTTGCCTTTGCTTAGTGACTACTGCCCTGGTGCACTAGGCATTTATTGCACTGGTGGTACTAAAAACGTTGGCTTTTTAGAACAACTAGGCAAATGTCTCTAAAATTATAGAGACATTTCCTAAATTCTCAGCTTATTTCCCCTCCTTGGGCATTGCCATCACAAAGTACTATCTGTCTATACTTATGGCAGAGTCTACTTTCTTACCATATGTTAATCCTTCCCACATTTTCCACTATTCCAACATGACTATGTCATTCAGGAACCCTTTCAAAACCCAAAGTTTCTGCATTGAGGGCTAGTAACTTAGGTTGTATTGCTAGTATCTAGTCCACTATATTCATCAATGTTGTCCTAACCTGCCCAACAAGAGCACAAAAAGTAGGATTCTCTATCTTGATTGGGTCAAGATGAGAATTCTCAGGCACTCATTCTTCTCTTTCCTGATCCGTTACACCTTCTCTTGGTGCAACAACATTGCTCTTAGAAACATATTCCTCATGTTCTCCAGTCATTTTTTTTAAACTTCACCCTTTCTTCTACATAAGCAGAAGTCATTATAGGATATACTGAAGGACACTAGAACAGACTCAACACCTTAATCCTATGTCTCTGTAGACTCAACTAACCTTAAGCTCTGATACCAAATTTGTAATGACCGCCACCAAACTGATATTCAAATCGTTACTAATTATGCAGAATAATCATAAGCAGTGGATTAACAAAAATCACTGTAAATTAAAACCATTTTGCAAAGAGATCCATTTCTAGGAAAACTCTTAAAGGAAGAACAAAAACCTTATATACATCATTGATCACATTGTACATACACTGTACCATTTATTCTCGAGGATAACATATAACAGTTGCTTTGTTAAAACATATACTAAAGCAACATAAAACCTTGAGGCATACTAGCCAAAACCTTAGATTGTTCATTAAACCATCACATACTAAATTTGAGGACCTAAGAGTACAAAGATGACACATAGGACTTCTATCTACTAGACACGACATACAATATACTCAACCTAAGCTATTACTATTGTCCCTACTGCTGTTGTTCTCCTTCTGTAGTACGGTCTCAACCCCCCCCTCATGCACGTCCACCTAAAAAAATGTAGATCCCACGGTGTGAGACAATTGTCCCAGCGAGAGATATAACTCTCCGCCAACAATGCTATTATCACAAGTAGATAGTATTAAACTGAGCAGAGGATAAGCAGTTTAGAACATTCTCATCTTTTAAAGCATTGCAACTATCTATGATGGAGCAGTAAGTCATCTATTCACTTTATAAGGAATATGAAGAACATGTATATCATTTACGCATCATACTATATCAACATCTCAAGCTTATCATGTGATACTCATTATAATGGTATGACATCCATGAACCATTCTCATTTCTATATGTTGGTCTCAGCTAATCTGCTAGCCAGGTATTGGACTATACCAATCCTATAAAATCATATCCAAATATTGGACTATGCCAATCCTGTGCAACTATTCCAGGTATTGGACTATGCTAATCATGTGCAATTATTCTAGGTATTGGACTATGCCAATCATGTGCAATTATTCCAGGTATTAGACTATGCTAATCCTGTGCAATTATTCCAGGTATTGGATTATGCCAATCCTATGAGTGTTGCATCCAGGCATCAGGTTATCCCAATCATGTGGTTTTATTCCAGGTATTGGACTTTGCCAATCCTGGGACATTATTCTAGGTATTAGATTATGCCAATCCTATGAGTGTTGCATCCAGGCATCGAGTTATCCCAATCCTATGGTTTTATTCCAGGTATTGGACTTTGCCAATCCTGTGACATTATTCCAGGTATTGGATTATGCCAATCCTGTGAGTGTTGCATCCATGCATCGGGTTATCCCAATCCTATGGTTTTATTCTAGGTATTGGACTTTTCCAATCCTGTGACATTATTCCAGGTATTGGATTATGCCAATCCTGTGAGTGTTGCATCCAGGCATCAGGTTATCCCAATCATGTGGTTTTATTCTAGGTATTGGACTTTGCCAATCCTGTGACATTATTCCAGGTATTGGATTATGCCAATCCTGTGAGTGTTGCATCCAAGCATCGGGTTATCCCAATCCTATGGTTTTATTCCAGGTATTGGACTTTGCCAATCCTGTGACAATATTCCAGGTAGTAGATTATACCAATCATGTGAGTGTTTCCTCCAGGCATCGAGTTATCCCAATCCTGTGGTTTTATTCCAGGTATTGGACTTTGCCAATCCTGTGACATTATTCTAGGTATTGGATTATGCCAATCCTGTGAGTGTTGCATCCAGGCATCGGGTTATCCCAATCCTGTAGTTTTATTCTAGGTATTGGACCTTGCCAATCCTATGACATTATTCCAGGTATTGGATTATGCCAATCCTATGATACCATGGTCATATTTCTAAGGATTCCATAGTAGTGGAATACCTTTATGTTCCCCTTTCACTTTCATTATGGGATACCAATCCCTTAAACTCATCACTGAATACCACATCACCTTTATTAGGCATTATACCTTGGCCAAGCCATCATACTTATTCACATCCTTTATGTGATACAAGTATTCCTCTTATTTCATTTAAGCATATTCAAAACACTATAGCCCTTTTTTGGTTATAAGCGTAAAGCATGCATGATCAAAATTTCATTATTATTATTGTCACAATTAATTATTATTAAGTTACTGAGTATCCATTTCCTAGTTTATTTTGAACATTATCATTTCTTACATGAGACTTTTATAAACATCTTGCTACCTCTCACTAGGCAACAACTATTTTCATGGCTCACAAGGCCCATTAAACATCTTGTTACCTCTCACTAGGCAACAACTATTCTCATGGCTCACAAGGCCCATTAAACATCTTGTTACCTCTCACGAATCAACAACTAATCTCATGGCTCACAAGGCCCATTAAACATCTAGTTACCTCTCACTAGAAAACAACTATCTCTAGGCCATAAGACCTAGATAATTGGTATAATATGAAACATCATAGCACATGCTTATCTATGCTCATTATCTTATGTTACCAACATGGTTTCAATATGGTTACAGTTTCCCTTTATTAACCGATTGTAGTTTCAAATCATATCATTACCCTTCATTAGGGTTAAGGTTTCCCTTCTTAAACCAACTAGGGTTTTCAAGTACAATCATCAAGAATCAAAACCCTAATTCAGACTTCACACATAATTTGAGTATCAATGTATACTCATTACATGAGTATTAAAGAAGTGTGAGTTTCTCTTTCATCCTCACTAGGATATTGATTATATCATACTCCATTAGGTTGGCTCAATTCTTCTCTCAAGGTACATTGGCCCATAATTATCAAAATGCATTAAACCCTTCATGTCTTAAAGTATCATTTGACATAACATACTACATGTATCACTCAATCAAGTGTATTGGATTTGAGGTGCTTCCACCCTATCGGGCAAAGAGGTGTGTGCTTGCTCCACACCATATCGGGTAAAGAGGTGTGTGCTTGCTCCACACCATATCGGGCAAAGAGGTGTGTGTATGCTTCACACCATATTAGGCAAAGAGGTGTGTGTGTGTGCCTTAAAACATATCAGGCAAAGAGGTGTGTGTATGCTCCACACCATATCAGGCAAAGAGGTGTGTGTGTTCTTCACACCAATATCGGGCAAAGAGGTGTGTGTATGCTTCACACCATATTGGGCAAAGAGGTATGTGTATGCTTCACACCATATCGGGCAAAGAGTTGTGTGTGTTCTTGAACCCGATATCACTTTGTAAGGTGCTACCATCATATTCAATCTCTAGACCTTCGTTATACTTGTTCTAGTTCATGGAATTCAGTCCAAGGTTACTACTAGAGCTCATGGATTCATCAATTATGTAAGAAAATTCTATTTGAAAGTATATCATTTAACTAAGGCAAGATTGATGATAAATAATAACATAATTGAGTTCAAGTTATATAACCCACCTCAAGAGCAACTTCAAAGCTCCAAGCTCCAAACCTTCACATTCCCAAGGTTGTAGGTGAGCTTATCAAAGGTCCAAGACTTGAGATCCTCAGCCCTATGCACGATACCTCACCACTTGTGGCCGATATCCCTCACTTATGGTCGATATCCCTCACTTGGCCGATATCACTTTGTTATGGGCGATATTACTTTGCTATGGGTGATACCAAGGCTCTATGCACGATACTACTTCACCTTTGCACGATACCAAGACTCTATGCACGATATATAAGAGCAAGGGGGTGATAGATTTCAAAAAATTCCACTTATGGGTGAAAGGAAGGGTATATATACTTGAGGTTTATGAAAAAGAGTGTATATGAGGTGTCACCATTTTAAAGATACTAGGTGCCACGTGTCCATACATGGTTGACACATGTCCTTTCATGCACTCATATTTATCTTGAAATGCAAAACACTTGAGGATAATCTATATATGATATTTCGGCCATTAGTTATCTTGTTTGATAAGATATCTCATCTTTAACTCATAAATTATGCAAACTGATACAACTTTTGCAAGGAGCACCTAACTCATCATGGATCACCTCCTTGAGGTGCTTATCTCGTCATGGAAAATGATAAGATTTTAAAAAATTGATATGGGATCCCCTCTATGGCTCCTTGTCTGATAGGCACTCCCATATGGACTCTACAACCCGATACAAGCTCAAATTAGGGTTTCACATACAACACTTTCTTGGTCTTTTCATCACCAAGAGTATCATACTTAAATATGATCCAAACATGGTGCCTAATTCTTTATATCTCCTCTAAATGATACTAGGAGGGAGTAGGGACACTCTATAGTTGAAAAGTTTCATATCAACCCTACATTTTGGGTAAATTACAACTTGCACCAAAATTGGTACACAAGTTACTAACATTATTCAAACAAGTTCAAACTTTGAATTTAGGATTTCCACACAACACCACCTTGCATTATTATCTCTATAATGATTCTAAAACACATGAGGTATGTTCAACATATAACATATTGCACTATAAACCCTCATCTTGGGTAAATTGTATTTTGGTCCAAAATAAGAGAACATTGCTCAAACATTACTCAAACATGACCAAATTTGAAACATAAGTTTGTCATATGATAAAAAAAACACTTTATAGGTTCATATTAAAGTTCTAAGCAACTTATTTATCCAAAACAAATAGGGTTAACTCATAACCCAGGTCAGGGTCATTACATTTTGCCCGTGTACACAATACTTCATGTGTTGATATGTTGTTTCACATATGTTTTAGGTTTAGATCTAGAATGGGAGAAAAGACAAGAAGTGAGCAATGTCTAATGTCTAGGTTGTACCTATTGTGTTAAGATCCTATAACATGTTCAAGATTATGTAAATATGCTTTCAATACATAATTATAATTCATGTCGTATTGGTTCATTTTATAATATATACATGTTGAATATTGAGAAAACGTGGTGTATGCTTGTTTTGTTTGTTTGTGTATGCACATATTGCTTCCACAACACACTTTGATATGATTGTCTAACATTTTTGGATTTTGTCTTCTCATCCTCACGGTGTTTCAGGAAGGCGAATCTGGGGACGTTACAATCACTCTATTCATCTTGCAACTACCAGACACAAACATAATTTTTCTTCAAAAGGGATTTGAAGTTTTGAAAAGACCAATAACTAGGACATAATAGTACCACGATTTGGGGCCTTTAACTCAATGGATTTTGTGATGATTGTTCTTGAAGACACCTTTTTCCATGAATTGATGTGGGTTGGGTAAATTGCATTAGAGGATGAGTCTTATATATTTTATAAGACGATCAATTAGAATGCATCATATTGTTCTCATCCCTTTCCATAACCCACTCTCTAGAAAAAATAAGGAGAGAGAAACTCTTGTCGTAGACTATAACAAAAATCATCTGACTCCTACGAGATTATTATAGGATGTGTCCTGTCATAAGTGTGTCACACGGGTCGTAACTAGCTCCTCCTTAATGTTTCTCCTCTATTGTGACTTTGTGCATTGCAAAGAGAGAGAGAGATAACTCTCCATCACTTCCTTCTGCTTTACCTTCTCTTACTAATAGGCCCGGTGTGTATTACTAGGGCTCATTTTAGGGTTGAGGTTCTAGATAGAACCTTTCACAAAATGTGGTACATAACCACAATGCACTATGTATTGTGGCATACCAATCGAGGTGATATGTCACATGTCAATGGCATATTGTTCTGATCCCCAACTTTCTAATTTTTTCTAGAATATTCTGAAGAAAATTGTGGAAAACCACATATTCTAAATAAAATAATAAAAGACAGATAAATCAGTTAGATTTATTAGGAAAAGAGAAGTTTAATATTCATGTGAAAAACAAAATATTTTACACAGGTTAATTCAACTGGGTGATTTATGAAAATGGCTTATAGAATAATTGAATTAATGTAAAAATTACACTCTAGTATGAAAAAAAAGATTTCTATATAGAAAACTCCAAATTGAATAAAAGTGGGTAAAATGAATGGGTTAATTGGGTGTAAATTATGGATAAATGTGTAAAAATAATAAAGTGTGGAGAATATGTAGAATGTGTAATGGACTTGATCATTAATCAGAGAACATTAATCATGAAGTTATGCTGATTGAGTGAAAAATGGGGCATCAACACATAATTATGAAGGTAATTGACAATGATAAGAGCTATAAACTAGGAATATTTGGTTTGAAGCACAAATGCAAAATAGGAATCAGTTGAAAAGGTAAATAACCCAAGGGAACAGTTAGTGTTAGAATATTGAATGAGTTTACGTGAAGTTTGTATTAAATTCAATCAATACAGAATAAGATATATCTGCGTAAGTTGAGCAGGATAAATTGGACATTAATTCAAAGTGAAACAAAATATATGCTTGAATTTGCACCTTATTCAGTTCGAGTGTGAGTTTATGAGTGAGATTGAGATCTCAGAAATATATTAACATTTGTTGGGAAAAATCCTATTTGAAATGAAGGTTTTTAGTAGTTATTTGGAGCCATCTTTGGAGGATCTCATTGTTTACTTGTCACAAGTTATAAGGAAACCAAGGGAGTTATGGACATCAAAATCAGAGAGAAGAATTTGGATTTAGTTCATATCATTTATAGGTAAATTGATTTTGGGATAAGAGGATGACATAAATAATGGAAAATAACAATTTAAATGAAATTGGGATTTCTAATTTTAGTGAGGGAGGGTTGGTAGTTAATGGAATAGAGAAATAAATTGGATTATAAATTTTTATGATCTCTTATCCAATGGCATACATGAATATCCTACATCTCACTACAATTGGGATAGGGGTATATTGGAGAAGGAAATTAAAGAGGAGGGATAATTAGAAACCTAAATATAGAGTCGGGGTGTAATAAGTGTATTGGGTTGTCTAAAGTCAAAGCAAGTGTGAATTGGGAGAGAGGGAGGGAGAGAGGAAGCAAGGCATGATTAGAGAGATTGGGGAAGAGTTCTCATAATGAGCTATACGATCTAATTTGTGTATCTTAAAGCATGAACACCTCAATCATGATTAAGGAAAGAGAGGTAGTAGAGGATATGATAGAGGTGTTGCACATCTCCAGTTAAAGAGGTATATATGGCCAAACAATATCACAATGAGGATCTACTGGAGATGGCACATCATTGTTAAGAGAGGAAGAAGAATGGCATGGATGGAATCAGTATACAAAATTTTCTCCCATATATATTAGCCTTTTACCTCTTCAGGTTATTTATGGAATTTTATTGGGGTGATGATTTTCGGGAAAAAATTAAAGGCTCTCATAGGTCATCTTTGTTATGTGCATGTGTAAATAGGTTGTTGATTGTTGGATTGTTGACAATATAAGGTGGTTTTGGAAAGCTAATATGGATGAATGTTGGGTGATGATGTGATAGGGATGTTCAGATCTTCCCTCAGATGTATCCAAATGTGAATCACACAATGTGCTAATATAGGTTGTTTACAATGAGGAGGAGTGGAATGTATGTTATCCCCATGTTTGACAAAAAAAAATCCACATTGATTGTTAATTTCCCTTGTGAAACCCACCATCATTTGTTAATTTGCATCCATCACTATGTACAAAAACCTTTTCATGAAATATGTATGATTACAAATATCCCTAGAACTGAAGGAAATAATGAGTTGTCTTATTTGGACTAAGTGTCATTTGGACGTTTATGGAGTGAAACCATAATTTTTTAAATTAAAAAGGTTGCTCTACGACTTGGATGGAAGAGTGAGGTCACACATTAGGTTTAGAATTATGTGCAAAGAATTTATAAGGAAAAACATTCCCTAGTATTCCCATGCCATTTGGCAATGTAGTGGCATAGTCTGGACTTTGTAATGAGTGAGACATGAATATATGATGTTACTTTTGTTTAACATTATAGAGTAAGGTTCATTGTTACAAATATATATTATTTTCTACACAATAAATTATTTGAATGAAACTTATGAACAAGACCAATATTGTTAAGAAATCTCACTAAATTGCTTAGCAAAGTTGCATGTTTTTAAGTCACATATCAATCTCCATTCTTTTGATATACAACATGTGTGTTACTTGATTATCTCATGATTACGTGATATATGTTTTATTATAAAAAATCCTCTTAAGACTTCAACATATGATAAAACGTGTAAAACTTTTGCAATAAACAAAGTCATCGCATGTACTGTGAAATGATTCCACAAGATCTTATTATTTATATACAAAAATAGTAATGTTGGATGATTATTGTGATGTAAATATGCAATTATGTTCATCAGATAATGAATTTTTTTGTCAACCTCATCATAGGTAGAGGCGACGAGGATCGTGTTGGAGCAAAGTCCAATCACGTCATTTTTTGACAATATGGAGTGCTTTCTATCTATGGTAGGTGTGAGTCAAGTGTAGATATCATATGCCATCTAAATAGCGCAATAGTCAATCTAACGATGAATACCAATAAACACATATTTTTGATATCAACAAACCTCACACAGATTTAGTTATTTTAGATATACCTCAACATAATAAATCTAGCTATTGGACTTGTGGTGGCAAGTCGCTCTCTACCCCGAATGGCTTAGAATGCTATAAAAAAATCCGATCTGTAACTAGTGCGCTTGTTCAAAAAAATTTCTCCTTAAAATGGAAGATTGAACCCTTGACCTCGTGTATAACAAAACATCATTGATCACATATTGATATGAACGAGTAAATTATCTTTATTCTTTCATCTACACTTAGTATGTGTTTGGTCTAATTAGTAGTGGTCGACACAATACATGCCAGGGGGCAACAAACCGACAGTATGATTGAGTAGCAATTTGGTGTCCCGATCTCCACTAATTTCAGTACACGGCCAACCCCCTTACGCTGTACATTATATACGTGAGCAGTCGGGGACAAGTAGGTAGTTGTTTTTTGGGCATTTTCACACACAACAATGCAGAAAGTTAGTTCGAGTGTTATTATTTTCTTATAATATTGGGTGAGGCACTGGCTTTAGATGGCCCTAATATGTGACAATTGGCGTTTGTAGGAGTAGAACTGTAAGGTTCGAGCATCAGTATCCAGAACCCGCTAATGTTTGCAGGTAAACTTGAAACACTATAACAATTAATATGCCACTTTGGCATAACGAATTAGTTTGGTAGACTCGAAAAGATTATCTCCGGTGATTTTCCAGATTTGACCTCTTCCTCTTGGAAATCCTCTACAATGTTTGTATATTTATAAGACTTCTAATATCAGATAATTTATATTATTAGATATAAATCCACTCTCCTTCCATTACTAGCAGTTACAACCTTCGCGGAGTCACGGGAGAAGCCGCTTGTATTTCTAACAAGTCCTTCAGGCTTCATCGATGCACAATGCAAAATTGCACACCATATATCATCATGATTAATATTTAATAAAAAAAACAGATCGTTATGTGGATGATGTTGGCTTCCAAACATAATATAACATGTTCACGAGTTTATCGCGGGGTGGCGTATTGCCTACACATGAGTGACAAATTGACAATACTTTCAGCGATCCACTCCCGTTGCGCTAGAGCCAAACGAACGCGTAAAACACGTTTTGATTAGAAAATATACACCCCTACATGTCACACAGTTTTAGAAATTTAAGAATGTTAAGAAGAAACAGTGGCAGTTGGAACATTCGCACCTGAAAGCAATAATTGTTGCAGATAGACAAATGGCGTTTCTTTAATTCTTTTTATCTGGTAACACAAAATATTTTCAGCCAGCTTAGGTCAACACCTGATTATTCGTTGGAAAATGGTTTCCCTTCGCCTCCTATACGCCGGCGCCCATAGACGCAAGAGAACATGTTTCCTCTTCCCCCAACATGCATAGCGAATCCAATCATACAACTAAGAACTTTATCTACTTACGCCAGGTTCAACCCCGTCCCACCATTTGACATGGTTCCAAAAGTTTTAATAAATACTCCGAGCATCATATTAGACTATAAAATGATTTAAAATAAGCATCGCAATACACCTAATATGATCAAAATGATACACAAAAGTAAATGACATGAATAGAAAAGAATTATACGTACGATTAAGATTGGTAACCATACACTAAATGTTTGAGCAAACTATAATTTCACTTGGCAATACAACGGTTTAAGATGAAGGCCGTGTTAATGTGTACAACCTATCTATTAACGACAATACTCACATGTACTATGTACAACAAATCCCTAAGTGAAGACTTGCAATTAGGCTCGAAGTAATATTTCTAAATTAAATATTCAAATGTAATGTAGTGATAAAACCTATGATCTTTTTGTCAAGTATATTAAGATACATCACACAATATTATTAAAGTACTGTCACAATCAATTATTGCAACATGCAGAACCACGTGGAAGCAAAACCACAAGCATTCAAAGCAATTTCTAGAGTTGGTGTACACCATTTATGTTTTGGATTTTTAGGAGCATATGAATTGAAAGTTTCCTTGAAAATTCCAAATCAAGACCCATATAATGTTCATATATTTATGTTAAGGATACAACTTTATCATCAAAGAAGTTCCAACATTTATTAAATTAACAAAATAGATTTGAATCATTCATTCACTCAATTTTCAATATGCCAGATTAGATATTATCGCTAAGGTTACAACATTTTTAGCAAAGTGAAAACCAGATCAACATACAAAGACAAGGACAATAGTGCCTTCATATCCGCATTTGTACCCAAAACTATTGGCGTTGTGCTAACAAATGACATGTCATGCATGGAAATCTCAACAAGTTCTAAAAAAATTACATATGAGATCTAGTGCCTAAGTCCAAGGAATAATTAATTATTAAGACAACATGGATCTTAAAAAACAAAGTGGACGAGAATGATCGTGTAGTTTGCGGGAAAGCAAGACTTGTCCCATAAGCATGCCCAACAATAAGGAATCAACTCTGATGAAACTTGTGCTCATGTAACAAGCGTGACAACCATACAATTAGCATTATATTCTATATATGTATCTGAATTCAATTTTTTTTCCAGATGGATGTCATGATTGCTTTTTCAAATGGGTTTGTTTAAGAGAACATTTGTCAAAATAACCTCTTGGGTTTGAAAATGATTATCATCCTAAACATTTATAAAAACATAGAACAATGTTGTACCTATTGGATCTATAATAGGCCCAAGATGGGGGGGATGAATTGGGCTAAAACCACTTTGAAAAAAATTGTGAGATCTTCAAAATATTTCCCAAGATGATATTGTAAGTATGAAAAATAAGGGAGAGAGATTGAACAATCCATAATTGAAGGTACTATATATAGTGGTTTCATCTCTCAAAGATGCAAGTCCACTATCTAGAGAGTTCAACCTCTAGAATTTTCAATCATGAACACCACCTTATATTCCATTGTAATAGATATATCATATGATCACTCTTTTCTTGATGAAATGATAAGTAGCTTTCCTTTAGGCCAAGGTAACCAACAAACTTATAAGGACTCATCTTCTGTGATCAAAAGTATTTAGCCTTACCTATGACTTGCTCAAACTTGAAATAAGTCTTTGGCCTCCACCAAGGACTTATCCACTCTTGCTACAAGTCGTCAATCTTCAAGAACTTATCCACTCTTAATTTGGATCTTCCACTTTTAACTTACACATATTTTTCTTCTTCTTCTTCTCCTCTCTTAGCCAAGAGAGAGAATCTTTATTTTCATGAGAGAAAGATATATTGGAGGGTAGAGAAATGACAACCTTACGAGATATATATGGAGGACTAACTCTCTTACGAATCTCCTACTCACTCTAATGGATTAGCAAGTAATTAGGCTCATGAAAGTGGATAGGATCTCTTTGAGGAAAATCTCTCTTAACTATAGTATATGTGTATTTATAATGCTTGGATAACCATAGGATGAAGTCTAAGGAGTCCTATTTATAGTTTAGGATGCCTTCTAGTCATTAGAATCATTTAAAACAAACTCTATAATTTGGAAGAGAGTCCAACATATCTATTTCACTATCTCTCTCCCCCACGCTAACAACTACGTTCTGCACTTTCAGAATTACTAGGTATCTCGGTCGAAAAATAAGGTAACTCTCACAAAGATGAATATATCTCGATCGACAAAAGAGCTATATCGTCCAGTAAAGAAATCTGAGCATGCATTTTTTCTTCATCGACTAAAATTATTATCAGTTAACAAATCGAATGATGGCATTAATTGAGCCATCAACATTATTGTTGTACAATTTATTTCTAGGACTATATTGGCCGATGAAAATGCCTATTTGGAGAAACTAAATTAATGCTAAGTAATTCATTCTATCTGGTATACTTTAAGCTTAGTTATAAGTCATACAATCATTACAAGTGATTACATAAATGATATAAGGAGACAAATTATGTAATCTTCAATCTTGATCTTTTTGCATGTGTGACTTGATTTCTCAAAACTAGACGTCATAATTTTAGGCATTCGAAATGTGTCCATTTGAAATCACTCAAGTAGAAATATTAGACACAAATTGGTGGAATGGTTTGGTCATCATCTAAATAATGCATTAGTCAATTTAGACTTGGATCAACATTCAACCCCTTTTTGGAGATGAAAAATCATTCCACAAATGTATTAAAATATTTTAAGTAAAAACATAAATCTAAATAAAATATGGGTTTCAAAAATTGAGTATAGATTCCCTCTACCTAAATTGATAATAATTGAGTTCATATACTCCTTATCATTGTTTGGTATTCCTCCTATAAGATTAGCTTTCATAACATCTGTAGGAACTATGTCTTCTGCTCATTTATGTTGTTTTCCTCCAGCACAAGACATGCCTTCTCCCCCTTTTTCATATTAAAAAGTGTTGGGGTGAGAGATTAAAATAACTAGTTAGAAAGGAGAGTAGACGAGGGAAAAAAGGACTCATTCGATAATATATGTAAAGAAAATCAAGACATACATATGAACAGCCCTAGATATAGTTCCAACATTAATTATGGCAAGGCTATGCAAGAAAGTAACTCAAAAGTAATAGATATACAAAACAAAGAGAAATTTTGAGTATATATAAAACATGATACAAGCATAACATACAGTTTGATATGACTAGAATGATATGTATAAGGACTACTTGTAAATGACATCATAAGATAGGACTATTAGTAGGATCTTATGTTATAGCAAAGGATATGTAATTTACAACATGCTATTACCAGATGTAGACAAATATCCATAAAAGGAATATGCAATTCAAAAAACATGAATGGATATTACTCACTAGAAAATATGCATCATTACCAAAAGATGGTTATCCCTAAAAATCTCAAGGTTGCATTAAAACAAACTTGCATTAAAGTAAGATATACAACTAGAAAGCTATATTAAGTCAGAGCAGAATGAAAGTAGGTTAATCACAACTAAAATATCCAAAAAGACTATCATATAAACATTAATAAAAAAAATCAACATAAGTAATTGAAAGAATAGAGATATATCATTTGGTACAAAATGTG
Organism: Alisma plantago-aquatica; assembly: GCA_963693085.1. Classification (NCBI taxonomy): domain Eukaryota; kingdom Viridiplantae; phylum Streptophyta; class Magnoliopsida; order Alismatales; family Alismataceae; genus Alisma; species Alisma plantago-aquatica. Next base: position 1,431,453,354 of record OY856409.1, read on the forward strand.
AAGATAGAGTTGTATGTAAGATAGATTATTTAGATCAAGGCCATATGCATAAAAGAAACCATGATAAGAAGGAAGGTGCCATGAGAATAAGACATTGAATGAGAAAATATATTTGAGAAAGAAATATCATTCAATGGTTATTTTTATATAAATTAGACAGTTCCATCGGTCAACTTTGTGGGTGGACAATCTTGGCCGGTGACAATATCAAGGCAAATCCCAAGAGACCTCATTGGTAGAGATGTTCTTAGGGAAATCTTGTTCAATGAAAACTGTTGTCCAAAGGCACCCCATTTTCAAAAAGCATATCTAGAGGCATGATTAAAATATAAGAAATATCCAAATATGTATAAATAAGTTAGTAATGCACTATTAAAGAATCATGGGAAGTTTTTTGAGCTAGAATTTTTTTGAGAATCATACAATGCAAAAATTGACTTAAAACCCCATATGTAAAGTGAAAATAACTTGGTAATATGAAGTAATGCTTATATATGAGAAAGAATATATTTACCTCTATCTGTAGCATTTATTTTCCAAGTTTTGCCAAACCATACACATCTCACCTTTATTCTTTTATGTGGTTTGAGAAAAAAACTGCAAATCAATAGGTCATGTCAATCTATTTGTAGGTGGCCTACAAAAAGAAAGATGAAATACTTTCCTATATATAGGAGAGGAGGCAAGTACAAGGAAGCATAAGAAATCCCTAATGGGCCAAGACATCTAGGGCCATGTTCATAATAAACTAATTATTCTAACACTACCCCTCAAGCGGGAGCATGGTGAAACTCATGTCCTCCTTGTCAATACAGGAAAATGCTAAAATAGCCCAATACAGAAATGTCTCTGCTCTAACATGAAATGATCTTCCCTTGAATCTTGCAATACCCTCTAAAGAAGATAGCATGTAGCAACAAACAAGTCTTCTCTCCTTGATGAAGATAAGATCAATGCAGAAGAACCCATAGCAGTATGGACTCCCTCTAAATTTGAAAATCACTAGACTTGCAGAATTTATCACAAATCATATTTTTAAGGCCTCCAAACTCATTGAAGCAACCACAATTAAATGTCTAAATCTTTTATGAGCAACTAAAAGAATGTAGATGGTGGAGAACGTATATAGAATTCATCTTATTCGTCATTGTTGTCGAAGTATTTCTATACAAGAAGCACCAACACTGGAATATAAATGATAGTTGGGTTAAGAACCTTTCTACATAAATATTTCACCATAGCAGGTAAGTACGTGCTTGAGATGCATCACTACAGGAATATGTACTATAGTAGGTATCAACAACATGAATAAATATACAAAAACTAAGCAACATGGTTGGAATGACTTCTTGTCTTTGTCTTATCTCCTCTTCTTTCTTCTACTCATCTTCCTCTATAATCCTCCTCACTCCAACTGCAAAAATGATCATGAGAGTGGTTGGGTTGTAAAGTTATAAACATTGATCAAGGAATGGATGTATAAATGATGGTACAAAACTAAAGGTATTGTAACATAACATAGTTTAAAGAACAAAACATATGTACTACTGATATGGAAACTTAGTAGAAAGATGAGTGGCACTACCGAAATGGATCTCGATAGAAAAATAAAAAGTACTACCAGATCAATTGCACGATAAGATAGATGAACATCGAATTTCCAATTTTTAAGAAAGAACTCATCCATATGGATTAGGGAAGCCACATGAAGAGGAAGAAAACATTAATGCGATACCCCTTCTCTTTTTTTGGTGCTTATAAACTAGCACAAAGTCTTTTATAAAATAACATTATATGGATTAGGATCAAGAATAAACTTGGGAATTCTAGAGAGTGATGCTGAGATAGACTCCACTATAGAAACAATATGCATTGTGGTCAAGAAATTTGCAATGGAATTTGATAGACTAGGAGCCCTACTTTCTATGAAAATTGACGATTTCTCAAAAGCAAGCATGGTAGCTTGCGTGGGGGCTGTGGTTGACGACAAGGTTGAGGAAGATAAACATGGATTTGGAGCATTATTAACTGGTTGCATAAAGAATATGAAAGCATAAATAAATTACTAGATCTGGTGGAGCATGTAGTATACTTGATTGATGCAGAAATTGATGCAATGGATGAGATGAGGTTGTTGGATGGAGGTAATAATATCACATGATGAATGGGGAATGGAAAAAGAATGTTGATCATGGGACTCATCCCACACTTGATAGGCCTCTTTTGACTGGCCGCTGTTGTATGTGCTTGTGCGACAATCATGTTGGCATCCCACACTATGGAATAAGGGGATATGTGTGCCTATTCCTCACACCACTATTGATTGTAATGGGACTTGACTGAGTGCGAGGATAAAATATAGTCCATCCTCTTCCTTGCGGATGGGTGTGAAAGGGATAAAGTCTCCTTCCTTCTCCTTTTACAATTCAGAAAATTGGATTGGGCTGAGTGTGGAGCTAAACAATGATGGTATCTTATTTTTCTACTAAAATTGTCCCCATCAGTCCTTCACAGCAATCGCACTGGATCTTTTTTATTAAAAGATGGTAAACTCCCCTCCTATATATAGGAGAGGAGGCAAGTACAAGGAAGTATAAGAGAACCCTAATGGGTCAAGACAATTAGGCCATGCACACAATAAACTAATTATTCTAACATTCATCAATGATCAATATCACCACATGTTTAAACAAAATATCTTCATATTTATTTGTACAACATACACATCATATAAAAGACATACAAGCCAAATTGAGTACACATATGTCAATGTATGAACACTCTGCCTAGACTTCAGTGTAACATGACAAATTTTAGACAACACCAAAAGGTTAGAATCCAACCTCCATCTTAGAGCTACCCTAGAGAAAGTGACTCATCGCCAAAAAAACTATGGGTATGTTGCGAGAACCTAAAAAGGATGGAGAGACGTGAGATTTAGATCAATGTCCCGACAAGATATGAAGTATCTACACAATAATCTAAGTATGTAATTCTAATATATATACTAACTACAAATAGGTATACGACAAGAAGAAAATTTTATGGAACGTCTCTAGATAGTAGAAATGATAAAGAGCAAATACATGTAACACAGATAAGGAACATTACAGTAGTATAAGAAACTCTACGTGAAAACAATGAGATATAGGCACAAGTAAAACTACATGACTTGTTTTTATATTTTAATATTAAGCCTTGGGTAGTTGGGGTGTGTCGTACAAAATATTAGCTAGTGACTGTAAGTCTACCTACCCACCATATATGATTTTAAGATTATCTAGTCTCCATAAGAACATGCCCCACATCAGTCAATGTCAGTATAACAAGTAGGGACTACAAGCCTAAGATGTATATAACAACATCATGCTTGTCATTGGTACTCACATCACGAAACCTATCATATCACATAGATATTACTTCCTTTTACTCATCAAATTACATATTTCTTACTCATTTAAACACACAATTTATTGGCTCCGACATCGTTATACCTCGAATGAATTTTTAAGAACTTATGTATATTAAAAAATATAAAACTTTGAGTGTCTTCACACAATCTAGAGATTTCAACAAGGATATTCATATGCCATCCCAATTTTTGAATGTTGAAATATACATATACAGTCACATGACACTGTATGAGCTAGGGTTTCACTGACTAGTTAAACCAACAATCTTCTTTTAAAGGAAAAAAAGGTAGAATTTTGAACGTGGTAATAAGGCATGTATAAGTAAAGTATTAGAGTGTAAAAATTGTAACTCAAATTCAACATGCACGTAAATAGCCATACTTTTTACTATGTTGACCATACAAGGACATGTCATAAGGGATAAAAATCCATGTTAAATTTCCAAAATCTCTTCTTATTACAATAATGAATCGCCATAAAAAATAGTAAAAATGCCTAAAGTGGACATTTTGGAACAAGATGCATGTAAAATTCAGAATTTTCAGCAACATAATAAAAATAAGGTTCATCTTTTTATTTTATAATAACAAGTAACATAAAAGAGGTAATATTTCTAGAGTTCCCAAAATCATAACAAAATCCCAAAATACAATCTTTAGTTCATTTAACATGTAACTAGTGAGATTAGTGGTTGCATGTAAGAGATGCATGCCAAACAATAAAAATAAATTACTATTCTGGTAAGAAGAAAGGATCTCCAACAAACAAACACAAAATACTAGCTTTCAAGAATATCCAACATATCCAAAAATGTTCACTGTTACTAGATCTAGCTCCAACTAGGCCTAAGAAAGTAAAAAGAAGAGATATGTAGGTAACAACCATGATTTTCACCAAGAGTTTCCAAGAACCACGTCCAAGAGGGTATAAAGGAGAGAAAACATAAAAAAAGTGTAAAGAGATGGATGAACACACATAGTTTTAAGCCAAACTAGAAAGAGAGGGTGACTTTGAAGCTTAATCTTGCAAAACATGAAGAAATTTCAACATGCAAAAACATCCATGAGCTCCTCCTCTATCTCTAAATGTGTTCTACATGTCTTAAAAGATCTAAATGAGCCTTGTAGTCAAAGATATCACACATTTATAGGCTTAGTTTGAAAAAATATGCATTTCATTGCATAAATAGACCAATTTAAGCTCACCCATCAAACGAAGTGGTTCAAAACATACATTTCAACCAACAAAAACTTGTATTAGTCTATAACCCCTGTTGAAGCATCCAATTCAAGCCTAAAAACTATGCATCTGGTGTCCTACCAAGATGCATCAAACCCCAACAAACTAAAGTGGATGTTTCGGTTTGACCTCCTGGCCTAATAAGCCTGCATGAGCTTGGCCCCTAAGTAAGCATTGCACGGAGCAATGAAAGTGGTCCTCCTGATGGACACACATCGGTCAAAGAAACTAATACACCCAAACCTAACATACTTTGGCATGCCTGACGTGGCTGAAGCGGCCAAAGAAAAGCATAGTGTAGGCCCGTACTACACACACCTGACAATATATTTAGAAACATCAATCCCATCGGTCGAAGTAAACATTAAGGTACATTTTATTTACTCCACAAATTTTAAGATATTAAGACACACAAAAATCAAATATATGTTTTTGATTATTAAAACATATATATGTATATCACAAAACATTATTTTTAATATTTAAGTCATCATGAACCCATATTATACTAGTAAACTATGCAAATAAGGAACTAAACATCCTTTAAGGTGAAACTAAGGTTCGAGATCTTACACTTCTATTCATAAACATTATAGAATCACTTGATATATTTTCCTTATCAGTTTTTTTCATTTTATTATACTTTACTAGGGATTCAAAACTAGAGTTTTTTTATTCTAGATTAAAGGCCTTCTCTAGTCATGTGTTTCATTTTTCTCCTTTTGATAGTGTGACAAGAAGTTGCTCATCTTGAGCTTGAGTACTAATTGTCATATTTGTTTGATAGTGGGAGAAAATTATGCAGAAGCATCAATGAGCTTTCATTTGATTTTTCACCTAAATAATGTCTTGAGTTCATATCCACTGCATGGCTTTCATACAATGAAAGGTATTTATAACACCCCTAGGATTTTAGCACCTTTTCTTATTTTTGTATTAATCTCTTTAACCTAATTTGGGTAAACCTCTTTTCTTATACATGAATATATAAACACCATATATGTATTCTTAACTTATTTCTGCATTAAGTACCATTTTGTTAAATTTCTACTCAAATATAGTCGTAAGATGGGAAGACAATATCCCCTCAAATGACCTTTTGTACATGTCAACAAAAGTGTTTTTCCTGTCTATTGCTTTGCCTCTTTTAGATGTTCTCAATGTTTCCATATTTCCACCGGTGTTAATATGATGTCTAATGAGACTATTTATGTTGATCTCGTCCCTGCCTTCTTTTCACAATCAAAGTTCATGTCATCATTCTATCTAAAAACACAGTAGTTTCCTACAACACCACACTATATGATGGACAAAGGTTCAATTGAATAGATCAATGAAGAGGACAATGTGAATCATATATCTTATATAAAAGCTTAATATGGTAGCCTCAACACTAGAAACAAATGTGGGCCATACTAAGATTCCACATGCCTTCCAGTTATGCCAAAACATCAAGTTATATTCTTCACTATTTTGTGCCTTAACATGATCACCTTATGTTATGACCAATCTAAATTAATGAGCAATGATCCTATAATAGTGATGTGTGTAGGAAGTTCAAAAGGTTTGGGAAGTAATAATCAAGCAAGATCAAAATGAGAGTAGATTGACAAAATTGACTCATGAAATATATAAATAATGCAATTTTATTCGATGGGTGAAGCTAAAGAAGAAGGCTCAAGTTGCAAAGACGAATATGATTATAATCTAAGGATTAAACTGTATAGCATGAAAGTAATCTAATTCAAATGTGCTATGATGAAATATGAACTTCCAACTACAACTCATTCTAAATGTTGGTGTTAATTATAGTTTAATATAAAATACATCTCTGGCCCATATCTTGCAATCATAGTCAAAATAGGGATTAACTCATTGTGGGTAGAAGAATTCTATACTGACATCTTCTTAACAAAATTTCCCACATTTCAATTTTGGAATGATGCTAGTCGTTAGGACCATGCTTATATGTAAACAAGCCTTATTTAGATCTAAGTCAAACAATACTGGAATCGAGCCCAATAAGGACATGTTTGTTTTACTAGATACATATAGATGAGATTGTATATAATGATCCAACTCGTATAAATATTACATTTTCTTTGTGAGATCATAAAAGATAGATTGTTCTTGTATTTTTGTGTATAAGACAGTTGCGGGGTATATGATTCAATTTCAAACCTATTTGAGGTTGATGGAACATACAAGTATTTCCAAAATTGATGTATACTAAAGCTCATTATGGCGTGTCCTGTAGAAATTTAGTAGGATCCTAGAATTATGTTATAGTGTATATGTGACATTTCTCTCTTCTTGATTTTTTTTGGGGATTGGGTATTGAAGATGAGTGAGATGGAGATGGTGTGTTTTGATTGGTTGTCCTACAGAGTCAGTATAGGACATGTCCTATACCATATATGGTATAAGATAGCCAATCACAACACACTATATCCATCTCACTCATCTTCAAAACCCAACCCCCTAAAAAATTAAAAAGAAAGAAACATCATATATGAGCGTGTGATAAATTAACATTTTCTTTCTACATTTGTGCACCTTTTCACTCCAATTGAAACTCAACCTACTCTTTTGGATATCAGTTTCATGTATTGAGTATTATGGTACTTCAATTTGGTCACCTCAATGACTAGTTTCACGTGTGTGACAATAATTCAAAATATTGAACACTACGATACACTTTAACATATCACTACTTTGCAACTGAAACTGAACTTCTTCATTATGTTTTTCTTTCTCTTTGATGAATTTTATATTGTAGAGGGCTCAATTCTCTTTCCAACGGTGAAAGAATCGCCTCCATCAGACCTATATTGCCCAAGTTATGAACTAATGCATTTTGGGTCAAATTACATGTGATATAATCGAGCTTATGTGTTTTTTAGCATTGTTGGGCACAATTAGCTGCGGCCCAGCCGCTTGCCCAGTTTGAGTATGTGGGAGCATCACTTAACAACCGTCAGATTTCCCCTGGATATGAATAGACCATTAAACCTCCATCCAACAACTTTCGTTCATCTTCTTTGTTGCTCCGTACTGTAGCACCTTCTATAGCATGCCTCCTTTTGTGACCAACAATATGCTTCTATCTTTACATTTTTGAGTAATTGGAACTTGCTTCGGATCCACCCCAACTTCAGAGCCACCACCTATCCATCTTCCCACGGTAGTTTGGGGCGCCACTAATGGGCGCCCCCATCAGCTCCGCCACAGGCTTCCTGACTTGAATGGCCATATGTGCAACCTCTACAATCCCTCCCACATGCTTCCTCCTTCCCTTTCAGACAGGGATGGTGCCTCCATGGAGAAACCAATGCTCCTGGCCATCGCAGGGGACCCCGACCCCACTAGGATCTTCACAGAGATAAACTGAGCACTCCCGGCTGGTTCCTAAGTCTCAATGAGGTTTCATGTGCCCCTTCCCACCATCTCTGATGATGAGATGTAGAAGCTCAAGGTACATGAGGGTCAGGGGAAGAGGGTGATCCCAACACCGTATGATGAGAAAGGTTCCATGATGGACCTCATGACAGATGGACATGATTGTTCTGTGTCTCTCTCTCTCTCTTCTTTCCCCTTGATCTCCCAGTCAAGGGGTCTGTTAACCATGGACCGCCAATGGAATAGAGCTAGGTCGGCGCAAGCCCACAAAACCTGGGTGGGGATGGGGTAGTGGCGAGTTACAAGGAGCCACATAACTGCAGTGACATCGAGAAGTTACTTCAAACCTCCTGTGACCACACATGGCAGTGGAGAGCGTCCACCAACATCACGTGGCTAGGAAGAGGGTGCGTGATCCACAATCTTAGGATCAGGATCGTGCGCCCGTAGGTGCCACATCAATTAAATGTAACACCTCTATGCTTCCTCTAAAGTTCATGATGCAAGATTTCAAAAAATCATAACTTTCTAGCTCTTTGGCCAATATATCTAAATCTATATACCAAGTTGATTGTCTCAAAAAGATCTATGACCTAAGAATAGGTTCATAACCTCATTGTGCTCCCAGTTCTCCTATTTTGTTAAAATTAGAATCTATGACTATGTTGACCACTTCTAATGCATGATTGTGATAAAGTTGGACCTTTGATGCAGCTACACCTATCTATTGATCATATCTATACCTTTCATGTACTTTTGAACTAATTGTGGATCCTGATCAACCCTATTTCTCATGAGTTTCTCTAATTGCCTAAAAGAGACTCGAATTGAATATAAATGGTGAACTTTGTTCATTTTTGTTTTCATGCATCTAAATGACATCAGAGTCTCTCATGATCTGAAATCAATATCCTTGAGACCTACATGACTCTAAGATCATCCCTATGGTCCTCTTGACTATGTTTTCTCTATATGAACCCTAATGATGTATGTGCCCCATCTTGACCTACATGCTCATATATGGCTTCTTTGGGGTTCTTGTGTGTATGCTTATGGGAATCTATTTCTTTTGATCCCCTCTCTCAAATCAGATAATACTTCACCCATTATGATAACTTACATGTGGATGTCCCACCTTATCCTCATGTTGAACCTTGATGGCTTATGACTATGTTGAGGCTTGCATGTATGTTAAAATGTCGATACCCAAGGTTGGTTTATGATGCCTAGACCCAAGGGGACATCCACCCATATTAGAATGTGATTATTATGGCCATACTTTCCTGATCTAAACCATACTTGATGTTTGGATCGCTTTTCCCTTTGGATCATGACCTGTATGCCCTACTATAGTCTTTGACTCTATAATGTATATTAGTGACTCAAACCTTAAAATGATCATAGAAAATAAATAGAACATCAATATGACATGAAACTTGAAGCACACCATCATGATGACCTCCAAATCAGTAAAAGACAAACTACCAAACTAATAAGCAATCTTGAAACCTAATTTGGTCAAAACCCTAAAACAAAGCTAGTTAGGATTAACAATGAGAATCTTATGCATGTATACAATCTTATGCTTGATCAAGTGTTTCTTATGGCTAGATGGTCAAGGACATATTAGGTTATGAAATATCTAAAATCAGGTATAGACTTCAATAATTATATGATTATGGCTTTTTGCTTAAAATGTGATAATATGTATGCTTGTTTACTTGCTCAAATGTTTCCATGTAGTATTCTAGTATTGTACTCGATGTTTGTCTCATGTTGTTATTTTATAACCTGCAAACATAATATAGAAACTCCATTATACAAAACTCATGCACTTGCATGAAGTTTTAGGGTAAGGACATAAGTTTGGACGTCTTACTTGAGTTATCAATATAGGGCGGATCATTGATAAAAGGGTTAGTTAATCTTGAGCACCCTCATAGACTCTTCCAATGAGAAGTTTTCCACAAAAGGCCTTGGACAACTACACGATATTGATGACTAGACGAAATGGTGGTATAATTGCAGTGAAATGATATAAAATAGGGGTTGTTGTTTTGCTAAATACTTAACTTGTTTATTTATTGCTCATTACCTCTGCAAATCTTTTCAAATTATGTAAAACTTATGTATATGTATCTTTCACCCCTGTACTCAGCACCTCGTGTGCTTGACGCGACTTGTTTCACGTATTTTATAGGTTAAGAGATGGCTAGAAATTGATGGGCTTGGTGATCTATGTTAGGTGTACTTGTTGTAAGATCCCTAATACACATGTGCAAACCTATAAAATTATACTCTTGAATATGTAATTGAAAGCTTGTAATAAACAATGTTGTTTAACATATCTTATTGAATGATGAGATTATGATTGGTTCTTTTATCTTGTTATATGTACAAGCATGCTAAGATTTACACCTTTGCATTCACACTTTGATAATACCATGGTGGGGACAAAAGCCTAGGTCCTATCACCATTGACTTTATAGTCATTTGGAGTTAGGATTTGGGTAACAAACGGTTCTGTGAGAGATGGTATCTGAGCATGAACAATAACTACACCAAACTTTGCTAACATGAAACACAAACTAAACTCACCTTACATCTCAACCCTAGAAACTTAATGAGTTGTTCTTTGTGGACAATGGTGACTCAGCCTCTAAGTTACCATCTAGATTGTGATAACCCGAATTCTAGGGTTTAGTTACTCCATATAGAATTTAAAGACCATGAATGCTATGTAGATTATTGATACCAAATTGATGAATTCATTATTCAATTTTGAACTCTTTTCACTTAAGAAGGGTAAGCATAAATGTAATGAATGATCATTAGAACTAATTGAGTTCAACCACAATGAATAGATTTTTATTCATTGACTTGGGCACTTAGGAGGCCAAGAGGTCATTTCAATAGCCATATTGAATACAGTGGCAAATTGATGACACTTGATGTATGTTATGACTATAATGTGCATTTAGGAATTGTAGGATCAAGATTTGATTATTATTTGATTTGAGATCAAGGTTTTAGATTTCATGGCATGTTGATTTACCACTTGAGAGGTATTGAGTTTGAGATAATCGACACTATTATTTAAGTAGGATTTATATATTGAAATTTTAGGATGATGATATAATGTAAGTGGTTGGTTTATAAATATGCCACATGACCTTTTATTTGGGCGGATTCTAGCTAGCCCTAGGGTCTATATTGGGTGGTGAAGACTTTGTCTTCCACCTCCATCTTCTTAGAATCTACCAACGCCTCAGTCCGCAAAACCTTCATTCTGGTTAGTTCCACCCATAAGACCACTGAGTGATATAACTAGATATTTTCGAATCAACGATATTTTTACTATAGACCCTGGCTTGCAGGATATGCATGTGAGGTGAGGGAGATCTGCCTCGACCTCCTATTTCTTCCTCCAGAGCTGCAAGCAGCAACCAACCTTGGAGATGGAGGGAGTCCTTAGCCTAGCTCGACAAGCCCAACCACCCTCAATAGAAGGTGAACCTCAATTCCATCACACACAACCCAACCACCTATAAAGACCACTTCTAGGACAAAAAGGAGACCACATATCTCCTTGAGGCATCACAAATTTGAGTCAAGTGTTGTGAAAGAATGCTCTCCCCTTTCAGTGCTAGTAGCTCTGTCGTGGCGTCCAAGCGACTGGCAGGTGGAGTCTATGAATGTCAGAGGCTATAGAATCTTCTCGGTAAGAGCATCCACCCAAGTCAGATCCTTTGATGACTACTAAATTCTGTGAGCTTATTGCTAGAGTTAATTTTGGACGCCAGATGTAGAGGTCGCAAGACTGTCAGACTCGTTGCGAATAGAAAAATGGATAGGGACACTGATCAGACGAGGAAGACTTTTTCTCCTACACACTTGTCGCCAGAATCCTACTACTTACTTCCCTCTCAGTGGAGAACTTACATAAGAGTAGAGATACATGATTGTTGGAGACCGCAATGAGAGAGAGGAGACTTGTGTTGATATCAGGCACCTAAGAGAGCCTATGGCCTAGCTGGATCAAGATGGGAAATTCCAAAAGAGGAACCATGGCACCCACAACCTTCATGGATGGCAAGTGAGGTCATGGTAACTATCAGGCTTCAAGGTGGGTGCTGGCAGCTTGCAGGGTTCCCCAGCGAAAACCAAGCCTCTGCGTGGCCGCACTCACGCAGGATGATTGGAGTGCAAACAATGATTCGAGAGCCTGATCATGGTCAGGAAAGAGAACTAGGGTGAGCTTGGTTCAGGCAGACCATCCACTAAATCGACCGGCCTAATCAAACCAAGGATGTGAACCACTCAAGGTAAATACTTATAATTTCCAAAAAAATGCCATTTTCTTAGAAAATGCTTTATAAATAGCTCCAATGGTCAATAATTACCCCAAAAATATCTCTGGACTCAAAAAAATGCCTACTTTTCTTTGAAACCACTTGATTGGACCTTTGAAGCATTATTACTTATTGATTTTTATCTATAAGATAATGCTCCCTTATAGGGTTCATTACATGAAATAAATATTATCCAGGTGATATTAATTCTCAAAAAAAATTCCATAGAGCTCTAACGACAAATGAAACCCATTTTTGAACTTTGATCTGGGTTTTATTGATCTATGTTAGCCTTTTCTCATTAATGCCTAAATCACATGTGTTAACCCCATATTAATCATAAAAAAATCCAGCATCAGAAAATTGTGAAAATCAAACCATGCCTAATTTATGACATACAAATCAGTAGCAAAATACCAGAGACTAGATTAAGGCCAGTTTGGACCTAGATTCAGCTAAACCCTAATTTGGACCTAAAATACCAATAATATGATATACATGTATTATTGATGATGATTAATTGTTATTAATCAGGTGATGATCAAATATCTGATGATCAATGATAGGATAAGAATCTTTGAACTCAGGTATGTGGGTTTATTTAAGTATATGACTATGGTTTTCTTGGTTTAAATCAGGATATGTATGCATTCTCTCTTCTATTTGCAAATATTGGATGTAGTATTGCTATGTAGTACTCGTTGTTTTGTCACTTGAAAACATAAATTTTGAGTGGATGTTTTGTAGTTATTTAAGTTGTTTATTATCCCCCATACGAGGGAATGGATTAATGTTGACTAGTATACCTCACTAGAGCACACGGTGTATGAGGAGTTTCCCTAGAGTACTCAGTACACAGGAATGAGCCCAATATATATGTTTTGGTACTAGTCCACCTTAGTAATGTAATTCATCTAAAAAAATGAATAAAATTGGCATATTTCTCTTAATCAAGAAATGTTTCTATGATTTTCTTTCTTTCTTTCTGTAAATCTTTTCAAATTGTGAAAACCATAAATATATGTATCTTTCTATCTATGTACTCGAAACATTGTGTGTTGATTCGTTGTTTCACATATTTTTAGGTTTAGAGCTTGCATGGGATAAAAGAACATGATGTGAGCAAGTTGTACAGGTTATACTTATTGTGTAAATATTGATTAGCATACATGTTCATAGACTTGTAAATATTCTTTCAATAAGTAATTGCAATTCATCTTGTACTAAGTCATCTTGTAATAATTTACATGTTGAATGTTTAGAAATATTATGGTGTATGTTATGGTAGTATGTTCATGTATGCGTATTATGCTTCCGCGTTGCTCTTTGCAATAATTAGATAATGTTTTCAGATTTGTCCACTCGAGCCTTCTAAGTCTTGAGACAACAGAATCTGCAGACGTTACAGTTGGTATCAGAGCATGAACATAGCTACACCTGACAACTTCTCATCATGAAACATAAAACTAAATTTCACCTTCCACATTAAACCCTAGAAATTTAGTAAGTTGTTTCTAATAGGAATAAGGTTTGACTTAGCCTCTAAGTTAGAACCTAGATGTTTGAGAACTAGGTTTAGACAAGTGTGTGAAACCCTTTCCATATAGAGCTCATATGCATTGGGTAGATACACCAGTATGCACCTTGTTCTCACCATTTCACTAATTTACATGACACTAGACTGTCTACTATGTGCGGGACACTCGATTTGGCTGATTTGGTTTTGCATCCAGTCGGCTCGATCCTCGACTATTTTCTCTAACGTCTACTTTCTCAAAGAAAAGCTATATAATATTTTATTATATAAATGTAAATATGAAAATATGTCCCTCACATAGGAGAGTATGAGGTGTTCATGAAATTTATGTGAAAGGATGTGAAATTATTCTAGAAGAGAGAGTAGATCTAGATTAGATGTCTAGATCCTTTTTGGATATGTGACACTTAGAGTACATGATCAATTTATATATGAAATAATCATGTGTAATCTTATCTAAGTTTGATCTTTGATGGTTTAAGTTTCCTTATAAAGATTTAAGTTGTATATGAGTTGAATCCAATCTTTGAAAATTAAGCTAAGTCTTGATGATGAAAATGCATACTCCTTTCTTATTAAGGCAATCTAAGTTAAGATAAGGTTGACTATGCACAAGCCTCAAGCACTTTTACAAAGGAGGACCCTTGTGTTAGGACAAGATACGTGGTGAACTCCGGAGATAGTGAGACCCACAGGGAGAGGGTCAATGGACCTACCCCCAATACATGAAAAATATGAGATATATGTGAAATGATGTGTCCTAAGCTGGGTTACTCCTGAGTAGATGAGTTGAGTCCTTTTGGCATGATTCAAACCTATGTGTGAGAGTTGGGTACAAATAATGTTATGGGTAGAAAACTCATAAATAGAAAGTCAATCCTTTGACTGAGTTGGGTCCTAGCTTGAGTGACTAATGTTGTAAAACTCATCATTAGCTGCAAGTGAGGTGATATATGAAACATTAGTTCTGAGAATAAAATGCCTTGTGCATAAAATACTAATAAATATCATTCCTTCCACTTATCTTTGTTAATATATGATACTAGAAACCTCACTTGAGCTATATAGATGATTTATATATGAGGAGTCACTCGTATAAGCTTCACCTATTTCATATTCCCTTACTATATCATACATGTAGTATTTAAGTTTGAAATTATGATAAGCTTGACTTAATATATTCTCTTTCCCTTCTTATCATACATGAAATATATAAGTTTGAAAACACAAGTTGGAAATAAAGTTAGATCATATATTACAGGATTGCAAAATATAGCTCCCAACCCCAAATCTTCTGGATCTATGTTTGTAGTTAATGATCACTTTCACACAATAGGGGGAACCCTAATATTTAAGTACATTAAGAAAGCCCTTCTCAAGTTTTTGAAATCCTAATATCAAATATGAAAATAAATCTCCTATAATGTTGAAATCCTCATAAGATGTTGATCATAAACCACAATAATGATGTTAAGTTTGATAATACTAGTATATAATGACTTGAAATCTTGATATCACCTTACACAGGTGTGTATGGTGAAAGATGAAATCTTGAATAGTACTTTCTTGACTTCTCATTCATGAACAAAAACCCTAATTCCAAAGGAGAATAAGGATTCATAGATCTTGATATTTAAGAATTACACATGATGATAAAGACATCAAATGATGCTTCTAAATGGTGGGGTGGGTACACCCTAGATGTTTTAAACACTAAGATTATAGATTAGATACATCTAGAAGTATGAGAACTTTGGAAGGTAGAAATGGTGACCTATATAAAGTTGAAGATATCTATACCAAACTAAGTATGGCATTAGCTAAATTTTGAGGATGAAATTCCTTTTTAAGGTGGGGTGAAGGTAATAACACAGATTCTAGGGTTTAGTTACCCCATATAGAATTTGAAGACCATGCATGTTATATATATTTTAAAAAAAAAAACATGAATGTTATTTAGATTATTAATACCTAATTGACGAATTGTTATTCAATTTTGGACTCTTTTCACTTAAAAAGGGTAAGCATAAATGCAATGAATGATTATTCAAACTAATTGAGTTCAATCACAATGAATAGCTTTATACTTACTAACTTGGGTACTTAGGATGCCAAGAGGTTCTTTCAATAGTCATATTGAACACAAGTGGCAAATTGATGACACTTGATGTATGCTATGACTATAATGTGCATTTAGGACTTGTAGGATCAATATTTGATTATTACTTGATTTGAGATCAAGGTTTTAGATTTCATGGCATGTTGATTTACCACTTGAGAGATACTGAGTTCGAGATAATCGACACTATAATTTAAGTAGGATTTTATATATTGAAATTTTAGGATGATGATATGACGTGCATGGTTGGTTTATAAATATGTCACATGGCCTTTTGTTTGGGCAGATTCTAGGTAGCCCTAGGGTCTATATTGGGTGGTGAAGACTTGGTCTTCCACCTCCATCTTCTTTGGATCTACCAACACCTCAGTCAGCAAAACCTTCATTCTGGTTAGTTCTACCCATGAGACCACCGAGTGATATAACCAGATATTTTCATATCAATGAGGTTTTTACTATAGACCTTGGCTTGCAGGATATGCAGGTGAGGTGAGGGAGATTACCCTCGACCTCCTTCTTCTTCCTCCATAGCTGCAAGAGACAACCAACCTTGGAGATGGAGGGACTCGTTAGCCTAGCTCCACAAGCCCAACCACCCACAATAGAAGGTGAACCTCAAATCCATCACACACAACTCGCCAACATGCTAAGACCTCTTCCAGGACTGAAAGGAGACCACAGATCTCCTTGAGGTATCATAAACTCGAATCAAGCATTGAGAAAGAACACCCTCCCCTTCCAGCACCAGTAGCTCTGCCGTGGCGTCCAAGAGGCTGGTAGGTGGAGTCTATGAACACAGGAAGCTCTAGCATTTTCTCAGAAAGAGCATCCACCCAAGGAAGATCCTTTGATGACTACTAAATTATGTGAGCTTAAGGTTGGAGTTAATGTTGGACGCCAGATGTAGAGGTCGCAAGGCTGTCAGACTCATTGTGAATAGGAAAATGGATAGGGAGACTGATCAGAAGAGGAAGTTTTTTTCTCCTCCACACTTGTCATTAGAATCCTGCTACTTGCTTCCCTCTCAGTGGATATCTTACAGAAGAATAGAGATACATGATCACTAGAGATCGCGATGAGAGAGAGAGAGGAGACTTGAGCGGATATCGGGCACCCAAGAGAGCCTACGACCTAGCAGGATCGAGATGGGAAACTCCAACAGAGGAACCATAGCACGCGTGACCTTTGTGGATGACAAGTGAGGTCGTGGTAACTATCAGGCTTCAAGGTGGGTGTTGGCATCTTGCAGGGTTCCCCACTGGAAACCAAGCCTCTGCACAGCCGCACTCACACAGGATGATTGGAGAGTTGGCAATGCTTCGAGAGCCTGATTGTGATCGGGAAAGAGAAATAGGGTGAGCTCAGTTCAAGAAGACCATCCACTAAGTCGGCTGGCCTAATCAAACCAAGGATGTGAACCGCTCACGATAAATACTTAAAATTTCTAGAAAATGTCATTTTCTTAGAAAATGCTTTATAAATATCTCCCATGGTCAATAATTACCCCAAAAATATATCTAGACTTAGAAAAATGCCTACTTTGTTATGAAACCACTTGATCATACCTTTGAAGCATTATTACTGATAGATTTTTATCTAAAAGACAATGCTCCCTTTTAGGGTTCATTACATGAAATAAATAGTATCCAGATGATATTAATTCTCAAAAAATTGTCGTAGAGCCCTAAAGAATGAAACCCATTTTTAAACTCTGATCAGGGTTTTATTGATCTATGTTAGCCTTTTTCTCATTAATGCCTAAATTACATGTGTTAATCCCATATTAATCATAAAAAATATATCCAGCATCAGAAAATTGTGAAAATTGAACCAGACCTAATTTATGGCATACACGTTAGTAGAAAAATACCAGAGACTAGATTAAGGTCAATTTGGACCTAGATTTAGCTCAAACCTGATTTGGACCTAAAATACCAATAATATGATGTACGCATATTATTGATGATGATTAATTGTTATTAATCAGGTGATGACTAGAAATCTAATGATCAATGATAGGATAAGAATCTCTGAACTCAGGTATGTGTGTTTATTTAAGTATATGACTATGGTTTTCTTGATTGCAATCATGATATGTATGTGTGCTCTCTTCTATTTGCAAATATTGGATGTAGTATTGCTATGTAGTACTCGATGTCTTTTCACTTCAAAACATAAATTATGAGTGGATGTTTTGTAGTTATTTAAGGTGTTCATTATCCCCCTTACGATGGAATGAATTAATGTTGACTAGTACACCTCCCTAGAGCACACGGTGTATGAGGAGTTTCCCTAGAGTACTCAGTGCACGGGGATGGGCCCAATATATATGTTTTGGTACTACTCCACCTTAGTAATGCAATTCATCTAGAAAAGTGAATAAAATTGGCATATTTCGCTTAATCAAGAAATATTATCTATGATTTTCTTTCTGCAAATCTTTTCAATGTATAAAAACCATAAATATATGTATCTTTCTATCTATGTACTCACACCTTGTATTTTGATTTGTTGTTTCACATATGTTTTAGGTTCAGAACTAGCATGGGATAAAAGAACATGAAGTGAGAAAGTTGTACAAGTTGTACCTATTATGTAGATGTTGATTAGCATACATGTTCATAGACTTGTAAATCTTCTTTCAATAAGTAATTGCAATTCATGTTGTACTAAGTCATCTTGTAATAATTTACATGTTGAATGTTGAGAAACATTATGGTGTATGTTATGGTTGTATGTTCATGTATGTGTATTATGCTTCCACATTGGTCTCTGCAACAATTAGATAATGTTTTCAGATTTCTCCACTCAGGCCTTCTAAGTTTCGAGATGACAGAATCTGGGGATGTTACAGTTGTTATCAGAGCATGAACATATCTACTCCTGACAATTTCTCATCATGAAATATAAAAATAAATTTCACCTTCCACATTAAACCCTAAAAACTTAGTAAGTTGTTCTATAGGAATAAGGTTTGACTTAGCCTCTAAGTTAGAACCCAGATGTTTGAGAACAAGGTTTAGACAAGTGTGTGAAACCCTTTCCATATAGAGCTTATATGCATTGGGTAGCTACACTAGTCTACACATTGTTCTCACCATTTTACTAGGTTACATGACACTGGACTATCTACTATGTGTGGGACACTCGGTTTTTCTAATTTGGTTTTGTTTCCAGTTGGCTCGAGCCTCGACAGTTTTATCTAACGTCTACTTTCTCAGAGAAAAGCTATATAATATTTTATTATATATATGTAAATATGAAAATGTGCCCCCCGCATAGGAGAGTATGAGATGTTCATGAAATCTAAGTGAAAGGAAGTGACATCAGTCTAGAAGAGAGAGTAGATCTAGATTAGTTATCTATAACATTTTTGGATATGTAACAGTTAGAATAGATGATTGATTTATATATGAAATAAGCATGCGTAATCTTATCTAAGTTTGATCTATGATGGTATAAGTTTCCTTATAAAGATTTAAGTTGCATATGAGCTGAATACAATCTTGGAAAATTAAGCTAAGTCTTGATGATGAAAATGCATACTCCTTTCTTATTAAGGCAATCTAAGTTAAGGTAAGGTTGAATATGCACAAGCCCCAAGCTCTTTTATAAAGGAGGACCCCTGTGTTATAACAAGATACATGGTGAACTCCAGAGACAGTGAGACCCATATGGAGAGGGTCATAAGACCTACCCCCAATACATGAAAAATATGAGATATATGTGAAATGACGTGTCCTAAGATGGGTTACTCCTGAGTAGATGAGTTGAGTCCTTTTGGCATGATTCAAACCTATGTGTGAGAGTTGGGTACAAATAATGTTATGGGTAGAAAACTCATTAATTTAAAGTCAATCCTTTGACTGAGTTAGGTCCTATCTTGAGTGACTAATGTTGTGAAAATCATCATTAGTTGCAAGTGAGGTGATATATGAAACATTCATTTTGAGAGTAAAATTCCTTGTGCATAAGATACTCATAAATATCATTCCTTCCATTTCTCTTTCTTAATATATGATATTAGAATCCTCACTTGAGCTATATAGATGATTTATATATGAGGAGTCACTCATATAAGCTTGACCTATTCCATTTTCCCTTACTATATCATACATGTGGTATTCAAGTTTGAAATTATGATAAGCTTGACTTAATATATTCTCTTTCCCTTCTTATCATACATGAAATATATAAGTTTGAAAGCACAAGTTAGAAATAAAGATATATTTGGATCATATATTACATGATTGCAAAATGTAGCTCCCAACCCCAAATCTTCTGGATCTATGTTTATAGTTAATGATCACTCTCACACAATACAAGGAACCCTAATATTTAAGCATATTAAGAAAGCCCTTCTCAAGTTTTCAAAATCCTAATATCAAATATGAAGATAAATCTCCTCTAATGTTGAAATCCTCGTAAGATGTTGATCATAAACCGCAATAATGATGTTAAGTTTGATAATACTAGTATATAATGACTTGAAATCTTGATATTACCTTACATAGGTGTGTATGGTGAAATATGAAATCTTGAATAGTACCTTCCTGACTTCTCATTCATGAACAAAATCCTAATTCCAAAGGAGAATAAGGATGCATAGTTCCTGATATTTAAGAATGTCACATAACGATAAAGACATCAAATGATGCTTCTAAATGGTGGGGTGGGTACACCCTAGATGTTTTAAACCCTAAGATGATAGCTTAGAGTACATCTAGAAGTATGAGAACTTTGGAAACTAGAAATGGTGGCCTATATGAAGTTGAACCTAGCTATACCATACTAGGGACGGACGCCTAAGTCCTATCGTCGTCGACTTTATAGTCATTTGGAGTTAAAATTTGGGTAACAAACGGTTCCGTAATAGAACTTAGCACAATTCTATTTGATCCTACTAAATTTTTATAGGACATGTCTTATAGAATGAGCCTCATATATATGTCATTTTTTTTTATAGAGACACAAAATTGCCGAGTCGCCTCATTTACCCTTTCCATCCGTTAGAACAAACAAAAAATCAAACATAATATACTGTCTCACTGTACTTTTCATAACCCATAAATCCTTGTATATGGATTAAGCAAATGTAGGATTCTCACTAATCCATGTAACTCCAGCAAACTAAACGTCGCCTAAGTTCCACAAAGCGCTGGTACAGTAGTTCACATTAAAGTAACCTTTCACGCGAAGTGAACATGGCAAATCGACAATGATCCACAGAGTTAACTTGTCTTATTTAGTCGAAGAGGAGCAGCCTAACTCTTTTTTTATGATCTTTTTATTTACCAAGAGGCAACTTAGTCTATTGCAATATTGGTTAAGTTCAAGAGGAGTAATCTAGCTCGTTAGCATGTGTTACAGAACAAAAAGTCTCAGGTGCACGCTTCTTGCAGAAAAAAGAAATTAAGGAACATCGTGTCATTGGATTCAGCAACATCTGGAGTGAGAATTTATCGTTGAGTTGAATTAAAACGTATTAGAATGTTAAACAGATACGGATAACAGTGCATCACGTCACGTGTTAGACTCCCATTCATATTATTGTAAGCATGGAAGTGGTCAATTCTTTGAAACTGGACGGATTACCTTGTAAGCGGTGTTTTTCGAAACATCTGAGCTGTATCCCATTGCTTGGCGTGCTTTTTATGTAGAGTTTTTTTCCAAAACCCCCGTACATTTGCCATAATTCCGTAAAACCCCCTATGTTATCTTAAATCCCTATAACCCCCCTCCCTTTCATCATAAATTCCTACCAACCCCTCCAGCCAACACCGTTAGCATGCGAGTTAACGACGGCTGCTGTTCTATTGTTTTTTTGTTAAATCAGCTGTCTATTATCTTAGCATAAGAGATAACAATGCTTAGTTATTTATAATAATAATTATTATTTAAATGTTATGTTATCATGATATAAATGTAAATAATATTTGTTGACTAAAAATATTTTTTTGTAAGGATGAGAAAATCATGGTTCAGAGCGTAAAATTGAACTGGACTTATCTGTTCAGTAATGGTCTAGACCGCAAAACCATGACCAAACTGTTCAATTCAGCGCGGTCCGTTGTGAGTTTGGTCCGGACCAAGTCTAGGAATTTCAATGAGTTCGGTTTTCAGTCTGGTCCGGTCCAAAACAGGTCCAACCGCAGACCGGATAACAAACCGACTTTTATATAAAATTCATGTATATTTGTAGGTATAATATGTAACAAGTACATATATAAACACTAGTATTATAAATGTTTGCTATTAATGTTATATAATTATTAAAAGTGACTAAGTTTTTAACTTTGTACAATTAGATAAGTTGCAAAATATGTAAAAAATATTGATTACAATCTAAACAGTCAGGTCCAGTCCTACATAAAACGTCTGGTCGCAGTCCGATCCTACCTCAAAATGGCCCGGTCTACGATCTATAAATTTGTTAAAAAATATTGATTACGGTCCAAACGACCCGGTCCTGTCCTATATGAAACTGTGTGGTCGCAGTCCGGTCCTACCTCAAAACGCTCCGGTCTACGGACCATAAATTTGTTAAAATCCGGTCCGCAGTTTGGTCTGATTGTAAATGGGGCTGAACTAGGGCTGAGCATCGATCTAAAATTAGAATGGACCGGACCGCTGACTGGATTTTAACAAATTTATGGACCGTATACCAGACCGTTTCAAGGTAGGACCGGACCACGACCAGACCGTTTCATGTAGGACTGGACCAGATATTTTGGACCGTGTTTTAGAACTTATTTAATTGTACAAAATTGAAAATCTTAGTCACTTTTAATAATTATATAACATTAATAGCAAACTTTAATACTACTAGTGTTAGTGTTTATATATGTACTTGTTACATAATATACCTACATATATACATGAATTTTATATAAAAGTCGGTCTCCTGTTTGGTATCCGATTGGACCGATTTTGGACCGGACCGGACTGAAGACCGAACTCACTGAAATTCGCAAACCTCGGTCCTGACCGAACTCACAATGGAACAGACCGAATTGAACAGTCCGGTCATGATTTTGCGGTCTGGACCATTATTTGCTCACCCCCTAGGCTGAACCGACACGTCCAATCTAATTTTCCGGTCTGAACCACGATTTTTTCACCCTTAAAAATATATATTTTTAGTTAACAAATATTATTTACATTTATATCATTATAACATAACATTTAAATAATAATAATTATTATAAATAACTAAACATTGTTATCTTTTATGCTAATTTAATAGACAACTGATTTAACAAAAAGAAGTAATAGAGCAGCAGCCGCCGTTAACTCACATGCTAACGGTGTTGGCTGGAGGGGGTTGGTAGGAATTTAGGATGAAAGGGAGGGGGCTATAGGGATTTAAGATAACAAATGGGGTTTTACAAAATTATGACAAATGTGGGGGGGGTGGGGTTGGGAAAAAATTCTTTTATGTATATGGAGGGTGTTGTACGTGTTTGCGAATAAAGACAACCTTGCAGACATCATTTTTAAGATTGTCTGTTCAAATATAATTCTCTACCTAGCCGTGCTTTAGTATCAAACGTGTTGTTCGTGTTCCATAGATAACAAGAGTTAGACGGACAAGGGTTCTAATTGCTTTTGCGCTCCTTTGGTTGGTGGAACGGAAACAAACGGACAATTATAACATGTATAAACAAAATCGTCCTCCCATTCACTTGTTCGTAGAATGACAAAATAACTGGATTGGGCATCCAACGATAACTATGGACACTGACTAGCTGATGCTAGTCAAAACCTTACGACGACAAATTATGCTAAAAAAGAAGAGACAAAATATATGTCTAAATCAACTAATGGGCTCTATTACGCAGACTCCAGGCCCACATGCCCGAGCAGTGGATTTCCTTTTATACTGCTAGATATAAAATTTACGAAATCAAGTGATATACCTATCGGACTTTCATAGAATTTTCATTGAATTGTGTCATTCGAATTTTTATTTTAGTGGGTTGGATACTATATCAAAAACTATAGAGACGTGCTTGCACGACGGATACCATTTCGAAGGCGGCCGCTGGGTTTCGAACCTAGGTCCCTTCATGAGGGGACACCGTGCCGAACCACCTGAACCACTCCTCCCCAACTTTAGTCAAGAATATCAATGAAATAGATCTGTAATGAGGAGAAACGAGAGAAACACCACTCATTACTTAAATCGAATAAAAGAAAATATCCGCAATACCAGACACCAACATAACTTTTTGTCAAAAGGTTAATATCTAATATGATCAACCAATATGCCATAAAGGCTAAGCGTTTAGCAGCGCAAGGAAATATCATGACTATTACAATTTTACAAGATAACATGGTTGACATCCATTGATTACATAAAAGTTATAACAACTAATTGAAATAAAGAGGGTTATAACACTTTAACTCTATCTCTCAAGGAACATCACCTACACGTGCATTTCTTAGGTCAACTTGATCATTCTTTCCTAGTCCTATTTACTTAAGAGGTTGGAAGCATACATCACAAAAGAAGAGCTAGTGGAAATACCAACATAAAGTCACTATGTGCATATAAATAAAAACTAGGCAATATAAAAGAAAATGTACAGAATTAACATATCAAGGCTCCCAATCAAAACACAAAGATGAAATCATCCAAATGGATATTTAAAGAATTAGTTCAACTAAATGATATAAATATATGAAAAAACATGTTGAGTATTGTGTTTAACCACGAGTGTCATTCACAATTAATCATAACATGTAGTTTATTATGGAAATACTAGAATAAGATAAATAACATGTTCATGACATCACTGCCACACACTATGGGCATTAACACCAAATATAACATAAAAGATGTATCACCACCTCAAACAAAATGGTATCACCACCCAACAAAGAAGAGACATCACCACCCCAATTCAATAATAAAAGGGTAATGAACATCACCACTCAATTACCTAGGAAAAGGCATCACCATCAAAATCCCACAAATAGTTCTTGTGTGTAATGAGTACCACCACTCAATAACACAAGAATAGACATCACCATGTCATTCCCCAAAATAGGCATCACCACCGAGATCTAACAAGAATTGTATATATGGTAATAAAGGGCATCACCACCTAATTATTCACCAATGGGAATTAACACCTAACTTTTGAGGATCATCATGTTGATCAAGTCCCAAATTATTGATTGGAACAATGACTAAACAATACCCAACCTAAAACTAGCAACCATCAAAAATTGAATTAAGAAAATCTAGAAGATAATCCTCATCAAAACCCAAGTACAAATAAGGGTCATAAAACCTCTGATGATGTCATTTAAAATTATACTACATATCATCAACATCATTATAAGAAAATATATGATAGATAAATGAGCAATAAAATCTTTATTGATCCAATCACGTAAAGCTATACAAATATCCATATTCATAATGATACAAAAATATAAATCCAAATCCAGTTTACGACTTTAGTTTGTTAAGAAACACCAATGAAAACAACATACACCATGTATTAACATTTTCCACCCAACACCCAAAAAAGTGAGAGTATAGGGAGACAATAAACATAATTATGTTATTACCTGTCAAGTATTCATTATCATGTCCTTTCCACTATGTCATCATACCTAAAATAATGTGGGGTAACTACGTGAGACTAGGGTTATACATCGGTCCAAACTCGGACCAGACCAGACCGAGACCCAAATAAGAAAAGTTATTGGACTGAAGACCGGATCAAATAAGGATCAGTCTGGTCCGAACCGGACCACCTAAAAATTTGTAGATTAGATCGAGACCAGACTATGACCGAATCGACTAAATTTTTTACTAGTTAAAAATGTAAAAGTATCATGTATTGACGTGATTAGTCATTTACTTTCAATCTCTTAGTGATAAAATTCAAAAACACAACTAATGTAATTTATTTGGATGATTTTGTTCTTTAATAGTTGATGTAACAATCCTTGTTCTCATTTTCTATGAACATATATTTATATATAAGCACGCTATGGTAGCTAATAATATTTTTTGAACAAATATTTTTGTACGAAAATAACTTTACATATAATGTAATGAATAATTATCATATGACATGGTGACACAAAACATAAGTTATCTACATAACTCCATCACTTATTCTTATGTGATATTATAACAAGTATTTACTTCCAATCTTAGAGTAATAATATTTTTAATAAGTTATGTATAACTTATTATTTATATATTTTACCATCATGCACTTCATTTCCAACAACTCTTTGTAAATCTTAATACCAATATAAATATGTATTTAATTCATAATAGGAAGTTATTGTTTTATGTTATATGTTCTAATCGGTATAGACTGGTATGGACCAATTTTGGCTGGGAACCAGAATCTTGAAAAGTAGAGGACCGATGACCAGACCGAAATCAATGTCAGTCCAAGACCATATCAGACTGAATAATCGATCCAGTCTAGTCCACCAATCTAGACTGATATATGCACAACCTATGTGAGTCTCACACAAAGTCTCAATGAGAGGATTACTCCCTCCAAGATATAAGCATTATAGATAGCATATTAAATTATTATAATGGTCTGCAATACATAGAAAATTTAATATTTAGTTCAATTTCCAAATATCCACTTAAGCTTACAAACTAGAATAAGGTATCTTTAAACACAAGATGTAAGACATTTTAGATTATTATAACAATGTTCACCTATACCAACCATCTTAAGAAAATCAATGTGAACTTCCTAAAAGTATCATGATTTGTATTATCATTTGTAACCTACTCAACTATAAGTTGTATAGACACTTTCTCTGGTTAATTTGGATTTTCCCATCCAAATTACAAGCTTATGACAATAACAGTAAATGATCCAAGAAGGAGCTCATCTCACAAGGATCTCAACATGCATTGGGTGACACATGGTAAACAAGTAGGAGCTTATCGACCAAAATATTTGTAGGGAGATCAAAAGGAGAACCTATAAATTAGGAGCTTTTGGGGTATTTAGGAATCAATGGATATCACATGGGAAGGACTATATGTATACATACATCACATTAGGTGTCAATGAAAACAACCCCAATCACGCATATTCATGTCAAAATTTAGGTTTCAAGGAAAAAAAACCCTCAATCACTGATATACATATCTATTTTAAGGTGTTAAGGAAACAACCCCCGCTGAGCCACGTACACTCCACAACATACGACACCTGTCACGTTCTCACAACCTTCAAGTGTATACAAGGATATTTGTTTCAATATCCCACCTCTCAAATAGTTGGCATGGCTAAGGCATACACTATTTGATTAGAGTTACACTTTATTACTTAGTATGATTACTCATTTTCATATCATTTTCATACACTAACAATTATGTTTCTTAATCTAACTCAAGTAGATAGTTTGTCTTATTTTTATCATGTAAAAGCAACATCATAAGTAGGGTGAAACTAAACTAAAGGAAAAAGATATATCATAATAAGAAAACTATATCATTCGTGTTGGTATGTATGCCCTGAGAGCCAATCATGGGATGATTGGTGGGATACATTGAGATTGATTTGATAAACATCAAAGGCAAGATTCCAATTCTTTCCGGTTCAGTCATATGAGATAGTGATAGAACAAATTGAATGTCTAGAGAATGACAGTACTCAATGACGTATGCTTTCAGGTTGAGGACCTGAACGATGAGATCATACGGATGCTAAGAGTTTGTACATTCTTGTTATGTACCTCGTCAGATGTCATTGTGGAAGGTAGATAGACAACAATGACACACAAGACTAGATTGTGGTATTGGTTGATGACAGAATCTCATTAGTCATGATATAGAGATATCAAACCAAACACATAGGTACTTATTAGAGAACAAGTGTACCAGACAGACCCACTGTGAGTTTGACACATGGAACCATGACATGGTAGTCACAGTCAGTACTCACCGTGATGGTGGTGAGTGTGATTCTTTGACTTGAAATCACTACTCTCAACACATGTCGTTGGGCACACTTTGACATCATCAAACGCAGTCCTGAAACATGGGTTGTTATAAAGGTGATGATTGGGTGGCTTTGACACATGGGGCTTTTGAGGGGTGAGTGATAGATATGAGATTTGTCCCTCCTGAGGGAGTTTGATATCCAAGGCCACTTTATGAGTAGGATTGAAATAGGCGTGCACACGCATGTGTGAATCAGTATGTGATATTGATGTCATACATATCTCTTCCAATCTGCTCTAAGATCAAGAAAGTGAATGAACGTTGATAGGATGACTGTTCCATGCCTCGATTTCATTCGGGATATCAGTGACAAAGGAATTATACATTCACTGTAACACCATTCACGGATTGTAGGATTGAAAGTTGTTCTCCAACTTTCTATTTCACTTGGGTAGCAATGATGTGTGACTAGGCACCACTCTTTGCTTGTGAAGTCATAAGTGTTGTGGACTTTCACTGCCAACGTGAAATGGACCTGCATGGTCACACACATAGGATTTAACTTGGAAGAGGAGTTTTGTCCACAAACAATGTTTAGATTGATTACTAAAGGAGTTTAGTAGTTCAATTAAACACTCAATCAATTGATAGCTCAGTATCATAATGTTCAAGGTGTTGGACTGATTGATTAGAGTATTGGATTGATTGAAACTACAATTGACTGATTCTGCACAATCTGCATTCCCAACCGATCGGCTCATGTGATGAATCGATCGACTCAGCTTGGTGAACCGATCAGCTCAGGTGGTGAGTCGATCGGCTCATGGACAGGGTGAAATGATTGCCTCAAGTGTTGAAATGATCGGTTCAACTGGTGCAACCGAGCAAGTTGGGAAAGTCAGGTTGGTGAGAAATTTCTTTTCGTTTCACTTGCCCAATTTCATTGGAACAAGGATTGGTATTTGATACCAATTAGAAACAAAAGAAGGAAAGTAAACCAGGAACTGATCAGGACCACGAACCGACCGGTTCAGAAATGAATCAACCGTTTCATGGGTCCCAACCGATCGGTTGAGGTGTCAACCGACTGGCTCAGGTCCCCAACTGACCGTTTCAGAAATGCAACGATCGGTTCAGGTTGCGAGTTGGTTGTTTTTGTGGAAAATCTCGAACCCTTCTACTCCTACTTTTAGTCCCACATTGCCCGGGATGGAGAACCCTGTCCCATGACCCTCATATATATAGGGGTATTGGGGGCTTCTCAAAGTACAATTTAGTGCAACTAGTTGCTCTGTAAAGTTGTCGTTCTCTCTGGTTTTGGCAACCGAGAGAGCCCGAGCAAGTGCTACCCGATAAGGGAGGCACAGTAAGGGAAAGACAACTGCAGAAAGCGAATGGTGGTAGGAGAGTGTGTCGGTGACTAGTACGCTGACAGGAGGGTGTGACTCCTTCCAATTTCTTGTGAGACAAGGAGATTGGAGTTCCAGGTGGTTCGTGTGGACTACTTCAGAGGCGGGAGATTTTTGCCACTCGGAGGACAGCTGTCAATCCCGACAGTCCCGGTGAGACCAGGATTCGTCAGTCCCGGTGCGACCAGGAGCTGCACAGACACCGTCCAAGACCGGAGGTGAAGACCGTGCAAGCTGTGAGGTATTGTCGCCGAGCAATCCTTGGGACAAGGTATGATTCCACAAACCATCCCTTTCCTATTGTATAGACGTTGATGTGTTTCCTTGTTCCGTGTTTGGGGGAATTTTTTTTTGTTTCCGCTGCCTTCTCTGCCTCCCCTAAAACCCAACACTGGTATCAGTGCCACGTCAACTGCTCTATACTTTCGGATTATCGATATGATCGATTTTGGTTTGTCGCCTTTATTTATTGCATACGATGCAAATAAAATTGGCTTTATGCATGTCCAATCCTAAATCCACAAATCCGAATTTACATATATGATGTGTATTATTAATGCACTCAATACGCGTAGCCCTTAAACAAGTTTTGTGGTAGATGTATAGCGTGGTTATGGCCAATAAACCCTATTTGTGTATGGTTGTATGTGGTTGCTTGCATCTCGGTCTGCGCACCGATCTTCCTTATCCTATTCCTGATGTAACTCAAAATAATTCGAGATTTCTTTCCTACCTTTGCTCCTCTCGAATGTAACTCGAGGTTTCTCCTTTTACAATGTAAAATAGGATAGATTTTTTATTTCCTGTTATGTCAAAGAACGGAGGACATCCTGACGACAGCTGAGACGATCAGTTCAAGGAGTGAACCGATCGATTGACGTTCGAGACGATCAGTTCAAGGAGGAAGCCGATCGATTGATGACCAGTTTGAGGAGAGAGATGAGCAGGTGGCGGCCATGATGAGATGCACGACGACTAGGCGAACCGATCGGTTGGAGGAGCCAACCGATCGGCTGGTGGCACCCAGACGACCGACCAGATCGAGCAGGCCACTCATGTGATGAGTTGATCTACTCGGAAGGCAAAGCACAAAGTTCATCTTGTACAGGTTGCATGTGATGTAGACCTAGATGACCGTAATTCCTCTTGGCTCGAGGAATCACATTAGGATGACCATAATCATCGCTTTTATCATTTTGCATGTTTTCTGTGGGATATAGCATGTATATGATACGTACTATATATTGTGGTGATTGGATATGTATATGTATATAAAAACCAAATCCCTCATTAAAATATTAAGTCTTATATGCCTTCCATTAGCAGCACATATAAAAAACTCGATCGATCAAGCGTAGGTTACGCCAAAGCGTGGTGCGCCGTCTATCTTGTGGAAGTGTGAAGGGTAGACATGTAGGTTCTGCCAAAGTAGGGTGCATGTTTACCGTGTCTGCTTTTGGGTTAGACTTAACTGGTAATTCTTAGAGCGTCTAAGCCCAGAGGCAAGGAATGTTCATGGCAAGGTGTTGCGCATGTTCATTCATCAAGAGTTGCATATGATGCAATTGGCAAGAGTTAACTACCTGAGAGATCTAAGTTGTGGGTGACAACCCAAGCTGGTCCATGACTTAGAGGATTTTAGGATCTTGCCCACTAGAAGGTTGTACGTTGCAATCTTCCGAATTGATAGTGAGGGCTATCAATTTGAACTAAAATAGTGGGAGTGATAATTAATTAAAGGCCTAATTATATCGTCAAGTTCTCAAATCAATCATATAAGTCAAAAATGAGTTTTTGGACTAAAATTGCATATTTCCTTTTGTAATACAAATGACAACAAACAATAATCACTTTATTTGTGATCGGCCCTTGAGACCAACAAATTAAATGGGAATAATTCCATGACTGGTTAGGATGATGAGAAGTGTTCTCAATCAAAGAGCGAAAGCTCTAAGTCCTAGTTATACCAGAACCAGATGAACTCGATCCCACCACATTAATGGATGAAAGTATGCTTATGGAAGCATACCGAGGATGACATTGATGAGGAGTGCTTGATGTTGTGTTCTCTGAACTATGAGTTGCAGAGACAACATGAGACATTGTCCTAGTATGTCATGACAGAAGGAGATCCAGTAAGGTATTCACACACTCAATATGATTGGGTATGTAGAAAGACCTGACTAAGAAGGATTCCTTCTGAGCCAAGAGTTGGCTATTGGTATGATACTGCAAATGTTGCGAGAATCATACAATTCATGATAAGCTACAACTTTGACAAACGTTGACAGAGTTGTTGGACATGTTGAGGATAGTAGAGGCAAAGATGAAGAAAGACAAACCATAATCTTTGATGTGATCAAAGAAAAGGTAATTCTTAAGGGCAAGGATAAGGGCAAAGCAAAGAAGTGTTCCGATGCTAGCCAGCAATCCAAGCCATCTTCAGCCTCAAGGCACATAGGGAATGGGTGTATGAGGGATTTCCCTCTATATCTGGAAGAACAAAAGAAGATGCAGGAGGGGATGGAGATCTCCACCTAAGGTATCATGAAATGAACCGCTTCTTTATCTGAGGTATATGATACTAAGATATGGATATGTCATATATGATATGCAAGATCCACAAAGAAGTGATGGCCTTTGTGAAAGGACCGAGAAAGAAGTACTCATTATTGGGGCAAGTGTTGCTGCCATAGATAGGAGTATCTTTCAGTTTATTTCAGCCTAAAGGGCACGAAATAGAGTTGAGAACTGCTATTTCAATTTGCCAATAGATAGAAATACTTTATTTTTGCATATTGTATGACAATGATGGCACTAATAAAGTTGATGTTTCAATCTTAAAGGTATGATCTTTGTGGCAATGACTTGTTTATCTTGTGATACATGGTATGCATAAGATAAAATGATACCTAAAAGTTATAGATAACTCAAATAATCAAATTAGCATCAATCATGAGAAATTCATTTCTAGTTTCCATGTGATTGATAAATCTAGACTCTTTTGGTTAGAGAACCAGTAAGAGACATGAATATCTTAGACATGATTAATCAATCTTCACTAATGGTAGTGGGAGAAAGATTATCCTATTAGGTATGATACATGTGATGTATTTACATACCTATTGGAAGAAATGCTAATACTTCAAATGGTGTTTGGAGAAATACCAATATGAATATCTTGAAGTGTTCAAGATTATCATAGATGAAGTGCAAATTTTGGTAAAGTGTTAATTCTTGATGAGATCAATGAATGAAATACTTGGACCAAATGTTTGAGATCCTTTTGAGTGATTATGATAGTGTATCATAGTGAACTCATGATTAAGGCATTGTGATGTCTAAATCAAGAAGGAATCATACTCTAAGGAGTTAGAGAATGATTATCAAATAACTGAATTCTTCTTAATAAAAGAATACCCCACACTAATAAAGGACATTAAGAATCACAAGGAGTTGTGAGTGCTTATATCCTTGACAGATACATCTCGATCATCTAAATGATGAGTTGATCATGTGATGCGTCAACTATCTAGATGAATGAGAGGAACCGAATTTTAAGTTATGGTAGATGACCTTTACATCCTAAATGACTTCCATGTAAACCATAAGGTATGACCTTGATGGTAGCACTCATTGGGATGAAATCCATAAGTGCGAATAAGTCTTAAGTGTTAAGACACATGGATAACATTTTGAGAAGGATGATGCTTGTTGATTGCAACTTAATGACTAAGACATTTGGCATATGGATACTAAAATCGCATTCCTATGAGGAATAAAACAAGGATGTGTACGTGACACAACCTATAAGGTTTATGAATCCACTAATGCAAATGAAGTCTATAAGTTACAATGGACTAATCAATGTGATTGATTGAGTACAAGCAACTTAGAATTGTATCTTCACTTTGATGATATAGTCAAAGGGTTTGACTGATATGTCAAAGATAAAGAAGGGATCTGTGATTTAGTGGGAGTGTATTCACATTCCACATATTGATGTGAAATGGAAATGTTCTAGAATGGAAATCCAAAGTGGAAATTATCTTTAAGGAAGATAGAGATGTTTCCTATGAGATAGGAATAGAGATCTATAGAGATAGTTCTTGAAAAACCTCTTGACCTGAAAAGAGAGAGCATACATTGGCAATCTGTACTGAAGGGTTCAGTGTACACAGATTGAGTGGGAGAAAACTTGTCCATGTTACATGGAGTTAGTATCCCAAGGCCAAATGTCCAATTCTTATGAAGAATGGGAACACTAAGAATAGATATGGATCTATCATGTATGTAATCATCCCATTATCTTGCATGTATGGACATGACAAGAATAAAATGCATTCATCATCTTGTATGTAGGACATGACAATATGATGTGCTCATCCTGATAACTCATATGTGGGACATGACGAGTGGATGTCTGTCTACTTCCAGTAAGGGTTACTGGAAACCATAAGAACTTGATAAGTATTTGAGAGGTACTAGTTCTATGGAGATAAGGAAGAGTTCGATGTAAAGAGTTACATTGATGCGAACTTCCGAAAAGGATAGAAAATTAATCGCAAAATATATATAGGATATATAAAAGTGAAAGTTTGTTGATAATTGGAAGTGTTCCAATGAAACCATTTAAAAGGAAATGCCGAGTATCTATGTGTTAGAGAAAAATAGTGGATACTATATGGATCTGGAAGTTCATGATATGAACTTATGAATATTCCGGTCATTGATGACAAGTATGGAATCCTAGCTTGATCATGCAATGTGGCTAAAGGTTAGCAAAGGAATACTAGATCACATATTACGGTGACTCCATCTCATACGTGTGACGTACAGGGAAGAGATGTGAGACATGCAATAAATACTGACTTTGGCAAGGTGTTGCCATAACTCACTATGTTGGCACAAGAGCACAGTAACAGGTGGGACATGTTTGAAGATCACTATGAATATGATTCAAGGGTGATTGGCTCGCAGTGCAAGTGGGAGTCTGTTGGTATGTATCACTAGTAAAAATTGGGTCATTATTCACGAGTGAGTCCTGTCACAAACCCCTCTCTACAGGCCCTAACAAATAGGGACGGTTGTGGGTCTGGCCCTCACAAATGGTCCGTGAAGAGAACTCACGTGACAAATACCAGTGGCCCTCACGAATACAATTGTCACAGATCAACTGACCCTCAAGAATGTTATATTGAGGGACTATTTAGCCTTCATAAATACATTTTTGAGGGACTATTTAGCCTTCATAATAACATTATTGAGGGCATGTTTAGTTCTCATAAATACATTTTTGAGGGACTTGATGGTCCTGGAGAATATATTTTTGAAGGGATAATGCCTTCATTAATATTATTTTTGAGGGGCTATGTGGTCGTCATCAATCCAATTTTGATGGTCAATCTGGACCTTCATCAATATATTTATGATGGACTACTGTAAATGATTTAGTTATTGATTATTTAATGATTTATTAAATGTTAATTAATTGTTACTATAGTGAATATCAAATTTTAAATGAAAACTTTGTATACATAACCTCAAGCAATATTTTTATACTAATTCACATGACATCATAAGAAGATTCAACACCAAAATGACACATACAAATGTTAAATCACCTCAAACCAATTTTTGTTATTGAAGCAAAATATTATCCATACATTGCGTGCTCAACGTTGATATAAATAAAGAGTACATATGGTTCTAAATTTTGAGATTGATGACAATCAACATATCATGCTAGAAACTCTTAAGATCTATAATGTCTCCATATTCCTTCAAATGGTGTGGTGCTCTTCATCAATGCCAGACCTCATACGGTTAGGTACTTGAATATTCTTCTCCTAAAAATAACAAATCATTATATTAATAGAATTTAAAGTTTATACATAAATCATGGTACAACAAACAACTTACCCTTATATTTCGGTTTTGGTCTACTCCAAGGTGCATTGTCCGTTGAAATCCATCATTAACTTGAAAAAGATTGAAGATACGAACTTCACTGTGGATTTAGTAAATAAACCACATTAAGAACATTCACACACATTATTAAAAGGAGGCTAGTAGAAGAAAGAAATCTGAGTAAATATGAAGTAAAAAATAACATAGATACTACATTTTGTTAAACATACACACTGGATTATCATGTTCTATAACTTATGAGAGAACTTACCATTCAGACAAACAAGCAATTTTCCAAGAAACTAACCATACCTTATTTATAAGTAAAAAAAATTGAGGATTATCCAATATTAAAAATGGAACTGAGTTGAATATATCATGAATAGTTAGACAATCAAAAACCCTTACACTTTATAACGAGACATTACATTAAGACAACATACATTATAACAGGCTTGCCTGCACCCAAATTAGTTGTAAGATAAGTATTTTTTGGTAAAGTAGATAGTTTTATACTCATGTGTACTGGGAAAAAAACATATCCCTGTCACGTCAAGAAACTGAGTAATCACAATGAAAGAAAAGGTTGATAATACTTACGTGTAGACAAACCCATTTGAATCCACGGCAACTGGGGGCAAAAAAAATGAACTACTCATCAAGATTAGAATATCCAACTATTTAACACTAAAAATAAATCAGGTTCAACTCATCCTAAGATGATATCATTCTGTTACGTTTTGACACTGCAATTATTAGACTACTGAAGAAAATGGCAAATTGTTAGTACCGTTCTATGTTATTGCCGATAGGGAAACCAAACTGGAGAAAGGGATCTGGTTTTAGACGATAGTGTTAACAGGAAATTCAAGAAATTTTTTTAATACAGTTGATAATGTACGACTTACTGAACCTCCATAACCAGAAACAACAACATAACCCTCTTGTTTTATAAGTCATGTTCTATGTGGGGATTCAAACCATCCCATCCTAATGGGCAACTATAAATGAGATTAGCACAACACTCAAATGTAGTTACCAAAGATAGAATTTATGTTAACAATATTAAGAATGTGATGAATTTCCAGAAATGATATCAACTATCAAAAAAACAATAGTATGGTTAAGCACACCAGTAATATGCATTGGTAGAATGGAGAGAACAGATATATTTATTGAAAAAAGTATTGTTTGAGACATACCTGAATGGTTTGTTCCACAAGAAACTTTCACAATTCTTTTTGTTGAAAGTGTAGCTACTGCCCTTGGACGAGGTTGAGCTTCATAAACTAATCGTACAGAGGAATTGTTTGCATTATACTGATAAAAATAACACTGAGTCAGAGTCGCTGCAACTTGACACAAAGAAATCAAACAAGACTCAACCTCATTGTCTGTCCCGTGTCCAAGCTGTCCATACTGTGGTAGGCCAGCAGTTCTGAAATAGCAAATGTACATCAGTGCTGGGGCAAGAAGTATACTTACAAGGCGGAAATATTCAACAAAACGTGGCTCCTGGAAGACAATTGATCGATACTCTTTTGTAGAAATCAAAGCCATCTCATCCATCAGTGCACGCCATTCTGGCTTAGGAGATACTGGAGGGTGCATTCCATGTTCGAGAGTGGCAGCTGTGAAGCGTTGAAGGGTTCTGAAGCACAGATGCTCTTCGCCAAATGATTGTTCAATGACTTCACCCTGAACTGTAACTCGAAGATGGCCGTGGATAGTATCTGGCGGCTATGACAAAATGGCAAGATGTGTGGGTCCACCTCCTCTTCCAACAGTCCCTCCTCGTCAATGGAACATTGTCAACTTCACTCCGAATTTCTTAGCAACCTTGATCAGTTCCTCCCGAGCTTTGTACAATTGCCAGGCTGTCGAAAAACGCCCAACATCCTTCCCAGAATCTGAATATCCAATCATGACTTCTTGTTTCCATCGATTCTGTCCTTGTACCAGTCAATAGAAAAGAGCCTTGCAACAGTAGAAGGTGCAGCCTCAAGGTCAGCAAGTTTCTCAAACAATGGCACGACCCTCAATGGCTTCTTCACTCGGCACTCACGTTGCAGGAGTTCCACAGCTAGGACATCTGAAGGGGCAGTTGCCATTGAAATGATGTAGGCCCCAAAGTTGTCAGAAGGAAGTTCAGATATTACATGTAAAGTATCCAAAACATCAGCAATTTCTTCAGTCTTTGGAAGATCAGGACCAAATAAAGGATGTTTTCCTCTAAGTTCAGATAATAACCATTCTTGGCGTTTTTCCTCTGACCACTCACGGTATGATCCAATTCCAAGATGATTTGTGATGGCATCCATTACATCTGTATGCCTATCTGATTCCTGCCTAATATCAAGTCTAACAATTGACAGACCAAAGGTTGACACTTGGCGCAAAAAGTCCAAAAGACTTCCATCAGCAATTGGTCTATCGCTACAAGCACAGAGTGATCTATAACAAAGCTCGAGAGGCTCCAGGAACTGCAAAAATAGAAAAAGTTGAACATGTTACTAGAAGTTGTGCCAAGTAGTAGAATAAATACTCTTTCACCCTTCAAATACAGGTTATACTGTGTGGTGAATTTTCATTAGTTGAATCAATACTCTTTCACCCTCCAAATACAGGTTATACTGGGTGGTGAATTTCAAGTAGTAGAATAAATACTCTTTCACCCTACAGTAGAACAAATAGTCCATCAAGCTGGGTGTAACTATTAAAGCTGACTAATGGGTAACTATTAAAGCTGACTAAAGGGTAACTTGCTTCAATGTGTTCAGGCATTGGGTCACCTAGTCGGGGTGCCCAGCTACCAACTACTGAGTACAAGCATCTTTCTAGTACCATCAACGTGGAGATGACTGCCAAGTTTCATGATAATGATGTTGTAATATGGTGCACAGCTACCAACTACTGAGCACAACCAACTTTCTAGTACCATCAATGTGGAGATGACTCGCCAAGTTTTATGATAATGATGTTGCAATATATCAGGTTATTCAGAAAAAATAAATTAGTACTTCAAGACATTACCAAATGAAGCATAGTGGATGTCCCATTGTTGTTGTTTGTAGGGAAGCGCATCTATCAGAATGCAAGTATGTATAATGACCATAGTCTTAGGAAAAGGTAAGTATTTAACTCAATATGTTAGTTGCTAAAAGAGACCCAATTCTATCTCCTGTCTAGGGATGTCGTTCTCTCCAAAAAGTTTTATGGTTGTAGATATGGTTATGATGATAAGCAAACTGTGAGCAGAACTGCTCGTTGATCATACAAATATAAGCTGATTCTCACTAGATCATTCATTAAAATCTCAACATAGATGTATACATATTCGCTATTGGCAAACAACTGACAGGGGTGGAAAGAAAGATTTAGAGGATTGGCAGGGATTCTTCCCAGTACCTAGGAGAATCCAAATAAAAAACACAGATGTCTTATCAAAGATGGAGTACCTAAAACCGTAGCTGGAAAAAAGTCTGCATACAAGAAAGGTTGTTAAGGGGGTATCTGTTACCTCTAGGA
This sequence comes from Alisma plantago-aquatica, assembly GCA_963693085.1. Lineage (NCBI taxonomy): Eukaryota > Viridiplantae > Streptophyta > Magnoliopsida > Alismatales > Alismataceae > Alisma > Alisma plantago-aquatica. The sequence goes on from OY856409.1 coordinate 1,431,492,207, forward strand.
ACAGTCAATAAGCTAATAGTTATAGAAAACAGAAAAGAAGATTTTTATGGTCAGAAGCTTGTTGAAAAACATCACAGAAGAGAAGGATTGCACCATTTGACTTTCCCTTGATGGAAATACAACAAGTGCAATTATTAACTTGAACCTGGCAGGGATGACAGGGCATCCAAATCAGACACGGGGACCATTGATGGTTGGGTAGATGATTTTCTTCAACATTGAAAAGGAGGCTACTGAGCAGGGACAAGTGGTTGGGGATAGAGGGAGTAGAAGATGAGGTGCTTAACAAAGGGGTTGCTAGTTTCCTGCACAGCCTGAATACAAACAAATGAACGAGGCAAGGAAGATACCTATGTAGGTGGCTGATCTAAGATACCTATGTAGGTGGCTGATCTTACTTTTTCCTATGGAGTGAAGATTGGAAATTAACTGGGACAAAAATTTCAAACATACTCAAGCAACACATTTGATTGAAATAAGCAAATACCTATGTAGTGTTTAGCATCCTTTCTTGAAGATCTGTGCAGTTCATTAGCTCTAACTCTTAGTTCATCGTTACACCTCCACATAGAGATCTGTAGAAAGTACCATTTTGTTTGAAATTAAATTAAGTATAAATATGTTATTTTAAAGAATTATAACAGTTTGGAAAAAATTAATTGTACGCCAATTCAAAAATACTAATTCATTCCAGTTTCAAGAATTAAAACATATTTGTTCTTGCGGAAAGCCAATTCAATGCATATGCAGAGATGTTATTCAAGACAGTAAATATGCGGTCAAAAGGGAGAAAAATAGTTCAATTACCATACACAACAAGACTAAATTAGAAAAGAAAAAAAATCTAACATCGTTATTTTCTATTGAAGCTACCAAAATTAAGAGAAAATTAGCCATAATTTGCGAATGAAATGGTACAATAATAATCTATTTCCAAACGGCAACTACAAAGAAGCAATTATACATTAGAACATTAACTATCTGGCAGGCAAAAGCCTCTACAAGATCTTTCTTTATAAAACTATTGCATCTGCTCCAAAGAAAGTAGTAAACATGCTTTTATAATTTCTCACCGGATAGTTCATTCATCCGGTTGTCAGGATGAATGAAGTTCATTCATCCGGTTGGCAGGATGAATGAAGTTCATTCATCTGGTTGTCGGGATGAATGAACTATCCTTTTATAATTTCTCACCGGATAGTTTATTCATCTGGTTGTCAAGATGAATGAACTATCCTTTTATAATTTCTCACCGGATAATTAGACCCATCGGTATAGACAAAAAATCCATTGATGAAGTATGGCTACTAAGGGCCTATTAAACTGTTAGCTTAATAGATGATGCAAGCCAGTAATTATGAGGATAGAGAGAAATTGCACAAGGAAGCAGTCGAGCTCATACCTCAAACATCAACTCCTCTATCTGAGAATAGTACAAGTTTGCATCCATCATTCTAGCTAACAAACAAACATCCCTTGTAACCTCTGGCGTAACTCTTGGGTTTCCTGCATAGAATCAATCATCCAGGTTAGCAACATTCACCATCTCTATAGTCTGATCAGATCTTTATAGACGGACAAACCTGCAATTTAATAAAATAAGCTTACAAGAGGACATAATCACATAGCATTAGCCATGAAACAGAAAACATGGAAAGGGCTTGTCCAATGATAGATATAGCACATCTTTCAGAATCAATCCAATATCATGATTGGACTTGTCAGGGTACCTAAGAGGTATTCCCATTCTAAAAGCTTTGGCTACATATAGAATATGAGGCAACAATAGAAAAGGTCTGGTGGCCTTTCCAAAACTAAATCTGAAAATAGGTTGTGGGCCTCCCATCTTGGATATAAAGGGTGGTTTTAGAGTTTGTAACCACATGGTTTGTGTGGGAGGAGGCTGAGACATAGAGTCTTTAGAAGAAGTAACATGTAGGTGTACGGCTCAAACACATGCCTCAGGTGAGTCATTGATCCATGCAGGTGCAGGTTGGACAAATGCATGTATTAAGGCACAATAGGACTTTGATAGAATATCATATCATGCAATGTTGATAGTTAGGCCTTATAGGAACTTAACAAGACTACAGTGATATATTAATTATAGGAAAAGATTGAACACCTACCTCAACCTCCTAGAAGAATAAACAATAATCATTACGCCACTTGCTAAGAAAATTCATGCCTATCAACACCATTGTAAGAATATCTTTCATATAGGACTTTATCAGACATCCATTAAATCATTTGGTACTCATCTCAAGTGTGATTGATCTGGTGTTGTAAGCAGAATTTTTAGTATTAATATGTCCTTCAAAAAGTACTTTTGACCCTCATTAGTGAGGTAATCCATTTTTTCTCCTTAAATCTTAGCAGCTCACTCAAGTTGTTCATTTCCATAGGAAATTTAATCTTAGAATTGACTAAGTTATTGAATTATATTTGAAATTTAAATGGATCCTACTTAATTATTTGTGACTCTAAAGTAATATCAAAGTGAATTCCAACCCTATGTTTCCAACTTACATAATAGCTGCTATATGTTTTGGTAGTTACCATAAAATTACTAACTAATTTCAGGATAATTCATTGAAAACAAAAAATGAAAGGAACAACGGAGATGTATCATCCTAGATCATTTAGTTCATGCATTGAATTTGGTTCAACAAAAATTCTACAAATGCACATTTATCATTTTTACTATCAACTAAGACTTATAATTTCATGAAAACATAAATTACAAGGAAAGGAAAGGAAAGTTGCTTAGACTTTTTCGGCAAATAACAAGAGAAAATTGTTGATGCAACTGGAAAGGTAAAGTATATGACTCAGAAGTCACAAACACTGTAAGGATAACAGAACATGTGGGATAGCTGACAGATGCAACATCAAAAACACAAGAAAAAATATGTGAAGGCATAATCTCTTTTAGATGGCAACGTAGTCCTTTACAAGAGATCCATTCCTTATTACTATTATGAGAGGAGATATCACTCTAGGAACTACCATCTCACTCAAGCATTCTTAGAGACAACTATCTAAATTAAAGTATACTCTCACTAAAATTGTTCCTAGTAACAAGTTCTATAGATATATTTTGGGTATTCACTTCATATCTGTTATTCGGCTCAGCCAGTACCCCATTTAGCCAATACTTCCTACATGACCCTGAAATATGAAACCTAGAGAGATTCGTCCTTTTTAACCTCTATAGAAAAAAGCTCAAATTTTGAAATTTGCCTCTTGTATACTGGCTACTTACAGAGCATGATTTTTTTCCAATCTAATTGAGTAAACATAAGCTTGACGAAGTCAAGAAGATCAATCTGATGTGTGCCCATCACTATAGTTTTTAACTTCCTAACATTAAGAGTGCAGCAACTTGATTGTTTCTCCCATCTCAATGAGCTAATACCACGGGGATTGGGTTGTAGAAGAGGTGAAGCCCTATAGCACCCGTAGTTGATAATATAGCCCAGATGGAGATCCAGTTCGAGATGATCAAAGCATATGTTACATATAATAGACTGTGATCATATTCTAAGCGGTTAAGACTGCTATAAATGGTGTGTACCTACAATAAAGCATCCTTCTCCATAAAAAACTTGATTTCTGGTTGCAATATCATGTTGTTTTAATGTGAATGAGTTAAATATTATGCACCGGAGAAAGTAAGATGAACCATTAGAGAGAATCTGTACTCTCTAATAGAAGAGGCATGACGCATCAAAGAATACAGGGGAAAATCACCAACCATGTCATGTCTAGGATGTCACAACCTAAAGTGAAAAGACCTATGATCTTAAAATTCAGTCATGGAACAAACTTGTGTGAATACTGGTGTCTTATAGAAAACGAGAAACACCTGCTGTTAGGAAAGAGAATACCTTGAAAGCCTATTCTCCAAAGGGATTTTGGACAGAAAGTGGGCCACAAAATTGGTCAAGAATCTCCTTTGAAAATTGGTCCTCCAGGCAGTTTGTCTATGTAATTGTTGTTTAGAAGGCATTCTGTATCTGATTTTCTGAGTCAGCATTCTAGTGGATCTGAAATAGTATTCTTACCCATTTTCACTTCCTGTTTCTAAAGGGTTAGAAAATTGAAATATATTATATAAACTTCCTGATCTACTTATGGGTCTGACAGACTTAATAAGTGCTTGTTTGCAATTCCAGATTGAAAAAATTGTACCTTTCCTTCTTTGGCTCGGATCCGCTTGTAGTCAGGCGTCGACCTTGGCTCCTAATGTCGTCTTCGTCTGCAGAAAAGATTATAGAAGGATCAGGAAATAGTTGTGAGTTAGGTTTTACCAAAGGCGATAGGAGCGTGAGGGAGGCGATGAGGTTATTGGGCTATTTGGGAGGCGGGTGGGGTTAGAGGGGGTGGGGGTTAGAGAAAAAGAGTTGTGGGAGAGAGGGGAAAGTACCGAGGGTGGATTTGTTGCCGCTTGTGTTGCAACTAGGGCGCCGCCCCTCTACTAGTTGGGAACCGGATGGAGCAAGAAGAAAGGGGAAAAGGGAAGGGGGTAGAGACGTCGTCGTGCAGCGGGAGCTGTTGCTGCTAAGTGCTTGGCCACGAGTTACTGGATGGGGCATCGATGCACCTGTTGGTCGGCCGCCCAAGCTGATGGTGCGGTGCTAGGGTGCCGCTAGGGCGAGGGAAAGGTGAAAGGAGGAAGGAGGAAGGAGGTAGGGTAGAGGAAGAGTGGGCGCAGCTATAGGAGGTAGAAGCATAAGAAACGACCGCCGATTCCTCCCCCTAGGCTGCTGGTCAGGTGCTGCGGTTGAGAAGCGGTGCTGGGCTTCGCGCAAGGAATCTATTGAGTGAAGAAGGAGATAAGGGAAAGGGGTTTTTATTTTAATTTTAATTTTGATTTACAAATGTTGTGTTTTAGAATGGAGGGAAGGGTTATGAGATGGAGGGAAACATTTGTCATGACATTTTTCACAGGGTGATTAATGAGTAATGTATTTGTGAGGGATTAGTGTTCACATAAACGTTCTAAGAATGTTAAAAACACGGTTGAGGGATTTGGTCCCATATTTGAAGGATGAGCCCTCACAAATAGACATCATTATTCACGATTTTTGGTTCCTCACAAATGTTCTTCAACAAAGGCCAAATTTTTTGTAGTTATATGCCCTGAGAGCCAATCATGGGATGATTGGTGGGATACATTGAGATTGATTTGATAAACATCAAAGGCAAGCTTCCAATTCTTTCTGGTTCAGTCATATGAGATAGTGATAGAACAGATTGAATGTCTAGAGAATGACAATACTCAATGACGTATGCTTTCAAGTTGAGGACCTGAACGATGAGATCATACAGATGCTAAGAGTTTGTACATTCTTGTTATGTCCCTAGTTGGATGTCATTGTAGAAGGTAGATAGACAACAATGACACATAAGACTAGATTGTGGTATTGGTTGATGACAAAATCTCATTAGTCATGATATAGAGATATCAAACCAAACACATAGGTACTTGATAGAGAACAAGTGTACCGGACAGACCCACTGTGAGTTTGAAACATGGAACCATGACATGGTAGTCACAGTCAGTACTCACAGTGATGGTGGTGAGTGTGATTCTTTGACCTGAAATCACTACACTCAATACATGTCGTTGGGCACACTTTGACATCATCAAACGCAGTCCTAAAACATGGGTTGTTATAAAGGTGATGATTGGGTGGCTTTGACACATGGGGCTTTTAAGGGGTGAGTGATATATATGGGATTTGTCCCTCCTGAGGGAGTTTGATATCCAAGGCCAATTGATGAGTAGGATTGAAATAGGTGTGCACACACATGTGTGAATTAGTATGTGATATTGATGTCATACATATCTCTTCCAATCTGCTCTGAGATCAAGAAAGTGAATGAACGTTGACAGGATGACTGTTCCATGCCTCGAGTTCATTCGGGATATTAGTGACAAAGGAATTATACATTCACTGTAACACTATTCACGGATTGTAGGATTGAAAGTTGTTCTCCAACTTTCTATTTCACTTGGGTAGCACTGATGTGTGACTAGGCACCGCTCTTTGCTTGTGAAGTCATAAGTGTTATGGACTTTCACTGCCAATGTGAAATGGACCTGCAGGGTCACAAACATAGGATTTAACCTAGAAGAGGAGTTTTGTCCACAAACAATGTTTAGATTGATTACTAAAGGAGTTTAGTAGTTCAATTAAACACTCAATCAATTGATAGATCAATATCATAATGTTCAAGGTGTTGGAGTGATTGATTAGAGTATCAGATTGATTGAAACTGCAATTGACTAATTTTGCACAATCTGCACTCCCAACCGATCGACTCATGTGATGAACCGATCGGCTCATCTTGGTAAACCGATCGGCTCGGGTGGTGAGTCGATGGCTCATGGATAGGGTGAAATGATTGCTTCAAGTGTTGAAACAATCGGTTCAACTGGTGCAACCGAGCAAGTTGGGAAAGTCAGGTTGGTGAGAAATTTCTTTTTGTTTCACTTGCCCAATTTGATTGGAACAAGGATTGGTATTTGATACCAATTAGAAACAAAAGAAGGAAAGGCAATCGGGAACTGATCAGGACCACGAACCGACCGGTTCAGAAATGAACCGACCATTGCATGGGTCCCAACCGATCGGTTGAGGTGTCAACCGACCGGCTTAGGTCCCCAACCGACCGTTTCAAAAAACGAAACGATCAGTTCAGGTTGCGAGTTGGTTGTTTTTGTGGAAAATCTCCAACCCTTCTACTCCTGCTTTTAGTCTCGCATTGCCCGGGATGGAGAACCCTGTCCCATGACCCTCCTATATATAGGGGTATTGGGGGCTTCTCAAAGTACAACTCAGTGCAACCAGTTGCTCTGTAAAGTTGTCGTTCTCTCTGGTTTTGGCAACCGAGAGACCCCAGCAAGTGCTACCCGATAAGGGAGGCACAACAAGGGAAAGACAACTACAGAAATCGACAGGTGGCAGGAGAGTGTGTCGGCAACTAGTACGCTGATAGGAGGGTGTGACTCCTTCTAATTCCTTGTGAGATAAGGAGATTGGAGTTCCAGGTGGTTCGTGTGGACTACTTCAGAGGTGGGAGATTTCTGCTGCTCGGAGGACAGCTGTCAATCCCGACAGTCCCAGTGAGACCAGGATTTGTCAGTCCCGGTGCGACTAGGAGCTGCACAGACACCGTCCAAGACCGGAGGTGAAGACCGTGCAAGCCGTGAGGTATTGTCGTCGAGCAAGCCTCGGGACAAGGTATGATTCCACAAACCATCCCTTTCCTATTGTATAGACGTTGACGCGTTTCCTTGTTCCGGGTTTGGGGGAAATTTTTTTTTTGTTTCCGCCGCCTTCTCTGCCTCCCCTAAAACCCAACAATTCGTTCCTTCCTATTTCATTTTATCAAAATTTGGACACATGTATTTGATCATCATTTTTCTCACTTGGAACTACCCCTTTGTGCTAAAGATCTAATCACATGCTCATTTTATGCCATAATCATTCAACATAAACCTTCAACAAGGAATCATCATGGCATATTTCTCTTTTTACCAATTATTTCAATTTTCATATAGGAAATACATGTATTAGGGAACTTCCTCGTGCTTAGTTATATCACACATATTATGTAAGAAAGGTATAATTATGTAACAAGATTAATCATCATATTTCAATGTAAGGGTTAATATGAATAATTAACACATTACATTACTTTTAAGAAACATTCAGGTCAAGGACATTAAAGCATCATTATATAGGTCATTTATGTCTTGAATAATTATAATTATATGTATATCAATATTTTTTTGGAGGCAAGTGTATAAAAGGCATAATGACAACATAGTTGGTATCCCTAATTGTTCCATATATTTCCCATCAGTTATGTTTCATTCAGTTCCAACATGAATAAACTTTGTATATCATTGACACTTGCCATCATCCCAGGATGGCACACATACCATTCCCCTCAAGGAATAAAACCTACATGTTTATGCCATAACTGAAGACACATCTTCTGGTACTACATTTTATATTCAAACTTCATTGAGTCCATATGATCATAGAAAGAGATGAGAAGAGAAGATTGAGTCTTCATATTATGAGAGAAGAATTTCTTTATGGGTTTACATCCTTATATGGTTGTCATCTTTATCAAGAGGGATAACATTGGACTAAGGATTTCCAACACCACCCTATTTCTTACTTTGGTATGTAATTTCTTATTTTGTATGATTATTAATCAACCGTAGACTTATTATTTACTAAAGTTAAGTGGAAATGTTTCTTTTACCATTTTGCACATTTTAGTTGAGTGATAAAGGTCATCTTTGGCCATAACAAGGCTGCACCTTCCTAAATGTCCAAGCTTTCCATCAAAGGATGTATTTCTCAACGTATGAAAGCAACAAAACAACATGTTAAATTTCTTATTACAACTCCTTAGTCTGAGGAATTTATGACCAAGACAAGAATATGCATAACCAACAATTTTCAGGTATAAAAGAACTACTTTAAGGTATAAAACATGTGATCCACAAAATTTCAGCAATTTAATTTGTAAGTAATTTTTTTTTCACTCTTAGGAAGTCATGAAAACATCTAGGAGGCTATATAAGTTCATATTCTATCAACATGATACCATACAAACGACAAGCATAGAAAATTTAGGTTTATATATTTGTATTTTAAAATTTTAGACTTATCGCACAAACTATACATATTATTTCCATCATAGATTGCCATTTAAGAGTACTAGGAGGTAATATTATTTGAGTTCAGCCATTATACTAGTCAAACATGCCATAAAATTGCATCTTTAGACATATTAGCAACAAACAAGCTTAAAAATATAGTTTTTTTCTTTTTTTTAAACCATGCATGCATATTTAATCAAGGAGGGAGTAAAAAACTCACCTCAAATCATGTAAAACATATAATCCTCCTCAAGATCACTTCCAGATTAGCCTCCAAACTTCAACAAACAGCCTTCCAAAAGCTCCAAAAAAGGCTCCTTCTAGCTAGACGTAGACCAAACCACAACAAAGACACAGAGAAACATAGATCTTTTTGTAGGTAAATATGACTATAGAGCAAGAAACGAAAACAAAAAGAATTTATATACTATATTTTCTATAATAAGTAGATCACATCAATAACTATAATGTAGGAAGGATGGTTTTGAGGATATACATGGTCCTAGAGCAAGTCCAACGACAATCCTCATCATTGTAGATGCGCAACTTATGAATCTTGGTTGCATTGGGACTCGTATGATTGATGTGCCTCTTGGTCTGCACCACACACTACAACCATGAACCTCGTCTTCTTTAGCAACTTCTCTTGTCATGGACCACTAGTTGACATTGTCCTCCTAGCCGAAGACAATGACCTCTTGCCTCTATGGTAGTCAACACAGATCGTCTAAAACTCTTGTCATCCTGCTAGAATGATCAGGAAGGAGTCATCCCTCCCGTTGGTGTACTGTCACCAGCTTTCTCTCCCACAACAATGATCTCAGTTGCTCTTTCCCTTGGCTATCCCTCCCTAGTCGGGTAATACTTCCCTGAGCTCTCGTGGTTACCACAACCAAAGAGGACAACATTTGTTAGAGAAATTGTTTCTCAGTTTGTCAATGAATGTCCATAACAACTTATTGACATCACAAGCAATGAGTGGTGCCTAGTCACACATCAATGCTAACCAAGTAAATGGAAAGTTGGGGAACAACTTCAACCTATAATCTGTGTATGGTGTTACAGTATTTGTATAGTTCCTTTGTCACTGATGTCCATATTGAACTAGAGGCATGGAGTAGTCACCCTAATTATTATTCAATATTGTTTCTTGAACCAAGAGCATATTGTTTGATATATATGTAAGCTCAATATCACATATTGACTCACATTTGCATGGCCATGCATTTCTCTGTCTCGCAAATCAAGAGGCCTAGGACATCACACTCAAGTAGGAGGGACAAATTCCATATCTATAACTCACAATGAATCCCCATGTATCAAATTCTCCCAATCATCACCATTATAACAATCCATGTTTCATGACTGTGTTTGATGATGTCAAAGTGAACCCAATGACATTTGATGAGTGCAATGATTTCAGGTCTAAGAAACACAACCACCACCATCACTATGAGACCTGACTATGACTTCCATGATGATGGTTTCCATGTGTCTGTCTCACAGTGGGTCTATCTGATATATTGTTCCCCAACATGTATATGTGTGCTTGGTTTGATATTTCCATATCATGACTAATGAGGTTTAGTCATCAACCAACTCACACTCTGATCTTATGTGTCATTATTTTCTATCAACCTTACACAATAACAACTGATTAGGGACATAATGAGAATATGTATATGTACTCGTAACATCTGTATAATCTCATCCACAAGTATAGTAACTTGATAACATACGTCATTGAATAATATAATTCTTTAGACAATTATAATGTTACATCATTATCTCATAGATGAATTAAACATAATAAATTGGAAGCTTTCCTTTCATTCATAATCAAATCATTTACATGATATGCCATTACAATTATCATGTGATTGACTCTTAGGGCATACATAACCAACATACTCCCACATGCACTTAGAGCCAGTCACCCACGAATCTTATTCTGAGTGATCTTACATGATCGTCATGCTTCTGCTGTGAAAGTGCCTTTGTTAAGGGATCAACAATGTTGTTCTCAGTTGGTACTTTGCAAATTTGTACATCTCCACACTGCATGATCTCTGATATGAGATGGAACCTCATTTTTATATACTTTGAGTGTTAATGTGATATGGGTTCCTTATCTTGTACAATAGCTCTGTTGTTGTCACAATATATCTTGATTGTGTCGTTGATGATTGGAACGACCCTAGGTTCTGTGGTGAACTTCTTGATCCAAAAAGCCTCCTTTGATGCACTTGATGTAGCAATATACTTGGCCTCTATTACAGAATCGACAACTATTTCTTGCTTGGAACTCTTCCAGCTCAGAACTCCATTGTTGAGGTAGGACAGGAATCCAGATTGCAATTTGTAATCATCATGATCAGTCTGTAAGCTTGCATTAGTGTAACCCTTTACCACCAACTCTTCCTCTCTGCCAAATATCAAGAACTGATCCTTAGTCATTCTCAAGTACTTGAGGATGTTCTTCATAGCTATCCGTGAGCATCACTTCAATCTGAATGATATCTGCTTATTATGCTCAAGGCATATGAGACGTCTGGATGGGTACACAACATTGCATACATGATTGATCCAATTGTTGACGCATATGGAATTAGAATCACGCATTCCATTTCTTCACAAAATTGGGACATTGAGCTCTAGAGATGGGGGACACCATGGCTCATAGGAAAGTTTCCTCTCTTTGAGTTCTCCTTGTTGAACTACTTCAATACTTTATCAATGTATGTGCTCTAACTTAGTCTAAGAAGCCTTCTAGATCTATCTCAATAGATCTTTATCCCCAAGATATAGGATGCTTCTCCCAAGTCTTTCATAGAGAACGTATTTCCAAGCCATGCCTTTACCTTTTGTAAAGTAGGGATGTCATTTCCCATGAATAGTATGTCATCTACATACAATATGATGAATGTCACTGTGCTCCCACTAACCCTCTTGTACATACAAGGTCCATCTTCATTTTGAATAAAACCAAACCCTTTGATTGTCTCATCAAAATGAAGATTCCAGCTCTAAGAAGCTTGCTTCAATCCATTGATTGACCTTTGTAGCGTACAAACTTTATTTACATCCTTTAGATTGATAAAACCCTATGGTCGTGTCATATATACATCCTCAAGTAAATTCCCATTAAGGAATATTGTTTTAACATCCATCTACCAAATTCCATAGTCATGATAAGCTACAATAGAAAGCATGATCTTGATGGATCTAAACATGGCCATTGGAGAAAATGTTTCATCATAGTCAACACCTTAAACTTATCTGAAACCTTTTGCAACCAATCTGTGCTTATCGGTTTGAACTTTTCCATCCATGTCGGTCTTCTTCTTGAAGACCCAATTGCACCATATGGGTTTCACCCCTTTAGGTGGATCCACAAAAGTCCATACTTTGTTGGTATACATGGATTCCATCTTAGATCTCATGGCCTCAAGCCATTTCTCATACTATGGTCTCTCTATAGCATCTTGATAGGAAATTGGCTCATCATCTATGACCAATTCACTGCCTTCTTGAGTTACAAGATATCCACATCTCTCAGGCTGAAGGCGTGCCCTATTAGATCTATGAGGCTCCTGTGTTACTTGAGGAATTTGAGACTCCACAACACCTTGTGAATCTCTTTGTTCCTCTTATACTTCTAACAGTTCAATATTTTCTTGTTGGTCTCAAACCACTTCGAGTTCCACTGTCTCACACTAATTCATTTGGAAATAAATTCCTTGTCAAGGAATGCAATATCTCTGGAAATAAACACTTTGTTGTCAGATGGATTATACAAGTAGTATCCCACACTTTCCTTGGGATATCCAACAAAATAACAATTTTCAGATCTTGGGCCAAGCTTTTCAGGAAACATTTTCTTAACATAAGCTTCACAACCCCAAATCCTCATAAAAGACATTTTGGGATGCTTCCCAGTCCATATCTCATACGGTGTCTTTTGAACCAACTTAGATGGTACTCAGTTTAGTGTAAACAAGATGGTTTTTGGAGCATACCCCCATAAGGTAGTTGGAAGCTCGGCTAAACTCATCATAGATCACACAATATCCATTAATGTGACATTCCTTCTTTTCTGATATACCATTATGCTGAGGTGTTCCAAGTGGAGTCCACTGGGATACAATCCCATGGACTCTAAGAAGGTCCTCAAACTCTTAGTTTATGTATTCTCCACCTTGATCAGAATGAAGTGTACATCCTGTTAAATATATGTGCTCCTAGAAAAGATTATCTCCACACTCTCATTCTTAATGCTTCACTTGCATGATTAGATACCATATTGTGATGCCTAATTGTTAATGCCTCAAAAGAGTAGTTTTAATGTTATCTCAGTGTCACAGAGTTGCAAGAACACATGAAAATGTTGGAATGCTAAAGCTAATGGTCATATGGCTTGCTCTGTGATTGTTTGTTTTCCATCTCAAGAGAGAGACAATTTTATAATCCAGATCTATCCTAAGCTTGAGAGAGGAGGGAATAAACATATATGATGATTGCTTGTAATCTTGCTAAGTGTATACAAAAGGGTGCAAGTATTGTATGTTGGTGAGGAATCTTAGTAGGAGAAACCCAGCCCAAGTTCCTTTCCATACTTTGGTTACATCTTTACTTGTTTGATTGTGTTCAATTTTTTGTTATCTTTTCCTTGCTTTTATTATTTTGTTTGGAGTGACATAGTTCCTTTGCAGACACCATATTATTCTACCTATTTGTTTGGTGTATTTGAATTTAAGGCTCTACCTTCCTAGATAATAACAACCTTGTCCTTGTGGCTCGACCTCGATCTACTACAATGAACCCCATACAATAGTTGTGGGGGCATGAATGTCGGGTTATAAATCTAAGAGTCTGACTACTCTAGATCCACTCTATTTTAGATGTGTGATTTAGGCCGGTCAGGCATGGACTAAAACCATTATTCCTATTATTGCTCTTTTTGGCACAATTACTTCAATATTTACTTGAGTTTTGAATCCCATCTGCAATATTTCTTTAATTTAAACTTGCCATATGATTTCTTTCAGCATGATGATGTATTTGACTTGTTAGCTAATCTACTGGTACTTTTGTACAACCACTTATTGTTGGGCATATGTTATTTGACTTGTTAGCTAATCTAGTGGGATCATGATATGTCTTCTAAGTAGGTTATGTAAATCCTAGTAAGGTGAAGATAGTGTTGTTGTTTCACCCCTAACAAGGTTGACTGGGAATGATGTTTCCTTGTATGGAATGATAGGTGCCAGTGTCAACAGTTCTTTTGATGATGAAAAAGAACTGATAAGAGTTCTAGTGTCAGTGTATAAAAAAAAAAGATGGATACATTGCTTTTCTTATACTTCAAGGAATGGTATGAGACACATGCCATGATTCATAAAAAGCTAGCAAGTATGACTTTTGAGTAATGTGTTGATACAATAGATATAATTTTAAGATGATATCTAGAATTTAAATTTGAAAGTTACCATTAAATTGTACATGTATTACAACAAGTATCTACATTCAATATTGAGAATGTCTTCTTATGTGGGGGGTTTTGTGCTGACCCAAGATGAGATATGTATGATTGATGTTACATCACCATGAAATGTAAGTAAACATGTGAAGGTAATAGGATGAGGTTCAAAGCAAGTACCCATCTTTGTTTACCTCAGATTTCGGGGGCAAAATCCCTGTTAGGGGTTTATAGTTGTAAGACCCCTGAACTTGATTAATGAGTTGAATAATATTAATTATAATAATTGAATTCTTATAACCCTAATATAACCTTGTGATATTCTTTGAAATCATAATACAAGCTTAACTTTCAAATTTGGTCCAATTTGGACACTGTTTGAGCAAGTTATGCAATTTTATGCACATTTTAGACTTTTCTACAATTTACCCAATTTAGAGGTTTATTTGCAATTTATCACTTGCATTATGTTCATTGGATATTCTATCATCATTCTTGATATTTTTGAGCCATGTGACACCTATTTAATCCTTGGTTTGAAGGTGTTTTCTCTAAGGATATTTTAGGGTTTACCCCTTCACGGATGAGCTACCTTTAGTAGCTATCAACTAATGAATTATGTGATTGGATGGGAAATTTGACAAAGGAAAGGTAATCATGTCTATAAGGACGGTGGTGGAGCTTATTGTGTGTGTGCTTGTATATTCTTAATAGTTTAAGGCCATAGACACATGGGGAAGCTACTTTTACACCTAATGCTTGCTTCCATCCTTATCCATGGGCTATATTTACCTCTTCCTTTCCCAAGTACGAAACTATGCTTTCTTTCTCTTTCCTCTAACCTGGAGCAACAAATCCACTCTGTTATTCTGTGGAACTAAGTGCTCTAAGGTAGAAGACAACCTCTTTTTGGAGAAGAAGGTCTCCTAGAGCTCCATCTAGCCCTACCTAGGGTTTCTAATGTCATCTTCTAGGGATTTTGACCAAGGCAAGTTGTTTTCTTCCTTCCTTCTCCATTTCTATTACTATTATACTTCCTTAGAACCTTCTCTAGGTCAAAACCTTTCTGTTACATGGTAGAAATTGCTCTAAAGCTCTAAAACCCTACCTTTCTTGCTCCTTATGCTTAAGGTTTGCTCATTTGATGAAGAAATGTGCTAGATGAACGAGTTCATAGCTTATGCTTGGATTTTCTACCCTACCTACTCGAGATTTCTTCTGTGTGGGGTTTCATATTCTCATTAGAGGCAAGTTTTATAACTTGCTCCACGTTTATTGCTTACCATAAGCTTTCTAGATCATGTTCTTGCTTGAAAATGATGATCCATGCACTAAATAGCTATGCTTGACTTCGATTTCAATTTTTATAATGTTCCCTATTCTGATTTCATTTATATATGAACCTGTGATCATGTGTACGTTATTACTAAGGTATAATATGACTTGGATCATGTTGGTTTGACAACCTATGGTGCTAATCACCTATCAACCAATGGTCAATTTTAGGGTTTTAAGCTGATTTCTTCTATAAACCCATGACCCGATGATGGTACCATTGCAACAACCCTATGTTGTTGTCTTCATGATAAGTAATGGTTGGGATAAAAGGGTTCATATTATGGTGACAACCTATGTTCACCCCCTTAGGTTAGGGTTTGGATCAATTTAGAAGTTTAATGATCAACCATTAAGTACCCTACTGATGTTATCAATCAATGATGACATTAGCTTAATATTTGATGTTAATTAATGAATATAGTGTTGATATAACAACCTATGGTGACTTAATGGTCACTAATGATGGTGTACCAGGTCTCTACAACCTATGGTGAGTTAATCATTGTAGTTGTAGCATCAATTAAGCCTATGACCAATGGTTTCTTGGGTAACTTGATGCAATGGTCAGACCTATATTGTAATTGATGGTTTTAACATATGAACTTGACCCAATGGTCAAGATCTACTATTTATTCCTCCAATAAAGTGGAATGATGGATAATGTAATATTTTGGTCCTAATAATATGATTTAGATGGTTTCCTTTATATGATCAACTTAAGGAGGTTACTTGTTGACAATGGATGGCTTGTTTTAAATGAACAGTCGATTGTGGGTTTTACCCTACTCTTAATGGAACTTTTTGTGTTGTTGATTAAGGGATGTCTAGGGTTAAATGGTGACTCTTTCTATAGAACATGTCAAGGACTTCATAGGTGGTTTGTTCAAGGTGTTTACTTATGTAAACAACCAATGGTCTTACCTTTTAAACATCCAATGGTTTTGGGTGACATTGTGGTATGGTGATATGGGTTGAATGATGATGGAACAAATGGAGGGTTACTCTTAACAAGGTAGTGTTACCTATTCACTCATATGAATAGAAGGGATGATAACCATATTTTATGGATATATAACCCTAATGAGGTATAGCTTGTTATTCCTAGCTTTAATATAACTAAATGATGGTAATTGGGTATGAATAGTCCTTGAATGACTAATGCAATCATGGGGTACTATCTTATTGTTGTTGAAACCCTAGTATGCTATAACCTGATGGTTACATATTGATTTATGTGTGGGTTCATACTTGAGAATAGTATGGAATGTGATGGTGATGCTTCACCTTATGCATCCATGATCCAATGAGGATGACGTGAGTTAGGGTTTGGGTATACATGTTAATTAGTAAAATTAATATAATTTATCTTGTTGAACCTAAATCTAATGCAAATAGATAAAGATGAGTATTCATGTTTAACATTCTTATATGATTGAACGATGGTGAAATAACCTCCTTGATATGATCATAACCTTAATATGTTAATTGGTGGTTATCATAGCCACATGGTTGATACCTTCTTATGCTATACATGTGCATTATGAATATGATGATGGTTAATCATATCTAGATTCCTTTCCTATTTATGTAATAAAGTAATGTTCTTAATGTTAGTATAACCCTTCTATAATTATTTATGAATATCTCCTAGCTCATTAATGAAACATTGTGCTAATCCAGAGTGATATATGTAAGTGATGTTGTTGAGCCTGTTATAAGGCATGCAAAAATAATGATGATCTTGCAGGGAATAGTATGATGGTCTTAATGACCTTTGGGCATGGTTGAGACCTGAATGAGGTTTAATCCTTTTGTGTTGATAAGGGTTGATACCCTGTGATATTGTGAAAAGGACTTATATCATGTGATAGTATGATGGTCTTAATGACCTTTGGGCATGGTTGAGCCATGAATGAGGTGTAATCCTCTTATTTTGATAAGGGCTAATACCTTGTGATATTGTGAAAAGGATTTATATCTTGTGATAGTATGATGACTAGTGTGGTCTCATGAATGGCAAGTGAATAGTACCATGTGATGATGAGATGAGAAATTATGTTTCACACATTTTATATCTTTTCAAAGTTGTGTTATTTATATGCTTCCTATAAGTGAATTAGGGTTTGTATGTCCACTTGTTTGATGCAACCTTAATTCACCCAATTGGCATAACTAATCAAGTGCAACTCTAATCATGTAGTGCCATGTGCCTTAGAACCATCTTCAGTGTTAGAACTTGTTGGATGGTGAAATGAGTAATCCTAAGAGAAACTCAAAGCACATATTGTTGTGTATGTGGGGATGGTAGGTTGAGGATATATCCTTGTCATCCACAATGCAGATTGTGGAGGTTCACTATGGTCATGCCTCATACATCTGATGTGATTGAGAATGGCTGCAATCATGTCTCGGTGATTATAACATGATATGATTAGAGGACAACTGTGGTTCTACCTCAGTGATTGAGTTTGAATACCCTAGATGCTAGCGTCGTGACCTATACCAAGGTGGGCTAGTTATAGGACTATATGTCACTGTGGTGACAACTTTGACTGATATGTCACTGCCTTTTACTCATACTAAATGAGGAGAAGATATCTTAGGATACCGAAACTCCTAGATCTTGTATAGAACTGAATAGCCCTTTGTAGGGGTCGGTTGGACTTTAAATGGTATGATTCAAACTCCCCAGGGCGTAATAAAAGATGTAATACATCCGTGTAGCATATTTTTTAGGGTTATGCACAACGTTTCACATTGGATGAGAACCCTTGTTTGTTATCTTTACATAAAGATGATGCTTAGTGCAATTAAGAGATAGTAGATACACTTAGGTTGTGGATATTCTTAAGATTGTAGATGCGTACATACAGTAGCTATGCTTGTGTTGATAACTATACTGCTACTATTGATTATAATCATGATGTTAGTTATGTTTAGCATGCTAGCCATGCCTTTGTGACTAGAGATGCATATACTGCTAATCATGCTTATCCAGATAGTTGTTCTTATGTTTTTAACTCTTCTTATGATGTTGATATGTTCAACCAATTAGACATGCTCATGTTGTTAGCTATGCTATGTTACTAGACTTGCTCATGATGCTAGATATGCATGTGCTACTGAATTGCTTATATTGTCAACAAGATAAAGGATGATAGTCTGGCTAATGATGATAGTTATTACCTGCTCCTTTATGTATTTTGTTAATCATCAGTACTGCTGATCTTATTTGTTATATCTAATTAAACTACTTAACTGTTTAATTACTTAAAAATATTGTAATCAATAAACGTTGTTGGAGGTTATATCTCTTGTTGTGACATGGGTCTCACCCTTGTGATTCGCCACATTTTTTTAGGTAATCAGAAGTGATGAAAACAAACATGTGGCAGAAAAGAGGAGCTATAGTAATGAATCTTTGATAAAGTTGATTAGATGTTTAGTGTGTCCTAGAGTCATCCTTGTACTCTCAGGTCCAGGTAGGAAAAGTTTGTATATATAGTTTCAAATAAATTGGACTTTTGTTAGCATATTAATGCTTGTTTGTGTGGCATATACGATTACTGTTCTCCTGTATATATAAATATGTTGTGGCTAAAACGATAGAATAATTTGTATCAAATTCTTGGCATAGTATGGATACAAGAAAGATGTTGGCCTCTTATGCAAATGTTTTTGAGTGGGTTTTAATGTTGAAATCGGTTTTAATTTACCCATATTTTTGGGTATGTAATTAATTAGTGATGTATTGTGTTTTATGTTTTGAGTAATCTCATTTAGTGTAACGAGTTCTCACAGATGTTGTGTATTTTTTGTTAAATTTTAGTAAGGGGGTGATCTCACCTCCTTACACTCATCAAGGCTCCTCAACATCACAATACATGTGATACATAAGTGGTACAACAACCATTCATTATCTATGATGTTTGTTTATCATCAAATTAGGGTTACAACATTAGAAGAGAGAAAGTACTCCATCATCATGCTAATTACTCAAGAAAACTATGTAACATCATTATGTATTTGAGTTAGGGTTAAGTTCAACAAGGCAAATCTAGTTAGGCTTCAAAATAGCAAACTAAGATAAACCCTAATAATCATCATTTCCAACAAACTTGGAAGTAAAAAGGCCAAACCTCATCAACATAGAGACCACATAACGTAGTGACCATATAGACCAGAAACATAATCGACCGCTGAAGGTTGAGCAAGTTTAGCGACCGCTGAGGATAGGTCCACCACCTTCATCGACCATTGAAGGTCAACCACATTGGCGACCACTAAAAACACAAGGATGGAGACCAAAGAAAACTAGGGTTCAACCCTTCATTGAACATTGAGATAGACCACCTTCAGCGACCACTGAACTAGGTTAACCACCCTCAATGACCACCAAGGTCCAAAAACATCTGTGACCACCCATAGATCCAATCTTGGCAACCAAAGGAACATGGAATAATCATCAATCGAAGAGAAATCACCATCCTTAGTGACCTTCAAACTAGTAAACATAGTGACCTCAAGGAGGTGCAAAAGTAATCAACCACTAAGGAAATCTTGGCAACCACCCATGTAAGGAGTGGGATCCCATAGGGATCCACTCCCTACTAAAAGAAAAAGGCAACATCCTGTATAACCAAAAGCATCATAACTTTTTCACAAAAAGGGATGATAACCAATTCATTCACATGTATGTATCATAAGACCAATAATGTAGTAATCGAAGAGAAATATATCTAACTATTAGAAAGCTTGATATCATTATACATCACTACACCACACATGGGTGAGTCAAAGGAAAACTATCTTAAACAAACAAGGATCTAGTTGAGGATCATCTAACCACCTCTTTCAAGTCTCTCAAAAGCTCAGCTACAAAGGTTGTTGTCCAAGTCCACTTTGCTTATCCTCTCCTTAGTCAAACCTGGGGATGGAAGCATACCCCAAAAAAAGAAAAGAAAAGAAGATACATCAGCAAAAAGCTGGTATGTGCATACTAAAAAGGAAATTGAGCAATTTATAAAGAATAAGGGACATCAAAATAAAAGGATTCCCATGAAAGAGTAAAGTACTATCCAAAGCGGGCATAAAAGAAAAGAAGTCAAAAACATGATAAATAAGAGTAAAAGATAAGTTCAAAGCATCCATGTGTTTCACCTGTGACAAAACTAGATAATATAAACATGTAGGTAGGAAATAACACATCTACCAAAAATAATGTGGGGTGAACAAGGTCTTGTATACATCTGCTCTAAAATATGGGGTGGCAGGGTCTTGTATACATCTGCCTAGGCACGTCTTCCTTAATTATTTTCATATGTAGGAATTTTCACATCTGCATGCATAAGTGGGAATTTTCTCATCCACATAAAATAACATGTAAATTTATACTAGTAGTCACCACATGATGCAAACAAAAGAATAAGCAAGTATAAACAAATAAGGAGGATGAGAACATCCATCAACTACAAAGTGGGATCAGAGGATCCATGGCACCAATTAGTGTGCCATATAAACATCCACTACCATGGTGGGAAAAGAAGCACATATCATCAATTAAGTCTAACATGCACAAAGCATAAGACAGAGTTCAAAAGAATATCCATGATCACAAGATCAATAATAAATAAGGTAGTTCAAATGAACCATGATTTTTGAAAGAAAAGACATTGTGTATAGGCTAATGTCCATAGGACCAAGAGAATGATACAGATAGGTTATTGCTCAATATAGAAGAATAGGAGATGTAAAAATACCTCTCTTTAGAGTCTAAATAGACCTAATTCACTTCTAGATCCAAGTCTAGGCCTCCAAATAACCTATTAATCATATATGTAAATTTTAGGTCAATTTCACATTTATTATACAAACCCTAAAAAATACCTTTTTCTTTGCATGTTGTTTAGGTTATCAAAACTATGCCATATTTTATGTTACCTTTTACTGAGTCCAAAACATATTTTATTATATTTTTATGACTTATATATATATTTAGTTGTGAATTTTCCAATTTATTACTTATTTCATTTAATCCATTAAAATCACATATTTTTTTATATTATAATTAGGTGACAAAACCAACACCATAAGATAGATATTATTTTTCTAAATCCAACGACTATTTGTTTAAAATATTTGGATAAGTAGATAATTAGTTATGAATTTTTAAAGCTCGGCTAATAAAAAAAATCCAAAAAGCCAAGTCAACAAAGAAATTCGTGAGAGAAAGGGAGAGAGAGAGAACTTAGTTGGGACAATCAAAGCTGGCTAACTCATCCAGCCCTAGAGACAAACTGGCAACCTGCATCAGTGCTAAAACAAAAGAAAGAAACTGTTTAAATGACCAAAATACCCTCAGTTCGGAAAATTAAAGAAAGGAGAAAAAAAAGGGCACATAGGGAAATAACCATAGGAGATTCATCTCCTTCATACCCCCTATAACTAGAACCATGGTGACGACAACCATTGACTGCTCACCTGATTCCTTAAGCGCCCAAAAAGGCCAAAGCGAGAGCAACCCAAGAAAACATGGACCAAATTCGAGGAGTTCCGCCGAAGGTACAGACCTTCCAAGAGGCATACAGGGTCGCAAGTTTAGACCTCAACCATGACCAAATAGATGGAGGGGTTGCAAAACCAAAGAAGAAAATAAAAGAACCTGAAACCAAGGAAATCCAAACGGAAGACCATTGAGGACTCAGGGAAGCCGAAGCCAAATGATGTGGACCAGAAGGGTCCTACAAGCACTCCCAACCTTCTCTGAAAACTGAGATGAAGTCAAACTTTAGGATAGAGCAACTTAGAGCCAACTGCACCAAGATGATGAATGGAAAAGAAAGTCTTGGGTCTGAAGGTGCTTACCGCAGTGCCAATTGCACCAAAGATGGTAGTGGAGGCAGGGTTGAAGCCGGGGTCGCCGAATAAGAAAGGCTAGTATGACCAGGGACTCAGAGGAAACAACGAGCCAAATGGTAGTGGAGGAGAACTACAAATCGATCGAGGGTTGATTTTTTGTGCTCGTGTGAAGATAGGGCGTGGTGAGGAGTATCCTGTGAAAAACGATGGAGAAAGCCAAATTGGAGCTCTCTCTCTCTCTCTCTCTCTCTATATATATATATATATATATATATATATAGGGCTCAAGTGATAGGTCAACCTGTATGGAATCGAACAAGGAATTTATAGGAACAAAAATCACGGGAAAATGTTGAGTGTAGGCCAAGAAATCCATATTGGAAGGTACCACGTGTGAGCAGGCTTGATTCCTATTTTTTCAAAAGGTAAAGGATGAGCTAGTAGCCATACGATCAAGAAACGAATGGCACGCTTAAACAACCACTTGACAGATAAAATAAAAGAAACTTATGCAAATTAAAATCCAATTGAAGTGGGAATGATATTAATTTCTTATTTTCTCTCTCCTCCAAAGAGGGTGCAAACAAACCCCAATTTGGATGAAATTTTGTACAGAGGCTAATTAAAGCATGTAGATTTTGATTATGAAATTAGATTTTACTTTTGAAGATTTTTAATGTGTTAAATAAATCAAATATTATTTTCTCTTTCCTCATGCATTTATGACTTTAAGATTCTCCAAATTTTATGAAACTTCACTCACAAGTCATATTTAATGTGTTGGATACGAATTGCCATTAACTTTACATGTTGAAGAGGTTTGTGTAGTTATTTAATATTTGAAGGTTCTACACACTTTCTCTCTCCTAATTTCATCTTTTAATCAAACATTTTCCAAATTGGATGAAAATTCATCCAAAGGCTATATTTATTATGTAGATTAGAATCCAATATTATTTTCCTCTTTTGGAGTCATTTATTATTTTATTTGAAATTTTGGGGAAATCACATATCTTCTCTATCCAAAATAAATTAAATTAATTATTGTAATGTGAATAATGTGAAACTTGACTCCCAAGGCAGTTGGGACCCAAGGAACATGATTTTTAACTTAGATTTCACTTCCGGGGTTTCCCTTAATGAGTTATGACACAATTAATATTTTTAGCTATTAATATCACATTATTACTTAGGTTATCATATTATTTCGCTATTATCATTATTGCTCAACTATTTATGTTCCATATATTAATATTATCACCAAAAGAATTATGTGTGTTTATTTGCACATAATTTTATATAATTTATTATTATTTCATGTGACATATTTATTCATTTAAGACTAATGTGAGAACATCAGGTTACATTTTATGCATGCATTAGCTCATTAGATTTATACTAAACATTTTTTAGATCTAACCTCAAACTTGTTTGTCTAAGTTCAAAAAGATCAAAATTCTAGGGTAGGGTTTGAAATCTAGTATGTTACAACCCAACATCAACATCCTTGGCGACCACATGAAGAGAGAGAGAAACTTGTGTATCAAACATAATCCAAGATAGGTTGGTCAACACCATGAAACCGAAAATCCATCAAGGTGTAAATCACAAGAATATGATCAACTCTAAAACCGTAACACACAATCATTATGAGAGATAACAAAACCATAACTTGATAGAGAGAAAACCAACATTTCCACCAACATGCATGTGTACCAATGTGACGATCCGACTACAAATCAAACCATCACCAGTGACATAATTGCAGAATAATCATAAGCAGTGGATTAACAAATATCACTAAAAATTAAAACCATTTTGCAAAGAGATCCATTTCCAAGAAACTCTTCAGAAGAGAACCAAAGTACTACATACATCACAGTTCACATTGTACATACCTTGTACCATCTCATCTCGAGGATAACATATAATATTTTCCTTGCCAAACTATACATAAGCAACATAAAACCTCGAGGCATTCAAGCCAAAATCTCATATCGTTCATAAAACCGTTAAGTACTGACTCCAAGGACCTGAGAGTACAAAGACTACTCATAGGACTTATATCTACAAGACACGACACACAGTACACTCAACCTGAGATACTACGGTTTCCCCTAATGTTGTTGTCCTCCCTCTAATGTATGGTCCCTACCTCCTCATCTGCGTCCACCTAAAAATGTTGGTGACCAACGGGGTGAGACCCATGTCCCAGCGAGAGATATAACTCTCTGCCAACAATATTATCATTGTAGATAAACAATAATAAACTGAGCAGATGATTCTTTTATATTAATAAGCAAGATTTAATAACTGTAAAAACAGAATAGAGCAATATCATCTTATGAAACATTACAGCTATATAAAGTAGTAATTCATCTATTAATTTTATAAGGAATATTAAGAACATATATTACATCTATCCATTTAAGATGCATTAAGAAATGTAACATCAACCAATGATTTCCGTATTCCATCCTTAAGCAAATACGCTACACGGATGATTACATTTTACAATCACACTTATGCCCTGAGGAGATGAGGTATACCACTCATACTCAAACCGACCACCACAAAGTCAAAATCGGTACCATACAAGGTCAATGGAAGAGCCGGCTGCCATGACCTCACTTGTCTCGGTTAGTGTGAGACCACAAGTAGGACATCTCGTGTCAACTTCTACATAGCATTCCAGGGTATACTGGCCACTTCGCTAAAGAGCTACAGTCGCAACATGCACTCTCTTCATGATTGAGAGATTTTAGTTATCTACACATCAATACCGACATTCATCATCATTGGGAGATTCATGATGCATCCATCCCGACATTTATAATGAAGGATTGAGATATGTCAATTATCTACACATTAATACCTCATTAGGGCATAATGATATTTGCGCCCATCACCCCCGCATATTCAAAAATATGCCCTCCAAGAGATCCTGTGGGAAAACATGTTTCACCATTCAACAGCTACTGACGCTGATGGATCTATGGTCAGGGCGCTACATGATAAGATTCCACTTGATTAATTAAGTGCATTACTGTATCTTTTAGCATCAGTCAAGTTTCAAACATGAATTATTATAACAAATGCTACAAAGAAAGGTGTAATACATCTATCAAGTACTTTTCAAATGTTTAGAACACATATAACATTTAAGATCTCAATCCCTTATCTCATTACTGGGAATTCGCATACCTCAACATTATCATCATAATGATTACGAGATCTGGGTATTCAAACCCTTAGTTCATCATTGAACACTGTTACCACTTATCAGGTAACTATTACCTCTAGGTCCTCAGACCAAGGTATACATGACACTTGTTGTACAAGCATCTCACATGGCTCACAAGGCCCATTTAAATATGTATCACATAGAACATCATAGATCATACCTATCTATGCGCATCATCTCATGATACATGCATGGTTAGTATTTCATGAAAACAGCCATATCAAATACATATCAACACCATGGAATACAAGGGTAATACCATGATCCCAATATCAGGGTTAGGGTTCCCCTTTCTTATTGATTAGGATTTCACATTACATATCCTCACCCTTCATTAGGGTTAGGGTTTCCCATTATTAACCATTTAGAGTTTCAAGATCATGTTATCAAGAATCAACCCTAATTCATACTCTACTCATATTAGGAGTATGCTTATTACATGATTATCACATAAGTATGAGTTTCTCTCTCATCCTTATTAGGATGTTGATCACTTCATACTTTATTAAGTTGGCTCAACATTTCCTTAAAGGTACATTGGCCTACTCAATCAATATTCATTAAACTCCATACCTCTTAATGTATGACTTGATATAAAACACTTCATGTGTTACTCCATCAAGTAAATGGCACCTAAGGTACTTTTCTTCATATGGGTTTTGAGGTGCTTCCACCATATCAGGTATGAGGTGTTTGCTTGCTACCCATATCACTCTTGAGGTGTATGTGTGCTTACCATATCATGTTTGAGGTGTATGTATGCTTACCATATCGGGTTTGAGGTATCTGTGTGCTTCACATTATATCGGGCAAAGAGGTGTGTGTGTGCTTCACGCCATATCGGGTTAGACCCTTATACTCATGCCTCTTCAAACCTTCATGGCATTGACCTACCCTTCACCATGGGTTAAATGACAGGCTATATAACTGGTTGAACCTTTGACAACCCATTGTAGAAACCAACAAGGGTGTGGGGTCACTATCATATAGGGTTACATCACCATATCGGGTTGGATGTGTGTGCTTCAACCCGACATCACTTTACCTTTGATGATGTCATCACCATTAACATCTAGACCCTTGTTCTTACTGTTATAAGTCATGGAAAACAGTCCCATGAAACTTTTAGTACTCAAAAGATCATCAATTATTCAAGATAAATTGAAATTGCAAATAGATCAACAAGTATGACAAAATTGAAAGTGCATAATAATATAATTGGGTTCAAGTTATATAACCCACCACAAGAACAACTTCAAAGATCCAATCTCCAAAGATTCACGTTCCTAAGGTTGAATATGAGCTTCACAAATCCTCTATATGTACGGAATCTCCATGGATAAGCATTTGGTGAAGAAGAAAAGAAATGAAGATCATAACCCTAGATTCATGCTTCAATCCAAGGTTGAAGATGATCATGGCCTCACCTTAGGGTTAAGTATTTAGCTCCTTCTTGATCCTTAGCACCTTTCACGATACCTCACTACTCATGCATGATATGACATCACTTGTGGCCGATATCCCTTTCACTTGTGGCCAAAAACACTCCACTATGGCCGATATCACCTTGCTAGGTCGATATCACCTTGCTAGGACAATATCACCTTGCTATGGATGATACCCAAGGCCCTATGCACGATACCACTTCACTCTTGCATGATAAAAGGACCCTATGCATGATACCTTAGGGAAAGAGGGTGGTAAGATTTGAAAATTTTCACGAGTGGGTGAAAAGAAGGGTATATATACTTGAGGTTCATGAAAAAGTGTGTAAATGAGGTGTCATCAATTTGAGCTACTAGGTGCCACATGTCCATGCATGGTTTACACGTGTAAATGCATGCATATATATTTATCTTGACATGCAAAAAACTTGAGGATAATCTATGGATGAAATTTTGTCCATTACTTATCTCTTTCAATAAGATATATCAACAAAATCACCACTTTATTGACAACCCGACACAACTTTTCTAAGGAAGTTGTAAACTGATACCCTTCATCTCCTTGAGGTGCTTTGCATGTCATGGCCTTTGCAAAGAGTCCAAAAAATAATATGAGACTCCCCGTATGGCTCTTTGACTGATAGGCACTCATATATAAGTTTTTCAACTTGATACAACTTAAGTTAGGGTTTCACATTCAACCCCTTTCTTGGTCATTTCATCACCAAGAGTATCATCATTCATAATTGATTCAAACAAGGTGTCTCCTTCTTTATATCTCCTCTAAAAGATACTAGGAGGGAGTAGGGACACTCTACAGGTGGTAATTTGCTTATTAACCCTACATTTTGGGTAAATTACAATTTGTACCAAAATTGGTGCACAATGCACTAACATTATTCAAACAAGTTGCAACTTGCAATTTAGGCTTTCCACAAGCCATACTTTAGCATCATTCTATCTCTTATGATGCTAAAACACATGAGGTACATTCAACATGTGACATTTGCAATATATCCCCTCATCTTGGGTAAATTGCACTTTATGTCCAAACTATCATATAATGTACAAATAGTTTGCAAATAGGCTCAAACTTGAAAATTAAACTCTACAAGAGTCATAATTACTTTTCAAAATATTAAATACAAATATATGAATAACATACTTAAGAAAAACTTCTATGGTTATGCCATAACCCAAGTCAGGGATGTTACAATTATCAACCCCTAACATGGATTTCATCCTTGAAATCTCAAGAGAAAAGAGAAGGGCACTTCATCCTCATCTCTTCCTCTAGATCCAATGTGGCTTCTTCAATGCCACATTGATGCCATAGAACTTTCACAAGAACTATGTCTTTCTTTTTCAACTTCTTGATTCTTCTATCAAGAATCATCATTGGACCTTCTACATAGGATATATCCTCATTTAATTCTACCTCTACAGGTTGCAACACCAACTCTGTATCGGGATGACACTTTCTCAACATAAATACATGGAACACTGGATGTAGTCTATGTAGATCAAGTGGAAACTCCAACCTATAAGCTACCTTTCCCATCCGTGCTGTCACTGGATAAGGTCCCGTAAATCTAGGAGCTAACTTACCCTTTTTCCCAAATATAAGAACACCTTTCCAAGGAGAGACTTTGATATACACCATGTCTCCAACTTGGAATTCTAGAGGTCTAAGATGCTTATCAGCATAAGACTTTTGTCTATCCTGGGCAGCTTTCAACTGTTGTTGTATTACTTTAATCTTCTCAGTTGTCTATTACACTAACTCAAGACCCAGAATTTAGTATTCTCCTATTTCATGCCAACATAACGGAGATCTACACTCTCTACCATATAAGACTTCATATGGTGCCATATCAATACTGGTCTGGTAGTTGTTGTTGTAGGCAAACTCTATCAAGCTCAAGTGTATGTCCCAACTTCCTATAAACTGAAGAACACATGCTCTAAGCAACTCTTCCAAAGTCTGTATATTTCTTTTAGATTGCCCATCAGTTTGAGGGTGAAAAGTTGTGTTAAACTTCAACTGAGTACCCAAGGCTTTATGTAGTCGTTCTCAAAAATGACTTGTAAACTGGGGACCTCTATCAAATACAATTGTAGCTGGAACCCCGTGCAATCACACTATCTCATCTTTATAGATCTGTACAAGTTTCTCAACAGTATAGGTTGTTTTAACAAGAAGAAAATGTGATGACTTAGTCAACCTATCAACTATCACCCAAATGGAATCATGACTTTTGGCTGTTCTAGGTAAACCAACCACAAAGTCCATTGTGATGTGATCCCATTTCCACTGTGGTATAGGTAAAGGTTGCAATATTCCTGTGGGCTTCTGATGTTCAACTTTAACTTGCTGACATACTGGACACCGCATATCAAACTCAACTACATCCTTCTTTAAACCAAGCCACCAATACATATCTTTTAAGTTATGATACATTTTAGTACTCCCGAGATGCATTGCATACAAGGATGAATGAGCTTCCTCCACGACTAGCTTCCTTAAGTCATTGGCATCAGGTACTACCATCCTACCATGGTTACATACTACTTCATCCTCTAACTCATGAAAATCGTCCCGTTTCTCACTACCATACTCTGACCTGATCTGCTGAATCACAATATCAGCCTATTGTTCCTCTTTGATCTATTGTTTCAGAGTAGATTTCACATGCATCTCAGCTAACAATCTAGCTAACAAAGATACTTTAAGCTGTACATTGTTTTGCCTCAAAGAGACAAGCATGTCTCATTTAAAGCACACTAAAGAGTTCAACTGTGCTTTATCTATGGGTGGCGATGATGATTTTCTACTTAGTGCATCTGCCACTACATTAGCCTTTCCTAGATGATAATCAATTGCACAATCATAGTCCTTGATTAACTCCATCCAGTGGTGTTATCTCATATTCAACTCATGTTGTGAGAATACATACTTTAAGTTCTTATGGTTTGTGAAAATCTGACATGTTTCTCCATAGAGATAATGTCTCCAGATCTTCAACGCGTGAACCACTATAGCTAATTCTAGATCATGTGTCAGATAATTCTCCTCATGTTTCTTAATTTGTCAAGAAGAAAAAGAAAATGCACGATCACTCTGCATCAGCAAACATCCTAAACCATTCTTAGAGGCATCACAGAAAACAATGTATCCCTTTCCCTACTCATATAAAGCTAACACAGGTGCACTGGTCAACCCTTTTTTCAACAACTGGAAAGAATGTTGACACTTGTCATTCCAAACAAAAGGAACTTCCTTCCTGGTCAACTTGGTTAGGGGTAAGGCTATAGAACTAAAGTCTTTAATAAACCTCATGTAATAACCTGCCATGCCTAAGAAACTGCGAATCTCAGTCGGTGTCTTGGGCTGTTCCCACTCTAAAACATATTCCACTTTCTTTGGATCAACACGAATACCTAAAGCAGATATAACGTGTCCAAGAAAAGACACTTCTGACAACCAAAACTCGCACTTGTTAAACTGAGCATATAGTATGTGATGTCTCAACAATGTCAATGCTTGACGAAGGTGTTGTTCATGTTGTTGACCATCTCTACTGTATATCAAGATGTCATCTATAAAAACCACTACAAACTGAAAAAGAAATGGTCGGAAGATTCTATTCATCAGATCCATGAACGTAGCTGGTGCATTAGTTAGTCCAAACGACATAACTACAAACTCATAATGACCATACCTTGTCCTAAAGGCTGACTTAGGTATGTCACTCTCCTTGATATGTAACTGATAATATCTTGACCTTAGATCTATCTTAGAGAATATTGTTTCACCACAAAACTGGTCAAACAGATCATCTATCCTTGACAAAGGATATTTGTTCTTAATAGTCACCTTGTTAAGCTGTCTATAGTCTATGCATAATCTCATAGACCCATCCTTCTTTTTAACAAAAAGAACTGGAGCACCCCATGGGGAAGTACTCAGTCGAATCAAACATTTCTCAAGCAACTGCTGTAACTGTTTCTTAAGTTCTGCCATCTCAGCTGGCACCATCCTATAAGGTGTTTGAGCTATAGGTTGTGTACCCATAATTAAATTAATCTCAAAATCAATCTTTTGAGGTGGATGAATGTCTGGAAACTCTTTAGGAAACACATCCTCAAACTCCCTGACAACTGGAACTTCAGAAAGACTAGGACTCTCTGCTCGGGTATCTACCACATGTACCAAGAATGCTTCACATTCTAGTCACATCAACTTCTCAGCTATCATTGTTGATACTAGACAGGTTGGAAGAATCTTTCTGTCCCCCTGAAAGACCCATGTCTCACCATTGTCTGTGAACATAGCTTTCTTGGAACCACAATCCAAGACAACTTTATACTTTTCTAGGGTGTCCATCCCAAGAATTATGTCAAGCCCATGCATCTCAAGTGGTTTAAGATCCACCTGAATGTTGTGTTCTGAAAAGGAAAGAATACAGGGAGAACATACCTCCCGCAACATTGCATATCTGACTAAAGGAGTTTCTAATAACATATTATCTACTCTACAACTGACAGTCATATTGCAGTAATTAATCACTTCTTGAGTGATAAAGGAATGTGTAGCACCCAGATCAATCAAAACTAATACGAAGTAGGATGAAGACATATCAGAATGAAATAATTCCATCTGACATGTCCTGACTCATGGGTTGACCACTGCTTTTGATTGATTCATAGCATAGAATCTCGCCATTGCTGGTTCCCAGCCACGTGTCTTGTTGTTGGGTGTAGATGAACCAGCTTGGGATGCCTGTCCACGTCCTCATGTTCCACTACTACTTTTTTTCCTCTGAGAACCTTGTTAACTCTACCTCGGTGGTTGGGTTACACTCCTATCTCCAAATGGACAATTCCTCATCAGATGTCCTGGCTTCCCACACTGGTAACAACTTAGGTTTTCCCATTGCGGCCTAGATGGTCCTATTACTGACATTGATGCCAAACTATGGGCTCTACTTGGTGGTAGAATATGGCTTATACCCTTGCTGGATGTCCACTGTGTCTGAGAACTGAACTTTTGTGGTGCTATTGGTGCAGAAAACCTCAGTTTCTTAAAACTTTCAAACCTCTATCTTTGGAACTGTGCATGCACTTTCCTACTATTGGCTTCACATTTCTCAGTCACAGACCTTTCTATCCGCCTAACTGACTCCACAAAGGTGGAAAACCTCTCTCTATTCTCTAGAGCAGATACATGTGTGGTTAACTCAGTGTTCATCCCTTTCTCAAAATGTTGAATTCTCTCCTCATCTGTAATAGCCATGTGTAGACAAAACCATAGAAGCTCCATGAACTTAGTTTTGTACTCACTAATGTTCATTGGTCCCTACCTAATCTGCTCAAACTATGAGATTAGCTCATCTAGATAAGTCTTGGGAAAGTATCTACTGACAAACTCACATCGGAACTCTCTCCATTCGACCTCAACACCTGGTCATTTCTCCTCCTCAATGGCCCACCAGTGGCCAGCACTTCCTTTTAACAGGTACACATCATGACTAACTTTCTTAGTTTCTGGAATGCTGAGGATTCTAAAGGCTTTCTCCAACTATGTGAGCCATGAATCTACGTCTGCTGGGTTAGCTGTACCGGCATATTCATTGGCTCCTACCCGACATAACTGTTTAAAGGTCTTACCAGATCCATGCCCCTCATTGGGAGATGGTGCCCTAGGTGTTGGTGCTGGCATTCGATCTGCCATATGCATCATTGTGGTCATGAATTGTCCAAACAGAGCATGAAAAGTTGGGTTTTATATCGTAGCTTGGTCAAGCTGGGGATTCTTAGGTACGAATTCCTCTCTAGTCTGATCTCTTGCACCTCCTCCTGGTGCAACAACACTTCTTTCAGTAGCATATTCTTCATGTGATCCAACCATCTTTAAGATTTACTTCTTCTCCTATAAGAGCAGAAGTCACTATCAGATAAACTGGAGAATAGTAGAACAGACTCAACAACCTTATTCCTATGTCTCTGTACACTCAGTGAAACCTTAGGCTCTGATACCAAAACTTTGTGATGATCCGACTACAAATCAAATTGTCACCAGTGATATAATTGCAGAATAACCATAAGTAGTGGATTAACAAATACCACTAAAAATTAAAACCATTTTGCAAAGAGATCCATTTCCAGGAAACTCTTAAGAAGAGAACCAAAGTACTACATACATCATGGTTCACATTGTACATATACTGTACCATCTCATCTCGAGGATAACATATAACAATTTCCTTGCCAAACTATACATAAGAAACATAAAACCTTGAGGCATTCAAGCCAAAATCTCATATCATTCATAAAACTGTAAAAACCTGACTCCAAGGACCTGAGAGTACATAGACGACTCATAGGACTTATATCTACAAGACACGACAGACAGTACACTCAACCTGAGATGCTACTGCTACCCCTGATGTTGTTGTCCCCTCTCTGTTGTATGGTTCCTACCTCCTCGTCTGTGTCCACCTAAAAATGTTGGTGACCAATAGGGTGAGACCCATGTCCCAGTGAGAGATATAACTCTCTTCCAACAATATTATCATTGTAGATAAATAGTAATAAACTGAGCAGAGGATTCTTTTATATTAATAAGTAGGATTTAATCACTTTTTAAGCATAATAGAGCAATATCATCTTATGAAACATTACAACTATATAAAGTAGTAATTCATCTATTCATTTTATAAGGAATATTAATAACATATATAACATTTATCAATTTAAGATGCATTAATAAATGTAACATCAACCAATGATTTCTATATTCCATCCTAAAGCAAATACTCTACACGGTTGATTACATTTTACAATCACACTTATTCCCTGAGTAGATGAGGTGTACCGCTCATACTCCAACCAATCACTGTGAAGTCAAAATCGGTACCATACAAGGTCAATGGAAGAGTCGGCTTCCATGACCTCACTTGTCTCGGTCAGTGCGAGACCACAAGTAGGACATCTCATGCCAACTGCTAAATAGCTTTCCAGGGTATACTGGCAACTTCGCTATAGAGCTACAACCGCATAATGCACTCTCTTCAGGATTGATAAATTTCAGTTATCTACACATGAACCCAGACATTCATCATCATCGAGAGATTCATGATGCATCCATCCCGACATTTATAATGAAGGATTGAGATATCTCAATTATCTACACATCAATCCCTCATTAGGGCGTTGATGGATCTATGGTCAGGGCGCTACATGATAAGATTCCACTTGATTAATTAAGTGCATTACCGTATATTTTAGCATCAGTCAAGTTTCAAACATGAAGTATTATAACAAATGCTACAAAGAAAGGTGTAATACATCTATCAAGTACTTTTCAAATCTTTAGAATACATATAACATTTAAGATCTCAATCCCTTATCTCATTACTGGGAATTCTCATCCCTCAACATTATCATCATCATGAGTACTAGATCTGGGTATTCAAACCCTTAATTCATCACTGAACACTGTTACCACTTATCAAGTAACTATTACCTCTAGGTCCTCAGACTAAGGTATACATGACACTTGTTGTACAAGCATCTCACATGGCTCATAAGGCCCATTTAAATATGTATCACATAGAACATCATAGCTCATACCTGGCTATGCTCATCATCTCATGATACCTACATGGTTAGTATTTCATGAAAACAACCATATCAAATACATATCAACACCATGAAATATAAGGGTGATACCGTGAACCCAATATTAGGGCTAGGGTTTCCCTTTCTTATTGATTAGGAATTCACATTACATATCCTCACCCTTCATTAGGGTTAGGGTTTCCCATTATTAACCATTAAGGGTTTCAAGACCATGTTATCAAGAATAAACCCTAATTCATACTCTACTCATATTAGGAGTATGCTTATTACATATTATCATAGAAGTATGAGTTTCTCTATCATCCTTACTAGGATGTTGATCACTTCATACTTTTGCTAAGTTGGCCCAACCTTTCCTTCAAGGTACATTGGCCTACTCAATCAATACTCATTAAACTCCATACCTCTTAATGTATGACTTGATATAAAACACTTCATGTGTTACTCCATCAAGTAAATTTCATCTAAGGTGCTTTTTTTTGGGTCCTCAAGGTACTTTTCTTCATATGGGTTTTAAGGTGCTTCCACCATATCAGGTATGAGGTGTTTACTTTCTACCCATATCACTCTTGAGGTGTATGTGTGCTTACCATATCAGGTTTGAGGTGTATGTATGCTTACCATATCGGGTTTGAGGTGTATGTGTGCTTCACACCATATGGGGCAAATAGGTGTGTGTGTGCTTCACACCATATTGGGCAAAGAGGTGTGTGTGTGCTTCACACCATATCGGGCAAAGAGGCGTGTGTGTGTGCATCACACCATATCGGGCAAAGAGGTGTGTGTTCTTTACACCATATCAGGTTAGACCCTTATGCTCATGCCTCTTCAAACCTTCATGGCATCGACCTACCCTTCACCATGGGTTAAATGATAGACTAGACAACTGGTTGAACCTTTGACAACCCATTATACAAACCAATAAGGGTGTGGGGTCACTATCATATAGGGTTCCATCACCATATCGGGTTGGAGGTGTGTGCTTCCACCTGATATCACTTTACCTTTGATGATGTCATCACCATCAACCTCTAGACCCTTGTTCTTACATTTCGAAGTCATGGAAAATAGTCCCATGAAACTTTTAGAACTCAAAGGATCATCAATTATTCAAGAGAAATTGAAATTGCAAATAGATCAACAAGTATGACAAAATTGAAAGTGCATAATAATATAATTAGGTTCAAGTTATATAACCCGCCTCAAGAACAACTTCAAAGATCCAAGCTCCAAAGCTTCACGTTCCTAAGGTTGAAGATGAGCTTCACAAATCCTCTATATGCAAGGAGTCACCATGGATAAGCATTTGGTGAAGAAGAAAAGAAAGGAAGATCATAACCCTAGATTCATGCTTCAATCCAAGGTTGAAGATGATCATAGCCTCACATTAGGGTTAAGTATTGAGATCCTTCTTTCTCCTTAGCACCTTTCACAATACCTCACTACTCATGCATGATATGACATCACTTTTGGCCGATATCCCCTTCACTTGTGGCAAAAAACACTCCACTATGGCCGATATCACCTTGCTAGGCCGATATCACCTTGCTATGGATGATAACCAAGGCCCTATGCACGATACCACTTCACTCTTGCATGATAAAAGGACCCTGTGCACGATACCTTAGGGAAAGAGGGTGGTAAGATTCACAAATTTTCACTAGTGGGTGAAAAGAAGGGTATATATACTTGAGGTTCATGAAAAAGTGTGTAAATGAGGTGTCATCAATTTGAGCTACTAGGTGCAACGTGTCCATGCATGGTTGACACATGTACATGCATGCATATATATTTATCTTAACATGCAAAACACTTTAGGATAATATAGGTATGAAATTTCTTCCATTACTTATCTCTTTGAATAAGATATATCAACAAAATCGCCACTTTATTCACAACTCGACACAACTTTTCTAAGGAAGTTGTAAACCGATACCCTTCACCTCCGCGACGTGATTTTCATGTCATGGCCTTTTCCAAGAGTCCACAAAATGATATGAGACTCCCCCTATGGCTCCTTGGCCGATAGGAACTCATATATAAGCTTTTCAACTCGATACAACTTAAGTTAGGGTTTCACATTCAACCCCTTTCTTGGTCATTTCATCACCAAGAGTATCATCATTCATAATCGATTCAAACATGGTGTATCCTTATTTCTCTCTCCTCTAAATGATACTAGGAGGGAGTAGGGACACTCTAGAGGTGGTAATTTTCATATTAACCCTACATTTTGGGTAAATTACAATTTGTACCAAAATTAGTGCACAATGCACTAACATTATTCAAACAAGTTGCAACTTGAAATTTAGGCTTTCCACAAGCCATCCTTTAGCATCATTCTCTCTCTTATGATGCTAAAACACACGAGGTACATTCAATATGTATTACACCTCATCTTGGGTAAATTTCACTTTATGCCCAAACTATCATATAATGCATAACTAGTTTGCAAATAGGCTCAAACTTGAAAATTAAACCCTACATAAGTCTTAATTACTTTTTAAAAGATTAAAACAAGTTTATGAACAACTTACTTAAGCAAAAATTCTAGGGTTATGTCATAACCCAAGTCAGGGATGTTACAACCAAGATTAGGGTTCATCCAAGAGAAGGTATCTACTCAAGATCACCATGAAAACATAAAACCTAGATCAAAGAAACTACTTTCAATTTGTAACTACATTATCAGGGTAGACTATGTGCATGCAAGCTAAGTGTAAGCAATAGTAGTGGGGAAAGTTATATAACTCACCTAAAAGGAGATAAAGAAACTCTAATAGCAAGGAAACTCCAAGGAGAGAGAGAACCCTAGCTTGATCACCACACTAAGTCAAGCTATCTCCACCACCAAAAGAGAGCAAACCCTTGGTCAAAGGAGCAAGAAAAGAGATGATCTTCAAGCTCTAAGTCAAGCAATACCATGGAGAACCATGGATTCAGTCAAGAAGAGAAAGAAGAAAGGTATGGTAACCACGTAATGGAGATAAAGAGGAAGATCACTTACCGAGACCAAGAAGGAAAGCAAAGATTGCACCAAATGGTCACAAGAAGGGTTGCTTGAAACCCTATCTCAACATGCAAGGGGGATCGACCACCTTCTCCAAGCATGAGCTCCACCTCACCACCAAGAACAAGGGGACGAGATCCAAGGAGAAATACAAAGAAAAAGGTTTCAAAGGGTTTAGTTTCATGCAAAGAGGGAGGTTTATATAGCATGGGGTTGGAGAGAGTGAAGGGAGGTTAGGTGTCAGGCTAACACATAACATGTGTCCACCAAATCTCGTCCATGCAAGCACCACACTCACACATATGACCAGGGTATTAAAACCAAGAAAAACCAATGAACACTTGATCCAGAAAAATTCAACGACCGATGGGAATTCTTGGAGACTAGGTCAATCATAAAACCAAGCGATTGTTGAAGATTCTCATCGACCAAGGTGATCAAAACTCAACACTGCTAACCCTAGGGTTTCTTGGTGACCTAGAGGGATCATGGGCTCATAAATCGCCAATACCAAAGGGTACACGTCAAACCTCATTGACTGCCAAGAATCATGTATCACAAGATCCTTGGTGACTGCCAAAATCAAAGCTCATTGGTCACACATACTTCAAGGTCAACCATCCACTTAGGGCATCCAAGCAAACCCTAAACACAACACATGATGTCATCACTCAAACCAAGGTATGAAAATGCGCCACAAAGCACCACTCTCTCCAACATGATGTCAAAACACGTGAGGCAAAAAAAGAATGTGACAAATTGTAAGAAAAACCATGAGCATGGGTAAATTCCAATTTGGTCCAAAACAAGAACATAAAAGCATAACTAGATCAAACAACATCCAAACTGGGACAAACTTGAAACATATGCCCGTCACATGTAATCAAAACACATCATAAGGTTTGATTAAGGGTTTAATAATCTAATTATGCTAAGAAAGTAAGATCAGCTATAAAGCAAGGTCAGGGGTCTCATAACATTCCTCAAAACTTGATCCTCCAAGATAATCATATTATAACTCAACATTAAAAGATCCTCCAAAAACCATCAGTTGTTGTGCCATTAGGTACTCATATCTAGACAGAAAGAAAGATATCCAGGACCCTTCTTTTCCTTGAAAGAGTCATTTTTTTGTATTGCTTAGGGTGTACATCAGGTAAAAATAACTTACATATCAACATTTTTTGGACATGCAGATCATATTATAACCCAATAGAAGAAAATTTTAACTTCTAAAGTCATCAGAAGTAGTACCTCTGAGAAGTAATGGATAACCATCTTCTAGAATAAAGATTAAAGGTACTTGTGATACGTAACCTTTATGCATGCTGTAAAATTTGTCGGTATAGGCTCAAGGTGTGTGAAGCTAATATCTTTCTGCATCTTTACGTGATATAACAACACAATATCAACATGGAAGAATACACTAGGTAATATACAAGTCAAATGTTATATCACTCGCCTGACAACGGTGGAAGCCAGTATGCATACAAGGAACAACTGAGAAGCTCCAGATTTCTGACAAACTCCAACATCAAAAGAAAACTCTCCATGATTTAAGCCCTTCCCCTCAAACATGTTCTACTATTGTAGATACGCCACTCAAAGTTAACTAATCAAGAAAGAATAACGTGGAACATGGTGTAAGACTCTATAACTGAACCCTAGAGAAAACCATCTAGAAAACATTCAACAAGAGCGGGAAATCAAAAGATGGTCAAAGGATCAAAAGATCAAGATCAAATTAATCAAATCTAAGTTTGGAAGACATTGGATTTCTAGCCACATATCAGTAGAGATGAGAGCAAATGTAGACATCACCAGAGATGAATATTAATGGAATCTAGAATCACATCAGTTGTTGTCAACTGATGACGTCTCACTCTACAAAAACACCTTGAGGTTCAGCTTGCACAAGTGAGGCGAGAAGGGAAGACAAGGGTGTATGTATAGCCCCAGAGGAGAGAGAAAGTAGTCAAATTGTCATGTTGTTGATCAGTATGACGTACCTTCATCGGTCAGTTGTCTCATTGGTGAATGGACCCTGATGCTCCATGGGTACACATAGTCAGAAGATACTTTGATAGATGCAAGCAAGAAACTCTTCGGTTGCTCTCATCAGTTCAAGCCCTTCAGAGAAAAACATCAGAAGACACATCTTGGATTATCACCAGTAAAGCCTTCACACCAGAACCATGATCACATGCTTCTCTTCGGTACTCAATTGATGGAAACACATAACTTAACCAACCACTTGCTTGTCGGTAGACAACTAATGGAGACACAAAAGGTTAAATAGTCGACCACTTCTATCGATCCTCTATTGATAGAAGGATAGAGTACCATTGTCGGTCTGCAACCGAAAAAAAGCTAGGTGCCCGCGAACCTTGGTAAGACAGAGAAGCTTCATCAATGCTCAATCAATGAAAAACCAGACACACTTTCATGTATCCGGTACCGATGGAAGGCCATACCTCTCCCATTAGTTCTTAACTGATGAAAGAGCTGCTAGTCTAGGTTAGACCACCTAAGTGAATCCATCAAGACCAAATAAGAGAGAGAAGAGAGTGAACAACATGCTATTTACAAGTTGCAAGGAAGCCCTCAACCAAGAATAATGTACACATAAGCTCTCAAGCAAGGTGCACACCAACAAAGACATACAACAACAAGCATCCAGACAGTCCAGGTTTATGTGTCATGAAAACCATTTATCGCCCATTATTTTTCATATTTGCCCTATGATTATTTCAAATGCAGTATGTACCTTATGATTATTCCAAATCTATGTGAAATGTTAAATGTGTGTCCCTATATGCTACTCAATCTTGAAACCATGTCATGATACATGAAAGTTTGGTCCAACACGAGATAAACATGCCTATAGTGAACATGATATCCAGCTCAACTAAGTGAGTTGGAGTTGTACCGCTGAAAAACGTCTAGTGGGAAATTTATCATAAGTTGATTCCATTTATACTTGTATGTGTTTATCTTAAGCTTCAGAAGACGTGCAGGCAAATATTTAATCTATGATATACTTGCAACTCATGTAAAGTTGTTATCCCTCCTTGACGTCACTAAAATAGAGGTATTTTCAAAGCTCTTGGTTGGTTTGGACGTATATAGCTTATTTTTTATTTACTTGATGGGCTTGAAGCGAGGCCGAAGTTATGGGTTTGTTGTTCGGTTCACGTTGGAGACCCACGAATGAGACGTGGGCGATTGGGCTAAGCAACGAAAGTGTAGCTGGCCTTGGGTGATGGACATCCCATTTGCTGTTATTTCCACTAAAAAAAGCTGACTTTGTTTGTCCGAGCGTCCAACTATTCTGAATCTCTACTAAATGATGTTGTCAACATTAAAAAAAAGGGAGGTTGAGCTGGAAAAGCCTGGAATCAAGCTTGAACATAAATACCAACGAGTGCCCACACAAAAGAGACGAAGATCCCTACAAACAATCATAATAATGGAGGCACCAGGATTGCGGAATGAGGATGGAACGCCTTCGACTCCGCTGCCGGCGGCACCGAGGTCTGCAGAGGCTCAGCGACGGAATCTCCACTTCGTCCTGGTCCACGGCGTCGGGCACGGTGGGTGGTGCTGGTATAGGCTGCGGCGGCTGCTGGAGGACCACGGTCACAAGGTTTCCTGCCCGGACCTGGCCAGCGCCGGGATCGAGATGTCCAACCCCAACGAGCTCCGGCATTTCGAGGAGTACAACCGGCCGCTGCTGGATCTCCTGTCGGGCCTGCCGGAGGGCGAGAAGGTGGTTCTTGTCGGCCACAGCGCCGGGGGGCAGAGCTTGACACACGCGATCCGGGAGTTCGGGGACGCCAAGATCGAGCTGGCTGTCTATGTCGCCGCCACCATGCTCCGGGGAGGGTTTGTTACCGAGCAGGACTTCAAAGATGTAAGCATACTCAACTCGGTTTGACTGGTAGGTAGTAGGTATGCAGCTCGATTCAGATATGGACTACATACATAACTCAGTGGGCCCGGATTGTTTCTACGATTATCTTGTGCAAACATCTATACCAGCTTCTTAAACATACATTCCAAAGTCTCGCGGCCGAACAGACTTACCTTTGTCCATGTCTGTCTATCAATCGAGCTGCACTCCTA
The DNA here is from genome assembly GCA_963693085.1 of Alisma plantago-aquatica. NCBI lineage: Eukaryota > Viridiplantae > Streptophyta > Magnoliopsida > Alismatales > Alismataceae > Alisma > Alisma plantago-aquatica. The sequence goes on from OY856409.1 coordinate 1,431,534,042, forward strand.
CCTACGCAAAGCTAAATAAGTTTTCTATTCTTACACTTGCCGTGCCTCACGATAAAACATTAATATTTAGAACCCAAGTAGGTATTGCTTGCACATCCTAACAAAACAAGCCGATATGGTCAAACAAACTAACGTCAATCGAACACAAGCAGGCAATGCATCAATAACGCCTATATCACTTGTGTCCAATATGTCAAAAGATCATTGGTTAACTTGATTTTGTACATCCATTTTCCGGGTGCTATTCCTTTTTTTTGTAATTAGTCATTGTATTAGCTTTTCATCTGTTACCGTGGTGCTTAACCATTGCTTTTCATTTGAAAGGAGGTGTTCAAAATTATATTTTCTGTTACTATTACTAATTGCGTGTGTATCATCTACGAGTCGCGTTCTTGTTGTTTGATTTTCACAAGGAGTCCGGTGGTCATTGACTTTTTAGTTTTAAACTTCTATTTATTTATTATACATATATTTACCCCAAAAACTCCTCTAGTTTCCCATAAATTCTTAATATATGTGACTTCAATGCATCCTACATCTGCAACTGTCAATATAACCCAAAATTAAATTTGATAGATGGATGTCATTATCCGTTAAAGGGGTCTAATTGTCTAATTATGTTGTCCATTTTACAATTAGCTAAACTCGAGGGTGATAAGAAACTATGGGGTGTTGAGATAGATATTTATCTTTTCACCCAGCTTTCTTTGTCTGGTAGCAATTCTCACTTGGCTTCAGCTCGTGCATGTTTTGAAGTACGGTTAAATTAGAAATGCAATCACTACTAACCTTCTTGTATTTGAGATAAGGCCATTATAAGAAATTTGCCGTCAAATTGTAGATTATCTAATAATATATTTGTTTTTTTACCTAGTGAGCTTTCTTGTTGCAGGGTGACCCTGATCTTTCTCAATATGGTGATGTAGTCCAATTGATATATGGACAAGGCCTTGAAAATCCACCCACAAGCGGATGCCTCCGCCCTCAATTCCAACAACAAATCCTCTACCAACTCAGTCCAGATGAAGTAAGCCTATTGGGTTCTTATTGATGCATGCTAACAATATTTTTAATTGTTGAGCTTGAACTTTCACAAGTAAAATATAGGATTCTCTATGGTGATATATGAAACATGTCTCGGTTTTCTTTTTGTGTTGTTGTGCAAAGAACATGTTGGCAATATTAATCTCATTCACTATTGTAGTACTAAATCATGTTGGTGAGCGGGTCTATTTTTGTCCATTCTCATATAGGACGTGGTTTTGGCATCAATGCTCCTCCGGCCTTGGCCGATAAGGGCACTTTCAGGCGCAAGGTTTGAAGGTGGCGAGGAGAGGATAGACAAGGTAAGGAGGGCCTACATCAAGACATTAAGGGACCATGTCCTAAAGCCTGAGCAACAAGAGGCAATGATACAAAAGTGGGCTCCTATCAAGGTCATGGAAGTGGAAAGTGACCACAGTCCCTTCTTCTCAGCAACAAAGAAGTTGTTTGATCTATTGCTCCACATAGTGGAACATGTGCAAGAAAACGATTGTGGAATGTGATCATAAGCCTAAGATATTGTTGCAGTGTATCTTCTATAATAAGAATAATATATTACTATGAAGAATAATATGATTAATCTAGCCATTTATTTCATGAAGTTCCAATCCCAATGAACTTCAAGCATCAAAAAATCATATTCCGGTATAACCCCCACGTTAACCTATCATTAAGATGCAATTCTTAGTTTTATGAAAATCAATGACATCATTATATGGTTGATTGACATTCAAGTGGTAAGTGTTGGGATGTAGAACTTACCTTGTTTAAAATTGTATTCTTATTGTTTAAGCATTCTTTACATGCAACTAAACATGGGCATAATTATTTTAAATCTATAGAAACACATGTAAAAACTAAATGAGGTCTATTTAATCAAGTAAAATATTAACATTAATGTGCTTTATTTAGATTATGCTCATTATTGTAACCTCCCTCTTGAGTTAGTTTAATTACAAATCATTAGACATAATACATTATCCTAAATCCTAGTTAAGAAACCAAATAATAGAATTGTACAAGCATGATTGCAACGGTAAGACAAGAATCACCAGCTTTTTTTTACTTTCTCATAAAACCTTAGAATAAAACCTCAGATTAAATAAAATCAACATATTTGTAGACCAACATTAGCATGCTGTCATATAAATCTTTCTGATCTAAAATCAATAAAATTATAATTAAACCTTATTATTCATATACCAGTTCACGCTAAAATACATGTAATAGAATGAAACAAACCTAATACACAAGGAGTTCCATAAAAGAGATAATACATGGAAAAGTCAAGTTTAGATCATTATTATTAGCATTTTCTTTACCGTGGCCTCTCTACGTATGATATTATACCTAAAATTATAAACAACCGATTAGAGAGTCATATGTAGGCATTTTGAAAATTAAAGAAACTAGTAAGTATTATAGTAAGATTCAAATAATAGTTATAAATTGTATAATATTTTTATTAAAAGCATGTCAATTATTAGACAAGTAGCCACTTTCACCAACTTTAATCCACATGTTTTCCCTTAAGAATATACCTAATAACATATAAGGAACTACTAGAAACATCAGAAAAACACAATCTTATCACAAGAAATTACACAACATGATATACTACAAACTATAAGCTTTAAATAGAGCATCTTATTTAATAGTCATGCCATGCATGTGACCCCCTTCAACCAGATTGCAAACAAATCATGTAGTGCAGAGACCAAAGACAACAAAAGACACAACCAAACAAATGAATTTAGTATCCACACAATCTTCAACATGACATAATTATTCAATAGAATCAATATAGAACATTTTTTGTTGTAACAAGCACGCCTCTCCTTACTTATTGTACACAAAAACATGTAGGGATATGTATGGAGCTTTAAGAAAGAAAGAACAAGAAAAAGAAAGATGTATAGAGTGGAAGAAGTATACATTAAGTCGTCAAATGTACATAGAATCTAGGTCTATCAAGAAGAGATACCAAATAATGTTGTGTATCCTTCCTATTCTTGTTGAAGATCCTATTGTTACTCTCATATCATATGTTATGAACAAGCAGAGTAGTTCTACTTTTGAATCTTCCCTTCAAAAGTAATAGATCATAAATTTTTTGGGTTAAAGGCAAACTCTGTACTAAACTTGAACCAAAGAGACTTAGAGAAACACTACTATATTGTACATGATCATAGTTTTCTTCTTCACAGCAACACATAGTACACATAGAAGCATAAGAAAATCCAAAGGTTTAAGAAACATCAATTGTTCAATTTTTATTCTGAAAGCATTCCCAGAGGAAAAATATCCTCCTAGAACTTTATCTAGACTAGATACAATTACCCCAAGTAAAAAATGGTGATATACTCTCAAAGATCCTTCAAACTAACTTCATATCTACCATATAATAAAACATAATATTTGAATCTAAAGGGTCGAGTAGATTATTTAAAAGGCACTAGATTCATCAGAACCCGTCACATAAGGGAATTGTCATTTTCCATTAGAAATACAAATGCTAACTTTGAAAATTTCACCTTTTCCAACTCTATTATGAGATACTTATTCAAAAGTTGAAGGATACTACAAACCCCATGAATCTAGGGGTCCTTCCAAAAAGAAACTATATACCAATAGTTACACAACATTGAGTATGTTTACTAAATAGGTGTATGTACTTAAGTAGCTTCCTCTAGAGACAAGAAGAGTTATATTTATACTCCATGGACTAGATGGAATCATTACTAATATACTTGTTGTGCGCCCATTTCATCCACACAGATTATTTGTCACTAGCTACATACCATTCAATTTTATAATACCAACAACACGACATTCAACAATGGGTCTAATTCCAAGGACACCTTCATAGTTAGGTTTAAAATTATTTATCAAGATATTACATTCAAATGCTTCTTTCCATTAGTATCCCCCAAATAATGTTTTAATTAGATTCAAGCTTATCAAGGATATATTCTGGGAGAGGGAAGGATGAAGACTAAATTATAAGACATGATATAAAATCTAAAATAACCAACTCAACCCTACCATCCAATGAAAGAAATCCAGTCTTCTAGGATTGAATCTTGCCTTCCATTTTGTCAATGATATGAGCGAACATGGCTTCAACAAAAAGACTAGTAAATAGGGGCATCCCAAGGTGACTTACATGTAATCTAATAACCACAATGTCTAGTACATCATAAATAGACCAATCATTTAAATTATTTCTAAAAATATTTTACTATTTGCATAATCATCATCAATCTAGAAACTTTTTCAAATACTTTGAAGGAATATTTAATACCCCTAGAATCACTAGCACCAACTTTAGAAAATAAGAACAATTATTCTACAAAATTCGGACATACCCATATACTTGGGGGCACTAATATAGGGATAAAGATATTTCTACTGACAAAGATATAATTAATAGAGGCAGATTGCTACATAGTAATAACAAAATATATAGAGGAAAAGGATCACATTATATGATTCACTTGATGAAAAAGAAAAGGTTTACAGGGGCATCCATTGATGATACTTTGAAATGAGGCTAAACTGAAAGAAACCTTGATCTATGACAGTCGATTGTTACAAAATGACATCCTCTTGATTATACTCATTGACAATACCATACACCTTGGAGAGATCCACTTTAATACACATTTTCCTAGGACCATATGTATAATGGTAGGATCTAAGAACCTCATCAGAAACAAGAATAGCACCTCCAATCATTTACCATGAACAAAAACATCCTTGTTAAGATCCACCAATTTAGAGAAAACAACTTTTTTCTTATTATAATTTTTTTAGGACTTTGTGTATGATATTTTGTAGAGATATAAGGATTATATACTTAATGGAGGTAGCATCATTGCATTTAGGAATCATAGTAACAAATATCTCTCTACGCTCCTTAAGAATTTTGAATTATCAAATAAGCTCAAGACTACTTTAGTGACTTACTCAGCAACAAAAGTTCCAACATACATTCTAGAATAGAGAATTAAACAATTCTAATTATCAAAGAAGATCAACACATATTTAGTGACTTTCTCACCAACAATGCTCCAAGAAATACTACATAATAGATCTAAACCCACCAAATCCATGGGCCATATCCACATTTCAATTTGTGAATGTTTCTTTCAGCATTTTTGGTACACCCTGATCTCACAATTACCATTAATCATGAGATTAGGGCATACAATTGAAGATTTATCGTAATACAAAGATCACCCTTAACTTTTTCTTCTTTTTCAAACTCTTTGTTTTCTCGCATTGAATCACATAAACAAACTTTACAAGAGAATTAAACCTTTATTACTCTAATATGATCTCAACATTAATGATACACATCCATACATTCATTTTGTTTCTCACACTTCCAGGTACATACAACATGATAATCAAATGCACTCTCTCTTATTAAGGAAATGAAGATACAAACATCATTTACAACTCTCTCACATCTATACAACAACCTAGAGTGACAGGGACCGAATGAACTTAACTACACTCAGACTTAACTCTTGTGGAAGATCTACTCTGATGCAATGATATCTTCAATCCCCACGGTTTCCCTAAAAAATTTGAGTAGAGGAGTGAGCCTACTCGCTTAGTGAATGAGTAAAACAATAATGTAGTCTAAATTACTGAATCAGACATTTATCATTCTTGGATAATTGAAATAAAACAAGATAGTAATTGTTGGATCCTAGATGGGTGATTAGATGCTCTAGAGGGGGGGTGAACAGAGCTGAATGCACTTAAATAAAATTCATTAGACCTTCAAGATATATCACAAGATAAGGTTGCTAAATAGAAAATTTGAGTGCAACTAAAACATGCATAGCAAGGGAGAGAGAGATCGAACATACACCAATTGACAAGTTGTTTAGAGTGGTTCCACACTTCAAACTAGAAGTGAGTCGGTCCACTACCTAGAGAGGTCAACCTCTAGGAATTCTTAACCTTGCATCTTCATTATATTCATTATAAGAGATACAATACATGACCACCAAAGGACTTACCAATCCAATACAAAGAGTCTTCAACCTTACCAAGGACTTACCCACTTTGCAAGAATCTCCCGCCTTCTTCCAAGGACTTACCTACTCTTTCACAAGTCTTCAGCCTTCAAGGAATTACCCACTCTTCTTGGATCTTCCGTCTTTGACTTCACCTTCACTCGGAGAAGCTTCCACCAAGGACTTACCCACTTGAGCAAGGAGTCTTCTGCCTTCACCAAGGGCTTACCCACTCTTACTCTAAGTCTTCAGCCTTGATCTTCACCAAGGGACGCCTTTCCTTGTTCTTCTTCACCTCTCTTAGCCAAGAGAGAGAACCTTCATCTTCATGATTGAAATGAGAGATGGGGAGGTGGTGAAAGTGAGAGCTTCACAAGATATACATGTAGGACTAGCTCTCTTACAGATTTCCTACTCACTCTAATGAATGTAGCAAGTGATTAAGCTTAGAGAGAGAGAGGGGAGGCTATAGAAAGCACTCAACTATAGAATAGGAACCTCACATACAGTTTTGCAATGAATGCTCAACCTTGTAATGAAACCCAAGGGGTCTGATTTATAGCTGGGAATGCCTCTTAGCCTTTGGGAACGCTTGAGAATGAAAACTAGCCTTTTTGTGGCTTGCAATGGATATATTTTCACTTGTTTCAACTCCACAACGGCTATAAGCACTTTTCTGCACTTTTTCATACAGTGCAATCGGTCGAGTTTCTATAAGGGTAACTCGACCGATAGAGTAAAAGACAAAGCCAATATTCAGATCATCGGTCGAGTTTGTCCTGGGGAAACTCGACTGAACAATAAAAATTGAATTGGTCTGGTACTCCATCGGTCGAGTTTTGTGAAGTGTAAACTTGACCGATCAAAAGTCATTTTCAAGATCCATTCAGGATCGGTCGAGTTTGCAACTCACAGAACTCGACCGATGAACAGCCTGATGTGAATTTTGGAAAATGGCTTTTGAGTGCCTAAACATTCGATCTAAGTGCTCCTAATTTTTTCTAAGCTTAATTACAAGTCATACAATCATTACAAGTGATTTACAACATGATTCTAATGGATTTACATCATATTATAAAAACATGCACTTGTATTGACTTTGACTTGTCTTTTCTCCAATTTGATATGCGCAAGTTAGGGCAATTGGAGTGTGTCTATACCTAATATGAAATCACTTAAATAGAGACATTAGACACCAATAAGTGGAATGGTTAGTCATCATTAAAACACAGGTTTAGTCAATTTAGATGTGAGTCAACATTGACATAATTGACCTTGAGTCAACATTCTCCCCCTTTTTGAAGATGACAAACCATTCCATAAATGTATTGAAAGCTTTTAAGTAAAATCATACCTTCGGAGAAACCTATGGGTTTCAATAGGATTTGAGCTCATATGCTCCCCCTCAATTGATGCTAGTGAATTTCTCATACTCCCCCTCAATTTATGATATTTCTCCTGCAGGGTAGCTTTCATAACATTTATAGAATACTATATCTTCTACTCATATATGTTCTACACATATATGTCTTCTCCCATTTACCTTCTCCCCTTTACATGGACATACTTGACCTCTTCATGTAAGACATGCCTTCTCCCCGTTTTGTCAAAAGAAGACATACCTTTCTCCCCCTTTGTAATTTCAAAAAGTGGGGTTATGAAGAAAATAAGAAACATCACTTGTTAAAGAGAGAGGAGATAACACAAATATATATAAGGAGAGTAGAAGAGCACAGATAGGGGCTTGTCCAAGCATAGAAAGAAAAATAAGTTAAAGCATATACTTGAACAACCCAAAATGCAAGATAAAGTACTATAGAAAAATAATAAATCACAATTTTGACCCTCAAGATGACAGAATTTGTCCAAAAAGAATCAGGGCTCATGGTGAGGCAATGAGCCTTGCTCAGAAGGTTGTTTCTGCATAAAAAAACACTACTCTTACAGCAAAAACTGAAACTGAAGCAAATCTGCATAAAATCCAAACATACTCCAATTTCTACATATAATGTAGATCTATATACCCTGCATCACAATGTTATGCAAGCAACTCAAGATAGTAGATATGCAATTCAAGGAACAATCTTGAGCATGTATGAGACAAGATATAAGCATAGCATATAGATGAGAAAAGGTGCCAATTTTAAACAAGGCTAGAACTACATGTATATGAACTACTAGTAGATGTTATCACAAGTTAGGACTACTAGTAGGATCTAGATCATAGCAAGAGATACCAAAAGATACACAAGATAAAGCAAGCTATGAGTAGATGTAGAGATATATCCAAACAAAGAGATATGCAATTTTAGAAGCATGGAAGGATATAACTTACTAACAAATATGCACCATTACCAAAAGATGATTACCGCTAAGAACCTCAAGGTTGTATCAAAACAAGATGTACACCTAGATAGATGTAGCAAGTTAGAGTACAACGGAAGCAATTTCAGACACAACCAAGAGATCCAAAGAGATCATCATCAAAACATGCAAAAACATTCAAAGCAAGTAATTGCAAGATATAGATATACCAATTTAGAGCAATTTGAAAGATAGAGTTGTAAGAAAGATAGACAATTTAGAACATGGCAAAATGCATATATAAAGGTACCAAAGGAGTGCCAAAGAATAAGGTTATTGGTTGAGAAAATCTAGTTGAGAGGGAAATTCTCATTCAATAAGCCAAATGTATATTCTGTGCATAGTGTTATCGGTCGAGTTCTGTGTATTGACAACTCGATCGATGACAGCTGCTGGCAACACCCATTGGTGCCTATCGGTCGAGTTTCAAACAAGACAAACTCGACCGACAAAGTAGTTGTCAAAAAGCATATATATTTCATATAAACATATTTAAAGACATGCTAAATATACAAACCATATACAAACATGTCTAAGCAAGTTAGTAATGCACTATAAAAGAATTAGAAATAGTTTTTGAGAAAGAGTGTGAAGAGAATCCCAAAGTACCACTTTTGACTCAAAAACCACATGCATAGTGCACACTAACTTGACAAAAACAAGTTAGGACAGGTTATAAGAAAGAGAAACATTACCTTTGTGCTTACTATTCCTTTTTCCACTTGTTGTCACCCTCTACACATCTCACCTTTCTTCTTTCATGTGGATTGAGAAGTCAATTTGCAATTCAATAGCTCAAGTCAATCCATTTGCAAGTACCTACAAGAAGAAAGATGAAATGGTCCCCAATCATATTTTTGGGTCTGGAGGGGTTAGTTTAGCAACCCAAATCCTATTACTCTTGGGTGCTTTCCTAAAAGGACAACAAGTAGAATAATGACCAATTTCATTGTAATAGTTGCATGTGCCCATAGTCTTGGAACTAGAGGATTCTCCATGGAAGATTGGAGGTCCTTTACCTTTGTTGTTCCTTTGATTACCATCATACCCCAAACTATGTCTACCAATTTATTTGGTAGTTTGGTGTAGGATATCATTAAGATTCTTTTTACCAACTAAGAATATTTGCAAAGAAGATCTCAAACCATCATTATCATACATAAGAGAGGTAATAGTAGAAGATAATTGATTAATATTATCTCTAGCATGCAAAAGATCATTTTCTAAGCAAAGAGCTTTTGTCATGAAGGACTCTTTATCAATATGAAGAGCAGCAACATCATTCTCTCTACTAGTAGAACTAGAACAAGATTCATGCACATTGATTTTAGCAAACAAGGAGGCATTTTTTGTTTCTAATTCTTGCAAAACAAAATCTTTGTCCTTGTTTTCATATTTAAGAACATCAATATCATGCATGAGAGAACCAACAATTAAAGTATTCTCTTCATTAGAACTAGGCATGAGAGGTTAAGCTTCTAAAATTCTAATCTTATCAAGCAAACTAGCATTTTCAAGTTTAAGAGAGTCTAATTGGCTAATACAAGCATTTTTATCATCAAACAAGCAAGAATTAGCATGTTCAAGATCATTTAATTCTACATGCAAATTATCAACAATTTTAGCAAGATTTTTCCTTTTCCTTTTGAAAGACTTAAGAGAGGCACAAGTATCATGAATAATAGCAATCAAAGATTCTTTGTCTAAAGAGTTTAGATTTACCTCACTTGAGTCCTTACTTGTTGATGCCATAAGAGCAAAATGGCATTCTCCTTCATCACAAGAACTTGAGCTTGATCCTTGACTTGAATCTTCACTTGAGCTTGAGTTGGAGGAGCCACTTGAGCTTGAGTGTCATTTCTCCTTCTTCTTGTGAAGATGGGTCTTTTTGCTTTATTGGCAATCTTCTTTGTAGTGACCCTTATTTCCTCATTTGAAGCACCGGATGGAGAAGGACTTGCCTTTGTAGAATCTACCCTTAGAGTATATGGCATCTTCTTCAACTTAAGAGGATTGAAAAGCTTGACCAACAATAGCCTTGATTTGAGCTTTGATTTCAGCCTTCTTCATTCTCTTGAGTTATTTCTCTTCTTGTCTTTCTACTTCCTCCCTCTTGACAAGTGTGGCTTCATGTTCTTGTAGATTTCCAATGAGCTCTTCAATAGGAATATCCTTAAGAGACCTTGCTTCTTAAATGGAAGTCACCTTGGGTTCCCACCTCTTGGGAAGAGTTCTAAGAATCTTTGAGTTGATATCTCCACTAGACATAGGATGTCCTAGAACATCAAGACCATTCACAATGGTGTTGATCCTTGAGTACATGTTGCCTATCCTCTCCTCCTTTCCCATCTTGAAGTTCTCAAACAGCCCTTTGAGCATTTAGACTTTGCTTTCCTTCACTTGATCTGTCCCCTCATAAGTGATGCATAGCTATCTCCGTACCTCATAGGCTGTTTCAAATGAAGAAATTCGGTTGAACTCGGTTGGGGTCATGGAGGCATAGAGGATGTGTATGGCTCTAGCATTCAAGGTTTCTTTCTTCAAGGTAGCTTAATCCCATTCTTCAATCTTTGTCTTTGGTAGCATGTATGGGTTGTTCACCATTTGCCACATCTCAAGACTTGATCCTTAGATGTAGAATTGAAGCCTTCTTCTCCAATAGAGGAAATTTCTCCCATCAAAGATTGGAAGGCTGATCAAGTATCTCCCTCCTTGGTAGTCACCCATCTTCTCTTACTTGTTGAAGTATGCTTGGAGAAGACCCGCTCTGATACCAATTGTTGGATCCTAGATGGGTGATTAGATGCTCTAGAGGGGGGTGAATAGAGAAGAATGCACTTAAACAAAATTCATTAGACCTTCAAGATATATCACAAGATAAGGTTGCTAAATAGAAAATTTGAGTACAACTAAAACATGCATAGCAAGGGAGAGAGAGATTGAACATACACCAATTGAAAAGTTGTTTAGGAAATGTTGTTACCAACATTCCCCATTTCTTTTGATAATGGTATCTTCAGTAGCTATTTGTTTGTAGTACAATTTGAATACGTGTGGGTTTATACATTTTGAGGCTGACCTAACATTATCAAACCCTTTTAGAAAATATTAGAAGACATGAGTTAACAAATATATATGGAGTACCAACTCTCACTACATTAATGGTTTGTGAGGTGAGTACATATAATCAATACCACAGTTGAAATAACTTCACCTCAAGGATTAATAAAGATATTGAATAAACCAACATTGCAAAAATTGTATTTGTTTAAAAAAAATGTTATTTCCCTTCTTACTAATGTTGGTAGAATTTAAGAATGGGCCTTTAATTAGAATTTGAAGAATTCCAATGGAAACCATATCATATTAAAATCATACATTCTAGTATTGGAAGGAGGCTATACACCTAACTTGTCATTGGTCAAGAGAACTGGATTAAGATTAAACATTACAAACCAATTATTGAGTTTAAAGAATTTTTTAAATAAAAAGGCCACTCTACAACGATCCTTATTGTTGTCTCAAATGGCTCCATTGACAACAAAGATGTCTAAGTTGACTTTTCCAATCTCAATTTTGAAAGGAATGATTTTGTCATTAACAAAAACCTTATTCAACCCAAAATAAGAGTAATAATAATGTCAGTATAAGAGTAAATACTAGAATAAGAAACAAATCTATCACTATTCCACATTATATTCATTATTGATTGGGTATAATTTTCCTTAATTCTGACTAAACAATGATGTATATGTCATCTATTTTTCTGTGTGTCTCATCGTGAATGCAAGAGAATTTGTTGTGAGAAGCTATCACAAGACATTATACAATGGAAAACAATGTAAAGATTAGAAAGGAATTTGTGTCCATACCACCCTAAAAATGTACAAACTCTCCATCTTCAAATTTATCTAGGAATGATAACTTGTTCAGAGATAATGTAATATGCATGTAAGTTGTATTCACACTTTTTATATGCCATGTGGGAGGATATTTAGATATTTTACCTTGAGGTTTACATTTGTGAGTATTTTCTATCAGAATAGAACCAAAACTAATGACAAAATAATTGATTGACTTACGAGGTTTAGTTGCAAAGTTCACATTAGTGTCCATAGAGGTAGATATTAGAGAAAGTAGTATCACCTCCAACTCAAAAAGAACATTATATCACTTTCAAATACATCATAAGTAATTTTTTTAGCACCGGGTTTCTATGGAACCCAACCTTTCTTCCTTCTTAGAATTTTCATGACTTTCACCTCTAAACTTGAAGTATAAGCTTGACATATATTATATTCATGCCCAAAATTACCGTATCTCGTATCTCTAACTGAATCCAATACTAAATAATTGTAATTCCAATATGTGCATCTTAAAGGAATTCACAACTACTTTAGGTAAGAAAAGTCTAACAGAATCATAGCATGCAACCTAACAAATTCTAATCTTTTGAATCTCAGAGTAAGATTGTGTACATGAATCAGTTTCTCAAGGAAGGTCTTGATTTGACTAAACATTTCCATGAGACCCTGAACCTAGATTAACTCCAATTTGACTATAACCTTTCTTTTTTAATAAAAATCTTGATATCATTTTGAAATCAAATTAATTAAATGTAATTTAGAATTTGAAGCAAATTGCACTTTGTTACCCTAATTTTAGGTTTCCTTGCAAGTTATGGAATATATTAACAATAATATAAGGTTTTGGATTGAAAATTGTGTGCAAAGTATCTAAATGTGTGTTGTAATTCATATTTCTTATTTGTTTAATACACTAAACCAAAAGGTTAAGAGATAACTATAATTTGTCTTCCATTGCACTCTATTTTCCTTGTTTAGCAAATTTCAATAAAATTCTGGACTGATATGCAAATTCACATTAATTAAGGACCGTATTGCAAAACTGTTTGTGAATTGTATAACTTAATAGTTTCCTTCATAAGACTTATTATTTTTATAGTATTTTTATGCTTTTGTATTTGGTTTGAATAGACTTTCAGCCTAGGGTTCCTAACCTATACCTAATCCAGATAGTTAAGGTTCTTAGTTTGAACCTTATGCCATAATATTTAAGAGGCAAAACAACCTCAATGTTTTGGCCATTGAGGGTCTCTAGGTGGATATGCATGGAGGGTGCCTTTGCATCTTGCTTGTGCCCTCATATTTGGGTTAAAAGGGGGTAGTTCAATAGGTTATGTGGGTTCATCTCAATAGCCTTTCTTGGATGTACCTGATAGTCAACTCTTTGGACCTCGATGGGTCTAGAGTGGAGATTATACATCTGATAATAAAGTGACCCTCAATAGATAAAGTGTATGGGTGACCCATGATAGGGAATACCTAGATAGATTGGGCAGCTAAGAGCTTCAGTGTCTTGCCCACTTTTTGCCCATCGATACCCTTTTTAGTTTGAGGTTGTTTTAGACTTTCCACCTCTTGTCTACATATACCCCTCTAACCATCGACACCCCAACTGTTTGGACAACCTTTCATCCTTGTTGTAATATGAGAGACATAAATATCCTCTATAGGAAATATTGGAGGTATATAGCTTTGCTTTAAAGGTGGAAGAAGGATTGCTTGTTGATGCATGTTGTTGATTGAGCTTCTCTAAGAAATTTCCAAGCTTGCAACCTTGTCTCCAACCATGCTATGTAATATAAGTCTTATAATATCCCTTGTATTGTTTTTACTCACCACTTATTCTACCTTGGTCGAGCTCCATGACCATCTTCGGTGTTCCTTTCTTCAAATTGGTAAAACACCAAGTTTTCTTCCCTGTTTCCCTAGTTGGCCATAGTTCTTGCTTGGATATTTAGTTGTAGACATTTTGAGGTATGATATAGGAGCTTGGAGGATTTTTTCATGGGCCACATGTGTGTAAATATATATAATAACCCTTTAATATGAGTAATATAACTTCTACTAGCATCTTTTCCCTAGATTATACGTACAAAACCCTAATCTTGCTCTAGTACTGCCTATTATACTTAAAAGATGAACTTTTATGGGATGTTTTACAATAATGCTACAAGAATACATTTTTTATGACTATAATATCCCACTAATTATGAACTATGATGTTATTTATATTCCATCTTATATGGATAAGGTTGTCAATTGAAATACATACACTTTTACCCTAAAATGCTCCTTTTAATACATTTTGATATCATATTGATGGGAAAAAATATGAAAGCTTGTTTAATGTTTGCACATGTTTATAATATGGAATTAGGATTAATTCCTAACCAATATTTTGATATTATTTAGTTGTAATTTAAATGAAAACCTAAAATTAGCTCATTTGTGCATACAAATGACTCTTTCTAACCTGTGAATCTCTTTATATAGCTTTTTGATGCCATAAGTATAATGCACAAGACATATAACCTTTCATAATTTTTGGAAATGGTATAATATGGTTTAAATAGGTTTAATTAATTACTATTTTTCTAGGACTTCATGTGCATTAGATTCATTACATAAACATGGCTCATTTATGCTTTAAAATGTCCATTTTGTGCCTAATCTTGCATCCAATGCAACTTTCTCATAGTTGTGAGTTCTAATAAGAAATTTTGCATTGTGTTTTTTTACTTCCAAGTGAAATGACATGCATAGTTTCACATTTAGGTGGAATCCCTATGCGGATATAGATTTGATATGGTCTTTAATGATGGTTTCGGGCCAAGTTATGGCCAACAATGGTAAGTTAGGCTTAATGTACCATAATAACATAGTTTGGAATTTGGTACGGCCAAGGATGGTTCATTTCATTATGATTATGTAATTGATATATGTTGAGACACGCTTTATTTCATCTTGAGTTTCCATACATGTTAAATATTACAAGTTCATCTCTTTAACTTGTTTTTAACTTAATTGATGCAATTGGTACCAAGAGTAATTTGCCTACTAAATCAATTATAACTCTGATGTAGTAGTAACTAGAGGGTTGTGGGGAAGTACTAAGGGTGTATATTTCCAAGTGTAAATAGTGACCTAAGGTTGTGTCTTTGAAACTTACATTAGTTATGGTGAGCAAAGGTTGTGTCTTTGGCACCTATGTTAGTTGTGGTAATTGAAGATTTTGCATTTGGCAAGCTGTGACCAAGTTTTGTGCTTGGAACCTATGTTTGTTGTGGTGACTGAAGGTTGTGTCTTTGGAACCTATGTTTGTTGTGGTAATCAAAGGTTGTGTTTGTGACACTTAACTTTGTTTTGTTGATTGAAGGTTGTATATTTGGCACATGGTAACTGAAGGATGTGTCTTTGGGACCTATTTTATTACGGTGACTAAAAGTTGTGTTTTTGGCAATTTGTTTGTTGTGGTGGTAGAAGGTTGTGTCTTTGGCACCTGTGTTAGTTTTGGTGATTGAAGGTTGTGTCTTTGGCACCTATATTGTTTTTGGTGACCTAATGACGTATCTTTGACACCTATGTTAATTGTGGCGATCGAAGGTTGCGCTTTGGCACCTATCTTGGTTGGTTAATGACCTAAGGTTGTGCCTTTTGCACATATGATGGATATTGATGTGTGTGGTCGAGGTTTCCTATGGAGGTCGATAGTCTCATGACTTAATGATAAAACAAGTAATTTATTTGTGTGGTATACATGTTTAAGGTTTACTTGGAAAATCACAATGTACACTTTTATTGCTCCTTTACATCTACAAGTATAATTTGTTCACTCTTATACAACACTTCACTAGTATAGATACCATCTGTAGCATCAGTTATTTTAGACCATCAACATTAGTTACAAACTGAAACCTTTGTGGGAAACACTACAACTAAGGATCTTTGATATCAGTTTCTAGGGCAAGAGATAAAGGATGTCAATTACACATTGTGAATTGCTATGAAGTGCAAAATTGACATAACAATAGACATATAATGTCAGTTGTAAGTAAAGAAATCAACAGTATAATCTGATATCAGCAACAATTATATGATTTTTTTGGGATCATAGTCGTCAGTTGGAAGGAAGAGATTCATGTTCAACTTAACAACATCCCAGGACATCTGCAAAATGTATAATAAAAAACACATACAAGATTCTAAATCCACACAAATCCTTCACACACATGCAATTTCAGCACTTAATTCCATTCTTATTCAGATACATAGTTTAGATTACACATATGTGTCACATGTAAAAATACAATTATCATCATATTCATTTCTCTTCTTCATTGACACACATATGCCTATAGACACAAATCATTTACATATGCACCAATAATTCACTTGTATCGACTTTGAAGTTGCAAAAAGTCATAAACATCACACGTATATAGAAATAATGACATTAACATTTAGAAAACGTCATATTTTATCCCAATCAAACAAAAAGTTGACTTCCTTAACAAAGGATTATGCCCACTGTTATCGTTTCTCATCCAACATACTCTTTTTTGTGTAGGGATTTGTCGTATCAAACAACAACAAAGCGAATGAAATAATTCAAGTTTGGTTTGATCTTTTTATATTCTGAAATAACAATATGTACTTACAATTTAAGACTATATAGATTACTTTTACTAAGAAATGGATGTCTAGTTCCATTTGTTTGACAATCAGGTCCATATACCACATCACGTAGTATCTGCATGCCCAATTATTATCTTGTGTAGGACACTATAAATTTATAGAATGCCAAATATAAATAGATAGAAGTAAACATAGTTGGCATATATATGGATTGGAGTAGGAAAACTTCCTTAACATATTTTTAATATATTGATTTTTTTTATCTACCTCTCCTCAAGCAAGTTTGAATGCTTTTATACCCCTATAAGTTAAAGTAATACATTTAGTTGAATTAGTACAGAGTCATGTAATAATGCAGACATTAATATATGTCGATGGATAAAAAAATTACTTGTACTACAATTTCCACTTTCATTGTGTGCCCCCCACTCTCTATTTTGTACCTAAAGGATCAAGATAACACACATATAGCATTTTGGGGAAAATTACCAAAAACTCTCAATGCTTATTACTAAGTAAAAAGAAGGCAAACAAAAGAAAACTAAAACTCCACAACGAAATGTAATTCATAAGTCAAAATTATAAGCAAAGAGCCTGAAGCTTACCCAACATTGAAAGGAGATATAACCAAGTTCTTTCCCACAATAGAAAAATATTTAAATATAGTAGAGCAGTAATCACTATTGAGGTTTGATGTCTATCTACACAACTAATCAGTGATGGGACTATAAATGCCACATTGGTTAATTGGAACTGTGCACTCAACATATATTAGTAGTTGTGAAATATATGTATGGATTAATATATCAGAAAAAAAAATCAATATAGATTTTCATATTTATAGAACATAGTAATTAGGCATAAGATCTCACCATATTCAAAGTTCTATCATGGATGTATTCAACCGATCATATTTGCAAAACTCCACAATATGTTAAGAATACACTAGTATCATGCTCCTTCCCTATAACATGCTCCTGAATACGGACCATCATAGTCAACCCTTCTTCTATAGTGTATTCCAACCCCTTGCACTTAGGACCTAGAGAATCAAATAGGTGCTTTGCAATAAAAGTAGGTAACATAGTCTTTGGAGGAGGAACTAGAGGATGATCTATAGGGGGATTATTAGGTGCTATGGCCTGTACTTATTCTCATATCAGTTGCCAATTACATATACAAATAGAATAGAATCACAAATACAAATGTGATGTAAATTTATCATACATTCTTATAGATAACTCTGGCTTTAGGTCATGCAACCATGCCACCTAATGCATCTCCTATTGTGTCATGCTCAGGGTGGCTAAATGATAGTGGTGTCTATTTCCATTCATTATAGACAAGCTTGATAGTGACACAACAAGCATTGTCAGTCATTGGAGCACCACCAATCTTGTCACTTGCAAGGTATGGGAAAGCCTCACCCTATCCTACATCATAAAAGTTATGTTCTACTACTGCAACATGACATCTTATCAACACCTACAATTTTGTGTACAATGTTGGATATACTCAAACACAACATATCATAAATTCACTTAGAAGACTAATATATTAGAAAGAAACTTACGTCGGGGGTGTCTGGTGGGTCTTGTTGACTTGAGAGTTATACATTATCCTTATTTTGATAATGACTCCACCATTCCATTTATATGTATCTAATATGTTTGTTTAAGATTAATTTGAGGCATTAGGTACATGAAAAGGATCAAATTATAGAACCCTGGCTTGTCCAAGTTCAAGTCAAAAGCAATGAAAATGTACTTTTGTGGAAAACACTCCAAACTACCTTAGAATACTTTTGCAATCATTTGTATTGATGATATGACTTGTAACTAAGATGAGAAAAAAATTTAGGACACTTAATTCCATCGTTTGATCCCTCAAAAATTGTTTTGCAAAATTTGTCACAACAACTTAATCGGTCGAGTTTGGATCTTGACCGATCTGTGATTGATTTTTGGAAATGGTTGCATCGGTCGAGTTGTACACTCACGGAACTCAACCGATCGACTTACTGAATAAAGTTGAGTTTAGTTGATTGGTCGAGTAACCCCAGGACAAACTCGAATGATATATTGAAAATTGTCTTTGTCGGTTAGTGGATCGGTCGAGTTATCATTATCGAAACTTGATCGAATATACTGTATGAAAAATGTCAAAAAAGTGATTCCAGCCATTGGAGAGTTGTTAAAAATGAAAATAGATCTTTTGCAAGTCGTAAAATGGCTATTTTTCATTCTTAAATGATACTACACTCAAAGGAACACCCCCAGCTATAAGTAGGACCTCTTAGAGTTCATTCCAAGGTTGCTCATTCATGTTATCCTTGGTCTTTTCTATAGTTGAGTTTGCTACAACCCTTTGAGTCCCCTTCTCTCTCTCATTTACAAAGCACTATGTGATTATGAGTGAGTTAGGAAATGTTGTAAGAGAGATACCTCAATGTTACCTTGTAAAGCTCTCCGTCTTTCCATCTTCCCAATCCCCTTTCTCAAAGAGCAAAGGCTGAAGTGATCTTCACTGAGAGAAGGAGGAGTTCTTCTTCTTCTTATTCAAGGTTGAATAAGGTGTGAAGATCTTCTCCAAGCGAAGGAGAAGGAAAAGGCGGAAGATTCAAGAAGACTGGGTAATCCCTATGAGTCCAAAGACTTGATGTAAGTGTGGGTAAGTCCTTAGTGAAGGCTAAAGATATCTTGATCAAGTGGGTAAGTCCTTTTGTAGGTTGAAGACTCATGTCTTGGATAGGTAAGTCCTTGGATTTAAGGTGGTCTTCTTATATCTCTTATAATGGAATATTAGTATACATGGGTTGCAAAGTCATAGAGGTTGACCTGACTAGGTAGTGGATTGACGGTCTCCTAGTTTAGAGATTGCAACCACTCTAAACACCTTGTCCAAGAGTTTGTTTCAATCTCTCTCATACTTGCTATGCTTGCTTAGATATGACTTCAAATTCAATTTTAGCATTTCATTTCAATTGATATAATTTCAAGGTCTAACTATTCTTGTGAGAATTTTGAAGCTCAATTCGCCCGCCCTCTAGAGCCCTAGATCCAACAAGTGGTATCAGAGCAAGGATCTTCTCCAATCAATTTCCTATGAGATGAGAAGATGGGTGAGAACCTACTTGGTTCCCTCAACCTAGAGGGAGGCTTCTCCATGCGCCCCCTAGTCTTCGATGACACCAACTTCCTCTATTGGAAGCAATAAATGCAATTCTACATTCAAGGGATGAACTTTGATATGTGGAAAGTGATGATTAAACCTTACAAGGAGCCAACCGGAGTTGTATCAACTTGGGATGAAGCATCCCTAAAGAATGCACAGCTCAATGCCAAAGCAATTAGCATCCTCTATGCAGCTCTCACTCCATCTGAGTTCAATTGTATCTCCTCATGGGATACAACCTAAGATATATGGGACAAGATGTGCATCACTTATGAAGGCATAAAGTAAGTGAAGGAGGCAAAGATCTACATGTTCAACAGCCTCCTTGAGAACTTCAAGATGGAGAAGAAAGAATGAGTTGTCAAGATTTACTCAAGGCTCAACATCATCGTCAACGGCCTAGCTACTTTGGGACACACTTTTGATAGAGGAGTAATCAACTCAAAGATATCGAGCTCTCTTCCAAAGAGATGGGAGTCAAAGGTGACCTCCATTGAAGAAGTAATAATTCTTGGTGATATTCCAACCAAGGAGATTATTGACAATCTACAAGCTCATAAGCCAAGACTTGACAAGCAAGAAGAGAAAGCAAAGCAAGATGAAAAATAATCAAGGAAGATCAAAGATAGTGCCTTCAAAGATCAAGTGGAGGCTCTCTTCCTTCAACAACAACTTTCTTGCTAGACCTCTCCCTCCTCTAGTGAAGATGATGGCCCTAGTGAGCATGAAGCTAACTTCTCCAAGGAAAAACACTTCAAAGGAAAGAAATCTTCTTCCTCTACTCCAAGGTGCTACAAGTGTGGTCAATAAGGACACTACAAGAGTGAATGTTCTAAGGCTAGAAAGTCACACCACAAGAGCATCTCCAAGA
Source organism: Alisma plantago-aquatica (assembly GCA_963693085.1). Taxonomy (NCBI): domain Eukaryota; kingdom Viridiplantae; phylum Streptophyta; class Magnoliopsida; order Alismatales; family Alismataceae; genus Alisma; species Alisma plantago-aquatica. Next base: position 1,431,555,029 of record OY856409.1, read on the forward strand.
AGGAGGAAGAGTAAAAGAAATATAGCAAATACAAGAGGAAGGATAAGAAGGAGAGGAGACACAAAGACGCAACTCATGCCTTCTGGGAAGGATCATCCTCTAGTGTTTCAAGGAAGATGGAGAGTGCCACCTTGCACTCATGGCCTCTACAAGTGAAGATATTGGTGAGGTAAGTGAGGTAAGTGAGGTAAGCTTGCATGAGTTAGCTACAAAAACTCTTATTGACATGGTTTTTACTACCTGTTCTTATTATTCTGAATGTAAATCTAAAAAGAAGAGGTTGGGTAAAATCATTGATGACTTGTAATCTAAACTTGATATTCTTGAGGAAAATGAGAAAATTCATCTTGAGAGTATTGATTCCTTGCAAGGACAATTTCTTGATCTTGAGCTCTGTTATAATGGAGTTGAAGTAGAGAATGATGTCTATCTTAAGAATATTGCATCTCTTAAGGAAGACAACCAAAAGTGCCTAATGAGATTGAGTTTCTTAAAACTAAAAATGTTGAACTTAAGCTCATTATTAATGCCTGTAGAGATGAGAGGGGTGTTTATCTTAAAGAAATTCAATTTCTTAATTCTGAAAATGCTAGGTTACTCAGTCAAGTTGATGATTTATCTTCTAGACATGTTTTTCTTAGTAATGGTATTGCTTCTATTACTCTTGAAAAGAATTATTATTTGACTAAAGCCCTCTGTTTAGAGGCTGACCTTATTCATGCTAGAGATGATCTTGCTAGCTTGTCTTCTACTATTATATCTCTTATTGATGAAAATCATAGACTTATAGCCTCTCTATAGAAATTTCTCAAAGGGAAAAAATCCCTAAATGAAATCCTTGACAATTCTACCAAACAAAGTAGTACTAGTGTTTTGGGATTTGTAGGGGGAGTTCCTAAGGGAAAGAGTAAGGCCAAAGGTAAGGAAAAGATTAAGGAAACTCCTCTTTTTATTGGAGAGTCTTCTGGCTCTAAGAACACTATGATTTGCTCTCATTGTAAAAGTGACAATCATTATTCTACTTATTCTCCTTACAAGCCTAAGGGGACCAACCCAAAGATGAAATGGGTCCCCAAGATAATTCCAGATCCCAAAGTTTGAGTTGGGAACCAATACTCTCCTTTCTTATAGGAAAAAGAAAATTGGATTGTTGATAGTGACTACACTAGGCACATGATAGGTGATATAAGCCATTTCAACAATTTCACAAAGAAGAAAGGAGGTTCGATTACTTTCGGGGACAATAAGAAAGGTAAGGAAAAAGGTGAGGGTGATGTAGTAGAATCCTTGTGTGTCAAGAATGTTCTCTTTGGGGATAGCCTCGCTCTTATATTCTATGTATTCACTTTATCACATATTCATCTTTATCTCTCGGTCGACAAAGCTTCTCGTGACTAGTTTGTCTATGGCGATCAGTAGCCGTAGTGATAGTTCTACTCTGCTCATGGTGAGCCTTCCATTGATTCTAAAAGGTCACAACACAGCCTCTCACAAACTTTACAATTGGAATATCTAATTCCATGCTTGTGCCAACTATGATGGGCCCCCATACTTGTTTCGTCGCCGCTGGGATTGTCAGACCCTGGTCATGCCTGTTCAGGGTATCATGCCTTTGTTAAAGTCATTCAGCCCATCCCATTTTGGTATGATTGTCTGTGATGGATTTTATCCTCTCTGAACCTCATCCCTTCATGCTCTAGACCCGCAGGTCTGGTGTCGATCAAGCAACTTCATGATACATGTATCTCGTGCTCGTCTCCTAACCATCTCTAGACCAGATCTGATGCTTTTTCAGTCCGGTATGATGGGGCAGACATGGAGTTATGTTCCCCTTCTCATGATAGGCACTGTGTGAAGATTTCCTACCCAGCTATAAACTCCAGTCAGTGTCCATGGAGCGGGACACAGGAAAATCAATCCATAGGGCGAAAGCCCTGTCCTGCCCATGGAGCCTGGGTGCAACATGTATCAGTCGCGAAGGGTAGTTCAGACCTTTAGCACTCTTCGACCCCATGTTGACCAAATGATATTGAGAAATTCCTCTAAAGTTTAGTGTCACATTGATGTTTGTTTATCGTGAACCATTCGAGGGCATTTGTGTACATTCACATTTTATTTTTCCTCTTAATCAGAAAATGATTTTAACTTGTAAAAATCATAACTAATTATTGGTTTAGCAGAAAAATACATATATATATTTGAAATCAGAAAAATATGATTGATTTAATGGGATAGGTTAAACAACCTAATTTCAAAGTTATAGTAGAGTCATTATATAAGTACAGGAATTTACTACACATTATACTAACTGAATGCACATATATTGTAACTAGGTTGAGACAACCCTGACCCTGAGCCTAGGAGGTGTTACTGAATATTTAGGTCTGATCATAAGGTATGTACATCCTATATTTTATTTTGGGCATTGATTGACTAAAACCTACTTTCTTTTAATGAGGCATCTTTTGAACTATTATTCCTTATGAAATCCAAATTCTTGGAACATTTATATTTTCTGATGTTGACTCATTATATCCATGTGGTTTTTGGACTACCTTGCTTATATGGGTACTTGTACCCCACTTGCTATGATTGCCGTTTTATTAAAATTGACTGAAATACTGGTCTTGCCTCTATTTTATGCATGCTAAATGTTTGACTAGAATATTTAGAATAGTGGTACTTATATACAACCATACTTATATAGGGCATGCGTTTCTGCCTGGGGTGTGTGTTTCTGCCCTTATATCTTTTAGGCCATGATCCCATAGTGTTATGGCCCTATTTTAGGTATATTTAGTCTACATTGTTATGCATGCAAATGTTATCTTGTTTTAAATTGGATTTGTGGTTGATTGTATGGCAAGACACACTTTTATTATCATGCTTGCGATCTGAATTTAATATGCCTCATTTCTTTTGTTACATTTTTCTTGAACTTACCTAATTGCAAATAGCCCCTTTCTTGTGAGAACATCTCTTTTGTACTTATAACCCAATATAATGCCCAAAGTGTTTTATATATGTACATACTCAGCCTTTGCTGACCTGTATACCTTGTTTCCTGTTTTCTGGGTGATGTTCCCTTCCACCCAGGTTAGGTACATTAAAGAACATGGACTCAAGAAGATCAAGTATAGGACGTGGATTTAGGGATAGCTTAAAATAGTTGGGTTTCCCTCTGCAACTGGCCTTAGATTTATAACTTTTTATTATGTCATGCCACCTTTTATGGTGAGGAACAATTGTATGTTAATCATCATGTAACTTTGTAATAGTTTTGTTTCCACTACTTATAAACTTCCTGCTCTGATATGTATACCATTTGAGAAATGAATGAATTTCCTCCTTTCCTTCTTAATTGGGATTGGATGGTCTTATTCTTCAGTTCACTAAAGAGTGGATCCCCTATGGGGTCCCACTCTTTATAAAATGGTATCAGAGCCTCAACATTCGGTGACTTGACTATTTCAAGTTATCCTAGGTTGACCCTTAATTGGGTAGGTGACCCTTAGATGTCATTGATATACCAATTTCTTTGTAGTGGTTTACCAATTAGTATTTCAATCCCTTCTAAAATTTGTCAATACATCTTCTTACAACACATCAGTTGTTGAAGCATACTACTTGACCAACCTTGACTACCCTACCCTCTCTATGAGGGTGTAATGAACACTACATTAGAATTGGATCATCTAGTTATATATTCATATCTCCTGATTTATGGGAGGCTATCTGGACTGCATTATGTGTAGGTTGACCTGGACACTCATAACTAGGTGTAACCCTAGTTATCACATGAGAACCCTTTCATTTGATGTTGTTCTAGCATGCCTAGCAAAAATTCACTTGGTTACTGAGCATGCATGGATGGAAAATAAAAAATCCTAAATTAAGATTAGGGTTAAGATTCCTCTAATGTTAAGTGTTATTCTAAACTAGATCAATTGTTGTTATAGCATGCCTTGTCCTCAACATGAGAATCTTAGCATAGTTATGCCCTGATGCCATCCTTTTAAGGGCTAAATTTCACCCTCACTGGGATTGTTAAGCTCTTTGTTATGCTCGTGTATTAGAATTGATTGATAAAAGCTGTGAATTTTAGTGGACATCCTTAAGGTATCACCTCTCTCATCTCCAATAGTGTACATGGTTATGTAGTGATTGAGATGATCAGGTTGACTAGGTGGGTTACCTTATCGTGCGAAGGAAGTATGGTTGGGAAAACCCTAAATCTCTTCCTATAATGTTGGGTAATCTCATGTTTCCCTAAGGACTCAGGATGAGTTAGTGTGAATTATGACTGAGAATGGCATGGGGAATGGTGGATGTCATGCCTTGGTAGGTTTTGATTGATGTTGATTGTGAGTAATATAAACCCCTCCTCTCTCCCACACTTACATATTAGAGAATAGTTGTATGGCCTTTTAGGTGATAGGAGGATTAGACCCCTTTTGTAGAATGAAGTGGTGATAGGTTAGTAGTGTTTGTGTTAGGTTTTGGTAGGTGGATGACTTGGTTCTCGGATCTATTTTGTCGCCAATTTTGCATCTTCATCGCAAGGCCTTTATCGCTAAAACTTATTTTCATTAATAAATTATATGTACAAAAGATTTTTCTTTTTATGATCTCATCGATGATTTTCATAACCAAGTCACCACCACAAGTAAGTTGATTAGTACGGAAACTCTTTAGTGAAGTACCCTTTGATTGACATGTTCAACTCTTCTACCTTAGGCCTGAGACTGACATAGTTAGTTTTAAATATATACCAGTCCTAGTAGATCCACCCTTTTTACCCCTCTAGATTATCACTAAGTTATGGGTTAAGCCTTATAAGGGGTGGAATCTCGCACAATTTATTCATTAGGAATCAACATAACTTAGTAATAGTCAAAATTAATAATTGTTTCAATGGGTAAAACTTAGATAACTCCTAGTAATAATGTCAAACATATGCTGATGCTACCTAACTGGGAATTCTAAATGAGCCTTGCTAAGTATACCACCATGAATGTTACTTTGATAATTAAAATAGATTTCAAAATTTTTTCTTGACTTATCCTTAAAGGATGAACTTAAGGTCGTTATAGGTAATAATAATAATATTACACTTAAAAGCTCAAACCAATATCCTATACCCCAAATCGATAATAATTAAATGGTAAGGATGACTTTACACTAGAATCTATGGTGAACACACTAGGTATGATGGAATTTCTAAACATCTTCCCATATGATCAAAAAAATAGAAGTGAAGTTAAACTAGTTACATATTTAATCAAAGAATGTGTAATGCAACTTATAAGGTCAAATCATGTATGACAAATTCAATAAATTGCATACAACACATTGTTGTGCTAAAATATAAATGAGCAAATCTGTCGAAAAACAAAACCCTAAACTTACACCTCAACCCTAATGTGCCTATTAAAGCATAAGTGTTGTCTTAGTTATGAAACCCATCATGATTTATCCCCCTTGATAAAATCTATATAAATTCAATATAAATATAACCCTAATACCGGGAGGAAAACAAGACATATATGCATGTCATACATAAAGTGACTGATATAAATAATGATGATGAGGAGGAGGAAGAGAGGAGGAGTACATTATGATGATGATGTTGACCATAATGATTATGACATGATGATAATAAGGAAAATGATGTTGACCATGGTCATAAAATGGTGAGACTATGACAACATTGTACATAGACTTAATGGATACAAGTTGGTTAAGATAATCCTAGGTCTTGTTGTAACTTTTCTATCCCAACATTTAACATAATCAGATTAACAGATGTATGACACATGGAGACCTATAACATCACCTTGAGTATAGACCATAAGTGTGACATGAATAGTATAATTGAACCCCCTATATTAAGTATACTAGACACTTATGACTTGGTTAAAGGCATAACTTAGTATACCATACCACAATTGGATGGATTTTGGGGATGAAATCCTCTTTAAGGGGTGGAGTGTTGTAACATACTCAATTCCAGGCACATAAGCTAATCCTCAGTTCTTCTAGGACCCTATTTGATTATGTGGATATCTAATCTCCCTTTCGTCCTTTTCAGTTAACTACCTTTTAATATCTATATTTCACTGTGTTAGCATAGACCAAACCATATTAGGATCTCATAATCTTAATCGGCTCATTAGTATCCCATGGACATGAAATCTTATGATGAAGTAACCCTAATAATGGAATTATGGACAATCAATAAATAATGATAATAAACTATAGTCTTGATCCTTATTTAATGCCCTAGTATGAATCTAGGTTATTAGAGTGGGATAATTGGAGATATCATAACATATCACCATAATTAACCTTTAGGTTAAGCTTAATACCCTAATTAAAGTTATTATTATATAATAGGGAAAATACAAAAAAAATAATCCCTAAATGAAAATCCATGTCCAAATTCATATTCCTCATACAAAAATTAGGTAGAATACCAACTTTGAGCTTAATATGATGTCAAATACACCCTTTAAAATATTCTAAAAGATAACAGTTAAGTGGGGATGGGTTGGATCATTTCAATCATGTATCTAGACAATTTGGAGTAAAGGTCAGACCATGATATGTTGATACGCGCACTACTTATGACTCATGAGTCACGCAGGTTGACTGGGTTGGGCAGTCGGGTTGGAAGACTTCATCTCCTAGCTTCGTCATTCCCACAATCACGCGAGACCATCTCGCTCAACAACTTCTCACTGGTTGTCTCGCGTTATAGTCCCCCTTTCTCCACATTTTCTTCTCTAACAAACCCTCCACTCTTCTTCGGATTCAGAGACCCATCATTTGAGTCGTGCGGTGCAGTGTGCACAAAAGACACATCTTTTCCCTAATCTGTCGTCGTTGTTGAACCCCATAAAGCCAACTATGTTTATTCTCAGCTGGACTCATGATCTGAAACCATCCATAGACCTCTGCCACACCCTCTCCTAGATCCTCATCCACCCAATTTCTTTGGTGGCACCGTGAGTGATGTTGTTGGTGTTGACCACCTTCCTCGACATAAAGCTAGAAGTAGCAGTTGTACATCTCACCTCCTAGAATTGGTCATGAGGTAACCAACTAGAAGCCTCGCTCTTGTATTCCATGTATTTTCTTTATCGTAGATTCATCTTTATCTCTCAGTCAACAAAGCTTCTCGTGATCAGTCTGAGTATGGCAATCAGTAGCCATAGTGTGATAGTTCAGATCAGCTCATGGCGAGCCTACCACGATGTTGAAAGGTCACAACACAACCTCTCACAAACTTTACAATTCAGAATATCTAATTCTAGGCTTGTGCCAACTCTGATGAGCCCCCATCCCTGTTTCGTCGCCACTGGGATTATCAGACCCTCGGCATGCCTGTTCACGGTATCATGCCTTCGTTTAAGTCACTGAGCCCATCTCATTTTGGTATGACCGTCTGTGATGGATTTTATCCTCTATGAACCTCATCCCTCCGTGCTCTTGACCCGCAGGTCTGATGTCGAGCAAGCAACTTCGTGATACATGTATCTCGTACTCATCTCCTGACCATCTTAGGACCATATCTGATGATTTTTCAGTCTGGTATGATGGGGCAAACTTGGAGTTATGTTCCCCTTCTCGCTATAGGCCCTGCGTGAAGATTTCCTACCCAGCTCCAAGATCCAATCAATGTCCATGGCGTGAGACACAGGGAAATCAATCCCAGGGGAAAAAGCCATGTCCTGTCCATGGAGCCTGGGTGCAACCTATATTAGTCGTGAAGGGTAGTTCAGACCTTTAGCACTCTTCAAACCCATGTTGACCAAATGATATTGTGAAATTCCCCTAAAGTTCAGTGTCACGTTGATGTTTGTTTATCATGAAACAATTGAGGGCATTTTTGTCAATTCACATTTTATTTTCCCTCTTAATCAGAAAATGATTTTAACTTATAAAAATCATAACTAATTATTGGTTTAGTAGACAAATACAAATATTTTTTTTGAAATCAGAAAAATATGATTGATTTAATGGGATAGGCTTCATAGCCTGATTTTGAAGTTACAATAGAGTCATTATATAAGTAAAGGAATTTACTACACATTATATTAATTGAATGCACATATATTGCAACTAGGTTGAGACAACCTTGACCCTGATCCTAGGAGGTGTTACCGAATATTTAGGTCTGATCATAAGGTATGTACATCCTCTATTTTATTTTGGGCATTGATTGACTAAAACCTACTTTCTTTTAATGTGACATCTTTTGGACTGTTATTCCTTATGAAATCTAAATTCTTGAACATTTATATTCTTGATGTTGACTCATTATATCCATGTGGTTTTTGGACTACCTTGTTTATATGGGTGCTTGTACCCCACTTGCTATGATTGCCTTTTTATTAAAAAATGACTGAAATACTAGTCTTGCCTCTATTTTATGCATGCTACATGTTTGACTAGAATATCTAGAATAGTGGTACTTATGTACAACCATATTTATATAGGGTGTGTGTTTCTGCCCGGGGTGTGTGTTTCCACCCTTATTTCTTTTAGGCCATGATCCTATGGTGTTATGGCCCTATTTTAGGTATATTTAGTCTACATTATTATGCTTGCAAATGTTATATTATTTTAAATTAAATTCTTGGTTGATTGTATGGCAAGACACTTTTATTATCTTTTTTTATCTTAATTTAATATGCCTCATTTCTTTTGTTACATTTTTATTGAACTTACCTAATTGCAAATAGCCCCTTTTTTGTGGGAACATCTCTTATGTACTTATAACCCAATATAATGTCCAAAGTGTTTTATATATGTACATACTCAGCCTTTGTTGACATGTATACCTTGTTTCCTATTTTCTGGGTGATGTTCCCTTCCACCCAGGTTAGGTACATTAAAGGGCATGTACTCAAGAAGATCATGTATATGACATGGATTTAGGGATAGCTTGGAATATCTGGGTTGCCCTCTACAACTGGCCTTAGATTTATAACTTTTTATTATGTCATACCACCTTTTATGGTGAGGAACAATTGTATGTAAATCATCATGTAACTTTGTAATAGTTTTGTTTCTGTTGCTTATAAACTTCCTGCTATGATATGTATACCATTTGAGAAATAAATGAATTTCCTCCTTTCCTTTTTAATTGGGATTGGATGGTCTTATTCTTCAGTTCACTAAAGATTAGATCCCCTATCAGGTCTCACTCTTTACATATAGCGTCGTGACCTATATACCAAGGCGGGCATGTTTTTTTTTTGCAGTTTGACTTTATATGTCACTGTGGTGTTTACTCATACTGACCGAGTGGGGAGAAGATCTTGGATTCTGGCTCTTCCTAGATCTTGGATGGCACTAATTTTGACTTATCAGTGGTCGTTTAGAATTGAGTGGTATACCTCAATTCCTCAAGACATTAATAAAAGACATAATACAAATGTATAGTACATCTGTGTAGGGATAAAACACTTGACATTGGATATTAAACCATTACCATGTTTCTTATATTGTTTAGTAGGTGATAAGCATACATGTTCTTCATATTCCTGCTAGTCATATGTGTTGCCATGCTTATCCGGTTAGTTGTATAATTTGCCTAACATGTTGGACTAAGTTTATGATGCTTAATATGCCTAAACTGCTTAACTTGCTTATTAAGGTTGAACATGCTCATCATGTTTAAAAATGATATTTGTTGTAGCCACAACCGTTGGTTGAGGATTATATCTCATGATGGGACATGGGTCTCACCTTGTGGGTTACCACATCTTTTTAGGTGGTTGTAAATGACGTGGGCAGGATTGTATTGTTGAGGAAGAGTAGGCTGGAGAGTAGTAGGCAAAGAAGGTTGGATATGTTGCTAGTTGTGTAGTAGAGTCATAGTGTCGTCCTTGTACTCTCAGGTCTAAGAAGGGATGTGTTTTACCGTTTTTGTATATTGACACATGATTTTGACTATATGCCTTTGTTGTATATATGGCATGTATATGTGGAACATGAGCTTTTATATACATGTTGTGGTTTCAGCCATTGAATAGATGTAAATACTTGATTTGGTATGTGATATGATGCAGGTTGTTGGACCCTATTGTAATATGTTTCCTCATATAATGGTAATATGTAATTGATTTTCATTTACCTGCTTTTCTAGCAATGTAATGTTGAATAGTTGATCTTGCGCTCTATTTTTTATTATGTCGTTCGTGTGGCATTGGGTCGCCACACTAGCTTGGAAACTAGGAAGGTTTTGGGTAGTGATACTACCAACATCGTGAAGAAGTTATCATTTCTTTCACCTCCTTACTTCTCCCTTAGTGATCTTCTCTTCTTCTTTAACATATTGTTTGAGACAACATTAACCAAAATTCAACATATGTCTTTTCCTTATAGAATATTTTACTCATAACGTAATTCTCTACTAACACTAATCTTATCTAATTATTTTCCTTGTCTAGATAGAGTAATACAATTCTATGTTTATGGTCTTTAAAGTAATTTAAGATTGTCAAACTTTTACAATGAGCCAGATATCTTAGTTCTTTGAGAAATTTCTTATATTTTTATGTGATTAAAATCCTTTGTATGTAGGTGTAGCTTGTAGGGAGAACTAACAAGCTCCCATATGAAGGGACCTAGGTTCTAATTTCTGGTCGTGCTCTTCAGAAATGATTTATCACATCACACATGTTAGCCCACATGTAATTTAAAATATTTCCCCTAGTATGCGGGTATCTGTGGAGGGAGTATACACTACCTGGGTGAGTCACTAAGTGGCTGGTCTATGGAGGCAATTCTCTCCTAAATCCAAAATGGAAGTGTTATGTACATGATATGATATTGTCATGAATTACATTGTATATTCACATAAAAAATATCACAAACAAAGGCTAAATATGATCGTGACATCAATACTCATTTAGTTTTACCCTCCTCATTTACATATTGGGTAAATGAAAAGATGTGAGAAAGTTGGTATCCTATTCTAGATCTTCAACTAGCCCATATTCTAAAATTAATAACTCCACAAATAAATATATATATTATTGATTGGACCACTAGGGATGACAATTAAAATGGTTTCTCGATACCCAAATCGACTCTAAATCATACCATCCCATTATATGCATATTTTTAGCATCCAACCAGTCTGTGGGGCCCAACGAAGAACAACTAAATTTATGGTTTGGTTGAGTGGGAATCCAAACCATTCTAGGCTTGTCACTAATTTTAAACTTATGTATATCCTTCTTCGCCCAACGTAGTGAAATGCATGTACAACATTAGTGGAGCCACACATGGGCTTGATGAGGCACGAGCCCCACCTGATTTTTAGAAGAATAATAACAATCAATGTTAACTTGACATGTTATCCAAACTTAACTAGGAATTACTTTGTTTATCCTAACAGCATGCCAATCTCGTAATATCTTTTATAGTTTCCAAAAGGTGTGCATCTCGTTGTCATGGTCTCCAATTTGGTTGGGGGGTACTTTCCTCACCAAGATAGTGATGACAGTGGACTACTTGTTAGAGTTTTTTGGCGTAATAAAAAATTTGAAACCTGGCGTGCATACACTATTAAACTGCTAGGAAAATTTTGAACCCAGCTTGTAGTATTTGTAAGACATCATTCTTCATGTTGAGAAGAATTTATGAGATTTGAACCATATATGGCATCCACATTGTTTTTGCCTTCCACCTTGGTAAAAGTGATTGTTACATTTATTCCTTTTACTTTCAAAAATATCTAACAAATTCAATAGATCATACGTGACGTCATCTTATCATCTAATTTTTTCTTTGATTGAGTAAAGAATAATTTAATATTTTTGTAAAAAATATGTATGTATGCGACCATCAATAGGACAAGCAACTAAGGAAAATTGTCATATTTGGGGTGTTTCACATCGTCCATCAAATGAGAAAAACAATGCCCTTCATAACACCTTTGGATGGGTCATTTGGTCATGTATAATGAGAAGGATGATAAGATTGTAGTTACGTACAAATATATGTTTTGAATTTTGAAAGCTTATACTTAGGCCTCTCCCACTCAACATTTCTAGCTCCACTAACTAATGATACCAGTGTTGTGGGACCCCACCGGTAAGACCCCACAGTGTTATCCAAACTAACCACACTAAATCTCAAATTAACAATTAAAACTTGGAATCAAGAAATTCTATTATATGAAAAACACAAACAACTTTTTCCATTTAATTCCATATCTGGCACAAGCAACTAAGTACTATTCATTTTCAACAGATCATATATAAGCAAGCCCAAGATGTAAGCATTATTCAAGATAAAACTGTAATACAACAAGAAGTAGAAATTTACATTATTACATTCACATAAGCAACCTAGATCAAGATAAAGTACATCACTACAAGCACACACACCCTCCCAGAACTCCCTAGTACAGGGACAATCTATACATATAACCTACAACAAGAAGAGAATTCTCCACCTCAGATGGTGAAGAAAAGATGACTATGGATGAGAAGCTCCTGGGTGAACTGGAGTTGAATTGGTACCTATAAAAAAAATTAAACCACCACTTATCAGCATACTGAGTGAGTGGAATAGGTTCAAGACAAAACTAGCATTGAACTAATCTTTTTTTTAACTGATCACAGATAAGTATATTTCAGATTAAATCAAACAATTATAAATATCATGCAGATCATGACAGATATAAACTACATAAGATGAACATGAAATAAAAAATAGAAATAACATGTAATCGGAGATTGATAATCAAATCTTGTTTTCGACTTGTCAAGATTCATTGTTAGGTTTGCCCTGAAATTACTTGATCTGTACCTAATCAAGTAAAAGTTGCCACGCCAGGTTCTCGTGTCAATGACTCACTGTCCACATCTTAGGGTTAACCAAAAACCCTAAGATAAACAACAGACTCTGGTCTACCTCAGAGTTGCCAAACACTGGCTAGGTAAGAGCATAAAGCCTCTCTACCTTACAGACCTCATCTCAGGTACATGAGATAGGTTTAACAACACAAATGTCAAAGCTAGGGCATCACGTATGATATACTAAACAAAGATATCCCTATTGATCCCTTTCACATCAATATCACAACTTCCATAACAGTGTATCAACTACAATGCATTTCATTCACTCAGCAATAGAGAATTCAGGTTAGCATCTCATCTTGAAATATTTCCTAAATTCTGGTGACCTAGCCTTCAAGGTCTAGAATCACACTCTGACATTCCTTTTCATAATCCAAGGATTATTATAAGGAATCATGTTTCATTTCCCCAGTGCAGACCTTAGGGGAAAATCACAGTGTTCAGGGCTCCTATCTAGATGATTAGATTATAATGGATATTAAGTGCATTTACTCACTTTAAAGAAAATAGGAATTTATGATATGGCACATGTGTGACTTTGCATTCTAATCCTAGGATATGTGGATTAGGGTTTCAAAGATACATATGTTTCAATGCAGATTACAGATACCCTACATATCCTTTTTTCATCATATAAATTTGCATGAAACAATCACAACTCAAGAATTCACATATCATAGACAACACTCCATATTTAACCAATATGTGGCATTTGTAATGTATATATAATAATAATATGAAAATTGAATTCAATTAAATTTACATTACTCATGATCAAGAAAATCTAACATCCACTTGTTTCATTTGCAAGGATCAACATAAGAATCTTATCCAAGGTCAAATAAGCAAACAGTCCTATGCATTATTAGAGTTCTCAATTTCCATCAATTAATGAGGAGATTTAGGATTATAGTTCACTAATAATTTTCAAATGAACCTACACCACTCACCTTAGGTGTGAAACACCTGAAATTCGTAGACCAGCTACTACTGCTAATTCTTGAATCAAGTCCTTGCTTCAAGAAAACAGAATTTTCCTACTCCCCTTTACTCAAGAACCTAGAAGAAGAAAAATTGAAGAAGAAAGAATGAAAGAAGAGATTAATTTGGCATCTTTTGATCCAAATCAGGGAAGTGATGAGTTATATACATAGGAGAGAATAAAAGTAAATAAACCTAATAAAGATTAATGATCTATACAGAATTTACCAACCTTGGAAAGAGAAAACCCAGAAATCTGAAATTTCTACTTTAGATTTTCCAAACCCTAAAATCCCCTCCTCTCTCAACAATTACGAAGCTCTAAAGTGTGTGACAGAAATGAGAGGTGCTTGGGTCGTAATACAATCCTATATACTCATTAAGGTGCTTGGAATAATTAATTATAAACATTTTTCAGCCTATTTTATTTTTCCAGAAATATCTGGTCGGTCGAGTTTGTCTCTCTCAGAACTCGACCGATACAAGGTTTTGTTGTGATACAAAACTTCTCCAAAATTCTACAAATTTAATATGTTATTTTAAACTGAGTATTAAACCTTAAGTTAAAATTTGAGCTTAATTTGATAATCCAATAAATTATAAAAAGTCAAATACTACATTGCTATACTTAATCCTATATAGCATGATCGGCTGAGTTTTTCCTGGAGAAAAATTGACAGATCAGTAGGTCCAAGAAACTCTAAAAATACTAAAAAAATTCACTAACATGAATAATTGAGTTATAAAATACATATCCAAAATTAAAAGTAATGTGAGTCACACAAAAAATAATAAAAATATTTTACTAAATTATTATACTTAACACCAAATTCATCGTCACATTCTCTATTGATAATTTCATGCAACTAGGGTTTTAAATGACAACCCTACTAACCTAATCATTCACAACATTAATATAACAAATAAGGTTTATGTTTTTTATTAATATTTTACCTGATTAGGAGAAAATTAAATCAATCACTGTTGATGTTTAGTAAGATCTAACTAGGAATTAAAGTAATTTAGGAATGGGTCCTTACAAATCTCCCCTCCTTTTAGAGTTTCGTCCTGAAACTCTAGAAAAGGTTGGGATGGCATCTATGCATCTCACCTTCAAGTTCCCATGTTACTTCTTCAACTCCATGATGTTTCCATAAGACTTTCACCATAGGTATCTCACGTCTACGCACCCTTTTAATCTTCCTATCCATGATCTGAATTGGGCTTCCTCATAAGTCACATCATCTGCTAACTGTACATCGGATGGATAGAAGATTTATCAGTATCCAGATGACACTTACTTAGCATAGATACATGGAACACATCATGTACCTTCTAGCTCAGGTGGTAACTCAAGTTGGTAAGCTACTTTTCCAACCCGTTGTAGAATATGGTATAGTCCCATATATCTAGGAGCTAACTTGCCCCACTTCCTGAACCTAAGTAAACCTTTCCAAGGATAAAGATATACTAGATCCCCTACTTGAAACTCAAGAGGTCTATGCCTATGGTCTACATAGCTCTTCTGTCTATCCTGTACAACCTTCAATTGTTGGCGTATCACAATGATCTTCTCAGAGGTTTGTTGTACTATCTCAGGTCCCAACATCTGTCTCTCACCAGTCTCATACTAGCATACTGGTGATCTACACTTCCTGCCATATAGAGCTTCATAAGGTGCCATTCCAAGACTAGATTGGTAACCATTATTGTATGCAAATTCAATCAGGCTAATATGTGAGTCCCAACTTCTAGGGAATTGTAGAACACATGCCCTAAGTATGTCTTCTAGGGTTTGTATTGTCCTTTCTGACTGTCCATCCGTCTGGGGATGAAAAGTAGTACGGAACTTCAATTGAGTTCCCATTGCTTCATGTAGTCTATCCCAAAACCTAGAAGTAAATTGTGGACCTCTATCTGATACAATCAAAAGTGGAACTCCATGTAGTCTGATTATCTCATCAACATATATCTGAGCTAGTCTTTTAGTAGAAAAGGTTGTCTTGATAGGAAGAAAATGAGATGTCTTTGTCAATCTATCTACGACAATCCATATGAAATCATGTCCCTTAGAGGAACAGGGTAAACCGACTATAAAATCCATAGTCACATGATCCCATTTCCACTATGGTATAGGCAAAGGCTACAAATACCCACTGGTTCTTTGATGTTCTACCTTTACTTGCTGACATATACCACATTTTGCAACAAAATCAGCTACATCTTTCTTCATTCCAGACCACCAATACAATTCTTTGAGATTTTTATACATTTTGGAACTACTTGGATGCATTGCATACATAGATGAATGTGCTTCCTCAAGCACAATATTTCTTAGCTCTGCCTGATCTGGGACACATAACCTTCCATGAAAACATAAAAGATCCTTATTAGTGAAGTGGAAGCCTGATGCGATGATTTTGAGTCGCATTTATAGACCTGTTTGATATGTGTTTTGTGCTTTTATTAGTCATTTTTATGGTTAATATTGCATAATTCATCCATTTTGGTCTTTGCCATCATTTTATGTCAAATTCCCTTTATTTCATTGTTTTAAGCATTAATTATCACATTATTATTATTTGTGTGGATTTATTTGATCTTGTCTTTGAATTTCAGGAAAAACATGTATTTTCTTCCGTCGATACCATCGACAAGACCGCAGGTTGCCAGCCGAAAGGAGCAGCAAAGAGTCGATACCATCGACGCTGATGTCGATGGTATCGAGACGTCTTCAGATTGCTGGCGAAGAAGCAGTCGATAGTATCGACACCAAGTCGATACCATCGACGCACGGAGGCTATAGCGTTGCAAAATGACAAAACTGACGCCAAAAGGAAGTCGATATCATCGACCCGAGTCGATGGTATCGAGATGATGTCGGGCGCGACAAAGAAAGGGTTTGCAGCCAGCCGCTACTGTAGTGGGTCGATACCATCGACTCGCGTCGATGGTATCGATGCCGTAGGATATGAGTTTGCTTTCTAATGATCTCAATCGGACGGCTGGAGTTAATTAGCGACCTAATTAGGGACTTATACCTAATGACGACCGCCTGAGACAAGGAGGGGATCGGATTATCCATTGCACAAGTGCCGAGGAGCGAGAAAAAGGAGAACAGAGGCCAGAAGTTCATACTAGTCAATCTGGACGCTACCGAAGACGGATTTCACCACCGAGAGGCGGGAAAGCACGTGTTCTACGTAAAGGATCGATCGGTTCTTCTCCGTTCAGGGGTTTTCCCATTCAATTCACGTTTTTCATATGATTTCCCCTATTTTTACCATGTACTTGTGTGAGATGAACATGTGGGGTTAATCCCCTCCATCTTTAGGACCGGGAGTAGCCCGAGAATTCATTGTATGACAAGTTTATAATAGTAATTCATATTTTCTCTCTTAAATCTGTGGTATAGCTTCGTTTTCTCCATATATTGTTATGCTTGATCACCATAATAATAACCTAACGCCCTCAATCACTTCGACAAAAGGATTAACGGCTGAAAAGAGACGAAACCTACATTAATCGATAAATCCCTTGAACAAGGTGGTGTAAAATTAATGGTGGATACTGAGAGATCGTTCGTAATGCACTTAGTTTAGGGGATAGGTTACTACGACGGTGGAACCGACCTAAACCGAAGTAGTGAATTGTACCACGACAGTGGGCAATTCTATTTTCAGGCCACTACCCGGATAGAGAGAGAAGATTGAGGCATTATATAAAATCTAATACAATGAAAAACCCGCGGTGAAACCGCAATCCTAAAGATACCTTTTTGAATTGATTAAATTAACCTTTAATCAATTGTTTGCTTTGTTTTATTTTTATTTTCTTTTAATTTTGACAACAAACCCTAATTTGTTATTCGGCTTAGCTAATCGCAAATAGTTAGTAGGAGTCTCCGACAATTCTGAGTATCCCTGTGTTCGACTTGGGCCTCACAAGGCCTGTACTACTCGACGCGTATACTTGCGTTTTTAGCGCGTAGTAAAATACACGTCAAGTTTTTGGCGCCGTTGTCGGGGATACCGCGAATTGTTGGCACTTTGAGTGCTACGAGCGACCACTCTAGGCCATTTTTTTTTATTTCGATTGAAACAACTTCAAATATTTTTAAATTGTTTGATAATTTTTATACTCGTCATAGCACTGTATTGAACTCAAATTTTCTCATTTCAGGTACTGTGTATGGTGCAGACGCGTAGTACTGACTACGCGGAACGTGCACCAGAGGTTCCATTTTTGGGACCTAAGGACGAGGAGCATTCCGAGCAAGAGTACCAAGAAGAGGTAGATTCTGAATCTGAACCAGAAGAGATGGTCGAGCCACAGACCATATGGGAGAAGATCAAAGCTTCTTCCTCATCAGCTTCAAAGGGGCCTATAAAGAAGCAGGCGATCAACATACCGACATATAAGATCGATCCAGCGTTGATTAATTTGGTGAAATCAAATGCGTTTCATGGGCTGAAGAATGAGGATCCTGTTGCACACATCAGCCAGTTCGTTGAAAACTGTGACATGGTAAAAATAGATAGGTTTCCACAAGATGCATTGTATCTCAAGCTTTTCCCAAGTTCCTTGGTGGGAGCAGCAAGAGAGTGGCTACATAATCTTGACGATGAGTTCATGGAATCTTGGGACCATATGGTGGAGGTCTTCTTTGAGAGGTTCTTCCCTCCTGAGAAGACTAACGACATGATCTGGAAGATTCATAATTTCAACCAACAGGCTGGTGAAACATATTCTGAGACCTGGGAGCGATTCCAGGTTATGTTGAGAAGGTGTCCGCATCACGGGTTGGACAAAGAAACGCAGGTGAAAATCTTCTATTTTGCTCTCTCCGAGCATGATAGGAGTAATCTGGATTCAGCTGGGTCGGGATTTTTTCTAAACAACACAAACACTAGATGCTGGGAAATACTCAAGAACATGGCTAGAAAGCAATCATGGGGAGAAAGAGAGAGAGGCCCAGTTGAGCAAGCACGAGTTGCCAGTGAATCAAAGGCAATGAGAGAGCTGAATGAGAAGATGGATCTTCTCGCAAAGAAGCTACTGCAAAAGGAGGAAAATGAGTCCGAGGATGAGGCTCAAGTCAAATACATGAGACAACAGCAAGGATATAGGAACAATGAATATTCATGGAGAAAAGATAAAAAGTTCTCATGGAAGGATCCGAACAATTTTCTACAGGATCCGGAAGCCAAGCCCACGCCGGCTGCAGAAGACAAGAGCACGGAGTTGCTCAATCAGGTCATCAAGCAAAATCAAGAGTTAATGAATACATTCGGGCAGCAAATCAAGCAACAAGGAGAATACATGAATCAATTTAGGCAGACATTGCAGAGCCATGGGGCTCAAATGAGGACCATAGAGACATCCATGGCGTAGATGGCAGCCGAAATAGCTAGTTTGAAGAAACCGGCACATCCGGGTTTTCCGGGGAATACCAATGTTCCCGGGGGAAACCAGCAAGCTAAGGCTATTCTGCTGAGAAGCGGTAAGAAAGTGTTGAATCCAAGAACTGATGAAATAAGCACACCGCAAGATGAAGTTGAAGGTGAAACCAATGTGGAGCAGCCCGCACCAGTCTCAGGGCAAGTTGAAGACATAGCCGTGGAGAGTACTGAAGAACAGGATGCTGAGGAGGAACCGCAGAAAAAGACGCTGTATGTGCCACCCCATCAAAGGGCACAAGTTGTTCCGGTCCCTTATCCAAATAGTGTGAAGTCAAGGAAGGTAGATGCACAGTTCAAGAAGTTCCTGGACAGTTTTAGGAAGTTTTCAGTCAATATCCCGTTACTGGAAGCCATTGAACAAATCCCTTCGTACAGGAAGTTTCTAAAAGATGTCATTACCAAGAAGAGGAAAATACCAGATACTGAGGTCGTTGTGCTAAAGGAGCAAGTGAGTGCCTTCATTATGGGCACTTTGCCGCCAAATAGACAGGATCCAGGGTGTTTCAACATTTCTTGCTATATCGGGAAGTGTAAATTTGGAGAAGCATTGTGTGATTCAGGGGCAAGCATCAACTTGATGCCCCTTTCAACATTTAAAAAGTTGGGACTGAAGGAGTCATGGCCGAGTAATATGACTATTCAATTGGCCGACAACTCTGTGGTGAAGCCTTATGGAATCTGTGAAGATGTCTTAGTAAAGGTGGATCGATTTGTCTTTCCGGCCGATTTTGTGGTTATGGAGATGCAGGATGAGCATGGAAATTAGTTGTTACTTGGACGTCCTTTCCAAGCTACAGCCGACATGATCTTAGAGATGGGGAGAGGTCTCTTGACCTTGGGCATAGCAGATGACCGCTTTGAGATGGTCATGCCTTCTAGCACTGCGTCATCTAAAGCAAAAGAACAATGTAATATGGTGAAACATATGGATCGCAATATCTCACTCTGCCTTGGAAAACCATTTCTAGACATGGCTCATGTGATGAGCAAGGTGGATAATGGAACCTTAACTGTGGATATCATGGAGCAGACTAAGGTTGTTTCTTTGTGTAAAGCTGTGGGATTTCCGAATGATGAGAATGAGGACATTCCGCCTTCTTGGGAGGATGATGTGATTGCTATTTCTGTTGTTGATGCATATCCGGAACTACCGCTGGAGGCTTGTTTGTTGAATATTACATACGATTGGATGCAGAGTAAATCACTCAAGGAGTGCGCTAAAATGCTTCAGATGCTTCCATGCTTCTATACGAGGCACTATGAAGATTTAGGTGCACTGCCCCCACCGCTGCAATCATCTCTTATCAGCCCGCTGGATTTGGAATTAAAGCCGCTACCCCCGCATCTCAAGTATGTCTTTCTAGCTGAGAAAGACAAGTTACCGGTGATCGTTTCTTCTTATTTGAGTGCGGAAGAGGAGGAGCAACTGTTGATAGTGCTGAAAAACCACCGAGGAGCTTTTGGGTGGTCCGTTGCAGACATCAAGGGGATTTCCCCTACTCTATGTCAGCACAAGATTCGGCTCGAGGAGGGAGCCAAGCCAGTGATTCAGCCTCAGAGACGTCTAAATCTGAGCATGATGGAGGTTGTGAAGAAAGAGGTCATTAAACTTCTTACTGCAGGGATTATTTATGCCATATCAGACTCGAAATGGGTGAGTCCCACACAGGTAGTCCCTAAGAAGGGGGGAATTACTGTCACTCAAAATTTATTGAATCAACCTGTCACCACTCGATTGGTAACCGGGTGGCGAGTTTGTATTGACTACCGTCGCTTGAACGCTGCCACTCTTAAGGATTATTTTCCTTTACCGTTCATTGATCAAATTTTAGAACGTCTTGTCGGGCGATCGCACTTTTGTTTTCTAGACGGGTACTCAGGGTACAACCAGATCTCGATTGATCCTTTGGATCAAGAGAAATCTACGTTCACTTGTCCCTATGGGACTTTTGCTTACCGTCGAATGTCATTTGGTTTATGCAACGCACCGGCGACGTTTCAACGCTGTATGCTCGCCATATTTTCTGACATGGTAGAGCGTTGTCTTGAGGTTTTTATGGATGACTTCTCGGTTTATGGTGCATCGTTTGATGAATGTCTCTATAACCTAGACAAAGTGTTGCAGCGTTGTGAGGACACACACTTGGTCCTTAACTGGGAGAAATGTCACATGATGGTGACAGAGGGAATAGTGCTAGGACACAAGGTGTCTAGCAAAGGTCTTGAGGTGGACCCGGTGAAAATTGAGGTCATTTCCAAGTTGCCCCCACCAAATTCTGTAAAAGGGGTGAGAAGTTTTCTGGGACACGCCGGGTTCTATCGGCGATTCATAAAGGATTTTTCTAAAATTGAAAAACCCTTATCCGAGATTTTGGAGAAAGATGTGGTTTTCGATTTCAATGATAAGCGTCTACGGGCATTCGATGTTTTGAAAGAAAAATTGATTTCTGTCCCGGTTGTTCAAATACCGGATTGGACAAAACCTTTCGAATTGATGTGTGACGCTTCAGATTTTGCGGTAGGAGCCGTATTGGGGCAACGGGTAGATAATAAGCCCGCTGTGATTTTCTATGCTTCAAAAACTCTGAATGATGCTCAATTGAATTATACAACTACTGAAAAAGAATTACTTGCTGTTGTGTTTGCTTTCAAAAAATTCCGGCAGTATTTAGTTGGATCTAAAGTAGTTGTATGGACTGACCATGCTGCAATAAAATACTTGATGGAAAAAAAAGATGCAAAGCCTAGACTCATTAGGTGGATTTTGCTCTTACAGGAATTTGACATTGAAATCAAGGATAAATCTAGGATTGAGAATGTAGTGGTTGATCATTTGTCTAGGTTAGAAAGGGTGGATGAAAAAGATTTACATATACCCATAACCGAGACGTTTCCGGATGAACAGCTTTTAAAAATTAACTCTACAGAGCCTTGGTTCGCTGAAATAGTAAATTATTTAGCTTGCGGGATCATCCCAGAAGATTGGTCATATCAGGAGAAGAAGAGATTCTTTCACTCTTTGAGATACTATTTTTGGGATGATCCAATTCTTCTTAGGCAATGCAGGGATGGTATTTTACGCAGGTGTGTGCCTGAAGTGGAGTACGAGAGTGTTCTCCATCATTTCCATGCATCACCTACAGGAGGACACCACGCCAGCTCGCGAATGGCAGCTAAAGTTTTGGAAAGCGGCCTTTATTGGCCAACTTTGTTTCGGGATGCCTACGATTTTGTGAGGCAATGTGATCCTTGTCAGCGAGCAGGTAATATCTCAAAGCGACAGGAGATGCCCCTGAATGTATTTCAGGAAGTTGAGGTATTTGATTTGTGGGGCATAGATTTCATGGGACCCTTTGTGTCCTCGAACTCCAATTTATATATCTTGTTAGCAGTTGATTATGTGTCGAAATGGGTGGAAGCAATCCCCACAAGGACTAATGATTCCAATGTAGTATGCAGGTTCGTAAAGGAGAATATTTTCTGTAGGTTTGGGATACCCCGAATGATAATCAGTGATGGGGGTACACATTTCAAGAATCAGAAGTTCTCGACATTATTGAAGAAATATGGGGTCAAGCACAACATTGGCACCCCATATCATCCGCAGACTCAAGGCCAAGTGGAGGTCTCCAACCGTGAGATGAAGAAGATTCTAGAGCGAACGGTGGCATCCACGAGGAAGAACTGGAGTGCCTTACTACCGGATGCACTGTGGGCGTACAGAACGGCCTACAAAACACCTATAGGCACCACACCTTTTAGGTTGGCGTATGGCCGGGCTTGTCACTTACCGGTAGAGTTGGAGCACAAGGCCCATTGGGTGCTTAGAAGGCTAAATCTAAGTTATGATGAAGCTGGGAGAAAGATAATGTTCGAATTGAATGAGCTGGATGAGTTACGGATGACGGCATATGAGAATTCCCGGATATACAAAGAGTGCACAAAACTGATCCACGATCGCCACATCGAGTTGCGCACGTTCAAGAAAGGAGATAGTGTTTTATTGTTCAACTCTCGACTCAAGTTGCATCCCGGGAAGCTCAAATCCCGGTGGAGTGGACCGTTCGTGGTGGAAGAGGTCAAACCACACGGTGCGATTTTAGTGTGTGATGGTGATAACACGTTCTTGGTGAACGGACAAAGGCTGAAACTCTATTTTGGGGAGAGTTACAAGAAGAAGGTGAATGAGGTCAAACTCATTTCACTTGTGGATGAATGAGAAGCCCGGAAGCCGTCTAGCCTAAGACGTTAAATAAGGGCACTTGTTGGGAGGCAACCCAACCATCGGTACATTAGGATAGTTTAATTATAATCGTAGTTTGCTTTATTTTTGTTCAATTTTTAGTGTAAAGAAGATACCTTGATCTGTTTTTTCATTGTGCAGGCTGAGGCAGAGTCGATACCATCGACACCCTCATCGATGGTATCGACAAGGGTATAGGTTGACGACTACATATTTCGTTCTGAGTCGATACCATCGACGGCCTCGTCGATGGTATCGACATACCTACAGGTGGTCGAGAAGGGAACGTCGATAGTATCGACACAGGCGTCGATACCATCGAGATCTATGGAGAAGTTCAGACCGATTTGTCTCAGTCAACTCGATACCATCGACGGCCTTGTCGATGGTATCGACATGGTTCCAGGTTGAAATGCAAAAAGGCGGTGTCGCAATGAAGCCAAGTCGATACTATCGACACCTGTCGATGGTATCGACCATCCATGTCACTGATCTGAGCAAAGAAATCGACGGCGATCGCGGCTTCCACGTCAGCGATCCGGGTGCAGTGTCGATACCATCGACCCGTGTCGATGGTATCGACACAACAGCGATCCGGGTTACAAGATCCAGCAATCGACGACCGTCGATACCATTGAGGGGCGGATAGCATCGACCCAAGTCGATACCATCGACGCGCGTCAATAGTATCGACGGGCCAACAGTAGCGTCGGCCAAGTCTATTTAAGGAGAATCATTACGTCATTTGACGTCACACCTTAAGAGTGATCTCCTCCCTTTGTGCCGAGCACTCCCCCAAGCCATCCAAGAGTGAAGACCAGCATCACCGAGCGACGATCGTCACCGAGCGGAGATTCATATCTCCATTCTGCACCGAGCTCTCTCTTTCTAATCCCTTTCTCGTCGCCGACATGGCTCACGTCGCTGGAGCATCTTCTTCACGTGCGGACCCGGAGGAGATTCAGGAGTTTGTGCCACCTCCTCTCGGGTCGGTTGCACGGCCGCGCATGATGCATCCTTCCACAGAGGTGAAGAAGATCTATGAGGATATCTTAAAAAGGAAGATCGAACCTACCCGGTATGTGGAATGGGAAATGATCCGAGACCTCGGATTCGAGGCCAATCTGGCCTATGTTCTGCAGGGGCAGGCGAAACGTACAAGCAGCAGGCCCGATGAGTTACATACCATGCAGATGGCCAGCCGTTTTTCGGCGAGTGGCCAACCTACAACGAGTTGGTGGTGGAGTTCATGGCGTCACTTGACGTCTGCGTCGTGCCCAACGACATCGTCACCACCGACCATGAATGGATAAAGGGTCGGGTGTCTTTCCGGCTGTACAACCGTGACTATACCCTCACGCTTCGCCAATTCAACAGGATCTTCAATTGGATGCATTCTCCATACGACCACCGACGGCCGGATAACCGCACCAACTACGATGCTCTCTTCTTCGAGTTGGTGACGGTGCCACAAGGGAGGTCGGTGAGCTACCACAACGCTGCGGTAGCCGACTTCGAGCACCCGTTTGATCGGGTATTGCACCGGATGTTGAGTTCCACCATCTTTGTTCGAAGTGATCTGGCTCTAAGAAAATTTCAGGAGACGGATCTTTTCTTCTTATATCAGCTCCCGAAGCGCCAAGAATGCAACTGGGGTGCATTCTTTCTACAACGAGTGTTGGCGGTGAAGAGGAGCACGAGAAAAGCCCCGATTCATTTTGGGGGGCTTGTCACCAAGGTAGCCCTCTACTTGGGCTTGAATCTCGATCAGCTGACTCCTCTTTCTACGAGAAGTAAGGTCAACTTGCAACATCTACACCAAGCCAATCTCGTTCTTCTCCGAGCTGGCGTGGCTTTTGCGCATTGCCACGTAAATCAAGCGTACCAGGAGTGCGCGCTGCCGGATCCCGTCTTCAACATCACGGGCGCACAGCATTTCAGATGGCCGATCATAGCCATCGACTCCGATGATGAAGAAGGCGGCAATGACGGCGACGACGACGGACATGACGACGGGGAGGAAGAAGAGGCATTTACACCTCTTCGAGCACGAGTAGCACCCCGGAAGCGTCCTCGGATGCATCCGGGTGCATCTTCATCATCACAGCCTACGCCGCCATCACCACAGCCCTCGCAGCCTAGAAAGGATGCCTATTCCATGCAAGGCATGTACAGCATGCTCCAAGATATTCAGCAGACGCAACACAGCCACACCGCTACGTACGCCGGTATTCAAGACACCACCAACCGGCTTTTTGTCAACCAGCAGGCGATCTTCGAGAATGAACGCCTCCTTTTCGCAAATCAAGAGAACATCCATGATCGGCTGCATAGGATGGAGCAGCAGCAGCAACCGTTTTACGATCATTACTGGAGCCAGAATTATTTTGGGGGGTATCCACAGCCTCCTATGATGCCCCAGTATGATCCGACTTTCCAGGGGCAATACCCATCTTGGGACCCCACGGCGCCGCAATACCCGTCTCCACCACCACAAGAATGATCGGGTATCCCTATTCCAATCTTTAAGTTTGTTTTTTACTATGAGGCCATAGTCGAATTCAAGCTTAGGGGGGTAGTTGGAACAACTCTATCTTTTAATGTTTTATTGTTTTCAGTTTTTAGCGTTATTGCTTTTGTTCTCTTGTTATTTGTTTCTTGCAATTTTAGTTTTGTAGGATCCACGTGCTATCTAGTGTAATTGTGGACGTCATAAAAGTGTGTCATCTTGCTGTTAGTGCATGGGAAATTTAAGGGAAATTTGAAAATTTTGTGTCTTTGGATAGCTTGTTTTGTTTTGACCTTGGGAACACATCCTATGAAAATGATTGATTATGTCAACTTTAAAACAACATTTCATACATGTACTCCTAATGATTCATGAAAGTGGACGGAAATGGTTGTTTGGGCCTAACCTAACCAAATGGTAATGAGACTTTAATTGGATATAAGAGAGAGAACCTTCTAAACTACTACACAGGTCAGTAAGGAGGGACACATAATATCTTTCTAAGGTTCAGTCATCTAGTCTTGTGATCGTTCCACTTCATTTTTCTATAATCCACCTAAGAATTGGAAGTAAAGTGCAGTTTTAATTCCTTTTTGTGTGCATAGCATTTAGATAGGACTTGCATTGGTATTTTCCATATGTTTGCATAAAAAGAAAAAAAAATATAGTGAATCATGCACATTACCTTTAGGTGCATGCCATGTAGTTGCATTCATGATCTTCATGCATAAAGTATATCATGTATCTCAATTTTTCCCCAATGGTGAATTAATTGTTCCATACCTTCTAAATAGTGCAAAAATTTCTGATCAATGATAAAAATAGCTCAATAAACTTATCTTTAAGCAATTATGGATATGTGGGCTGGAAAAAAAAAGCTGAAAATCTGCAATATAAAAGGAAAAAGGAAAAGAAAAAGAATTTATAAGAAAGTGAAATAAGAAGGAGAAAGGAACGTAATATCACTTGCATTTCAGGATAATTGAGTACATGATGTAGCTTGAATAGATATCCATCTCATTTTGAGGCGGATGGTTAGTGCATGTATCATTTCACCCAATTTTAGGCATTAGGGCATTTCTAATGTGCATTTGCATCATATAGGACATTTTTGTATTATGCATGTTGAAACTGTACAATACTTCCACTTTCTTCTATGAGCTACCCATTTTCATCCACCTGTTGCTCGGATTGGTAGGCCACCATGAATTTCTCCTCACTAATGAATATCAGGAGAACTGCTTCCATGTAGATGATAGTTAGGGCGAGCAACGTAGTATAGGCGATCACAAGATGCACCAATGCTGAATCGGTGAGTTTTATTATGTTAACTGCCTTATGTGATAGTGTTCATCGGTGAGGAGGTTAATTTCTTTTATTGATGATTATTGTCGCCTTTAGGGTAATTACCGTTCTGTGGTTAGAGAAGGCCGGTTTGTGAATGATCAATGGGAGTCATATGGGATGTTGGGTTGGTTTGTTGTTTTTCAATTGACATTTGCAATTCTATTCTAAGGATGAGTTGCTCGAGGGTGAGCAATGTTCAAGCTTAGGGGAGTTTGATGCGATGATTTTGAGTCGCATTTATAGACCTGTTTGATATGTGTTTTGTGCTTTTATTAGTCATTTTTATGGTTAATATTGCATAATTCATCCATTTTGGTCTTTGCCATCATTTTATGTCAAATTCCCTTTATTTCATTGTTTTGAGCATTAATTATCACATTATTATTATTTGTGTGGATTTATTTGATCTTGTCTTTGAATTTCAGGAAAAACATGTATTTGCTTCCGTCGATACCATCGACGGAAGTCGATACCATCGACAAGACCGCAGGTTGCCAGCCGAAAGGAGCAGCAAAGAGTCGATACCATCGACGCTGATGTCGATGGTATCGAGACATCTTCAGATTGCTGGCGAAGAAGCAGTCGATAGTATCGACACCAAGTCGATACCATCGACGCACGGAGGCTACAGCGTCGCAAAATGACAAAACCGATGCCAAAAGGAATTCGATACCATCGACCCGAGTCGATGGTATCGAGATGATGTCGGGCACGACAAAGAAAGGGTTTGCAGCCAGCCGCTACTGTAATGGGTCGATACCATCGACTCGCGTCGATGGTATCGACACCGTAGGATATGAGTTTGCTTTCTAATGATCTCAATCGGACGGCTGGAGTTAATTAGTGACCTAATTAGGGACTTATACCTAATGACAGCCGCCTGAGACAAGGAGGGGATCGGATTAGCCATTGCACAAGTACCGAGGAGCGAGAAAAGGGAGAACGGAGGCCAGAAGTTCATACCAGTCAATCCAGACGCTGCCGAAGACGGATTTCACCACCGAGAGGCGGGAAAGCACGTGTTCTACGCAAAGGATCGATCGGTTCTTCTCCGTTCAGGGGTTTTCCCATTCAATTCACGTTTTTCATATGATTTCCCCTATTTTTACCATGTACTTGTGTGAGATGAACATGCAGGGCTAATCCCCTCCATCTTTAGGACCGGGAGTAGCCCGGGAATTCATTGTATGACAAGTTTATAATAGTAATTCATATTTTCTCTCTTAAATCTGTGGTATAGCTTCGTTTTCTCCATATATTGTTATGCTTGATCACCATAATAATAACCTAACGCCCTCAATCACTTTGACAGAAGGATTAACGGCTGAAAAGAGATGAAACCTACATTAATCGATAAATCCCTTGAACAAGGTGGTGTAAAATTAATGGTGGATACTGAGAGATCGTTCGTAATGCACTTAGTTTAGGGGATAGGTTACTACGACGGTGGAACCGACCTAAACCGAAGTAGTGAATTGTACCACGATAGTGGGCAATTCTGTTTTCAGGCCACTACCCAGATAGAGAGAGAAGATTGAGGCATTATATAAAATCTAATACAATGAAAAACCCGCGGTGAAACCGCAATCCTAAAGATACCTTTTTGAATTGATTAAATTAACCTTTAATCGATTGTTTGCTTTGTTTTATTTTTATTTTCTTTTAATTTTGACAACAAACCCCAATTTGTTATTCGGCTTAGCTGATCGCAAATAGTTAGTAGCAGTCTCCGACAATTCTGAGTATCCCTGTGTTCGACTCGGGCCTCACAAGGCCTGTACTACTCGACGTGTATACTTGTGTTTTTAGCGCGTAGTAAAATACACGTCAAAGCCTTCTATTTTCCCTTCTTGCATCTCTTTCACTAAAGTCTGAATATAAGGATTGGTGCCTTGCATTTGTTTAATCTATTGGCCCAACACATGTTTTATATGGAGTTGTGCTAGAAGACCACAAGAAGATGTCATATCCATATGCACATTCATCTCCCTCAAAGACAAAAGCATGTCCCTTCTAATGCATGCCATGGAATTCATCTATATAGAAGGCATAAAAGATGATGACTTTCTACTCAATGCGTCTGCCACCACATTTGCCTTTCCAGGATGGTAATTAATGGTGCAATCATAGTCTTTAATCAATTCAAGCCATCTACATTGCCTCATATTTAGATCTTTCTATGTGAAAATGTATTTCAAGCTCTTATTATCAGTATATACATGGCAAGGCTCTCCATATAGATAATGTAGCCATGTCTTCAATGCTAAGACTACTGTAGTAAGTTTGAGGTCATGCGTAGGGTAGTTTTCTTCATGCTTCTTCAACTTCCTAGAAGCATATGCCACTACCTTACCATCCTACATAAGAACACAACCTGAATCCTTCTTAGAAGCATCACAATACACAACATAACCTTTACCTGTCTCAGGAAGAGTTAGGACTGGTGCAGATGTCAATGGCTTCTTCAATTGTTGAATGCTCACACTGATTTGTCTATATGAACTGGACTTCTTTCCCCATCAAACAAGTCAAAGGCATGGCAATAATGTTGAAGTCTTGTATAAACCTTTTGTAATATCTTGCTAAACCAAGAAAACTCCTCACTTCAGTGGGTGTCTTGGACTGCTCCCACTGGATTACATATTCTACCTTCTTAGGATCTACACAAATCCCTTTAGAGGAAATCACATGGCCTAGAAATGCCACCTCAGATAGCTAGAACTCGCATTTACTAAACTTAGCATATAGCTTATTTTGTCTTAGTAAATGCAAAGCCAACCGTAAATGATCCTCATGTTGCTCTCAATTTATAGAATATATCAAGATATCATCAATGAAAAACAACAATGAACTGGTCAAGGTACTGATGAAATACTCTATTCATCAAATCCATAAAAGATGTTGGTGCATTGGTTATTCCAAATGACATAACCAAAAAACTCATAGTGCCCATATCTAGTCCTGAAAGCTGTCTTAGGGACATCTTCAACCTTAATCCTGAGTTGATGATAACCTGATCGCAAATCAATCTTAGGAAACATCGTTGCCCCTCTTAATTGATCAAATAGGTCATCGATCCTAGGAAAAGGATATTTATTCTTGATAGTGAATTTGTTGGTTTGCCTATAATCAAAACACAAACACATTGTGCCATCCTTCTTCTTTACAAAAAGCATTGGTGCTCCCCATGGTGATGTGCTAGGTTGAATAAAAGCCTTATCAATCAATTCTTGCAATTGCTTCTTTAGCTCTCTTAATTCATCTGGAGCCATGCGATATGGTGCTTGTGTAATAGGTTGAGTGCCTGGAGTTAGATTGATCTCAAAATCAATCTCTCTAACTGGAGGTAATCCTGGCAGTTCATCAGGAAAAACATCATTGTACTCTTTTACTATGGGTACATCAGATAAGATAGGGTTCTCAACCTAGTATCCATTACATGTGCAAGATAACTTGTGCATCCCTTCCTTATCATTTTCTCAAAAGCTATAGAAGATATCAAACATGTAGATAGTACTTTCCTATCGCCTTAAAAGATCCAAGAAATATCTCCATTAGAGAAGATAGCTTCCTTAGTAAAGCAATCTAGCTTCACTCGATACTGCTCTAAGCAATTCATGCCTAGAATAATATCAAAACTATGCACTTCAAGTGGTAATAAGTCCACTTGTATGCATTTTCCATTAAATCTTAGAACACATCCTGGAAAAACCTCTGTCACAACTGTAGGATGTACATTAGGTATCTCCAATAAGAAATCATAAGGTAGCTCCTCAACAGAAAGCTGACCTCTAGCTATGACATCTCGAGTCACAAAAGAATGTGTAGCACCAGGATCAATCAACATTGTAATAGGTATAAGAATGGATGTAACTAAACAAATCTGACCTATCATAATGTGTGGAGAAACAACTCCCTCCTGTTGAGTCAAAGCATAAGTATGGGATGTCACCTACTACCTACCTCAACCTCATCCTCTATCCTGATGTATTGTGGCTCCCTGAGTACTGGAACCTTCCTGTGATGCATACCCTCTACCTGAGCTTTGTGGTGACACCGGTCTCTGTATTCTAGTCATTAGCTGTTGTTGAGTTCTCTGTGGACAATCCCTAACAGAATGTCCTTCTTGACCACATACAAAAAAACCCTTGAAATCAAGGCCCCAACATGGACCTTTATGAAACATGTTACAGTATGTACATTGTGGTGGTGTTGAGTGAAAACTCAGCCTATGAGGTCCTTTCACAGTTCTTATACTCTGTGGTGTTGGTCCCCTGGCTGCAAAAGTAGTAGTACCCCTGCCATATGGAATATGTGGTGGTGCACTAGCTAGCGAGTCTAGCTTCCTAGAAGGGTGTGTAGGAGGCCTAGTCATCCTCAACTATGCACTAGGTACTGGCCTGCTCAACTCACCATCTATCCTCTTACGGGTCTCAAACTCCCGCCTCTGTTGAATGACATGCTCCACACGACTAACTGTATCAACAAAGGCATGAATATCTGTCATGGATTCTATCACAACTATCCTCTCCTACAGATCATAGTTCAAACCTTGTTCAAAATGTCTGATCTTATCCTCATCTGTGGCACATAGTTGCAAACAAAACCTAAGCAAATCAAGAAATAGAAACTCATATTCAGTCATTGTCATATGTCTCTTCCACAAAGTCTCAAACTGACGAATCTTATCGCGTATGTATGTGGCAGCATAATAGTTGGACTCAAACCTCTTCCTAAATTCATCCCATGTCAGACTATGTTCAGCCAGGTGTGTCTCTTCATGCTCCACCAGTGACTTGCACTGCCTTTTAGGAGATAAGTAGCATGGTTCACCTTCTCTACATCATATACATGAGCTATTTTAAACACCTTTTCAGTTTCATATAGCCAAGCATATGCTTTTGTAGGATTAGTTGTGCCATAGAAGTTATAGACACCCATCTTTATCAGCCTCTCATAAGACCTGCTAATACACAATGGATCAAGAACACTTGGAGGTGATGGAGGGACTACCCTTGTTGCTGCATGAGCCATCACTAACACTAGTCTATGTGCCATAGCATAGAGAGGATCAGTGGTAGATAAGGTAGTCATTGCATGGTGTTGATCCATTACTTCAATAGGAGGATCTTGTAGCCCTGGTTCATCCCTAGCACCACCTAATGGAGGTGCCACATAGCGACTCTTCGCCTGTTCTTCACCTCTACCAGCCATGATTTGAAAGAAAAGAGAATATGCCATATATCATTAGATAATTTGAAGGACCCAATAAGACTCATAGACTCGTCTAATGTCCCTATACATAGGGACTAACAAAAACCTAGGATTTGATACCAAAATTTGTGGGACCCCACCTCTGAGACCTGACGGGGTTATCCAAACTATCCACGCTAAATCTCAAATTAACAATTAAAACTTGGAATCAAGAAATTCTATTATATGAAAAACACAAATAACTTTTTTCCATTTAATTCCAGATCTGGCACAAGCAACTAAGTACTATTCATTTTCAACAGATCATATATAAGCAAGCCCAAGATGTAAGAATTATTCAAGATAAAACTATAATATAACATGAAGTAGAATTTTACACCATTACATTCACATAATCAACCTAGATCAAGATAAAGTACATCACTACAAGCACACACACACACCCTCCCAGAACTCCCTAGTACAGGGACAACCTATACATATAACCTACAACAAGAAGAGAATTCTCCACCTCATATGGTGAAGAAAAGATGACTATGGATGAGAAACTCCTGGGTGAACTGAATCTAAATTAGTACCTATAAAAAAATTGAACCACCACTTATCAGCACACTGAGTGAGTGGAACAGGTTCAAGACAAAACCAGCATTGAACTAATCTTTTTTCTTAATTGATCAGAGAAAAGTATATTTCAAATTAAATCAAACAATTCTAAATATCATGCAGATCATG
Organism: Alisma plantago-aquatica; assembly: GCA_963693085.1. Taxonomy (NCBI): domain Eukaryota; kingdom Viridiplantae; phylum Streptophyta; class Magnoliopsida; order Alismatales; family Alismataceae; genus Alisma; species Alisma plantago-aquatica. The sequence continues at coordinate 1,431,588,398 of OY856409.1, forward strand.
ACAGATATAAACTACATAAGATGAACATGAAATAACAAATAGAACTAACATGTAATCAGAGATTGATAATCAAATCTTGTTCTCATCTTGTCAAGATTCATTGTTAGGTTTGCCCTGAAATTACTTGATCTGTACCTAATCAAGTAAAAGTCACCACGCCAGGTTCTCGTGTCAATGACTCACTGTCCACATCTTAGGGTTAACAGGAAATCCTAAGATAAACAACAGACTCTGGTCTGCCTCAGAGTTGCCAAACATTGGCTAGGTAAGAGCATAAAGCCTATCTACCTTACAAACCTCATCTCAAGTACATGAGATAAGTTTAATGACACAAATGTCAAAGCTAGGGCATCACATATGAGATACTAAACAAATCTATCCCTACTGATCCCTTTCACATCAATATCACAATTTCCATAACAGTGTTCCAACTACAATGTATTTCATTCACTCAGCAATAGAGAATTTAGGTTAGCATCTCATCTTGAAATCTTTCCTAAATTATGGTGACCTAGCCTTCAAGGTCTAGAATAACACTCTGACATTCCTTTTCATAATCCAAGGATTATTAGAAGGAATCTCGTTTCATTTCCCTAGTGCAGACCTCTGGGGAAAACTACAGTGTTCATGGCTCCTATCTAGATGATTAGGCTATAATGGATATTAAGTGCATTTACTCACTTTAAGGAAAACAGGAGTTTATTATATGGCACATATGTGACTTTGCATTCTAATCCTAGGATATGTGGATTAGTGTTTCAGAGATACATATGTTTCAATTCATATTACAGATACCTTACATATCCTTTTTCCATCATATAAATTCGCAAGAAACAATCACAATTCAAGAATTCACATATTCTAGACAACACTCCATATTAACTAATATGTGGCATTTGCAATGTATATATAATAATAATATGCAAACTGAATTCAATTAAATTTATATTACTCATGATCAAGAAAATCTAACATCCAATTGATTCATTTTCAAGGATCAATACAAGAATCATATCCAAGGTCAAATAAGCAAACAACCCTATGCATTATTAGAGTTCTCAATTTCCACCAATTGTAGTTTAATGAGGAGATTTAGGATTATAGTTCACTAATAGTTTTCAAATGAACCTACACCACTCACCTCAGGTGTGAAACACTTGAAATTCATAGCTCAGCTACTACTGCTAATTTTTGAATAAAGTCCTTGCTTCAAGAAAATAGAATTTTCCTACACCTCTTTACTCAAGAACCCAGAAGAAGAAGAAGAATTGAAGAAGAAAGAATGAAAGAAGAAATTAATTTGGCATCTTTTGATCCAAATTAGGGAAGTGATGAGTTCTATACATAGGAGAGAATAAAAGAAAATAAACCTAGTAAAGATTGATGATCTATACAGAATTTACCAACCTTGGAAAGAGAAAACCCAGAAATATGAAATTTCCACTTCTGATTCTCCAAACCCTAGAATCCCCTCCTCTCTCAAGAATTACAAAGATCTAAAGTGCGGGATGGAAATGAGAGGTGGTTGGGTCGTAATACAGTCTTATATACTCATTAAGATGCTTGGAATAATTAATTAAAAACATTTTTAGTCTTTTTTATTTTTCCAGAAATATCTGGTCGGTCGAGTTTGTCTCTCTCAAAACTCGACCGATACAAGGTTCTCTTGTGATACAAAACTTCTTCAAAAATTCTTTAAAATAAAATTTTATTTTAAACTGAGTATTAAACCTTCAATTAAAATTTTAGCTTAATTGGATAAGACAATAAATTATAAAAAATCAAATACTACACTACTATACTTAATCCTATATAGCATGATCGACTGAGTTTTTCCTGAGGAAAAATTGACCAATCAATAGGTCCAAGAAACTTTAAAAATTTTGATATTTTTCACTAACATGCGTAATAGAGTTATACAATACATATCCAAAATTCAAAGTAATGTGAGCTACACACAAAATAATAAAAAACTTTTAGTAGACTATTATACTTAACACCAAATTCATCATCACATTCTCTATTGATGATTTCATGCAACTAGGGTTTTAAATTTACAGCCATACTAACCTAATCATTCACAACATTAATCTAATAAACAAGGTTTATGTTTTTGATTAATATCTGACCTGATTAGGAGAAAATTAAATCAACAACTATTGATGCTTAGTAAGATCTAACTAGGAATTAAAGTAATTTAGGAACTGGTCCTTACAAGTGCAAATAACATATACAACGTCGATTATTTTATACCTATATCATCAACTATTTACTTATACTTTAGTGGACAAAACTATAACTAATGGCCTTCAGTGTCATTTTCTAGGGTAAGCGACAATGACGAGTTAGATGTTTTTTCGATTGCCATGAAAGACCCTTATATCTAATAAAAATAATAGTATAATTTGACATCAACAACAATTATAAGATTATTGTTGGACTATAGTCATAAATTTTGTTAGAGAAACTGATGACTATAATCTACATCATTGAGTGGAAGAAAGAACTCGACGTTGACGTACGACCTGTGTCCTCAGTCTACTTAAGATAACCCACAATGTACTTCCTTATCAGTTAAAGTTTTACTGATAAGGATAGTTGTGTCATCAAATTTTTTGAGAAAACTGATGAGATATATCTACATTGTCGGGTTTTTTAAGGCAACCAACATCGTATGTTTGATTTTTTTTATAAAAATTCTGTAGACATGTTGGCTGGATGTTCAGTCGGATGCAAAATCTGCACTTCATCGGAACAACATGTTCCATCATGTGTTCAACATAACAATAGGCCAACATGACCTACAAAAGTTGCAGTTAAAAATACATATAGCAGTTAGCATCCAAAATTTATTTACACACACATGTAATGTTATTCTCATCCACACATCATTCTATTCTCATGTACATATGCACATACGCAATTCATTCACACATATGCAATTTCATTGGCATCCAGATATACAAATATAATTTTCATCATATTTATTTCTCTTCAGATGCATTCAGACAGATACATATATACACACATCATTGGCATATATAAAACAACAATTCACTAGCATCAACTTTATAGTTACAAAAAGGCATTACCATCACTGGATATAAAAATAATGACATCAAAGTTAAAAGACATCATAATTTATCCAAATTAATTATAAAGTTGACTTCCTTAATGAAGGACTCTACCTACCCTTATCGTAATTCATCCAACTATTCTTGTGTAAAGGGTTTTACTATGTTAAACAGTTGTAAAGAGAATGACATATTTCAAGAGTTTGATTTGATTTTTTAATATTATCAAATCTGATTATTTACTTATGATTCAAGACAATATATATTATTTCATGTATACAAGAGATGTCTTGTAACACATGCTTGACAATCTAGTCCATATATCGCATCACGTCTATCTACATGCCCAATTATTTTCTTGTTATGGAAGTATAAATTTACTCTCACGTGAACTGTTAATAATAAAAAATAAGCATAGTTGGAAAATATATACATTGGAGTCAGAAACTACCTTGATATTCTTTGAAAATATTATGTATTTTTTCTTATTTACATCTCCTCCATTTGTTTGAATGCTTTTATTCCCCTATAAGTTTAAGTAATACATTTAGTTGCATTAGTAAATAGTCATATAATGATGTAGACATTAATATATGTTGACAAATAATTTTTTTATTGAAGCTATAATTGCCACTCTCATTGCATTTCCACCACTCCCTAATTTTCTACTCAAAAGATCAAGATAATACACATACATCATCTTGGGAACAATAAAAAACCCCAATGCCTACTACTAAGTGAAATTAAGGCAAACAAAAGAAAAATCAAATTCCCGATAAATGTAATTGATAACTTAACATTTATAAGCAAAGATCTCGAAACATACCCAACATGAAAAGAGCTATAACCATCTTCTCTCCTACAATAGAAAAATATATAAATGTGGTAGAGAAATAATCACTTACAGAAAATTGGTGTCTAAATATACAACTGTTAAATGATGGAACTAGAAATGCCACATTGGTTAACGTGAGTTGTGCACTTATCATATATAATTGCCTGTAAAATATATGTATTGATTAATATATTAGAAAACAATTCAACATATATTTTTACATATATAGAATGAGATATTTAGCCAATCTATCTCAATATATCCAAAGTTCTATCATTGTTGTATTCAACAAATCATATTCAAGCCAAGTGTTATGTTGACTGCTTAATATTCTATATGGATTCATCCTGTCAGTACAAAGCCCAAGTCTTAGATTTCCGACTTCTTTACCAAATTTAGAGTATGATAAATAAACAATATACCATTCAGAGGAATCAGATTGTATCTCTAGGATTTGATAATCATCTTTCTTTACCTCTACAGACCAAGATAAATTCCTTGCATCTATGGTATTGGTAAATAAACATTAAAATTGTATTATTATAGGTAGATACTACATCACCATTGTAAGAGATCCAGTTATGGCCTTACCCAAACTCATCATTTTGTAACTTTGACGGCCCACATTTTGAACAATCTTTCAAATTGACAGTCCTTTTAAAATAGCACACATTCATTTGGGCGTGCATGTATCTTCTTAGCCTCCATTCCTATAGGGCACACCTTTTTTGTTTCATATTTTGAGATTGGAAGCTTGTTGCCTTCAAGAAAGAATGTCTTTCAACAAAGGCAATATATACATGAAGCTTTTGTCAATACACCTATTATTAGCCTTCAGAGTATACAACCTCAATACAACACTCAACTTCTTAAAGGTAGCACAACCTAAGTATAATGATCTCTCAACATCATGCACGATGTTTCCAAATAAGGAAGGAAAATCAATAAAATTTACCCCACAACTATATAGCATCACATCAATCATGTATATAGGAATTGGTTCATTCACATTAACATTTTCGACAATTTCTTAAGAGACACAGGCACCACTATTAATATCTATTGATCCCATATTAGGAATCTTTTCATACTAGTACCATTCTACATAGCCACGTACAATCCTATTGTACATGAAATGACTTTTGATTTTGTCAGTTGTGTGGACTTTCAAGTTGTTATTCGGCAACTCCTACATGGACAGTAGAACCTATCTTTAAATCAGTTCCCATGTTGCTCCACAAATTTTATAAATTGATGAAGACCGGTAATAAAATTTGAAGTGCAACATTTTGAAATGAACATCCATGGTCGATCCATTCTATATTCACAAGTAAAACAAGTATTGAATCAGGTTCTAGCTTCGCCAAATTTTAAAATAAAATCTTTTTGAATTAAATAAGGGTTTATCATTTAGGATTTAGGATTTAGTATTTAGGGATTAATGTTTAGAGTTTAGGGCTTACTAATGAATGTATACCACCTATCCCATCCTTGAACACCTCATCTCACTAGTAAGTATATAATGTGTATTTGGTTTTCAATAATATTTTTTCAACATTTCCCTGCAATTCTTCAAGTACACCGATGTATAGGGGCAAATAGCCACCTACATATGTACTCAGAGAACAAACGAGTAAGTGCTAATGAAACATCTTGAAAACTGAATATACATTAAACACTTACATCCTAAGTGAAATAAAGTGTTTAAAGACAGTCACAAGCCGGGGACTATCTAAGATTTACTCCTAATGAGTAAATCTTAAATGGATTTCTAGGCCAACAAGATATATATTTAAGTTAGGAATTACATTTTAGAATTTAGGTAAATATAACAATCTCAATTTAATCAAGCTAATTTAGGTAATTCATATCAATTCAATTTAATGAATTCTTTGGTGTGATTGTTTATCCATACAACATTTAAATTGAACAGATGCACCCAATTATACAGGTAGTTATGCATGTATTCCAATCATATAATCCATTTTACAACTATGATTTCTTTAAATTTTAAATTAAAATCCTTGTTACATCTTATAATTCTATTCAAGTATAAATGAAGTTATCTTACGTAAAATCATATTAATTATAGTGTAATACTAGGTATCATTCATATTGATTTAGGTAAATTTATATCAATTTAGGTAAATTCATATAAATGTGTAACTCATATCAGGCCTACAAATAATTATAAAATAAGACACTCGTCAAATAGTTATAATTAGATATACAAGGTATATATTGCTCAAATTTAACAAACTAGACATGCATTTGGCAACGTGGAGGTATGTATAGAGAAGAAGGTGAAGAAGAACCATCCATGATAGGGGCAGAGGGTGTATTCGTAGTAGAGGTAGAGCAAAAACAAGAATCAAGGACAGAGGATGAGCAAGGGGTTGTTGGCACAAAAAAGTAGGGAAAATAGGACACAACAACATTGGTGGTAAGATAGAGGAAGAAGAACCAACGATAGTAGGGCAAGATAGTAGTAGTAGTAGGGTGACAAAGTCAATTAGCTAATGATCGGTAGTAGGACACAATAGTAGCAACAACACCCATGGAGAGAGGAGCAGTAGCAGAAGCAACAACACAAGAAGTAGCGTCACTGACCTAGTAGAGCGACGCTGACGGCTGGTGATCGAAGGGTGGAAAATGGTGGCAACGATGGTGATAGGAGGTTATAGAATCAAAAAGAATAGCAATGACGATAACAACGATCATAGCTTAGGTACCATGAAATGAAATAGAGAATGGGGAAAAGAAAGGTTTGCAGGTGATATTAACTGGAACTTAGTCATTGATTGATATGAAGAAGTTGACACTAAAATATATGTTGTTTTCACCATAATCGATGACATAAGTTCAACTATGTCATCAGTTTGTCATTAAGAAATTATTGAAACATGTCCTTATCCCTATTACAGACACCAACCTTACATAAGACCATGAATGTCAGTTTTAAGACCAAAATCGATGCCATTACACAAATTGGAGGGGAATAATTTTTAGAGGAGCACGTGGTGGGAATCCGATATCATCAGTTTCTACATGAGGAACCACACCATATAATTTTTGGAGGTAAATTATTTCATGGGGCATGTGACACATGACATCGATTTTGGTAAACAATAACTAATGAAATAGTCCTTCTGGAGGTAAAATTTATTTTGTGGAAAGGACTATGTCGTTGGTTCCTTGGCAACTAACTGACACGTGCAATACCAATTTTTTCCAAGTAATTGAAGTTTGTGGCATGTCTGTGATGTCAGTTCTTTATAAACTGATGTCAAAATGAAAGCAATACTCATATTTTTTTACCAAACAAAAAGACTTGACTGATTGAGACATTTGTTCTTTATTAACCAACATCATAGGTACGCAGTGTCAGTTATCCTGAGAAACCAACGTTAGGAAATGTGACATACAAAAATGTACTAGTATGAATAGTGAACCTTTTCACCATCAACGTTGACTTGCACCACACCTCCGTCGTCTCATCTATCCCATGAAACTTACCAACATCTATGCAATTGTTTGGTCATAGTTTTTAGTTACCCGATATCCCAAAATCTATGTATAACTATGGTCGATCTCCTCTCCCTCATTTCCCCATGTCTGACCACTCCTATCCTATCTTCCCTTTATCCTAGCATGCCCATTATTTTCCCATCACCCTCTACAACCACCTACACCACATACTGACCTCATTGACCAGAGTGGTGGTCTTACACAATATACTGACACTCCACTGTAGTAACATCATCATGTCTTAATCGACCTGGTGCACTATGACGTCTCTTCTCTCCAGGATCCACCATTACATTTCCAACTTTGTTGGGCCAACTCCTTTTTTGAGGCCCCAGTTTTGGAGGAGAGGATCAACCAACCATCTGTATGGGCAGTGATGATGACAACATCTCTTAGACAAAGATGCAGATAGCGGTGATGCCCTTAGACTTGGCAACCAATGACCAAGTGGTGCCACAATAATGACGCCCATTCTGACCATTGATGTTAAGTGGTTCTACGTCATGTCGTCTACCAAAACATTCAATTCTGGTGACCACAACAACATACTAGGATGCTCCATGGAGTCAAGCTCCCCATTCAGGCTCTACAATAGGCACGGGATGTAGGCGTATAGATGAAAAATGTCGTGGGATATGAGCATGCATGTGGTTGAGACCATGGTGTGCATGTTGGTATATGTATGCCCGTAGAGCCATCCCAAGCGATTGCATGGAGTCGGATATTAATTAATCAATTAATGCGATTATTTGGTTAATTAATGAATTACGGAATATTCTAATTAATCCACGAGCGTTTTAATTAACGTAATGTTTCTGTTTACCGATGGGTTTAGGAAACCCTATTTCCCTTCGTATTCTGTTTAAAGGAGGATTGACGGCCGATATCTATATAAGATATCAAGAGACTCTTTTAGTTTACGCTCACGTACGTAAACCCTAGCCGTCATCGTCCTTAGGAGAGAAAGGAGAGAAACACGCCGCTAGCACGCCGCCGCAGAGACACGACTCCTTCCCACCGGCTTGGGAAGCGCGACGTGGAGTTCCATCCATCCGCGTGGACGAAGTAGAGACGCAGACGCATTGACGCCTGTGTTCGGAGGACATTGACGACCACCTGTATGCGCTACGAGCAGCGTACATCACTACCACAAAGGAGCGCCGTCGGATCAACCTGCGACAGTGAACGGGAGAGAAGTTCTATCCGTGTAGGTTAGCAGTGTTGCACCGTCGTGCAACGGGACATCGCCGAACTTGTTCCGCGATAAGGTATATCCCACAAACACTCTTTCCAAATACGTTGTTGTCGACGAGATCCTGTTTCGGGTTGTGTGGATTTTATTGCTTCCGATGCGCATGTTTTCAGATTGCGTGGATCCCCGCACAGGGGCGCTACCCCTGTGTACCCCGCATTGTCTGCGTGGGAGTCAAAAATTTATTTAATGGGGAATGTCCCGCATTAAAAGTACTGCAATTTTAATATGTATATACGTATATGTAGATATACCTATGATAGCATACACGTCGCCTTTAAAATCTGTTTTATGTGGTGAGTGCATGCACGGTTATGGCCTAGTATCCCCTTTTGTGAATGTTGTGAATGAATGTGGATGTCAATCTTGTGGATATGTTTGTTTGTGAATTCTATGGATGTATAATGGTTACATATGGATCATTTATATAAAGTATTCGGCTTGCATGTCGAGCCTCATCTCTTATTTCAAAGTGTAATTAATTCTTTCCTTTTATATTTGTACTCACATGATGTAATAGAGATAGGATTAGTTTTAGTTTTTGTAAACTTGATGTATGGAGGCCACTTGAAGATCCAACTCCAAGGAGTGTCCATGGAGAAGCACCATGAAGATCTAATTCCAAGAAGCAACTTGAAGATCCAACTCCAAAGAGCGTCCATGGAGAAGCAACAAGAAGATCCCATTCCAAGAAGCGACTTGAAGTTCCAACCTCACGAAGCATCCATGAAGTTGTTCATTGTAATGTTGATCATTACAGGCTTACAGGTTGATTCACAGGTGTTGCATGAGATGCATAAGACCATAGGTGGACCGTAATCCTTTGTTTCTCTAAAGGATTACAATAGTATGGCCATAACCGATGTATTTGTGTTTGTGATTGCATGTCTATCGTTTGTGGTTGTGGATATAGTAGTATATGATACGTACTATAAGTATGTGGTGTTTGGATATGTATATGTATTAATAAAACCCCTCAATTAATAATATTAAGTTTGAGTTGCCTTCCATAAAGCAACACACATGAAAAGCTTGATCGACTATGTGTGGGCACGCCTCCGCGTGGTACACTGTCTATCTCGTGGAAGTGTGATGGTGGGTGCGTGGGTCTGCCTCCGCAGGGTGCACACTCATCGTGTTGGCTTATGGGTTGGACTTAACTAGGGAACCTTTATAGGATCAAGTATCTAGAGGCACACAGATGCATCATGGCAATGAGTTGTGCATGATCATCTATCCAAGAGTTGCATATGATGCAATTGGCAAAAGTTGCCTAGCTTAGTATTTGGTCTTTGACACCGCCGTTGGCTGGGCATTGATCCAATTATTTTGGGTCTTGGCTCACTAGAAGGTTGTGTGTTGCAATCTTCCGAGTTGATAGTGAGGGCTATCAATTTGAATAAAATAGTGGGAGCGTAATTAATTAAAGGCCTAATTAATCTCATTTATCAAATCCTTACAAGTCAAAATGTTTTGGACTAAATGCAAATTTTTCTTTTGTAGCAATCAAATGGCAACCAACACTCACACTTTCTAGTTGTGATCGGTCCTTGAGAAGGACAAACTTACCGGAACCAACTTTCAAAACTGGTTTAGGACGCTGAGAATTGTTCTCACACATGAGCGTAAGCTCGATGTCCTTGAAACACCAGAGCCAGAGGAGCCCGCCGTAAATGCGCCCAAGGCTGAAAAGGATGCTTACAAGAAGCACCTTGATGATGTCGTAGATGTCAAGTGCCTGATGTTTTGCTCAATGAACTATGAGTTGCAAGAGCAACATGAGAACATGAATGTCATGGAGATGGTAACACATCTCAATAACATGTATCAACATCAAGCAAGACAGGAGAGATATGATGTCTCAAAGGCTTTATTCAAAAGTAAGATGAAAGAGGGAGACTCAGTTGGCACCCATATACTCACCTTGATTGGGTACGTAGAAAGCCTATCCAAGCTGGGATTTCCCCTAGGTCAAGAGTTGGCCACTGATGTGATTCTATAATCGTTGCTTGAATCATATAATTATTTTGTCATGAACTACAACATGAACAATTTTGACAAGCCGTTGTCAGAATTGTTAGGCATGTTGAGGACAGCTGAAGCACAGATGAAGAAAGACAAGCCCAAGTCTGTGATGGTGATCAGCAAGGCAAAGGGAAAGTCAAAAGGCAAAGGCAAGGGTAAGAAAAGTTCTAAAGCCGGGCAGAAGCCAAAGTCATCCACGCTCAAAGATAAAGGTGGGATCTCCAAAGAAGGCAGTTGTCACCATTGTCACCAGCCTGGACATTGGAAAAGAAACTGTCCTCTCTACCTGGAGGAACTGAGGAAGAAGAAGCAGGGGATAGAGATCTCCACTTCAGGTATATACATTATTGAGATAAACTTAAATACTTCTTCATCATGGGTACTGGATACCGGATGTGGATCTCACATATGTTCTAATATGTAGGATCTGATAAGAAGTAAGCCTTTACGAAAGGGCCAAGTCGAGCTGCGGGTTGCTAAGGAGCAAGAGTTGTTACCACCGCAGTTGGAGTTATTAGTTTATCTTTGCCTACGGGCCTTGTAATAGAATTAGAGAATTGCTATTATGTACATGCCATTAATAGAAATATTATTTCTGTATCTTGTATGGACAAGAGTGGATTTGAATTTCACATTAAGAATGGATTTATTTCTATATCTAAAGATGAGATCTTTTATGGCAATGCCCCTATGTCTTATGGTATCTACTTGTTAGAACTTGAGACTAGCATATATAACGTAAATACTAAAAGGTTAAAACTTGACAACTCAAACAAAACATTCTTATGGCATTGTCGTCTTGGGCACATAAACGAGAAGCACATATCTAGACTCCATAAGGATGGTTATCTAGACTCTTTTAATTTTGAATCATTAGAGACATGTGAGGCATGTTTATTAGGGAAGATGACCAAGACTCCTTTCACTGGACACAGTGAGAGAGCCAGTGATCTTCTAGGGCTCATACATACTGATGTATGTGGACCTTTTAGATTAAATGCTAGAGGAGGCTATCAATACTTCATTACCTTCACTGATGACCTCAGTAGGTATGGCTATGTATATCTTATGAAACACAAGTCAGAAACTCTTGAAATGTTCAAGACTTTCATGAATGAAGTAGAGAAGCAACTTGGTAAGAGTATTAAAGCACTCCGTTCAGATCGAGGTGGCGAATACTTAAGCCAAGAGTTTGAGGACCTTCTGAGAGACTGTGGTATTGTATCACAATGGACTCCACCTGGTACACCACAACATAATGGTGTGTCAGAAAGAAGGAATCGTACATTATTAGACATGGTATGATCAATGATGAGTTCAGCCGAACTTCCAATATCGTTATGGGGATATGCTCTTGAAACTGCAGCGTTTACACTTAACCGTGTACCTTCCAAATCGGTTCAAAAGACACCATATGAGATATGGAATGGGAATCGTCCCAATTTGTCTATGTTAAAGATTTTGGGATGTGAAGCTTATGTTAGGAAACAATAACCTGAAAATCTTGGACCCAAATCGAAAAAATGCTATTTTGTTGGATACCCCAAGGAAACTCGGGGATACTACTTGTACACACCAACTGACAACAAAGTGTTTGTTGCTAGGACTATTGTATTTCTTGAAAAGGAATTTATTTCCAAAGGAATTAGTGGGAGGAATGTAGAGCTCGAAGAAGTTCGAGACCAACAAGAAAGTAGAGAACCTGAGGAGGTACATAAGGAACATGAAGACTCATAAGTTGTTGTGGAATTTCAAGTTCCAAATGTAACACATGAACCTCGTAGGTCTAGTAGGACATGAATTGAGCCTGAGAGATTTGGATTTCTCGTGACTCAAGACAATGATGAATTGGACATAGCATATGAGCCAACTTCATATCTAGAAGCTACTAAGGGACCAGAATCTGAGAAATGGCTCGAAGCCATGAGATCTGAGATGGAATCCATGTACACCAACAAGGTATGGACCTTGGTGGATCCACCCGAAGGGGTAAGACCCATAGGGTGCAAGTGGGTCTTCAAGAAGAAGACTGACATGGATGGAAATGTTCAAATCTATAAAGGTAGATTGATTGCAAAAGGATTCCATCAAATTCAAGGTGTTGATTATGACGAGACCTTCTCACCAGTTGCCATGGTTAAATCCATCAGGATCATGCTTGCCATTGCAGCTTATCATGACTATGAGATTTGGCAGATGGATGTTAAAACAACATTCCTTAATGGGAATTTACTCGAGGATGTGTACATGACACAACCTGAGGGTTTAATCGATCCAAAGGAAGCCAATAAAGTCTGTAAGCTACAAACGTCAATCTATGGATTGAAGCAAGCATCTCGGAGCTGGAATCTACGTTTTGATGAAGTAGTCAAAAAGTTTGGCTTTAGTCAAAATGAAGATGAACCTTGTGTTTACAAAAGGGTTAGTGGGAGCACAGTCGTATTTCTCATATTGTATGTGGATGGCATACTATTGATGGGAAATGACATCCCTACTCTTCAGATAGTAAAAGGTTGGCTAGGGAAGACTTTCTCTATGAAGGATTTAGGTGAAGCATCCTATATACTAGGGATCAAGATCTATAGAGATATATCTAGAAGGCTTCTAGGCCTAAGCCAGAGCACATACATTGACAAGGTGCTAAAGAGGTTTAGCATGGAGGGTTCTAAGAGAGGTAACTTGCCCATGTCCCATGGGGTTACAATCTCTAAAGCCCAGTGTCCTAGTTCATGTGATGAACGGGCACGCATGAGTAAGATTCCATATGCATCAGCAATTGGATCTATCATGTATGCAATGTTATGTACTCATCCTGATGTGTCGTATGCTTTGAGCATGACAATCCGGTATCAATCAGATCTAGGTGAATGTCACTGGACAGCCGTAAAGAACGTCCTAAAGTACTTGAGAAGGACTAAGGATCAATTCTTGGTATACGGTGGTGAGGAAGAGCTCGTGGTAAAGGGTTACACCGATGCTAGCTTCCAAACTGACAAAGATGACTACATATCGCAATCTGGATTTGTGTTTTGCCTGAACAACAGAGCTGTGAGATGGAAGAGTTCCAAGCAAGAGACCGTTGTGGATTCTACAACAGAGGCCGAATATATTGCCGCATCTAATGCTGCAAAGGAAGCTGTGTGGATCAAGAAGTTCATTTCTGAACTTGGAGTGGTTCCAAGCGCTGGTGATGCAATTGAGTTGTTTTGCAACAACAATGGAGCAATTGCACAAGCTAAAGAACCAAGATCGCACCAACATTCCAAACATATTCTATGGCGGTTCCATCTCATATGAGAGATCGTACAATGAGGAGATGTGAAGATTTGTAGAGTACCTACAGAAAGCAATGTGGCTGACCCGCTCACAAAAGCACTTTCACATCATAAACATGACGGACATGTTCAATCACTTGGATTGAGATTCATGAGTGATTGGGTATAAGTGCAAGTGGGAATCTGTAGGTATGTATGCCTATAGAGACTATCATTCGATGATTGTAATGGGATACTATGTAAATGATTTGTAATACTACATTGATCATATCAATAAAGGCAAGTTTCCAACTATATGTTTGTGTTTTATATTGTGAGATGACCATAAAACTTATAGATGTCTATAGAATTATATACTCAATGACATATGTCTTCAGGTTTATGACCTGAACAGTGAGATCATATGTATGCTAAGAGTATGTATTCTTGTTTTGTCCCTAATCGGTTTTTATTGTGGAAATATCCATAGACATCAATAACACATAAGATTAGAATGTATGTTGGTTGATGGAAGAATCTCATTATCCATGATATGGGGATATCAAACCAAATACATAGATACTTGTTAGAGAACAGTGTATCAGATAGACCCACCTTGAGAGTGACACATGGATACCGTGATTGGTAGTTAAAGTCACATCTCATAATGATGGTGGTGATTGTGGTTCTTAGACCTGAAGTCACTACACTTATCACATGTCGTTCGTTGTACTTTGACATCATCCACCGTGGTCCTGAATAAGGATTGCCATAAAGATGGTGCTTGGGTGCACTGTGACACATGGGGATGACTGTGAGTGATGTAGATGGAATTTGTCCTTCCTACAGGAGTTTGATATTCTGGCCACTTGATAAGCGAGACTGAGAAATGCATGGCCATGCTGATGTGAGTCAATATGTGATATTGAGTTTACATATATCTCAGACAATCTGCTCTAGTTCAAGGAACATGGATTGAACATTGAAAAGGATAACAATTCCATGACTCGAGTTCAATCTGGATATCAACGACAAAGGAACTGTACAATCACTGTAACACCAGTCATGAATGATAGGTTAAGTTGTTCTCCAACTTCTCCAATTACTTGGGTAGCAATGAAGTCTTGCTAGATACCAATCATTTCTTGTGAAATCATAATATGATTATGGATATCACTGCCAATGTAATTTGGAGCCTACCGGGTCACACGCATAGGATGTGTTGGAATAGGAGTATAATTGTGGATTTGATTGGAATTGCTTCAAATCACATTGATTACTAAAATGCTTATGTAATGGATTAGAATAATATTGGAGTGACTGGCTCTAAGTGCAAGTGGGAGTCTGTTAGTATATGTATGCCCGTAGAGCCATCCCAAGCGATTGCATGGAGTCGGATATTAATTAATCAATTAATGCAATTATTTGGTTAATTAATGAATTTCGGAATATTCTAATTAATCCACGAGCGTTTTAATTAACGCAACGTTTCTGTTTACCAATGGGTTTAGGAAACCCTATTTCCCTTTGTATCCTGTTTAAAGGAGGATTGACGGCCAATATCTATATAAGATATTGAGAGACGCTTTTAGTTTACGCTCACGTACGTAAACCCTAGTCGTCATCGTCCTTAGGAGAGAAAAGAGAGAAATGTATCGCTAGCACGCCGCCGCAGAGACACGACTCCTTCCCGCCGGCTTGGGAAGTACGACGTGGAGTTCCGTCCATCCGCGTGGACGAAGTAGAGACACAGACACATTGATGCCTACGTTCGGAGGACGTTGACGACCACCTGTACGCGCTACGAGCGGCGTACATCACTGCCGCAAAGGAGCGCCGCCGGATCAACCTGCGACAGCGAACGGGAGAGAAGTTCCATCTGTGTAGGTCAGCAGTGTTGCACCGTCGTGCAACGGGACATCGCCGGACTTGCTCCGCGATAAGGTATATCCCGCAAACACTCTTTCCAAATATGTTGTTATCGACAAGATCCTGTTTCAGGTTGCGTGGATTTTATTGCTTCTGCTGCGCATGTTTTCTCCACAAAACCCAACAGTGCATCCCATTGTGCATCATGGGAGTGCTAGAGCTGGGCTCATCTGAGGTGGTGGGGGAGGACTGGGGCATGGTGGTGGTGAATGTATGGTTGTGGCGGTGATGAATGCATGATGATGAGTTCATCACGACGGCGAAAATGATGGGAACAAGAGTGATGATTGGTAATGAAGACAATGAGAGTCTAGCATATGGCAGAATGGGATGAGATCTAGTAGTGGCGATGATATGTGTTATATCATGTATCGGTGGGTGGACTGGATTCCCATCATTACACATCTAATTATAAAAAACCCATAAGTAAGTGGAGTGGTTGTCTGTAGGATTTTTTTTAGTGGTATGATATGGTATGGTACAATTTATAGAAAACTCACTCCATTGCCATCCCTAGGTCCATTAGGCTGATTTGGCATCATTGACATTAGCCCTTGTTAGGTGCATGTATTGAATCTAGATCCAAACTGGATTTGTGTTTGTCTTCTATCTATAAATACATGGCCCAACTGTGATGTTACAACACTGAGAATTTGGCAACACACATGAAAAATTGAGTAAAAAACGAATTAACTGAGTCAATTATTCCAATTTGAGTCCCATGATAGGGATTAAATCCAAGATATGAAATCCTTCTCTATTCTAGATTTTATGATCCATACTAAATTAAGATCCTCATGCTAACACTGATTTGATAGATGTTATCACCTAAATCATTGAAAATATTTTGTGCAAACAAAAATTTATATTGATCCACATTATACAAGTCCCATAAAAGGACTAACTCAACCAAATTTTAAATTCTAAACAATGATATGTGTGAACTCAGTCTTCAGATAGTAAGTGAAGTCATGATTGACTCAATCGTCATTTGGATCAATGTGAATCAAATCCTTATGGAGCAAAAAAATGCCATAATGTTATCCAAATAGAGAGCCACACCATATGAGCAAGTAATGGCGATACATGTGGTCAAAAACCTACCTCTACAAAGTGCTAACAGGTAGGGGCGTACCCAGGGGTGGCTACTGGGTCTTTAGCCCCCTCCCCTCTAAATATAGTCTCAAATAGGTAAGTTTTTGGTATTAAGCATATATATATATATATATATATATATATATATATATATATATATAGAGAGAGAGAGAGAGAGAGAGAGAGAGTCAGGCTCGAATACACTCGAGTGTACATATCACGCCGTACACCCCAATGGTGTTTGCCAATCTAGACCATGTTTTCCAAAATCTAATCCATTGATCTTCATAATTACAATAATAGCAGGTCACATACAAAATTTGAACTCATTCAGATGAGTGTAAGTCACTCATCCAAGAATAACAAAATTGATGCACAAAATTAATTTGAAATACATGATTTTTGCCTCCTTTAGATGCATGACTTATAAGTGTCCAAATGAACTAAAATTTATTATATAGCATGTTCTTATGATAATTAAGAAGATCAACGGTTTAAATTTTTCAAAAATTTACTGCATCTTCAAAAATGACTGAGGTGTACGGTGCCTTCGGTACACTCGAGTGTACACCAACCTAATTCTCTCTCTCTCTCTCTATATATATATATATATATATTATATAATATATATATATATATAGGACAATGATTCAGTGAGAAACACATCTTGGTGAGATCATGAGAGGCATTTGAATAACTCTCCATAGAGATCAACTTTTCACAATCCAACCATATAGATTAAAAGTATACCTTAATATGTGACTTTCTACAAAATTTCATCATCATCAGATTTATATAGCATTCACAACTAGAGAAACCATTTCAACACTCTATATTGAATTTTAGAGTGACCGTTGGATGTAAAAGATGTATATTGTATATATGGACATGTAAACAATATCCGATTGGAATGATTTTTTGTGAGAAGGTAAACGAATTGATTCTTTCCCATCTATAAGGTCGGATTTTAAAAAATAGCTATAAATTTTTAGTTATTCAAATGCCTTTCATACTCTCACCGTAGAATGTTTCTCACTGGATCGTGGCCATATATATATATATATATATATATATATATATATATATATATATATATATATATATATATATATATATATATATATATATATATATATATATATATATATATATATATATATATACACTAGTACATAACCGGCCTTTAGTGTCAGTTATTTAAGGCCTTTAGTGTCAGTTCTTAAGCGACACCTATGTGGGCACCGCTAAAATCCCAACCGTTACGCGTCAGTTCTCAAACCGACGCCAAAACCCTTCGCGCGCCACAGAAAATGCGCCGAAAACGCGCCAGCAGGGGGTATAGGCGTCAGTTATTAGGTTCGAAACCGACGCCACATACCTTCGCGCCACAGAAAGGGTGCCATCTGGGGCACTATCGGCGTCGGTTTCTTAGTGATAACCGACGCCATCTTGTTACCCTATGTCGTCGATTTTATACAAATATTCGACGCCTGTTGGTGTCTGGCCTCATTAGAGAAATCGACGTCAGTTACTAGTATGGAAACTGACATTGTAACCGTATATCGTCGTTTTGTTCAAATAACTGACGTCGATGTTTTTTTTTCTGTCAGGCTGCAGACCTGCTGTGGCTGGTCGCAGGATGAGAAATCTACAGTTCAGTTATGAACTGCAGGTTTTACGACATCTATTGATATCATCCAACAACAGGCCACAAACCTGTAAAATTAACATGATTGACAATATTATATATATGTGATTCACACTCATGTATAAGAAAATTTAATTCATATTTCTTTTTTTATCACACGCATGTAGAAACCATTAGCAACCTGCAGTTCCATTTATTTCATCTCTTTTCACATTCAGACACATGTAGAAACATTCATGTATTGATGATTTTCACACATGTCATCATTGTCAACAAAATGATATATTCAAAGAGCCATGAAACAGCAAAAGAAGCCACAATGAAGGGAAGCATGATACATATACAATACATAAAGTACAACACGCACAAGTGTTTCAGATTCATATAACAACATGACAAACTAACACATATATAGTGCATAATAACAGCAGTGCTGAATTTACATACAACACTATAGCTTAGTACATATATATAGTGGGACTAAGGTGACGATCCCACCTGCTAAAACAGGTTACCGACAACTACATGTTACGACTGGGAGGTCGTGATTCAGCAACCGTATGCATTAGCAGGAGGACAAACATATTTCACTATGAGTTAACATTGAAGAAGGCTACACCTTCTTCAATGTTAACTCGTGGTGAAATATGTTTGTCCTCCTGCTAATGCATACGGTTGCTGAATCACGACCTCCCAGTCGTAACATGTAGTTTTCGGTAACCTATTTTAGCAGGTGGGATCGTCACCTTAGTCCCACTATATATATGTACTAAGTTATGTGTGGGATGCTTGCTTTCTCTCCGATTGTTGCGCTTTGGATTTACAAATCAATGCCGATGGCCTACATAGCTATGTCATGGCCATCATGTATAGCATGTAGTCTTTGGCGAACGCCTACAAATTAAATAGAATTGCTATTAACTAGTATCCTAAAATTTTGAAAAAAAAACACACTTACATAATATAATTATAAATGAACATATAGATAGAAACCTCAGGGATATATTCTTAAAACTTACATTGTCAGGCAGTGCAAGCACGTCCTCACCCTCACAGTGATCATCAACACGGTCATCATGGGAACATAATAAAAATATAAACATCCATGCCTCTAATATTGTGATCTTTTATCCATTAACAATCCTTCATTATGATCCCCGTGAACATACAAGTCATTGTCATCCCCATCTTCAATGTTTGGTGGTGTTGGCAACCCAACTGAGAATGGATTAGAGTCATCATACTTATCATAGTACTCTTCTTCATCTATAGGATCTTTAATGAACTGTCTTTTACCATGAAGAACAACCGACCATTTATCATTTGCAAGATCATCGATATAAAATACTTGTTTTTCCTGTGATGCCAATATGAATGGTTCACCCTTCTCGCCAATCTTTTCAAAGTTCACTAACGTGAAACCCAATTCATCCACTATAACTCCTTTGTTGTTGTCAACCCAATTACATTTAAAGAGCGGAATTCTGAAATCTACATAGTCAAACTCCCATATGTCTTCAATGACACCGTAATATGACATTTTAGCTTCACGTGGACTTTTATCCTTTGCACTTGCAAAAAACAATGAAGACGCTTGAAGGGTGACCCCACTGTTTTGGACGACATTCTTATCATCTTGACGCTTTGTGTAATATGAAAAACCATTTATGTTAAACCCTTCATAAGACATAACATTCAATTTTGGTTTAAAGGCGATGCATTTGATGGTTTTAGTAACATTATCTGGTGTTTGAGATAGTTGATGTAAGACTTTATCTTCAAACTACTTAATAAATGTCTTGTTATGCTCTCTAGCAAGCCACATTGAATTTGATCGAGGATATTGTGTCTTGATGAAATTGGCATGTTCCTTGATATAAACACTCACTTCGTCGATGTTGTGTAAAATATACAAGTGACCTTGCTCCAACTGCTCATGACTGATTACTTTCACCCGTGCTCCCAAAACTCCTTTGCCAAAATGCTCCTCAATATTCTTGTCATTCACGGGAGCGTCATTACCACTCAGAAAGTCATTGCAAAAATCCATAACCTCTCTCGCCACATAACCCTCAATAATACTCCCTTCAGGCCGATAACGGTTTCGAACATCACCTTTAAAAATTCTCATGTGTCGTTCAAAGGGATACATCCAATGCAAGAAAACTGGTCCCAACATTTTCACTTCCCTAGTCAAGTGGACAACAAGATGTACCATGATATCAAAGAACAACGGAGGAAAATACATCTCAAGCTGACATAGGGTAACAACCACTTCTCTTTGCAAATTATCGAGAGTATCAGGGTCAATAACTTTACTGCACAGACTGTTGAAAAAGAAACAAAGTCTGGTGATTGCAAACCTTACATGCTTCGGCAATATAGATCTAATTGCCACAGACAATATTTGTTGCATTAGAATGTGACAATCATGAGATTTAAGACCTATCAACTTCAGATCTTTCATTGATACCAATATACGGATGTTGGATGAGTAACCCTGTGGCACCTTAACATTTACCAAGCATTCACAAAATGCTTTCTTCTCCTTTTTAGACAACGTGTAACAAGTGGGAGGTAAGTATGTTCTTTTATTACCCATTTCACATAATTCTGTTAATTCTGACCTTATTCCCATTTCACGTAGGTCCATTCTAGATTTTATCCCATCTTTAGTCTTACCTGGTATATTCAACAGAGTACCGATGACACTATCACAAACATTTTTCTCAACGTGCATGACATCGATACAATGCCTGACTGTCAAAGAACTCCAATAAGGAAGATCCCAAAATATTGACTTCTTCTTGAATAAATACTTGTCACTCCTTGTGGCCATCGTACATTGTGATCTCTTACCAAATTCATTGACGATGTCTTTCACTCTTTCATAAACATCCTCCCCTGATATAGTTTTAGGTGCACTACGTTCCTCATTCCGTCCATTGAATGCTTTGCGCAACCTACGATATGGATGACATTTTGGAAGAAACCTTCGATGAGCAAGATATAAAGTCTTGTCGCCGTGTTTTAGTCGTATTGAATCAGTGTTCTCTTCACATATAGGACACGCTTTAGATCCTTTGACACTATATCCAGACAAATTCCCATATGCTGGAAAGTCATTCACAGTGCAAAACAACATAGCGTGCAAACAAAATGTCTCTCTTCATGAAGCATCATAGGTCATCACACCTTCACCCCAGAGTTTCTTTAAGTCATCAATAAGAGGTTCAAGATAAACATCGATATCATTTCCAGGTTGTTTAGGGCCCGATATCAACAATGACATCATAATGTACTTATTTTTCATACACAACCAGGGAGGAAGATTGTATATAACAAGCATGACTGGTCAAGTGATATGTTGGCTTCTCAATGTCCCGTACGGATTCATCCCATCTGTACAAAGCCCAAGTCTTAGATTCCTGTCCTCTTCACTGAATTCAGGGTACAATAGATCAATCTTCTTCCACTGTGGGGAATCAGACGTATGTCGTAGGATCCCATCATTATTTTTCTTAACATCTGCATGCCACCTCAAATTCTTTGCATCTATAGGATTGGCAAACAAGCGTTGAAACCGTGGTATTATAGGTAGATACCACATTACCTTGGCGGGAGAACCAGTTTTGGACTCCCCCGAAGTCGTCAATTTATACCTTGACGCACCACATTTCGGACAATCTTTCAAATTCACATAGTCCTTTTGAAATAATACACAATCATTTGGGCATGCGTGTATCTTCTTGGCCTCCATTCCCATTGGGCACAATAGTTTCTTTAACCGGTATGTTGAGATCGGCAGCTCGTTTCCTTCAATAAGAATTTCTTTCAACAAAGACAACAATGACGTGAAACTTTTGTCGCTCCATCAATTGTTAGCTTTTAGTTTATACAATCTCAACACAGCGCTAAGCTTCGTAAACTTACAGCGCGTGTATAATGGTATCTCATCATCATGCACAATGTTTCTACATGGGAGGTGGATCGGTGTGCTCTACCCCACAACTATCCAGCATTGCATCAACGATGTCTACTGGAACTGGTTCATTCACATCTACGTCATCGGAGGTAATTTCTTCTTCCACACAAGCACTGCTATCGACATCCACTGGTTTCAGGTTTGAAATCTCTCCATGTCAGTGCCATTCTGTATAGACTTGTACAATCCCGTTGCACATGACATGACTTCTGATTTCGTCACCAGTACTGACTTTTAAGTTGTTACCGCAATGCCTACATGGACAGTAGAACCTATCTCCAGGTTATTTCCTATGTTCCTCGGTAAATCTAACAAACTGATCAAGACCAGAAATAAACTCTGGGGTGCAGCGATTGCGAATGGACATCCATGATCTATCCATCTATGATCAAAGAGAAAATAAGTATATATTACAATAAGATTAGGGTCTAGGGTAAACAGAATAGAGTTTATGGTTAAAACTTTAGGGTTTATACATGTGATGTCATTCTTAAATGTGTACCGCCTATCCCATTCTTGAACACCTAATCTCACTAGTAAGTGTATAATGTGTATTGGGTTTTCAAGAAAATTTCAGCAGCATTTCCCCACAGTTCTCCAAGTACATATGTACTTAGAGAACAAACGGGGAAATGCTGCCGAAATTTTCTTGAAAACCCAATACACATTATACACTTACATCCTAAGTGAGATTAAGTTTTCAAGAACAGTCCCAAACCGGGGACTATCCAAGATTTACTCCTAATGAGTAAATCTTGGACGGGTTTCTAGGCCAACAAATACAACACCAATTCCTTGTTCACAACCCCATTCAACACACAATTTCTTATAAAAACATTTGTGGACAACCATAACAACATATCAATGCTTCCTAAATTAATCAACATTAATATCTTATGAATGTTTAGATGCATTTAAATATAAAGCCCTAAATTTAAATAATGTGATGAATAAAAAATCATTAGATGAACGAGTAGATAAGTAAATACAAATCAGTATTTAAGTAAATACAAATCAGAGGGCGAGACAGAGGGTTTTTGGGGATGTTTACCTCTGTTTGAGCCCAGTCGGGCATCTTGATCTGGAGCAGGGAGAGAGGCGAGATGGATGGGTGCACGTGGAAGCCGAACGGGCAGGCAGAAGGCCGGTGAGCTCCTGAACTGTAATGGAAGTGATCATTGAAAAAATACTAGACAATCATATGTTAAAATTAAGCATTTTATTTTTGTCATATATTATTAATAACCAAGCCAATCATCAATTATATTAAATAAACATTACATGTTTATAGGGATTATTTGTTAACATAGTTATATTAAGGATAAAAGAACATTTATAATGAAATTTTTCAGTAATTTGTAACATTCAATAACCAATCCAATCATCAATTCAGTTAGAAGCATTCATGTAGCAACTTTCAGTTCCATTCATTAATCTCTTTTTACATCCACACATAGGGGTTGGTGTACCCCTAAACAGTAACTAAACAAAGGGGTTGGTGTACCCCTAAACATGCACATAATTAAAATAACTATTAATACAGTCAAGTCTAGATAGATAGACAATTAAATACTACACCAACATGGTCCCACATCAATAACTTTGAGGACTTATCATTGTGGCGATCTTCTCTTGAAGTTCAGAAAAGAAAGCAGCTATGAGTATTGATTACTTTCAGACAAAAAGTGTAAACACAAATTTTTTGTCTTGACAATTATATTTGTTAATTGGACCTGTCGTGACCTTTTTGATGATTGTGCTATGTCGCGGAGCTCCTCACTATATTTAGACAAATCTGAACTGACAGGGGCCTCATAATCAGATTCGTCCGAACTCGAGCTGATATCCTCCTCCGTGCGCTCATACCGCCGTAGATGATCGGGGGTCTCACAATTGATGTTGGTTATCCAAACATTGATGGTATTATGGCCAACTGGACAGAGAAAAAGCCTGTCGCTATGGCCCACATGCATCTTTCCAATCCAATCATGCCAATCGGATTTTGATACAAGATTTCCCGCCAAATCATACTCAACCTCGATAACATGTGAATAATTGCCAAAATTTAGGGTCACTTCACCAGGCCTGTAGTGTCTTCCTTTTAGAAAACGCCAATGTTTGGGTATGGCCAATTGGTTTAAGGAACGATCATCTAGGATGATGTCCAATTGTTCTTCAATAGGGAACGTTAACATTGACATAGAGGCCCGGTTCATAGTGACTGTTGTGGGTGGACAGAGACTGCATAATATTAGTATTAACAAAGTGTACGTAAGTACATATAATGATGTTATATATTTTCAGAAAAAGTGTAAGTACATATAATGATGTTATAAATTTTCAGACTAGTATTTTCTATAATTTGATGTATCTTGGTATTTCATAAAATGAGGTGACACTTATTATCTATTTGTTTAATCAACACTCATATTTAGTTTTATGAGTACATGACACTATGTTTGAAATACTTTTTAAAAGGATAAAAGAACATACTTATAATAAGGACCCAGGCACATTCTAATCATTTTGAAGTGAATCAGAAAATGAACAGGAGCTTGGGTCCTATCCGCTAGTAACATCAAAAAAGTCAAACCTAAAACTGGAAATGCACACTACAAATTTTAGCACGATCGTGTATGAATGCAAAACAATACTGAACTGAATTAGGATCAATCATAGGGATTGGTTAACTAAATTATCATTGACATCTACTTGTTTAAAAAATAGGTTAAGCCAAGGTCACACATTAACAACACACATTAAAAAATAGGTTAAGCCAAGGATGAATTGAGGATGCAAACCTAGTCAATTGGAGGCTTTACCTCTAGCAGTGGCAGTGGTGACGATAATGGCAAGCTCTGGTTCTGGATGCTGCTGTTGGCGCTGGCTACTGGCACTGGCTTTGGCTCCGGCAGTAGGACTGTGAGCATGGTGGCTACTGGCACTGGCTTTGGCTCCGGTAGTGGGACTGCTAGCACCGGCGAGAGGAGGACCGGCTGGAGGAGAGGACCAATGACGGTGGCGGCTCCACAAACGGCGAGCTCCACGGAGGCGGCGAGCTCCACGAATGGCGGCGAGCTCCACAAATGGCAAGCTCCACGGCGGTGCTTCACGACGACGGCAAGCTCCACGGAGGCGGCGAGCTCCACGAACGGCGGCGATGACAGTAGCAGTAGAACGGCGTCGGCAAGCAAGGAGATCGGCGGTGGCGAGCAAGGAGAACGCCGGAATCGCCAGACCCTAATAGCCGATTGCAATCACAGAGAGAAAGGGGAAGAGTTGGGCTCGCTCGGGCGATATTAAGTTAACATGCGGTGTCGGTTTTTAAAATCAACCGACACATAAAACTAACAGTGTCGGTTAACAACACAAACTGACACCTGTTCCAAATGATAATCGTTGGTTTTAACTAGAAATAAACCGACGTCTATCTACATACGCCGATTAAAAAATTAGTTGTCGATTACTAACCATAGTCGTCTGTTGTTTTGAAAATCCGACGCTCAAAGGGTGTGAAAAATTTCCCGCGAAGAGCGCGGAAAAAACCATAAGTGTCGGTCGTTGATGTAAAACCGACGATCAAAATGTGCCCAATTTCTATTTAGCGAATAACCTTTCATCGTCGGTTTTTTAGGTAATGACCGACACCATATGTTAAATTTTTGGAGGTAATTTTTTCACTAGAAATTTTGGATTTGGCGGTTAATTTTCAGCGTCGGTGTGTTATTAAGTAACCGACACTGAATAAAAGTGATACCCGTGTCTGGTCGCCCTTCACAGATTGATATCGGTTTAATGTATAAACTGACGCTTTATTGTTTAGGTGTCGGTGTATTATTACAACCGACACCTTTAAAAGTGACTTTATAAGCCATTTTTGTAGTAGTGATATATATATATATATATATATATATATATATATATATATATATATATATATATATATCATGGCTTTCTTCTTGCCCAGTGTTCAGACTCTAACACTCCAGACCCCTTGCCTTGATAGACTTACTAGGCAAAGACATTTGCTGGAATTGCTTCTTATTCTTTGTCGAGCCTTGCACCATAGAACCATCATTGATACCCTCTCTTGAAGCCTTTCCTCCTCTCTCCAAAGACTCATGGCACACCCTTAACGACAATTTGCTTGGAGGCACAAAAGATACATCCATAAAACTAATCTTTTAGTAATAGCAATAACATATGCATATTAGTGTACAAGAAAGCTAACATAATGGTATATAGACTGATGGAACATGGAGTGGGTCTAGTTGTATAATATGTATTCTATCAATTGGTGGTTGTGCCTCACCAATTCATGTGTTTTAGCTAGGAGTTAGCCTACATCAAAAAAACTCAATGTGCTAGTTGACAGAGAAATGGTAATATAGAGACACCGTGTAACGACCCCGCCTCTCGATAACCCCCAATTAAGGGAGACCGAAAGGTCGGTGCCTTTATCCAATTAACAGGATCAAAGGTTCGACAAATAATCAATAACAATTAATAAACTTTACCAACTAAACTGAAAATTGGTATAAAATAAAACTTTGTTTACCTATTAAAATCTGGGATTTCTAAACTTTTATCCAAGAAGATACTAATCTAACTAATCCTCCTGTGCACGTTACTTCTCATTTATTTCCACATATGCCACTTTAGTGTTTGTTCTTTTCATTGTACCTAAAACGCCGACAAACAAAACGTCGGTCAGCAAGAAGCTGGTATGTGGGGGAAACAAAATTGTGCAACTACAGTAACAAAGCAATCAGCCAATTATCATTTAACAACCAAGATTATGTTTTAAACCATACTACTCCATCCTTTCCTATCCCCTATCTCTGTGTTGTCCCTGCAGTGGACTGAGATACTACTCCTCTCTAGGTAGTTCCTTATTAAACCCCGCATGATCCTACCTAACAGGTAGATCAATATCTAGGGTTGAGTCGCATGGCACTACTCGAAGGTAGCCCAATATCTAACTCATGATGACTTGATGGTCCTACCCCATTGGTAGACATTTACTAAGTCATCTAATGACCTGATGGACCTACCCCATTGGTAGCCATTTACTAGATCAACTATTTAAGCCACAGAGGGGACCATGATCTGAGCTAGTAGGCACATATCTTATGTGATAGTCATATTCACATTATACTTTGCATGAATTAAATACATCCAACAGTTTAATTCAAGCCACGATGGAAACATTGATAAAATCCCAGAAAACTAATTCGGGTAGTCATAAGCGTAACCACATACCTGTTTTGCATAATCAACAATTCCAAGCAAATAAGTAATCCAGAGTAAATCAAGCAAGCACAATTTTATCCTGAAATATTCATCCAATATTTTCTATCATGAATCATGGTATACAAATCTAATAGGCCTAATCGTGACCTAGGGTTACTAGCCCTTTTTAGGGTTTACTTTGCAATTAGGGTTTCACTTCATCTTTTATTAATTTAACGCAATCGATCACAAACCCTAGTTATTTCCACATCTAATTCTCAATTCCGAATTAATGGCATAATTATTCATTAATTAAGCTTATTAAGCCTCTTCTATTAAAGCTACTATTTTTATCCTTTTAATCCATGACAAGATCATTATACGCATTTATCATCAACTCAAAGTTCGTTATGGTCCAAAACACATATGAACTTGATTTGCTATTAATTCCACCTTTTATTCATGAGAAAACCCTAATTATTACATTTAGGGCATTTATCCACAAATTAGGAACTTTAATTCTCAAAATAGATTAGATTCAACATATTCCAACTTTAATCATAAGATTAATCAATTAAAGCCATTAATAGTCGAATTAGTCAACATTAGGGTTTCAAGGCCCATTAAAGTATATTCATGCATATGGAACTCTAAATCAAATGAATTACGTGCAAAGTTTGTCTTCCTTTTTATCATTAACAGGCTAGTATTAACTTTAATCATCCATTAAAACCCTTTCTAATTCATTACTCACCAACGATTTGGGTTTTGCATTAATTAAATCATTAAAGATAGTATCTTTGCATACTTTTTGAATTGCAATCAGAATTTGTCTTCAACTATATTTTTATTAAATTCTACGTGTTCTCCTGATCAATTTTCATGTTTTGCATATTTCCATCGGAGCTACCAATCTCTAGTTATGATTTATGCAAGAAAATGTACCTTTCGGACAATTTGAGTGTGACACGTCGCTCATCATCGATGAAACACACCCACCTGATATGAAAACATAATTGAAAGACCGTTCTGCCCTTCTATAGTTGAGTCAAACAATTGTGCGCTTGGGGGCGATTTCGTCCAACGGCTGCAAGCCGTCTTCAACCTTTCGCAGGTGTTGCTGCGCTGCCCTAGCCGCGCAGGGTGTGACTTCCTCTCCTCTTCCCTGAGCCGATGCCTGCCGCCGACCCCTTCCTCAGCTCTGTAGCCCTCCGCCACCCTTGGGGCGCCAGCTAGCTCATGACCAGCACAGCTGGTAAGGGCTGGGAAGAGCTGCGACCCACGGCTGTGTTGCAGTCGTGCGACTGCTGCTGCAGGTGCTTGGGGGGCAGGGAAGGATGGCCGATCTCCCTAGATCGTCGTGGGCGCATCCTACCTTCATCAAGATCTTTCAGAAGCTCCTCATGGTTCCATGGCCACGCTACCCCTCCATACTAGGGTTTTAAACAAAGAAGAAGAAAGAAAGAAGAAGGAAAGAGAGGAGTGCGTGGGATTCTTTTCCAACTCAACCCTGGTCTTTAACCCTTTATATAGGGTGAGTATCCACGCCCCATTAGGCTTGCCCATGAAGCAACCAAGTCCTTTCCCAACTTGGTTTCCTATTCTTTTAATGAGAAGAAACCTTCTCTCTCCTCTTTACCTCCTTGATAATCCTTATGCTTTGGTTATTAATAAATTCGAGAATTATCACTTTTAATATCCTTTCCCTTAGATTTTAATCCATTGGCCTCGAAATTAAGTTTTCCTTAACAGAAAATACTTCCTTTTTATTAGTATCACAAAAACCATTAATAATGTATCACATTATCTTTTTATTTTGCAAATTTGGTATTTTCTCTTTCCTCTTTCTTCATTGGGACTCCTTGGATCCCAAGAAACTCAAATAATTCGAAATTCCTTTTTAAGGAATACTCATTATCCTTCTAAATGCATTAATATGCATTATCTCACATTATCTTGTTGAGTTCTTATTAAAATATTTCTTTTTGAGGTTTTCTCTTTATTTCTCTTTAGTTTTCCTCGTTTGTTTTCCCTTTTTACACAAATTAGGAACTTTAATTCTCGAAATAGCTTTGATTTAACATATTCCAACTTTAATCATGAGATTAATCAATTAAAGCCATTAATAGTCGAATTAGTCAACATTAGGGTTTCAAGGTCCATTAAAGTATATTCATGCATATGGAACTCTAAATCAAATGAATTACGTGCAAAGTTCCTCCTTTTTGTTCCTAATGTTCCTTTTTATCATTAACAGGCTAGTATTAACTTTAATCATCCATTAAAGCCCTTTCTAATTCATTAATCACCAACGATTTGGGTTTTGCATTAATTAAATCATTAAAGATAGTATCTTTTCATACTTTTTGAATTGCAATCAGAATTTGTCTTCAACTATATTTTTATTAAATTCTACGTGTTCTCCTGATCAATTTTCATGTTTTGCATATTTCCATCGGAGCTACCAATCTCTAGTTATGATTTATGCAAGAAAATGTACCTTTCGGTCAATCTGAGCGTGACACGTCGCTCATCATCCATGAAACACACCCGCCTGATCTGAAAACATAATCGAGACCGTTATGTCCTTCTATAGTTGAGTCAAACCATTGCGCGCTTGGGGGCGATTTCGCCCAACGGCTGCAAGCCGTCTTCAACCTTTCGCAGGTGTTGCTGCGCTGCCCTAGCCGCGCAGGGTGCGACTTCCTCTCCTCTTCCCTGAGCCGATGGCTGCCGCCGACCCCTTACTCAGCTCCGTAGCCCTCCGCCGCCCTTGGGGCGCCAGCTAGCTCATGACCAACACATCTGGTCAGGGCTGGGAAGAGCTGCGACCCACGGCTGTGTTGCAGCCGTGCGGCTGCTGCTGTAGGTGCTTGGGGGGCAGGGAAGGATGGCCGATCTCCCTAGATCGTCGTGGGCGCATCCTACCTTCATCAAGATTGTTTAGAAGCTCCTCGTGGTTCCATGGCCACGCTACCCCTCCATACTAGGGTTTTAAACAAAGAAGAAGAAAGAAAGAAGAAGGAAAGAGAGGAGTATGTGGGATTCTTTTCCAACTCGACCCTGGCCTTTAACCCTTTATATAGGGTGAGTATCCACGCCCCATTAGGCTTGCCCATGAAGCAACCAAGTCCTTTCCCAACTTGGTTTCCTATTCTTTCAATGAGAAGAAACCTTCTCTCTCCTCTTTACCTCCTTGATAATCCTTATGCTTTGGTTATTAATAAATTCGAGAATTATCACTTTTAATATCCTTGCCCTTGGATTTTAATCCATTGGCCTCAAAATTAAGTTTTCCTTAACAGAAAATACTTCCTTTTTATTAGTATCACAAAAACCATTAATAATGTATCGCATTATCTTTTTATTTTGCAAATTTGGTATTTTCTCTTTCCTCTTTCTTCATTGGGACTCCTTGGATCCCAAGAAACTCAAATAATTCGAAATTCCTTTTTAAGGAATACTCATTATCCCTCTAAATGCATTAATATGCATTATCTCACATTATCTTGTTGAGTTCTTATTAAAATATTTCTTTTTGAGGTTTTCTCTTTATTTCTCTTTAGTTTTCCTCGTTGGTTTTCCCTTTTTACATCAGGAATCCTTGGGATACGAAATCCCACTAAGGGTAACTCAATTGCGCCTCTTTTTACTTGTTTTCCACATTTCATCAATGTTTTCAATTTCTTTATTAACAAGGAAATACTCATTTGACCTTTTCTTTTCTTATTGTATTCTTTATGCAATTTTGGACTCCTTGGAACCCAAAGAATCCAAGAGGCACGAAATCCCTTTTTGGATTTGCCTTCTACAGGTTTCCACACTTTTCTTTCCTCTATTTTCTTATTTACTTATTAATAGAGTTTCTTTTGTCCTTTCTTGGTTATTGGGCCCAATAGCCAATAAAGCCCACAAATAAATCAACAAGGCTATTTTAACCATGCATTCATTCATTATTTGTTCATTTATTTTTAATATGAGAAATTACATTTCTCAGCAAATGAACCCAAAATTTAGGGTTGTAACATCCTTCCCCTCTTATAAGAATTTTGCCCTCAAAATTCTATCAAGCAAGCAGGATAAGCCTTTCATATGTCCATCTTGGCTCCCATGTGGCTTCACCCTTTCCATGGTGCTTCCCAAGAACCTTCATCATCTCATATTCTTCCATCTGAGTTCTTTCTTACCTTGGTATATCGTACCCTCATAGGTGACTCAGGACATTTTCAGCCTCTCAAAATGCTGAATAGGTTCAGGGCTCAACACATGGCTTGGGTACCTCACATAGTGCTCTAGATCGGACTCATGCAACACATCTTTTTATCCTGAGGGGTAAGGTTAAACACAACCATCTCCACCAATCCATCTCAAATGGACCCATATATCGGGGACTCAGCTTTCTCAGCTGTATCTTATAGGGGTCGGATTTTCACATCCCATATTCTCCCACAGTGAACTGCATATCAGTCTACTTTGCATCAGCTCGTGACTCATGTCACCACTGGGCTCTCTCTCTCAACCATTGCACGATCAAAGCGACTTCATATGCACACACATGTGGTTCTTTTCTGACCTTCGCAAGGCCTCCTTCACCAACATCATAATAATGAAGTGGTGACCGACACAACCTCCCTATAGAACTTCTTGCATCCCGATAAAGGCTATGGTGGGTAACATCACATCTTAAGAACTGTCTCTATGTATCACCCTAAAGAGGACACATGCTCTCATCAGACCCTCTAGTCCGGATCATACTGTCCATTAGTATGGGGTGATAAACTGTACAAACACTGAGCTCTTCATGTATCTACTTCCACCTCATGGAAGTGAACCTTGGTCAAACCCAAGAACTTTTGAACTAGAATCATGGTGTGGTTGAACCGTCTTCTCCCTTAAGTAGTTCAACCGAATCTGTCTCGTGACAACACTCTTCCTTTCTCATATCATCTAGGTAAGGCGATCTACCATAACCCATATTGCACCTCGACCCTCCTTGGTCTAGGGGAGTCTTACCACAACATCCATAGTAATGAACTCCCATTCTCTCTCTCGGGGACTCTTTTATCCTCTATATCGATACACTGGGTTGCTGGTGTTCATCCTTCACTTCTATCATGCATGGCCACAAGCCACATGTATCTTCATCTTAAGCATCCAAAGTGCTACTATCTCTTACTATCTCAGTAATATCATGGTATATGGTGATCTTAAAATCATGATCTCCAGCGTGTCATGATCCGTCAAGCTGATTACTCAGAAACCCTACACCACTCTAATCAGGGTTTCATCACCTTTCTTTTCAGGGGAGTGCATCTGAGGTTTCACAACCATTCTTCTGGCTATCCAAACAACCACCATTCTTGTTCAACTTATCTCTTTTTCCCAACTTAAGGTTGGCCTGACAACCTCAACTTCTTCTAGCTTCCAGCTAAACTAGACACTATATCTCAACCAGAGCATTCATCACCACTTCTTATCCTTAGGTATTAGGTAACATACCCCTCCATGTATTATACTTATCATCTCATCTTAGCCCTAAGTCCATCTTCATCAAGAACATTTCGAGCTTATTCCTTTGGTTTCCAACCTCAACCTGGTGTAACTCATAGCTCATGCTAAAAACATCCTTATAAGATGTCTATCTTATTTCTCTTTAGCGTTTGCAAACCATCCATGTATTATTCACTTTACCAGGGTATGTTATCTTCTCTGTCCCCATATCTCGTGGCAACGTTCCAAACCACATTATCTTTTATCCTTGGTGTATGGCATGCGTACTGTCCTATCTCTCACTCCCATAACAAGAGGAAATAAGCATTTAGCTGCAGTCCAAATGCAGAGTTCTTCCTGTTCCAAGAGTAGAGATGGTATATCCCACCTTGCCAGTACACCTTCAATTCTAGATTGAAACATACCACATATGTCTCTTCATCACAAACATCATGATATCAAAATTATTTCCATGGAAAAACTGGTCTCAACCCTACTTGGTCTAAACACAATCCTTGGTCGTCTCCTCTAGGTCCATAGGGTGTCGGAACTCTTGGGGTCATCCCTTTTCCCTTATGCATCCAGAGAGTGCCCTACTCATCTGCCCTTTGGGTCCCATGAGTTCATGAAGGTGATCAATCTCCTAACCCATGGCCCTCAGACAATGATAGTTGTTACCTCCTGACCCTATGGTCATGTGCAACTAGGGAATTAGGCAACTCCTTCTTCCATCGGTCTTATCCCTACCTGACCCTAGGATAGACTTAGGATTCTACTATAGTACATGTCCATCTTAGAACCTTACCCAAGCCTTCATCATCTCCCTTTGCATTCATGGGTTGTCTTTCATCCTTTCATAGGGGTCATGGCGACCAACCTACCTTGGTCAGGCCCCATACTGGTTACCTCCACGGTAACACATCCACATGCACTTAGATATGGTTATCTATGAGCCTACAGGTTCATTCTCTTACTATGTACTTTTCACTTAGCTTCTCAAGGTCCTATGAAACCTCTTTAGGTTACCTCAAAACCAACAAACTTGGTATACACCCTACCAAAGGGTCCCTCTCCCAGGATGGGAGGAAACTACAACTCTTGACAACAAGGTCACAACCGTCCTTAGGGTTTACATTCACATGAGCATGCCTAACCCAACAGCTACTAAGGTACAAGCAGACCACTTATTAAACCATGCTAGGTCATACTTGCTCTCTTTCCTCAACATTTGATCAACTTAGTCGTGAGGGGTTCATCAACCATACCCTTAACTTAAGGGGTTTCCTTTACCTCTACATATGAGGAGTACCATGCTCAAAACTATAGACTCAAATCTCATCATGAGCATCAGATACACTGCTTCCCCTCTTAGGCCTAGGAACATTGGGTTCTCCTTTGGATATCCAACTGCATGCTCAAACTCTTAACCATGAATCAATCATGTCCAAGGTATGTCATGTACTCCCATGATCCTTTTATATGAGCAACACCTCAGAGTTGAGTCCTCCTCAAGGACATTCAACTAGGTATAAAGTCTCACAACTGGTTACTTAAACCTCCTTAGGGTCTAGAGCACTCTTTATCTCATCCAGCAGGTAACCTCCTATACCATGGGTACTAGAAGCATCATCCTCTCTCTAGGGTTTGGTCCCTCTAAAGGCAACCAAGATATCATCAGCCTCCAGGGATCAAGCATATGGCAACCACTATTATCCACTTAGGTCGCATCATTCTCGACTCCCCACTATTCCTCAAGTTTCAGGGTTTTAGGCTTCCAACCTCCCTGTTGGGGTTTTGCTTCCTCTCTCCACATCCAACCATACTTACTAGAGGTCCCTTCTCCATGAAGGCTCATGCTCACAAGCATACCCCTATGTGGTTGAAGCCTATGCTCAACTCATGTTTGGCTCAGGAGCATCCATACCCCTTTTATAAGCCATCCATCATGATCTCTTAACCAGGATTTCATCAAGCTATACCCTACTTGCCTAAGCCCATAGGGTAACTATAGGTTCTCTAACCTCATCCACGAAGGAGCTATCCTTTGCTATAGCATGCACGACCCTCTCCAGGGTTGGGTCGCCAAAGGTACTAGGTCATCTACCCTCTTATGGCATCCCAAAGGCATGACCAACCCAACACTCAGTCAATCATGACATCTAACTCATCATGTCATCTCTCTCTCTAACCTTCACTTAGGGTTAGGGTTACCATCATCCTCAAAGGATGTGCTAGGTCTCTACCTTTAATGGAGGTCTCTACCTCCAAGACCAACTCCCTCTGCTCATCCTCCTACCAAGGAGGTCTATCCTCATGTCTCTCCTGAGGGCAATGACAACTCGTGTCATACGGCCTAAGCATGTATCTATTCCTTTTACGCTTACTCTATTAAGCTTATGTCCATGACATCTTATTTACATGCTTTTTATTAATTTGGTGGAGGATTCCTTAATCCTTATCAACCTTACCCATACCTCAAGAGGGTGAGGAGAAGAGAGAAAACCCTAATCCTTAAGGTCCTTAATAGAATTTGAGTTGAGAAGGGATGAACAAGATGAGAGAGTCCTAAAGGTGTCTTATTTCGAGTCATACCCTAAGACATCGACCAGGTAGTCACACAATCCGGGAGTCCTCGTATTCCAACTAGAAGTGCAGAGGAAAATATTGCCAGCCCCCGGACGTGATCCTTTTCTAGACACCTCAGTCTTTCGAACAATCCTCTAATAACTCCCTTAGTTTCTACAGAATTTGTAAAATTTAATAATTATTAAAGATTAATTGAGGAACCTATGCTCTGATACCAATTGTAACGATCCCGCCTCTTGATAACCCCCAATTAAGGGAGACCGAAAGGTCGGTGCCGTTATCCAATTAACAGGATCAAAGGTTTGACAAATAATCAATAACAATTAATAAACTTTACCAACTAAACTGAAAATTGGTATAAAATAAAACTTTGTTTACCTTTTAAAATCTGGGATTTCTAAACTTTTATCCAAGAAGATACTAATCTAACTAATCCTCCTGTGCACGTTACTTCTCATTTAATTCCACATATGCCACTTTAATGTTTGTTCTTTTCATTGTACCTAAAACGCCGACAAACAAAACGTCGGTCAGCAAGAAGCTGGTATGTGGGGGAAACAAAATTGTGCAACTACAGTAACAAAGCAATAAGACAATTATCATTTAACAACCAAGATTATGTTTTAAACCATACTACTCAATCCTTTCCTATCCCCTATCTCTGTGTTGTCCCTGCAGTGGACTAAGATACTACTCCTCTCTAGGTAATTCCTTATTAAACCCCGCATGATCCTGCCTAACAGGTAGATCAATATCTAGGGTTGAGTCGCATGGCACTACTCGAAGGTAGCCCAATATCTAACTCATGATGACTTGATGGTCCTACCCCATTGGTAGACATTTACTAAGTCATCTAATGACCTGATGGACCTACCCCATTGGTAGCCATTTACTAGATCAACTATTTAAGCCACAGAGGGGACCAGGATCTGAGCTAGTAGGCACATATCTTATGTGATAGTCATATTCACATTATACTTTGCATGAATTAAATACATCCAACAGTTTAATTCAAGCCACGATGGAAACATCGATAAAATCCCAGAAAACTAATTCGGGTAGTCATAAGCGTAACCACATACCTGTTTTGCATAATCAACAATTCCAAGCAAATAAGTAATCCAGAGTAAATCAAGCAAGCACAATTTTATCCTGAAATATTCATCCAATATTTTCTATCATGAATCATGGTATACAAATCTAATAGGCCTAATCGTGACCTAGGGTTACTAGCCCTTTTTAGGGTTTACTTTGCAATTAGGGTTTCACTTCATCTTTTATTAATTTAACGCAATCGATCACAAACCCTAGTTATTTCCACATCTAATTCTCAATTCCGAATTAATGGCATAATTATTCATTAATTAAGCTTATTAAGCCTCTTCTATTAAAGCTACTATTTTTATCCTTTTAATCCATGACAAGATCATTATACGCATTTATCATCAACTCAAAGTTCGTTATGGTCCAAAACACATATGAACTTGATTTGCTATTAATTCCACCTTTTATTCATGAGAAAACCCTAATTATTACATTTAGGGCATTTATCCACAAATTAGGAACTTTAATTCTCAAAATAGATTAGATTCAACATATTCCAACTTTAATCATAAGATTAATCAATTAAAGCCATTAATAGTCGAATTAGTCAACATTAGGGTTTCAAGGCCCATTAAAGTATATTCATGCATATGGAACTCTAAATCAAATGAATTACGTGCAAAGTTTGTCTTCCTTTTTATCATTAACAGACTAGTATTAACTTTAATCATCCATTAAAACCCTTTCTAATTCATTACTCACCAACGATTTGGGTTTTGCATTAATTAAATCATTAAAGATAGTATCTTTGCATACTTTTTGAATTGCAATCAGAATTTATCTTCAACTATATTTTTATTAAATTCTACGTGTTCTCCTGATCAATTTTCATGTTTTGCATATTTCCATCGGAGCTACCAATCTCTAGTTATGATTTATGCAAGAAAATGTACCTTTCGGCCAATCTGAGCGTGACACGTCGCTCATCATCCATGAAACACACCCGCCTGATCTGAAAACATAATTGAAAGACCGTTCTACCCTTCTATAGTTGAGTCAAACAATTGCGCACTTGGGGGCGATTTCGTCCAACGGCTGCAAGCCGTCTTCAACCTTTCGCAGGTGTTGCTGCGCTGCCCTAGCCGCGCAGGGTGCGACTTCCTCTCCTCTTCCCTGAGCCGATGCCTGCCGCCAACCCCTTCCTCAGCTCCGTAGCCCTCCGCCGTCCTTGGGGTGCCAGCTAGCTCATGACCAGCACAGCTGGTAAGGGCTGGGAAGAGCTGCGACCCACGGCTGTGTTGCAGTCGTGCGACTGCTGCTGCAGGTGCTTGGGGGGCAGGGAAGGATGGCCGATCTCCCTAGATCGTCGTGGGCGCATCCTACCTTCATCAAGATCGTTCAGAAGCTCCTCGTGGTTCCATGGCCACGCTACCCCTCCATACTAGGGTTTTAAACAAAGAAGAAGAAAGAAAGAAGAAGAAAAGAGAGGAGTGCGTGGGATTCTTTTCCAACTCGACCCTGGTCTTTGACCCTTTATATAGGGTGAGTATCCATGCCCCATTAGGCTTGCCCATGAAGCAACCAAGTCCTTTCCCAACTTGGTTTCCTATTCTTTCAATGAGAAGAAACCTTCTCTCTCCTCTTTACCTCCTTGATAATCCTTATGCTTTGGTTATTAATAAATTCGAGAATTATCACTTTTAATATCCTTGCCCTTAGATTTTAATCCATTGGCCTCGAAATTAAGTTTTCCTTAACAGAAAATACT
The DNA here is from genome assembly GCA_963693085.1 of Alisma plantago-aquatica. Classification (NCBI taxonomy): domain Eukaryota; kingdom Viridiplantae; phylum Streptophyta; class Magnoliopsida; order Alismatales; family Alismataceae; genus Alisma; species Alisma plantago-aquatica. The sequence continues at coordinate 1,431,627,143 of OY856409.1, forward strand.
TCCTTTTTATTAGTATCACAAAAACCATTAATAATGTATCACATTATCTTTTTATTTTGCAAATTTAGTATTTTCTCTTTCCTCTTTCTTCATTGGGACTCCTTGGATCCCAAGAAACTCAAATAATTCGAAATTCCTTTTTAAGGAATACTCATTATCCTTCTAAATGCATTAATATGCATTATCTCACATTATCTTGTTGAGTTCTTATTAAAATATTTCTTTTTGAGGTTTTCTCTTTATTTCTCTTTAGTTTTCCTCGTTGGTTTTCCCTTTTTACATCAGGAATCCTTGGGATACGAAATCCCACTAAGGGTAACTCAATTGCGCCTCTTTTTACTTGTTTTCCACATTTCATCCATGTTTTCAATTTCTTTATTAACAAGGAAATAGTCATTTGACCTTTTCTTTTCTTATTGTATTCTTTATACAATTTTGGACTCCTTAGAACCCAAAGAATCCAAGAGACACGAAATCCCTTTTTGGATTTGCCTTCTACAGGTTTCCACACTTTTCTTTCCTCTATTTTCTTATTTACTTATTAATAGAGTTTCTTTTGTCCTTTCTTTGTTATTGGGCACAATAGCCAATAAAGTCCACAAATAAATCAACAAGGCTATTTTAACCATGCATTCATTCATTATTTGTTCATTTATTTTTAATATGAGAAATTACATTTCTCAGCAAATGAACCCAAAATTTTAGGGTTGTAACACACCGAGTATGACACCATTTTGTAACAATTCATGAAGGTGAACTCTTAGCTCTTTCAACTTAACTCACACCATTCTGTAAGAAAAGTTTTAGTTTGTTCTGAGTGATTAAAGTCCCATGATCTACGCATGTGATGAATTACAGTATATTCATGATTTAAATGCGCGCTTACTTAAACCCATACCCCACTCATTTACATATTGGGTGAAACAGCACAGGCAATGTCCGATTTTGGCATCGTTCACTTTTTTTTCCAGTCCTTATCCTTAATTTTCAAAAATTTCGATCCTCTCAGTGAACCCTTGATTGGCTTGATCGGCGTTTGGATCGCTGTACAAATTGAATCCTTTACATGGAGCAGAGAAAAAGCCCACCTTATCCGAGAAGAGCCACACAGGTATGAGCAAGTTATGGCTATACACGTGGCCGAAAACCCACCTCTGCAGAGTTCTGACAGGACCATGGCTTTCTTCTAGCCATGTGTCCAGAATCCAGCGTCGAACACTCCTCACCCCTCGCCCAGAAGGACTTGTTGGCAGAAATGGCTGCTACCGCTGCTTCTTATTCTCCGTTGTGCCCTGCCCCACAGAACCACCGCCGATGCCACCCCTTCCGCCCTCTCCAGAAGCCCTTCTCGCCCTCTCAACAGACCAATGGCACACCCTCAACCGCAACCCGTTGGCGGCGGAATGCCATCCTAGGAGGAGACGGCGTAGACCTCGCATCGACTGTACTCCATCTGGCGGAGGAATCAACCGCCCCTCTGCTCCCTGTAGTCCAGGACGCCGCCTCGCGTACCCAGGTCATCTTATCTAGCCTCCCAGCGGTGGAGAGATGGGAGCTTGTGGTGGCTTCGGCTTTCGCGTGGTTGTACCTGACAGCCCGCCCTGGGGTCCTGATTGGAGCCATCGACGCCTATGTCTTCGCCCCCTTACAGCTGGCTTTGGACAGCTTGCTGGGCCGGCGCGACCTGCGGATGAGTGACTTCGTGGTCGGTGAGCGCCTAGGTGAGGGGTCGTTCGGGGTGGTGTACGCCGGGGCGGTCGTGCCGCGGAATGTCAACCTGGAGGACCGCGTCGGCCAGCGGTCCCGGAGCCGCTCGCGCGTCGGGGAGTTCAAGAAGAGGGTGATCCTGAAGAAGGTGAAAGTGGGCACTGCGGGAGCTGAGGAATGCGGCGAGTATGAGGAGTGGTTCAACTACCGCGTGTCGCGCGCCGCCCCTGACTCGTGCGCCGAGTTCCTCGGGAGCTTCATTGCGGAGCGCAACTACGATCAGTTCACCAAGGGCGGCAAGTGGCTTGTCTGGGAATTCGAGGTACACATATCTTATATCGTGGAGCTTTATTCCGAATCATTGGATTTCCGCAATGATATGTTGTTATCCAAAATCTCTACAGGGTGACAGCACTCTGGCGGATTACATGAAAAGCCGGAACTTCCCTCTGAACATGGAGGGGTTAATGTTCGGGCGGGAGCTGCGGGGTCTGGACCAGACGGGAAGAGGCGCGCTCATTATAAAGCAGGTGATCCGGCAGATTATCACCTCGCTCAAGAAGATACACGAAACTGGAATCGTGCACAGAGACATCAAGCCGGCTAACCTGGTGGTTACCAAGAAGGGCAAGATCAAGCTCATTGACTTTGGGGCAGCCACAGACCTCCGCATTGGCAAGAACTACGTTCCCAACAGGGGTCTGCTAGATCCAGATTACTGCCCGCCTGAGCTGTACGTGCTGCCAGAAGAGACACCGGTGCCTCCCCCAGAGCCCATTGCAGCTATCCTTTCTCCGTTTCTTTGGCAGGTGAACCCATGGTTCATCTCACTTTGTGTGTTATTTGATTCCGAGGGCTAGAAGTACTAGCGTGGTATTATTACTTGGTCAAAAGTGCAGTCGCATCGGATTAGCCAATATTAGAAGGGCCTACTAACATTACATAATAATTCTAACCTGATAACGAAGTATAGTATAGATAAGTACACATGTTCCGTTTCGCCCTATTTCCATAAAATGAAATTTGATTACTAAAGAAGCTCCTGCAAGAGCTCGAGATCAGAACTCATCAGAGAATTTGGCTATTTGGGTGTTTTAATTGATTGCAAGGACGTATGATTAATTCTAGAGACTTTGTTGTTATTTTGGGGATTTGTTTATAAGTTCCAAGTTTATTTGATTGAATCGAGTTTTATTATTTTACTAGCAACACACACGTGCATATGCACATGCCCCATTGAACATGTTTATTTTAAATATTTAAAAACAAAACTTTTCAAAAGAATAATGGTAATCGTGCCCCATTGGACATGTTTATCTTAAATTAAATATTTGAAAAATAAAACTTCTCAAAAAGATAATGATAATCCTCATAACTGCCTAAAAAAGATAATGATCATCTTTTTGTTCTTTTATCATTAAAGAGAAAATATAAAATTAAATAAATACAAAAAATTGAGAAAAATTGTGAGAAGAGAGAGAATTAAGGAGAGTGCAGCGTGAACTCGCTCTTTTTATAGTAGTATAGATTTGATCGTCAATATTTTGTTTGATTGTTAATTAGCAATTACTTGCAATTGTTGAGCCAATTTTAGGGGTTTAGTCGCTTATTAATACCAACCTTCTAGTATTTGTTCATGTAGAGTTTTGATTATTGAATTCGAGTTTTTGGGAATTGGATCCCCATTAGTTGGTATCAGAGCCCAAAACCTTAACGACGAAACCCTAGGTCTAGGTTTGGGGACCCCATCATATTCACGGCAAGTCCCCTAAACATTGTAACCAAAATTGGCGATTCAATGGAGAAATTCGTAAATTCCTAGTCAGCCAAATCTTTTTCTCTAAGATAATAAGTCCTAGGAAGTGTGAACACGTGGTGGACACAACACATGTCCAAGTCTCCCATTTTCTTTTATTAAATGTTGGACATGTCCCAAACACAACTTGGACACACTAGGACACAACCCATCACTAATTAAGAAGGGGAAACATCTTGTTGCACATAAACTTCCTCATCATTCTTGATACACATGTCCCCTCCTCATCACATCGACACCTAGGTAATTACTCATCTTCCTCCACCAGTAGACTCTATGATTTCCTCTCTTTCCGTTGTAGCGGACCTCTTCTCTTCCTCTTCCTCTTCCTCGGTCTCATCTTCTTCCTCTACCTCCAATACCCATGTTCTATTTGTCCACCACCACCACCACCACCAACAACAACCTCCTCTTCCCCATCCTCTTCTTCTTAATTCTGAATGTACATAAATGTTTTACTCTCTTCTACAAATAACAATATACCTTCTCTTTTTCATTTTTTTTTTGAGAGCAACCTTCTCTTTTTCATTGTTATTCACCACCACCACTATCTTTATACTGTCCAAGTTTAGATGTGTAAATATTTTATAGTAAGTTTATACTAGTATTGTTTAACTCATTATTATTTGTGAATAAATTTTCTATTATTTAGACTATTATTGTGTTTACAGTGTAGGCTTGTTTGATAGTATTCCTTTGATGGCTTAATTTCATGATGAGTGCAATGTGTGTTTGAATGAACATATGAAATTGAAGATAGCTTAGATGACATGATCTTTATGTTTGACTAGGCTTGTTCTTTTTGTGTTTATATATAAATATAATATACATGTATATGCATACTTTTTGACGTACCCATGTCCTATATTTTTGAAAATTGCGTGTTCAGTGTTTGTGTCCATTCTTCCTAGCACATGTAGGGGGATTTACTAAACTTTTCTAAATTTTTACGATTTTGCAACTTTTCACGTAATTCACAACATTTCTTGACTTTTCTAGATCTTATTCATAAAGTACGTTTTAAAAGTCAAATTCGATGCTAACCTTTTATAAAAAGTTTTTTCAGTCCTCTTTTGATGTGTCCTAATGAAACCCAACATCACAATCTTCCTTCTTCACCCCATATTGTGACTATAGGGGTTTCACTCTCCATCTTGCAAGACAATAGTTTCTTCATATGTATAAAGACCCTAGCCGCTTAGGCGGGATAGGCTCTAGATGCGATGTCAAATTTTGGGCCCCTAGGACCCAAGTCACGCTTAGGGTTTTTAGGGCTAATTTAGGCCATTTTGGTCCAAATTTGGTTTACTCAATCTTAAACCAGGTTCGATTACGTCATCTCTAGTCATTTCAAGAAAAATTAGGCTATTCTATGTTTGATTTGGGTCAAATAGATCAATTTAGGTTTGGTTTGGTCAAATTAGGTGAACCCTACCGTTTAAAGTGCAGTTTATGTAAATTGTGGATTGATTTAGTCTAGAAAGGGCCAACATGGATATACTTGCACTTTATAAACAAATAAAATATATTTACTTAAACCATCTAAACATTGTATACAAACTAGAAAAAAGGGCATTGGGCTCCTAGGTAACTGGGCTCCCCAATACTAGAGGACACCACCTAGCCACCGAGATGACTGATACCTCTTCCATATTTAATGGGATATTCCATTTTATGCACACATATATTTACATTTAGATATATATTTGGACACATATGTATCATATATGTGTGTATGTGTACACACACGCATGTGTGAGCGTGCGCACATCTTATGCACTTACATACACACAAAAAATATTTGTGTGTGTGCATCTTTTGTGCATACATTTACAAATAAATATATGTGGATATATATATACACATATATATGTATTTGTAAATGTATGTGCATCTATGTATGTACATTCCCACACACATGCACATATATTTATAAATACATGTGAAAGTATTGGGCCAAAGTGGTACCCAGCTGGAGCGGGTTCTCCTTTATTATAAGGTGTGAACATTTACATAAAAGACCCAACAAATTAAGGAAATAATAAAGAGGCACATAAGCAAAAACTATTTTTCTAACACTCCCCCTCAAGCTGGAGCATACACATCATGCATGCCCAGCTTGGAATTCATATATTTTATATTTAAAGATGGAAGTGATTTAGTGAAGATATCTACCACTTGTTGTCCAGTGTGAGCATGAGGAGTCTGAATCTTCTTGGAGAGCACTAAATCATAAACAAAGTGGAAGTCCACTTCAATATGCTTGGTTTGCTCATGGAACACCATATTGCTAGCAATGTGAATGGCTACTGGGTTATCACACATCAGAGAGACTGGTGTCTCAACAAACACTCCCATTTCAGACAATATAGACATAACCCATTGTAGCTCACCACAAGCATGTGTCGTAGCTCGATACTCAGCCTCTATGTTGGACCATGCCACCACATTTTGTATCTTGCTCCTCTTAAGTCACCAAGTGTGACCCAATAAACACACAATACCCGGAGGTAGACCGTCTATCTCCAACATCACCTGCCCAATCAACATTAGTATATCCTATAAGCTTGAAGGAGGTTGTGTGAGATCTTTCCCTGTGAAGTAAGTGAGACCCTTCCTTGGTGATGCTTTAACATAATGTAGAATCCGGGTGACTGCCATCCAGTGTGACATCTTGGACGCGCTCATAAACTGGCTAACAACTCCCAAAACATGAGTTATCAGGGCGATTAACTGTCGAGTAAATCAATTTCCCTACAACCGTCTATACTTTGCTGGCTCAGAAAAATCACTATCATCAGAAATAAATGCCTTGGTACAATAATTCATAGGCGTGGAGACTGGTTTTCACTGTGTCATGCCTGTCTCTGTAAAAAGGTCTACAACATATTTTCCCTGAGAGTGGTTTGTGCCCTTCTTGAAACGTAGAACTTCTATTCCAAGTAGCGGAGATTGCCCAAATCTTTTGTCTAAAATTGTGTTTGCAGCCACTCCTTGAGTTGTGAAATGCCAGTAGAGTCATTACCTGTGATGACAATATCATCTACATAGACAACCAGAATAATAGTGCCACTTGATGATTTATACACAAATAAAGAAATGATCAATAGAATATCGATTGAAGCCAAACTGTATAAGTGCAACACTAAATTTATCAAAGCATGTCCGTTGTGACTGCTTCAGCCAATACAAGGATTTCTTCAATTTGCACACCTTCTGACACTCCCTCTGAGAAACATACCCAGGAGGTTGCTCCATATATAACTCCTCAAGAAGAGCACCATGAAGAAAAGCATTTTTGACATCTAGCCAAAGAAGGGGCCATTCATAATGAGTAGCAGCAGAGATAAGGATCCACACAGAATTGAGTCGAGCAACTGGAGAGGAAGTCTCGAAGAAGTCTACGCCATGTGTCTGAGTATACCCCTTCACCACCAAACGAGCCTTCAAGCGGTCAATAAAACCATCCGGTTCCTGTTTAACAGTATAAACCCAACGACAACCTACAACTGACTTCTTAGGAGGAAGGCCCACTAAGTCCCAGGTGGAGTTCTCATGAAGGGCTACCATCTCACTATCCATAGCTTGGAGCCATCCATCATGTTGGGCTGCTTCTATATAGGAGCGAGGAACACCTGTAGAATAAAGTTGAAGAGCAAATGTGCGGGCTACTGGTGACAAATGAGACAAACAAGAAACACTCGAGAGTAGGTGGTGTATAGTGCAAGACCGAACACCTTTATGAGTTGCAACTGAAAGGTGTAAGTCTGAAATAGAAGCATTAAGAGAGCTCTCAGTAGGAACAATTACCTCAAGAGTTTCCAACGATGCAGCGTCAATCTACTGGACTGGTGATACTACATCCTCTTCGTGATGTCCTGCTCGTCTGGTGTAAACCAGTGGAAAAGGTTCAACAGGTGGAGGTGTAGGTGATGGTGATGGTAAGGTGTGAGTGGTATCTAGGACACTCTCATCACATGGGGCACAAGTTGTAGCTCTCTCTCATGCTTAAATATATAGTCACCCTCAGGATTGTGCTCCCCCTTACGCTGGACATAGTCACTAAAGAATGGAGTAGACTCATGAAAAGTAACGTCAGCCGACACAAAAAGACAACTAAGACGAGGACAACAACATCTGTATCCAGTTTGAGTGGGAGAATATCCTAAAAGGACGCTGCAAACTGCGTTAGGAGACAACTCTTCAGCCCGTGGATCAAGCACATGAACAAATGCACTGCAACCAAAAACACAAAGGGGAACTAGAAAAAAATTGCTCGTCAGGTTGTAAAATAGACAAAGGGGTAGCCCCATGTAGGACAGAGGATGGCTGACGGTTAATCAAAAAACAAGCAGTGAGAAGAGCATTAGACTAATATTTCTTTGGCTCAAACATCTGAAAAGGTAGTGCATGTGCTACATCAAGTACATGGCGGTTTTTGCATTCAACAACCCCATTTTGTTGGAAGTGTATAAGGGCAAGTTGATTGGTGAATAATGCCAACATAATTACAAAAATTGGAAATAGTCTTTTGAACATATTCTAGGGCATTATCAGTACGAAAGATCTTTATATGAGCATCAAACTAATTTTTTATTAATTGATGATAAGTTTGAATGACTGAAGAAACTTCATCCCGAGACTTAAGTATACCAAAGTCATGCTGGAGATAGTATCAATGAAAGACGGAAAATACTGAAAGCCAATAAAACTTGGCTCTTTAACAAGATCCCAAACATCACTATGAATTAAGCTTCACAGAAGTTATATGAGATTGATCATTGTAGACGATTGTAGTGGAAGCAACTGGTTTTTCGCCTCCAATAGTGAGATTGGATCAAGAAAACAACAACAATAGAGGTAGGTTATTGGCAACATGCCGTGTAGCAGACTGGACGCGCCATGCATAGCAATGACACGACATGTTGAGGTGTGAGCAAGCCGTGTCAGTTGGTGAAGACAGAAGACATACTTTCTAACTCTTTTGACACGCCATGTTGAGCTCTTGACATGCTGTGTCAGTTGGTGAAGGCAGGAAACAGACTTTTGGAATCTCTTCAATATGTCGTGTAATCAGGTAACACATTGTGTACCCGTCAGAGGTGTAAACTTCTGTAGCCGTCAACACGCCGTTTAATTAGGTAACACGTCGTGTACCCGTCGGAGGCGTAAACTCTAGTAGCCGTCAACACACCGTGTCACTTGGAAACACGCCGTGTAACTTGCAATCTGAGCGAAATCTACACCGTCAGAACAAACTCTAGACTGCAACACGCCGTGTTGCTTGGGAAACACGTAGTGTTAGCGGTGGCTGATGCAGATCTGGATAGGAATTGGCTCCGTCAGAGAGGTAAAAGACCCTGAGAAGACGCACCGGGGAGGAAGATAACCTCGGGAAGACGCACCGGGGAAGTGACGGGAATTAGCACCGTCACTTATATCAATAGATGATGCAAATCTGACGCATCAGTAACCCCTAAATGACTTAGGCACTCATCCACATACATGGACTATGTGGAGAGGAAAGAGGACGAGAAGGGAGTTGTTCTCCTCTCTACTGAATAGAACGAATGGATCTCCTCCTCTCCTTCAAGCAGCCACTGTGCTTTGGTGGAGATGAAGGGAGACCGACCGACGAGAATCGAAGTTGACGGCGACAATGCCTGGCGGCGGTGGTGATGGGCGCAACGGAGAGGAGACAGAGAGTGGAGGGTGAGGCCGACGACTCAGGTTATAACATAAAAACCTCTTTCTGATGCCATGTGAAAGTATTGGGCTAAAGCGATACCCGGCTAGAGCGGGTTCTGCTTTATTATATAAGGCAATGTTTTAGAAGGCGGGAAGCGGGAGGCGTGCAGAGAGCACCTTGTGGCCGCTTGAGCGCCAGGCGGCCGCTCAGGCGGGCGCTTTTTGAAAAAGCGGGTACCTGAATTCTTCTATAATTTAATAAAAAATATATACATATTTGTATATAAGTAATATATTTATAAGGAACTTTTATACTTATTTAGACAGCCTACACAAAAAAATAAAGCACTCAGATAGTTTTTGACACAGTTGTAACATGGTATTTGGGTACTACTAATACCCAAATAGTTTACTTTCACTGCAGTGAATATATTCTGATTATATGTACTAAAATGCAGTAAGCAGTAGAAGATATATAATGTATTAATGTAGATTATGCAGTAAACAATTAGAATATATAGAATGTTTTATTATCAATATCCAGTAAACAGTAGAATATATATTACACGATAAAATGTATTAGTACATTATATTATATAAGGTAGAAGGGTACATAAATACAATATGCAGTAGATATTTATGTATGTATTGGTGCATTATAAAATGTATCATACAGTAACGTTTCATATTAAACAATGTACAACAGCAATGTATTATATTATTACAGACTTATGGTATTGTATATTATATTACATGCTAATACAGTTACTCATGCACATACATAGATACTAGGCAAGTCAATATATAGTAGCAGCAACAACATTTGATTACAAAAAAATGAAAAATGAAAGCAACGATACCAAAATCCAGCGCCCAAAAATTAGGCGGCCAAAAGCGGGCGCCCAAAGCAAGGAATCAGGCGGGCGCATAGGCGGGTTAAAGCGGGTTTAGGCGGCCGCTTAATGGGCTGCCGCCTGAGTGGCCGCTCAAAGCCTTAACCAGGCGGTTGGGCCTCTTGGCCGCTCAGGCGGGCGCCTGGGACGCTTTTCAAAACACTGATATAAGGTGTGGACATTTACATAATAGACCCAACAGATAAAGGAAATAAGAAAGAGGCACATAAGTAGTAACTATTTTCTAACACAGGTATATGTATATGTGTGTGTGTGTGTGTACATTCACACGCACTGTATATGTTGTTGACTAATTCTCAATCATTTCTCAAATAATTGACCAAACTTTAACAATATTTTTTTCTCATTTTCCCAATTCGTTTCTCAAACTATGACTTTTCAAGCAAGCTAGAAAGTATTTTAATGCTGAATATGCCACTATGCTCTTAAAGCTTAGGTCTAGGAGCCATCTCCAGTATCTAACAATATTTAAACTGTACAATAGATCAACTCAAATCAGTAAAAGCAATAAGTTATTGCCCTTTTTGTATGAAGTCATCACTCTCACCTCACTCACATGTTTCTCGTTATTCCTCCATCTCCAGCCACCTCCAACTCCCCCCTTCCCTCTTTTTCTCTGGTTCTCTCTTTTCTTCTTCTTTCACCCCCTTCATAGACAATGCATAGCTACACCACATTCGTTAGTTGGAGAACTACCGTTGGGGTTTCTACCCACATGTTAAATTTGGGTGAATGGACCTGCCGACGATCATATCTTGTTTGTGCCATATGGGATCTTTCCTAGTCTTAATAAGGTAACACTAGCAATAATAGTGATTGACACAATACCTATTTGAAATACTTGAATAAATTTGTTGCAGTTTGGATGTGCAACGATATACTGGGAGGATGGAAAGTGATGAGGTAAAATCAGGGTCCTATTGAAGGTGGCGCACAAAAACAACCATTAAAGTGACAATGTAGAAGGGATGGAGGGGGAAATGGTAAGAGGAGGGGAAAATTGGTCTAATTTTGCTAGAATCATGTTAGGAATTTATTGATAATACTCATTTTTGGTTGGATGTAAACTATGATTTGAAACGATGTTGCCAGAAGTGTTCTGGGATCCTATTGGAAACCTACTCCATGTAATTTAACTGTAGATACTGTCCAAGCTTCGGCTTCGAGACCATATAAAAGTAACTTGGCGTGTAGATTTAAGCTTGACATGGATAAGTAGCTGTGCATCTTTGTAATGCCGTAAGTATGAATTAATACATTTGGTTTTTAACTGTTACTACAATTAGCCCATATAATTTAAAATCTAGATCGGATTACATTGAAACAGAAGACAAGCGGGCAACAAGCTGCGCCGCTTGTCCTTTCTGGATGGCAAAGCCAGTCCTTTCTGTAGATTAAACCATCACAATCTTTGATTCATTTATTATCTGTAATTTTCATCCAACCCATTTAACCTATGAGAATATTATTTGGACTTGGAGCATTGGACCTTTTGCTCAGGGCCAATGCTGGCAGAGATGGAGCTTATTTGGATAAGACTTAGGGTAGCTTATTTGGGTGTGCCCAAATAAAACCAGCAGCATATTCCATTCTGATTTTTTTTTCTCCTTGGTGCATGTTTAGGTGTAAACCATGAAGAGCAAGACAATTTTGCAACATTGTATGTTTGATGTGCATCAAGACAAAATACCCTTGACCAGTTTCCATTTCGTATCTGTCATGGTTGTCAAGACAGCCAACAGTGGCCAGGGTGACTTGGAACATATCTTATTTTTTTTATATCTGCATATATATATGTGTGTGTGTGTATAATATAACATATACTGATATACATAAGATATTTTATGTGTGTATAAAATGTTCTACACCCTATGTAGTAATGCCATAGTGAAGTCATAGCCTAAAATATACATGATAGGTACTCAGTAATGTGACTAGGTGTCAAAATGACATTATAACAAAAATATATCGAGAAAAAACCTGCCCAAGCGCCCCAGGCGGCCACGCAGGTGATCGCAGCCGACATAGGCGCCTTATCGGTTATTTGAAGCTATTGTTTTACCATGTCGATTCATGGGTGTGGCATGTTCCACTTAAACCTCGTTGCAATATATTTTACGTATATGCAGATATTATATAACATATATTACTTATTATATAACATGTATTACATCTTTTATATTTATTTATATATGTGTATATAGCATAACATATGTTGCATATGTAGGGTATTTTATGTGTGTGTATAATGTTCTACACCCTAAATAATATTGTCATAGTGAAGTCATAGCCTAAAAAATACATGAAAGGCACTTAGTCATGTGACTAGATGTCAAAATGACATTATACAGAATAAATATATCTAGAAAAAAACCTGCCCAAGCACCCCAGGCGGCCGCCCAGGCGATCCTAACCAGCCTAGGCACCCAACCGGTTATTTGAAGTTGTTGTTTTACCGTGTCAATTCATGGGTGTGGCAGGTGCCACTGAAACCTTGTTGCAATACACCCCAACCCCCCTACCGGTTATTTGAAGTTGTTGTTGTACCATGCCGATTCATGGGTGTGGCACGTACCACTTAAACCTTGTTGCAATACACCCACCTCCCTCCCTAAAAAAAAGCCACCCACACACTCGGTCACTTACTGCCCCCCCCCCCCTTCTGCCGTGCCGACCACCTCTTGGAGAGGATTGTAGTTGTTGCTGCTGCGTAGGAGTGGGCATAGTACGGTTTGGTTCGATTTACCACTAAAACTGCAAACCAAACCATATATTTATCGGTTTGCGAAATTTTCAAACCGACTCAAACCGTCAACTAGTCCCAACCCAAACCAAAATGAACTATTAATCTACGGTTTGGTTTGGTTTAGGTTGATTGCAGGGGCGGAACCAGAAATTGAGTATTGGGGGGGCCGTTTATGTAAGTCAAAGATTTCAATATGCTATGAAAATGCCTAAAATTGGTTAATTATTGTCAAAACAGATTATTTGAGTTATAATTTTCTTCTTCTTCTTCAGATGATGGGCACTTCTTAATCAGATTAGTATCAATCAAATTCTTAGTCTTCTACGAAGAACTGCCACAGAATGTATGAAGTACTGTGAAGAAATGCATGAATAACGATTAAGATGGATGGTTTTTTGTTTCATATGTAAAAAATGTAAGAAACAGAGACTCTTTTGCCCATACGGTTATACCTAAGTAAATAATTAAATCATTTCTTATCTTAAGCTTCATATTTTAGCTAATGGCTCAAAATTATAGTCTATATACTAATGGAAGCTAGCAAACTAGCTTATTTTATTTCTATAAGATTATTTTGCATATGACAGAAGAATAAACATTATAAAACTTGATGCATGTTCACGTTTGACTGCTTGATATAAAAGTGACCTTATGCCTAGATTCTGACAGAACATTTTGTATATGACGCTTAAAATTGCTAACAAGCATGCTTTTACTAAAGAGAATGAACAACTTTCCACTATAGTAACAACTCCATATATAGATTTATGTGGTTGTCGTGTATGTAGGATTCACAATGTTATTAAAATATGAAACTGCAGTAACAAAGGAAGACAATATTGAATATCGTTTGCTTAAAAGCATTAAGTGCTGAACATCTGAGCAATGAAAAGAAATATATACAAATTCTGTAAAAACTTACATGTACTTGTCTCCTGGATTCATTAAAGAGGCATAGAAACAGACTGTCATCGGATGGTACCTTTGTATTTAGTAGGCAAACTTCGACCCACATCTGGAACATGATCACATTTGTCTTCATACACTGCAGTCAGAGATATCAGAAATGCACAATCTATTCCGGTGAGAGTCATAATGTGCTACCCAAATATGTGTAGGAACATCTTAGAAGCATAGTTGAAATATAGAAAGGATGTGTAGAAAAAAGTATCTACTGATTAGGTTTAGCAGGGCAATCTTTTTTTCTGTGTTGTTCGTATCACTCTGCGGTGCTTGGCAAAATCGGATTCTTTTATCGCCTCACTGTATTTAGAGGTGCGTTGCAATCCAATACCATTGGAGGTATTTGCAGTCACGAAATTTCTACAAAAGCTAACGTCTCCAATCATTCCAATCTGTATAAAAGGCGATCGACAGTCTGTGTAAAAGGAGATCGGCAACATTTGATGTTTCAATAGCAGGTTATGCTTTCCTGTTGCGGAAAGTACTTCGATTGCATTGCCAAACATAGAAATGCAACAGACTGCACTATCCCAGAAGCTGCAACTTTCGCTGGCTGTAAACTAAACAGAGACAATTAGATTTTCTTGAACCTATACAATTGTAGAAAAAATGTTATAAGCTATTAGTACTATTGAACTTTCACGGAAGATTAGGGGGGCCATGACCCCGGCCGCCCCCCCTGTTCTTCCGCCACTGGTTGATTGCAAACTATTATGTGAGAAACTATAAAGCCATATACTATGTTTTGTATGAGCAAATTAATCAGTTTTCATCATCTTAATCAAGACATGTAGCATGATAAGCAAACTTCATATAAAAAATATTCTTTAGAAATTGGCGATATAAGAATACATGCAATGTTGTAAAAAGCACGAAGCGGGAAGCGTGCGGACGGGACCATGTAGCCGATTAATTGTCAAGCGGGCTATTAAGCTGGCACTTTTTTAAAAGCGGATTTAAAATTTTTAAAAACTTGTATGCAAAATTAGTATAAATACTATTTTTTTGAAACTATCATAAATATCTAAACATTATACACAATATAAAACATCCAAATTGTTTATAACACAACTATAAAACAATGGTTATAGCTATATAATATAGTAAACAATATACTTGTCATAGATAAAACACCCTACACCTACAAAATAATAAGTGTAAATAAATGATACAACAACAATTTTGTATCACATGTTTAACAATACTTATTATAGATACCTTACAAACATATTGTTAAATTTGCACATCATCAATTAGTCATTCATTACAGCGGTACATTTAATCAAAGTATGCATTCTAAATTAGATAATAGTTACATATATTCTAGTTAGATATATTACAAAAGTTCCCTATTATTACAACTTACATCCAAAGTATGCATTCTAAATTAGAATTAGGTATGTCATATAACATTTTATGTATGCAAGTTTAATATATTATAGTTAATACTAACTGGACCATATAATGTACTTAATGTTACATGCTTACAAGAGTTTTTTTTTAGAAAAAGCGTGCAAAAAGCAGGGAAAAAGCGGGTTAAACGGGCAAAAAGCGGTCGCTTTTCTTCAATCCGCTTCACATCCGCTTAAGGGGGTTTCTGAACGGACAGGTCCTGTTGGCGATTAAGCAGCCGCTCAGTGTGATTTTTAAAACACTATATACATGTATAATGCATAATTAGTCGGTGTCCAACTAACTTCAAATAATTATTCCTGATACCACAGTCTAAAATTTCATTAGCCTTAATTTCATTTATTAAGCATTTGTCTTACACATTAACATACATGAACTTATTAAGTGTAGTAAAATTTAGTTTAGATAAGTATCTATCATAATATAAGTATGTATTTAAATAGTATATATATATATATTTATATTTATATATATATATACAATTGGACATTTATAGGTCATGTTATAAAGACCGCAAAAATTATGCATTTCAAATTAGCTTCGCGCGTCGATTTTGTTGCCCTTAGATGAGTGACTTACACTCATCCAAATGGGCTCAAAATTTGTATGTAGCCTAGTTATAGTATGACGGTGAAGATCAATGGTTTACATTTTTCAAAAAATAGTCTTGATATGCAAACACACTTGAGTGTATTCGTGCGATCTGTACACTCGAGTGTATTCTAGCCTGACTCTATCTCTCTCTCTATCTCTCTCTCTCTCTCTCTCTCTATATATATATATATATATATATATATAGAGAGAGAGAGAGAGAGAGAGAGAGGCTAGAATACACCAGGCTAGAATACACTCGAGTGTACAAATCACGCTGTACACCCCAATGGTGTTTGCCTATCTAGACCATGTTTTTCTAAAATTTAATCCATTGATCTTCATGGTTACAATAATAATAGGCCGCATACAAAATTTGAGCTCATTTGGATGAGTGTAAGTCACTCATCCAAGGACAACAAAATCGACGCACAAAACTAATTTGAAATGCATGATTTTTGACTCCTTTAGATGCACGACCTATAAGTGTCCAAATGAGTTGAAATTTATTATATAGTATTTTCTTAAGATATTTAAGAAGATCAACGGTTTATATTTTCCAAAAAATTACCGCATCTTTAAAAACAACTGAGGTGTACGGTGCCTCCGGTACACTGAGTGTACACTATCCTGACTCTCTCTCTATATATATGTGTGTGTGTGTATATATATATATGTATGTATATATAGAGAGTCAGGCTAGAATACACCCGAGTGTATCCGGAACGGAATACACTCAAGTAGTTTTTCATGATGCAATATTTTTTTTGGAAATCTAATCCGTTGATCTTCTTAAACATCTCGTGAACATCTCATATATAAAATTTGAATCCATTTGGATATGTATAACTCATGTTATGAAGACCACAAAAATTATACATTTTAAATTTGTTTTGTGCGTCGATTTTGTTGCCCTTGGATGAGTGACTTACACTCATCCAAATGAACTCAAAATTTATATGTTTTCTAATTATAGTATGAAAATGAAGATCAACGGTTTACATTCTGCAAAAAAATAGTCTTGATATGCAAACACCACTTGAGTGTAGAGTGTGATCCGTACACTCAAGTGTATTCTAGCCTGACTCTCTCTCTCTCTATATATATATGTATAAGTTTGGTTAAATTGCACCCTCAAACCAAACCAAACCAAACCAAACCATTATTTAACGGTTTGACAATTTTTAGAACCAAACCAAACCATATTCCCCCATAAAACCAAACCAAACTGTTCGGTTCGGTTCGGTTCGGTTCGTTTGAGTTTGATTTTGTGCCCAGCCCTACTGCTGCGGCTCAAGCAACGTTTATCAGTGCTCAGAAAATCGGTCTAATCTGCCGAATAATCGGTTCGGTAGGCATACCAGTACCGCTCCGAATGTACCAAATCAGTCCTATAATTGGACCATGGTCGATTAATCGACTACTAGGGGGTATAATAGCCGATTAATCAGCGCATTTTGAAATCCCCTGGCTGCAGTATATTTTTTAATATAATTTTTTCTAAACCTACTATTGGTCATTACATTTACATTCCCTTCCCTCTCTTAACATATTTGGTCTTCTCCCCATGCTTTCTCGATTAAGTACACAGTTTAATGTTTATTGAAATGATTCTGGTGTTACCTTCTCCAATATCTTCAATGTTTATGATTACCTATTCATTGCAATATCAGTCTATGACTAGTTGTTATTATTAACTCCTCCATATTGAATATTGATTTAGATGCATATTTTATATTGGTTACTTATATGTAGTTCATTTTGTTTGTATCTATGCTTAGTTGCAATCCAAATGAAGTGTAACTCCTACCTTTAGGACATGATTAATCTCACATTACAATAAGATTCTACTCAAATTTGAGTTGTATAATTTTAATATATGACTTAAATAACTTATATAAAACTTGTATATATATATATATATATATATATACTCTTTATATATTTCTAAATATTATTTTAAAAAAACTGGTGAAAACAATTATACTCCCACATTACCGTATATACTCTATTCGGTACCCTGTCTGCCTGTACATCGTTTACCGCTTTTCAGAACACTGACATTTATGCTGCTTTTTCTCCAAGGTTCCAACCCAGCAGGTAAATTCCCATTTTGTTGTTTTTTTTATATTTTCGTCGTCCCCTTCACCTGCTTCATTTTTTTCTTCCGCTGCATCATATTTTGTCCCTTTTTAAAATGCTTTCGTCCCCTCATTTTATTGCTACCTTCATAGTTATTCTTCTAATGTTTTCTTTCCCTCCAATGGTCGCGTCCATTATTCATATTTTATAATGTTACCTTACTCTCCTTTATCTGTTATATATACTTTTCACTCCCCTATACTTTTTTCCATGAATTTTCTTGAACAAGGGAACAGTCAATTGTGGTCAAGACTTATTGAGTTACGGTATATTCTTCTCAAACAAGAGAACAGGGAATTGTATTTGGTTGTACCATTGACTATATTTCTCCGCAATCATGATAATGTATTGCAAAGACAAACACAAGTACCAATAAAACTTGATAGAATCATGTGTTGACATATGTTTTTGCTTCTGATTGTAGTTTAACAGCCCAGATCTGTTTGACATGTACTCTGCTGGGATCACACTCTTGCAAATGGCAGTCCCCTCTCTGAGATCTTCTGCGGGGCTGAGAAACTTCAACTCTGAACTCAAATTGGCTGACTATGACTTGAACAAGTGGAGAGAGCGGACTCGTACAAAACCTGACCTCCGTATACTGGATCTTGATTCTGGTCGCGGGTGGGATCTTGCCACAAAGCTTATATCTGAGAGGGGATCTTTCAGGAGAGGACGGCTTTCAGCATCAGCTGCACTCAGACACCCGTATTTTTTGTTGGGTGCTGATCAAGCTGCTTCTGTTGTATCAAAGCTAACTTTAACCAGATAGCTACTGAATACTTAGTAGAAACTCAAAGGTATTCACCTCGGAAATCCATTGAAGCTGCCTTTTATATTACCTGCTAATTCTCCTTTGGTTTAACATTTATTCATTGCTTTATTTTTATTTTTCTTGTAAACAGTTTATTTTGTCATATTAAGTTGACATCTACGTTCAAATGAATTTATTCACTGTGCATAATTGCTTTTGAAGAAACCATTGCAAGAAAGACAAGAAAATGCACAAACATATACATGGTTCTTCCACTTAAGAGAGAACATCCCCTCTATGTACTACCTCAGCAAACATTAGTACCTCTTAAGCTTTTAGCAAGGTTGTTAGTAGTGGGCAAAGTGGTCAAGCTACTGTAGATTCCAGGTTCCCTGGTCCAACTAATGATCCTAATGGTTCAATCACTGTCGTCAGCAGCAATGTACATATATGGATTATGGAAACTGAAAATTGAGATGAAAATCGGACAAATAATGCAAACCTTATGGAAAACAAAACTCGAGTGAAATCTATGAATAGAAGGCTGCCTGATATTTGTCTTTTGAAATAGAGTGTCATAGCCTTTAGTCAGAAAAGTTCAATTTATTCAATAGAAAGAAAAGGAAACACTATTTCGTAAAAAGTGGAGCATATGACATTAATAGATGAGAATACACATATCTAATCGAATTCTTCATACATAGAATGCTTGGACTACAGAGTGCAATTTTATTTTCGTAGGAAAATATATAGCTAGGACCGGAAAGGTGCTCAATAATAAAGACAAAATTCATACTGCAATGTCTATATATAAACAAGTTGATTGAGGAAAGCTTGCTCATCCAGATCCTGGCTAGGGTTTGGTGCCTCTTGATTAGAATGCTTCATGAGTTATCTTTTATTTATGTTTGTATTTTATATAGTTGTTGTGTCTTTCTTTTCATTTGGGTTTATTCTGCAATTGTTAGAGTTTTAAGATCTAAGTGTAGTATTAAGGGCTTACTTGTAAGTTTTTAATTGATTAGTTTTATGTTTTTTCTTCAAAAGGGTCATTGGTGTGAATAAGCCAATTAGGGCTTCGGGTATATAAGCCTACACTTGGGGATATTGTTTGACAGAGTTGAGTTATATGATTTAGTTTCATTTCACAACTTGGTTTGCATCAATTGGTATCATAGCATGAGATCTAAACCCTAGGTATAGATCCCAGGACCCCCAAGAGATGGCCAAACCCTAGGTGAGGCCCAACCCACCTATCCTCTACTTGTTGGTTTCCTAAACCCTAAACCTGTTGGTCTCCTAAACGGTTAATCCCAAACCCTAGGTTAGGATTAATCCTGCCCATCCACAAAAAGAATCTATTGTTCCCGTGAACAGTGCATCAACAACACTGTTCACCCCGCTATTCATTGCATGGTAATCTTCTTCATCCTAATTTCTACCAATCTCTCTCCCTTCTAAAACAATCCATATCCCTTTCTCCAACCCTATAACTTCCTTAATTATCCCTTTCTCCTTCTTTGCTTCCTTTTTGTTTTTGTTTTTTGTCTGTTTGAAGCTACAATGTTGACCTACAATGAACCGGCCTAACAGAGCTCACCGACTCCATTATTGAGCATGCATAGGGGCATGCATCCCTTCCCCTCCCCTCCTCGAGGTCCCAATGGCCCACTAGGGCTCTTCCATATCGCTGCCAACCACGAGAGGAGGCGTGGGGGGTTTCTTTCCTCACCGGTGGCATCTAGTATTTGCGCTTCATCGTGTGGCTCGTTTTCTCTCCCCTTTCAGGGGAGATTTAGAGTTGGAACCACCATCTTTTAGGGTGCCTCTCTAGGCACCCTAAGGTCCCAAAATTATTGGAGTAATGATCAAGAAGTAGCATGCTCCACCCTCCAACATCTTCCCTTCAAGTTACTGTAGTAGTGGCTAAGCAGGTATAATTTGGCCCCTAGTTTGCATTCTATCGGAAATTTTGCGTATTCCTTGCACATCCTCCGTGACTTTGGGAGTGACCATCAACATTCTAGAATCTTCTTTGGGCGTCGTGCAATCCGTATGTCCATGGGTACCCAAAATCTACAAATTTTTCTTCTGAACAACTTAGTTAAGTTGAACTGCAGAACACACTTCCACACCTGTTAGACACGCCACAAATGGGAAAAACCTTTGGCAGGCCAAGAGAAAAAGTTCAACGGCCTAAAGGCCTTAATACAAGATATGCAACAAGAGATGCTCCTGAGTTGGGATCGAAGTTTACTATTAGGGACTTATTTGTAAGTTCATATTTAAATAGTTTTTCTTTTAGTAGGGTCATCAATGGAAATAAGCTAGTTAGGGATTCCCCTAAGTTGTCTATATAAGCTTATGGCCAGAGGTATTTTCTATCGGAGTTGAGTTATATGATTCAGTTCATTCTACAACGAGTACCTGCGTGTTGCATCCTTCATCCTTATCAAGCAATACAAAAAATGCATGAAAGCCTAGTCTTGGCATCAAGAGATGCTACAAAATATTAGTGTTCTTGTCTGACGAATCACATTCAACTTGGTTCCTCAAAAATGTCTTCAGAACATTACAAGAACCAAGTGTCTTTTGAATATAAAATTTTAGACTAGTGGTTAGATCAACCACTACAGGCATGCATGTTGCTTAAGGATTTAACCTAGGAGCACAAATACAATTCTAAACATCTACATATGACAAACAGACAAAGTAGTTTCTAAGAAATTAGGACATGTTATGGTAACATGGTAAAAGATGTATGTAGTTGTTGTAAGAACTATGATGGGTATGCAATCTACATTTTTTCTTGGTTCTGTTGACCTAGAGGTTATACATTGCCTATATTTTGATAATGACTTAACCATTCCATTCATATGTATCTAATATGTGTGTTTAAGATCGTTTGCAGGCATTAGGTACATGAAAAGGATCCAAAATCCAAAGCCCTAGAATGGATCAAGTTCAAGTCAAAATAGCTACAAGTGTGCCTTTTGGGGTTTCTATGTAAATGACCTTAGAACCTTCATGTAATCACTTGTAATGATGAATTGACTTGTAACTTAAGTGAGAAAAATTGTTTGGGACTAAAATCACCAAGTTTAATCACTGTAGATGCAATTTAGAAAATTGATTTCAGGCACTTTGTCGGTCGAGTTTCCCAGCCTTAAAACTCGACCGATCAATCCTTAGTCAATTTTCTGCAGATTGCATCAGTCGAGTTGTGTTTACACAGAACTCGACCGATCAGGTAATTGACCATTTCGACTTTAAATGGTCGATCGAGTTTTGTCAGGACAAACTCGACCGATCATTTGAATATCGGCTTTGTCGTTTACTTGATCGGTCGAGTTACCTTTATTGAAACTCGACCGATTGCACTGTACGGAATTTGCAGAGAAAAGTGATGTGACCGTTGGTGAGTGTTTTCAGCGAAAATAGAGTTGTTTCTTTGAACAAAAAACGACTATTTTCGTATCCAAGTGTCACACAACTTAAAGGGGCACCCACAACTATAAATAGACCCTCTTGGAGTTCATTCCAAGGCTGCTCATTCATTGCAAACTTGGTGCTAGCATAGTTGAGAGTGTTCTAACCCTTTGAGCCCCTTTCTCTCTCTACCTTCAAGTCAAATTCGTGAGTATGAGTGAGATAGGTCCCTGTGTAAGAGAGCTACTACATGTGTTGATGTAAAAGCTCTCCTCCTCCATCTTCCAACCTCCATTCCTTTGAAGATTGTTAAAGATCCCTCTCCAAGGGAAGGAGAAGGTGGTGTTGTTCTTCAAGGGTGAAGAAGGCAAGTTGCTCTAGGTCTCCAAGTGAAGGAGATAGGTGCTCCAAGGACTCCAAGTGAAGGAGACGATCAAGGCAACGCTCAAGGAAGATAGGTAATCCCTTGAAGGCAGAAGACTTGAAGAAAGGAGTGGGTAAGTCCATGGTGATGGCTGAAGACTCCTAGGAATCAAGTGGGTAAGCTCCTACAGGTTGAAGATCTTTGCTTGAGGTACTAAGCCCTTGGATGTGTGGTTGTTGTATCTTGTAATCTTATTGTGGAATATAAGAGTACCAAGATTACAAATCCTAGAGACTAACCCACTCTAGGTAGTGGACTGACATTGCTCCTAAGTTTAGGACATGGAACCACTTTAAACCACATGTCCATGTGCTTGCTCTTCCTTGTCTCTTATCCTTGCTGTGCATGTTAGATTAGGTCATCAAATTGCTGCTTGTTTAAGTTTCTGCAACTAATATAATTTGGTGGTCTAATCAATTTTGTGAAGCTCTATTCAACCCCCCCTTCTAGAGCCCTTTGATCCAACAAGTGGTATCAGAGCAGGTCTTCTCCAAGCTACTTCAACAAGTAGGAGAAGATGGGCGATTCGGCACTTGGTTCGCTGAACCTAGAAGGAAGCTTCTCCATGAGACCTCCGGTCTTCGACGGCACCAACTTCTTATATTGGAAGAGAAGGATGCAGTT
The DNA here is from genome assembly GCA_963693085.1 of Alisma plantago-aquatica. Lineage (NCBI taxonomy): Eukaryota > Viridiplantae > Streptophyta > Magnoliopsida > Alismatales > Alismataceae > Alisma > Alisma plantago-aquatica. The sequence continues at coordinate 1,431,650,354 of OY856409.1, forward strand.
CTACCTTCAAGGTGTGAGCTATGAAATGTGGAAGATAGTCCATCTCAAATATGAAGATCCAAAGGGGGACATCACCACATGGACTGAAGTTGAAATGAAGCATGCTCAACTCAACGCCAAAGCTGTGAGCATCATCTACGCCGCCCTTACTCCATCCGAGTTCAACTGGATCTCCTCATGGGACACTGCACATGAGATATGGCACAAATTGTGTGTCACCTATGAAGGAACCGAGCAAGTGAAGGAAGCCAAGGTCTACATGCTTGGTGGTCTTCTAGAGAACTTCAAATTGGGTAAGAATGAGAGAGCGGCTGATATGTACACTAGGCTAAATGTCATCTTAAATGGTTTGGCAGCCCTTGGGAGTGTGATGGATAGAGGTACTATCAACTCTAAGATCTTGAGAACTGTTCCTAAGAGATGGGAGCCTAAGGTTACTTCAATTGAAGAGGTGTACAAGCTAAGTGAGTTGTCAACCGAGGAGCTGGTTGGTAACCTCCAAGCCCATGAACCTAGGCTTGACAAGCAAGAAGAGGAAGAGAGGAGAGAAGAAAAAGAGTCCAAGAAGATAAATGATACAACCTTCAAAGCACAAATTGAAGAAATGGTCCGTCAACAACAACTCGCCTTGAAGTCCCCCAACCCTTCCTCAAGTGAAGATGAAGGTTCTAATGAGCATGAGGCAAACTACTCAATGGGCAAACACTTCAAGAGCAAGCCCTCCTCTTCAACTTTAAGGTGCTATGAATGTGGTCAAAAAGGCCACTACAAGAATGACTGCCCCAAGGCCAAAAGGAGCCACCACAAGAGCAGCCACAAGAAAGACAAGGAGCACAAGAGAGAAGGCAAGTATAAGAGGAAGGACAAGAAAGAAAGAATATCAAGAGATGCAGCCCATGCAGCTTGGGAGGAGTCTTCTTCAAGCTCCTCAAGCTCCGAAGATGGAGAATGCCATCTAGCTCTCATGGCCTCTACTAGTGAAGATGTATGTGAGGTAAGTGAGGTAAGCAAGGTAAGTGAAGTAAATTTGCTAGAGCTGCCTAAAGAAACTATCATTGATATGCTAAATGAATGCCAATCATCCTTTACTAAATGCAATCTAAGAGGAAAAGGTTAGGCAAGACAGTTGATCTTTATGCTAAAATTGATATTCTTGATCAAAATGAAAAATTGCATCTTGAGAGTATAGATTCCTTGCAAGGGCAATTTCTTAACCTTGAACTTCAATACAATGGAATAGAGGTTGAGAATGGTGTATATCTTGAAAATATTGAAAATCTTAAGATAGAAAACCAAAAGTGCCTAGATGAGCTTGATGTTCTTAAAACTGAAAATGTGGAACTCAAACTTATTGATGATGCTAGGAGAGATGAAGTCTATACTTATCAAAGAGAAATTGTTTTGCTTAAATCTGAAAATGTCAAATTGCTTGCTCAAGTAAATGACTTATCTTCTAGACCTATTTTGCAAAGTAATGAAGTTGCAAGCATATCTTTAGAAAGATTCTTTTCATACTAAATCCCTCTGTCTTGAGGCCGACCTATTGCATGTTAGAGATGATGTTGCTAGTCTTTCTACTACTGTCATTAACCTTAGTGATGATAATGCCAAGTTAAGATCTTCTTTGCAAAGGTTTCTCTCGGGAAAGAAATCCCTCAATGATGTCCTAGAACACTCTACCAAACATGTTGGTACTAGTGGTTTGGGATATGATGGGACTGCTCCTAAAGGTAAGAAAAAGAGCAAGAACAAGGATAAGAAGAAGAGTGTGGAACCTCCCATTTTCCATGGACAGACTTCCGGCTCTAAGAACCCTATGGTTTGTGTTCATTGTAAATGTGATGACCACTACTCCACTTATTGTCCTTACAAGCCCAAGGGGACCAACCCAAAGATGAAATGGGTCCCCAAGCTAACCCCGGATCCCAAAGTTTGAGTTGGGTTCCGACATCCTTCTTTCTTGCAGGTCAAAAAGAGATGGATTGTTGATAGTGGCTGCTCTAAGCACATGACTGGAGAAATCAGCCATTTCAACAAGTTTGTGAAAAAGAAAGGAGGATCGGTAACCTTCGGGGACAACAAGAAGGGTAAGGTCATAGGTGAGGGTGATGTGGGCAATGAGCTATGTATTGAAAATGTGTTGCTTGTTGATGGCCTACATCACAATTTAATTAGTGTTAGTCAACTTTGTGACAATGGATATCTTGTGTTGTTTATTTCTTTAGAATGCTTGCTTCTAGATTCCCTCTCCTACAATGTTATATATAAAGGAATTAGAAATGGTAATCTTTATGTTATTGTTCTTGATGCTCTTAAGACCATGCTAAATAGATGCTTGGTAGTGGATAAAAATGATATTTCTCTTTGGCATCGCCGTTTGGGTCATGTGAATATGCATCAAATGAAGAAATTGAGCAAAAAGGACTTGGTTAAAGGACTTCCCAAATTGGATTTTGAAAAGGATGAGGAATGCCAACTTTGTACACAAGGGAAACAAACCAAATCCTCCTTCAAATCCAAAGGAGTCATGAGTACCAAGAGAGTTCTTGAACTTCTTCATATTGATCTATTCGGACCAATGAAAACGCAAACGCTTCGTGGTTCCAAGTATTGTGTTGTTATTGTTGATGATTTCTCTCGATATACTTGGACCTTCTTTCTCGTTTCTAAAAGCGATACTCTTGATGTTTTCTCGAGCTTTTGTAAACGGGCTGAAAATGAAGCTTCTTGCCGAATTGTTTCTATCTGTAGTGATCATGGGGGAGAATTTGAAAATGATCTTTTTGAGCATTTTTATGAAAAATTTGGTTATTCGCACAATTTCTCTTCTCCTCGTACGCCTCAACAAAATGGGGTTGTAGAGAGGAAGAACTGGTCGCTACAAGAGATGGCTAGGACCATGCTTCTTGAGTATGACACTCCTAAGAAGTTTTGGGCTGAAGCTGTTAGCACGTCATGCTTTGTGCAAAACCGAGTTTTCTCACATCCTTCTTTAAAGAAAACCCCCTATGAACTATGGCGTAGTAGAAAGCCGTCTATTGATTTCTTTCATGTTTTCGGATGTCCTTGTTTTGTTTTAAACACGAAGGATTCTCTTGACAAGTTTGATCCGAAATCTTATAAGGCTTTCTTCCTAGGCTATAACACTACTAGCAGGGCATATAGAGTATTCAACATTGAATTGTCTAAAATTGAAGAATCTATCAATGTTAAGTTTATTGAAACTAACCCTGTTGTTGGCAAGCATGTTGTTGATGATGATGTTGCAGATGATTTGATTCCCATCTTAAAAGATCTCAACATAAAAAATAAAGGTAAGTAGGTGATAGAAGAAGAAGAAGAAAAGAAGGATCCCACTCCCCGTTTTGTAAAGAATCATCCCAAGGAGTTGATCATTGGCAACCCTTTCGAGAGAGTGAGGACACGAGCTGCTCACAACAAAGAACAAGCAGATAGTGTCTTCATCTCCCAACTAGAGCCAAAGAACATCAAAGAAGCCCTGGGTGATGATGAGTGGATCCTTGCCATGCAAGAAGAGTTAGAGCAATTCGAGAAGAATCGTGTGTGGACTCTAGTGCCAAGACCAAGTGATAGAAAAATCATTGGCACCAAATGGGTCTACCGCAACAAGCTAGATGAGCAAGGAAATGTGGTAAGAAACAAAGTAAGGTTAGTAGCACAAGGTTACAACCAACATGAAGGTATTGACTTTGATGAAACTTATGCTCCTGTTGCTAGATTAGAATCTATTCGTATGTTACTTGCCTTTGCTAGTTACAAAAATTTCTTGTTATATCAAATGGACGTTAAAAGTGCGTTTTTGAATGGTACAATCGAGGAGGAAGTATTTGTTTGCTCAACCTCCGGGCTTTGAAAATGACAAGTTACCCAATCATGTTTATTTGTTGCAAAAAGCTCTCTATGGACTCAAACAAGCACCTCGAGCTTGGTATGAGAAACTAAAGAACTTTTTGTTAGATAATGGGTATGTCATGGGCAAAGTTGATTCTACCTTGTTCCTAAAACACACTTCTAACCATTTTCTTATAATTCAAATTTATGTTGATGATATCATTTTTGGCGGGGCTGATCTTGATCTTTGCAAGGAGTTTAGTTCTCTTATGCAGAGTGAGTTTGAAATGAGCATGATGGGTGAGTTGACTTTCTTCCTCGGCTTTCAAATCAAGCAAACAAAAGAAGGAAACTTCATCAACCAAGACAAGTACACAAATGAACTGCTCAAGCGCTTTGGGATGGAGAATATGAAGTCGATGGATACACCCATGTCAAACATCGCCAAACTTGACAAAGATGAAGAAGGTGAGAAGGTAGATGAGAAGCTTTATAGAGGTATGATTTGAAGTTTACTCTATTTAACTGCCTCTAGACCTGATATTATGTTTAGTGTTGGCTTGTGTGCTCACTTTCAATCTAGCCCTAAGAAGTCGCATCTTATTGCTGTTAAGAGGATTTTGAGGTACTTAGTCAAAACTCAAAATTTTGGACTATGGTATCCTAAATCAAGGGATTTTACTCTTAGAGCATATAGTGATGCGGATTACGCAGGGTGTTTGGTTGATAGAAAGTGTACAAGTGGCACTTGCTTCATTCTAGGACCATGCTTAGTGTCTTGGTTCTCCAAGAAACAAAGTACAGTGGCATTATCAACCAATGTTCTGAAATGCGTTATGCGGTATGCGTTCGGTCAGGGTACCACATAGAGTATAAGCGGAATGCGGGAGCATAAGCGGGGCATATGCGTTTTTGGATTTTTTTTAAATAAATTATATATTTATACATATATTTAATAAAAAAATAGAATCATAATCATAAATTTCATACTATCTAGTTTTGTAGCCTAATAGCCCAAAATGTACCAATGGATCATTACATCATGGAAGAAGAAACACATTTTCCAATCATCAATAAGAAAAATCAATCAACAAAAGCCTAAGTTTATATAATGTACTAGAATATACAAGTAACAAAACACACTATGCAGTTTGTAGCAGAACATTTATTGAATGAACACTATAAGAAAAACCACAGTAACACAACACATGGTACTTCAAAGTAGAAATAGAAAAAGAACATCAAAAACAAAATCAAAAAATCAAAATGATATGAAGAAATCAAGTCACTAATAAATAGAGAAGAAAAAATCGTAGGGAATATAAATTACTCCCTAGGCAGCACACAAATTTGATACTTTGTAAAAGAGAATATCATATCCAATTAATATCTGCAATAGGTTCCCCTTTTATACAAGATAAAATTAGAATTGTTGCAAGTGCAACATTTTCTAATCTTAGAGCAAAATAGAAGAGAAAAAAAAGAGCAAAGGAAAGAGCATAATGAAACATTAACAATTGTAAAATGTAATAAAATATTTTGCACTACTCATTCAAAATAGAATTATTTCCGAGGTAGCAAAATTTCAATATCTGATCTTAAACCAACTATATAGAAGAAGTTATCATTCAATTTGGTTGATTTTATTTGAGGTTTTTTTTTTACTTAAGTCACCAAATGAAATGCGGGGCCTAAGCGGCCGCATATGCGGACCGCAGGCCGCATATTCGGTCCATGCCCAAATATAGCACTGCATAGCTATATGCGGAGCGGCTGAGGGCCGCATACGCATATGCGGCCGCATAAGCGGCCTCATGCGGGGCATATGAGAACACTGTTATCAACTACCGAGGCTGAATATATTGCAGCCGGGAGCTGTTGTGCACATGTCCTATGGATGAAGCAAATGCTCCAAGACTTCAACATATTTTTTGATGCTTCTCCTATCTTTTGTGACAATACTAGTGCAATTAATCTATCTTACAATCCTATATTGCATACTAGAGCCAAGCATATAGATGTTCGTCATCACTTTCTGCGTGATCACATTGCCAAGAAGGATATTTATATCACGCATGTGGACACGGAAAATCAATTGGCAGATATCTTTACAAAACCTCTAGCTAGAGATCAATTTAACTTTGTTCGATCTAAATTGCTTATTATTGATTTGAATGATATTGCCATGTGATCTAGCTAGTTGTCTCTTTCCTATATGCTTGCTCATGTCTTTCTTCACCTTGTTTTACCTATATATGCTTAAATGTGCCTAACTTGCTTGTAAACATGCTTAGTTTTTTGCTTGTTTTTGGGTTTTTATTGAATTCCATGTTTTATCGCAAAATAGTGCCCAATGATGAGCTAAATGTGCCTAAGTATGTTCTTGATACATAATAGAATGGAAAAATAAATTTAATTGGCATGTATATGGCTAGAAACTAAGAATGTGACTTTTAGGTCAGGTTGACCTTCGGTCGAGTTTTCACCCTCAGAAACTCGATCGATCAGGAGCCGAGAGCAAGTCCTTAGTGGACCGTTCGATCGAGTTTTCCATACACAGAACTCGACCGATTCGCGGGCAGAGCCAACTTAAAAGTTAGGATCGGCCGTCTTTTTTCCCTCTCAACTAGAAAATAGACGACCGATTCCTCACCTCTTCACCCTAAGCTCTCAAACCCTGCCCTAAACCTCCCGCTCCTAGCCCTAGATCGACCTAGAATCGTTGTTCTCACCCTCCTCGGGCGTCAGTGGTGGTGTTTCTTCGGTGTTTGAGGTTTGTTGTTGCTTGTGTGCTCGTTTTCTTCCATGGCTTCTCATAGACGAAAACGTCCTGCTCCAAGCAATGCCCCAGCTTCCTCATCCAATAATCGTTTGATTCCGTTTGATAATACCTCTTTTGTGTCGGTTGAAGCTGTAAATAGGTACAAGGACCTTCTTCCCCGAAGCCCTTTTCTTTTTCGTGCTTTGATCGATCCTTCCCCTAGGTATCAAGCGATTATTGCCTCTGTTTCTCGGCTTCTCGCCTCCCACCATTTGTCCGCCCTAGCGGTCGAACGTGACTGTTTTAACAACTCTCTATCTAGCACTAAAGCAGTTCACGAGTTCTACGCGAACTTGCGTTGGAACTACGACACGCTTATCCCGCCACCGAATACTCAAGTAATTCTTACTTCTATGATTGCCGGTCGTCGTTTCCAACTCTCCGAGGATACTTTAAACGTCTTTTTTGCCGGAGACGAGGAAAATGACACATGGCGTAAGGATTATGGCGAGTATTTCAATCTTCTTGACCCGGAAGGTTTTTACAAACACCATGAATTGACTTTGCCGGATGTTCTTCGGTTTTTGAAGAAACCCGACGTGGCCTATAAGAAGAAGTCCACCCTTTCCTCCTCTCTTGACCTAAAGAGGCTCATATTGGCTCTGGTGATTAATTGTAATGTCCATCCAAAGTGAAATCAAACAGACATTGCTGAAAACACCGCAGTCATTATGTATTGTTTGTTAAACAATATCGGTGTCAAGTGGGCCAGGTATATCTTACATCACATGACCTGCTTTGACACTGGTAAGAACACCAAAGGCACCCACCCACCCTACCCGGCTTTGATCTGTGGTTTTTTCAAGTTTGCCACTGACACATGTCTCTTTTCTGACTTCCATTATCCGTTCGCCAGAAAGGGTGTTTGTATTAGTGAAACCACTCTTCAAAAGTCTGTTCTTGTGTTTTCCTCTGCCTCTGGTGCTTCCGCCTCTGCAGCCGCTTCAGCTACCCCATCCTCCTCCACCCGAGCTTCACCACCGCAACCTCCTCCTCGACTCAGGCGTGCGTCTTTTCGTGTGTCTAATGAAACCCTTATGGGTTATATGATGCATCAACATGCGTACAATCAACAAGTTCAGGATCACCTGCACCAGGATCTGTGTTCCATAATGTCTCACATGAACCTATCCTGTGCTTCACCCTACCCTACCTACCAGCCATACCCCGGTAGTGCCTATGCTTCATATGCATATGAGCATTACTATCCTGCTCCCGAGCCTTCCGCTGTTGCTCCACCACCTTTTGATGCTGGTAGTTCCGTTCCTGCTGTTCTGCCGTTACCAGCTGGCCCCTTGGCCACTCTGCTCGCCTCCTTGGGTGACTCTACTCCGTCCTTCCCACAGGCCAAGGAGCTTCTTGCTCTTGGTATGTCGTGGGCTGAGCAGAATGCCCGTTGGCCCGGTCGTTCTTTTGGCCCTCCTGATGATGAGGAGATGCCCGACCAGGCCGAGGATGATGATGCTGATGCTGATGACGGTGACGTCGAGGATGCTTCCGACGACGGTGATGGTGATGGTGCTGGTTCTGATGCTGGCACTGCTGCTCCGCCTTTTGACGGGGATGAGGACTACACTCCTGGCGATGAGGACCTCGTTGATATAGATAGCCTAGATGTTTAGGTGGTTTCTTCGTTTTTTAGTCTAGCATGCTTATCATTTATATCTTTCTAGACTATTTTGTATCAGAACCATCATGGCACATTCTTCTGAGCTGTACTATTTCTTATCTTTGTGTTATCGCTTTTGTGTTTTGTAGTTGCTCGTATGTGGACGTATATTTCAGTTGTAATATCCTTGATGTGTACTATGGCTATTTCCTATGGTTTATTCTATGCCTTGGTGCCATCTTGAGTTATATTTTGATCATGACTTGGATTGTATGTCATCTTTTATCTGTGTGATATCTACCTTTAAACTGTTGTTTCATCCTTTGCTTACATGTTTGGTTGAGTTTTTGGAGAAGACCTGGCTTTTGCTCTTCTACCCCCCTACCTTTTTAATAATGTCAAAAGGGGGAGAGATATTTCAAGTGATAGCTCATGTCTTGAAACTCAATCATATTGGTTTTTCTTTGCTATAATATTGCTTTTGCTTGTGAGATCCTTTTCTTGTTCAATTCACTGTCCTTTATGTGAACTTGCAAAGGACTACACATTACATGTATATTGGTATTGCTATGTGTAGAGAAACTAACCATGCAGGTTAGAGGAAGCATAGATTGAGGGGGAGCAAATTCACATTGTTCACATCATGAATCCCCCTAATTTACAAGGCAAGGGTATAACTTTCATATCCTTTTCAATATGCTTGAGGAATGGTTTGTCATTGTCAAAAAGGGGGAGAATGTTGACCTAGAGGTTATACATTGCCTATATTTTGATAATGACTTAACCATTCCATTCATATGTATCTAATATGTGTGTTTAAGATTGTTTGCAGGCATTAGGTACATGAAAAAGATCCAAAATCCAAAGCCCTAGAATGGGTCAAGTTCAAGTCAAAATAGCTGGAAGTGTGCCTTTTGGGATTTCTATGTAAATGACCTTAGAACCTTCATGTAATCACTTGTAATGATGAATTGACTTGTAACTTAAGTGAGAAAAATTATTTGGGACTAAAATCACCAAGTTTAATCACTTTAGATGCAATTTAGAAAATTGATTTCAGGCACTTTGTCGGTCGAGTTTCCCAGCCTTAAAACTCGACCGATCAATCCTTAGTCAATTTTCTGCAGATTGCATCGGTCGAGTTGTGTTTACACAGAACTCGACCGATCAGGTAATTGACCATTTCGACTTCAAATGGTCGGTCGAGTTTTGTCAGGACAAACTCGACCGATCATTTGAATATCGGCTTTGTCGTTTACTTGATCGGTTGAGTTACCTTTATTGAAACTCGACCGATTGCACTGTACGGAATTTGTAGAAAAAAGTGATGTGACCGTTGGTAAGTGTTTTGAGCGAAAATAGAGTCGTTTCTTTGAACAAAAAACGGTTATTTTCGTATCCAAGTGTCCCACAACTTAAAGGGGCATCCTCAACTATAAATAGACCCTCTTGGAGTTCATTCCAAGGCTGCTCATTCATTGCAAACTTGGTGCTAGCATAGTTGAGAGTGTTCTAACCCTTTGAGCCCCTTTCTCTCTCTACCTTCAAGTCAAATTCGTGAGTATGAGTGAGATAGGTCCCTGTGTAAGAGAGCTACTCCATGTGTTGATGTAAAAGCTCTCCTCCTCCATCTTCCAACCTCCATTCCTTTGAAGATTGTTGAAGATCCCTCTCCAAGTGAAGGAGAATGTGGTGTTGTTCTTCAAGTTTGAAGAAGGCAAGCTGATCCAGGTCTCCAAGTGAAGGAGATAGGTGCTCCAAGGACTCCAAGTGAAGGAGACGATCAAGGCAACACTCAAGGAAGATAGGTAATCCATTGAAGGCAGAAGACTTGAAGAAAGGAGTGGGTAAGTCCATGGTGATGGCTGAAGACTCCTAAGAATCAAGTGGGTAAGCTCCTTCTACAGGTTGAAGATCTTTGCTTGAGGTACTAAGCCCTTGGATGTGTGGTTGTTGTATCTTGTAATCTTATTGTGGAATATAAGAGTACCAAGATTACAAATCCTAGAGACTAACCCACTCTAGGTAGTGGACTGACATTGCTCCTAAGTTTAGGACATGGAACCATTATAAACCACCTGTCCATGTGCTTGCTCTTCCTTGTCTCTTATCCTTGCTGTGCATGTTAGATTAGGTCATCAAATTGCTGCTTGTTTAAGTTTCTGCAACTAATATAATTTGGTGGTCTAATCAATTTTGTGAGAATTGTGAAGCTCTATTCAACCCCCCCTTCTAGAGCCCTTTGATCCAACAGGTTCTATTAAAAATATATTTGTAGTACTGGTCCATTATAGCTCTATGGTAAACTGATGACTAGGTAGTCATCTTGTTTTGTCTGATTTTCTAGCTGATGTCCTTGGTAATCAAGATAGGCACAACCCACATAGTGCTTCTCTAGGCCACAATGCGTGGATGGACACCTCATCAACTTGACTTCAACAACATGTTTCTCTAAGGACTGCTTGATTCACCATGCTTCATCCACTGCAAACATCAGACACATGTTTGGAAACATGACAAGGGTCTATGATCCTCGGTAAGCTATTCAACTCCAAACCAATTTGACTGAGTGAACATACCGCACTCCTTATAAGCCCAATTTACATGTTAGCCTACCTTGACTTCCATCTTCCACGATGATTGGCACTCCTGTGGAATAATTTCATTGGGCTTCATCTCATCATCAATTCACGCTTCCACAAACAAAAAAAGGCATACCAAGATTTATTATCGCTACGTGTGATGTCACACAAGGAAAACTTGTTAGGAAATCATGATCTTGCGACCAGCTTGTTTGCAGACTTATTTGTCAAATTACTTCTACGTTGTTCTTCAAGTCATTAATTGCAAACTTGGTTTGTTCCCTTCTGCCAAGCATAGTTTGAGGGGGCATGATACTTCGACATTATGTGGAGACCATGGCTGAGTCTTGCGTTCCCTAAGGATTGTGGTAGATGTGTTGAGTGTGATACTGGTTCTCCATGGTTTTTGTAACAGATCACACTCCTTGAATTCGGTAACTGTAAGGGACTCTACACCAAATGAGTGGCATGCGTGATGTGACTTATGCAACAACATGGGCAGATAGATATGTCCACACCTTGTGTTTAGATATCACATCTATCAACTCCAGACAATTCAAGCTTGTTTTTGCTTATCTAGTCAACCATTGATTCCTTACTTGGCCATTGACTTACTGGGAAAGAGCAAATAAACTTTTTTCCCATTGTCTGGGAAGTAAAATTTCAATATTGAAAAACCACTAGAGGGGGGGGGTGAATAGGGTTTTATAAATAGTTTAACAATAATTCAACTCAAGCAACCACAATTGAGATAATAAGGAGGCAAGGTGTTTAGAGTGGTTCCACCTTTAGCAAAAACTAAAGGAGTCAGTCCACTACCCAATTGTTTCCAATTGGGATTTTGAAAGTATTTAATTTTATTACCTCGCAAGGATGTTATATAAAATTACAACACTTTCATCACCCCTTGGACAGCCTTCACCTTGAAGTAGTCTCACCAACCTTGAAGCAGCCTTCCTTGAAGTAACTTCAAGCTCCCCCTTGAAGTAGCCTTCCTCTTGAAGTAGCTTCCCGTTGAGACAACCTTCTTGAAGTAGTCCAAAGTCCTCCTTCTCCACCGAGAAGATGAAACCCTCTCCAATCTGCAGCCTCCAACCCTAGGAGTAGCAAGGAGAGTACAAGCAATAAGAAAGAACAAGAAAGGAAAACAGAAATTACAATTACCGCTTGTAGCACAAGGCTTGATTTCCTATATCAAGCGTTTTGATCTCCTAACCAATGTGTATGGAAATGTAAGTGCAGTGGGTAGGAAATGCTAGCCTATAGGACACGAATTTGGAGCAAAGAAAATGAGTAGCAAGTGTTAGAGTTGCTCAATTGCTCAAGAACAGATTGCCAATTGCAAGTATGTAAGCTCAAGTATTGCACAAGTGTATTTTGGGTGTCCTAAGGCATGTCCTATTTATAGGACGTTCTAGACACTTTCTAGGGGGTTCTTAGTGCTTAACTAGCCGTTAGGTATCCACTAATTGCTTTAGCAACGGCTAGTTAATTAATTCTGAAAAGTGCAGACAGAGACAATCTCGGTCGAGGAATTGTCGACCGAGAGTCCAGTCGGTCGAAGTCTTTGTCGATCGAGGGACAGTCTGGAGCAAGTGTATATAACGTTCGATTCCAACTCTCAACTACCTTGTCTGCTGAGTCGAACGGCTATTTGGGTCATTCTCGGTCGAGGAGTTTGTCGACCGAGAAGTTTGTCGACTGAGAATGACTCTGTTTCAATGTTTTGAACTATGTACTAAGTGTGTGTATCAGTGTGCAGTTGTGACACTAATGTACGGAATGACCTATCTAAGTGTTGTGATTGGCTAGGGAAGATCTAAACGCTTGATTTACATGATATCTAAGTACTTGTACATTATATAGTTGTACATGTTTTTACATTTGATTACAATCATGAAACTAAAACATTTTGAGCATATAGATCTTCCAAAGTTGTGTCATCCACCTAGTTCCTGCAACACTTAAGTAGCACGTTAGATCCACAAGAATGAAATGTTTGTCATCATCGAAACAAAGGGATTATGATAATGTCCAATTTAGCCAACAAATATGACGTCCTTCCCACAATCAATTAAGATTTTCTCTCACCTACCCGTTGTTCAATCCTACATTCTGTTTGACCCACTAAGCATGACAGGTGGGCAGTTGCCCACCTAAATAGCCTGCAATAGCACCCATAGCAGGCAGCTGGAAGCAGGATCTGAAAGGGGAAAGAAGATTGACTGCGGTGAAGAAAAGAACTGCCAGAGAGTATGTATAATTAGATTGATACGAAAGTGTCCTGTGAAGTAGTAGTTATTTGGTTTGACTGAATGGATGAATTGTTTGGATGGGTGTTAAATGACAGACTAAACACTTAACTAGAAAACTGCTGGAACAAAAATGACGGCGATACAGGAAACAAGACTGCAATGAGAAAAAGCTGTACAAAAACATATGATCTTACATTAATAAGCCTACGAGAATAAGCCCTACAAGAATAAATTACTCACTGGGGTTGGCAAAGAAGAGACAGATGGGTCAATCTTAGAACAAGTAGGGATTCTCTGCCTTGAACCAAAAAGATGCAATTGAGAGTGACAACTTTCCATGTAGCTCAAAGCCACACTGTGCCCACTTTTAGCACACATGGATACATGATCATGGCACCCTTCTCCCCTCATAACCGAGATAAATTAAACCTTTCCAGACATCTGCAATGGGGCTACATAATCTGTGTCGACCATATAACCGGTGAAGTTCTTCCTTTTGCTGTTGGTTCCGAGCAACAAACAACTGAAGAACTCATGTACAAACATGTCGCTGTATCAACAGCATGGGAGAGAGGGTTCTCATCACCAAACCTGTTTCTTCCTCCATGAACTCTGGTCCCTGAAACAGATAGTCTTCGTGGACTCCCACTCCCAGCCTTTCCGTCTGTGAATGATAACTTTGTGATGCTGCAAGTGTACCAGTGTGAGGTCTGGTGCTTATAGACAGACCAAGAGACCACTGGCCAAGGGTGTCGTGGTGCTAGGCAGTGAAAAGTGACTCTGAGCCAGGAAGATTGAGGAGCGAAAAATGGTGGTTAGGAAGAAGGAAAAGAGAGTGAAAAGTGTGGCATGGACACCGTGGGCGCACTCCATATCGGTTGATGGTGGCTGCAGACAGATCAGCCTCAAGGGGAGAGACACTAGAAAGTCAGGGTATCCAATTGGAATGGGGAAACAATGGGTGGAATATCACCACTGATATACCCGTCTTTTCTGTGCGGCCTTTACGTGAAAGATATTTCTAGCACGATTAACCAATAAAGGATCAAATTGTGGACTGTGAGGGGTGATATATGAGAATATTTTGCAAGTTGGGTAATTGAAATGTTTTGAAAAACTTCAATGCGAGCCCCTCGATTGCGAATACATTATTGTATCAAATCTATATTTGATTAGGATCAACTGATGTAGCTTGTTTTCTGTTGATAAATATTAACTTAAACTCATCTTTCCTAGTTATTGACCTTAAATTGACGTTTGGAAGTGACACTGAACCCTGTTTTTTGATAACTTTATACCATTCAGAGTTTTTTAGACCAAGTAATTAGTTTTCAATTTGTCTATGGAAAGACCCGCCTCAAGAGTCATGAGACTTGTTCAACAACAGACTAGAATCTTGACTGAGGGTTACACCTCAATTAGAGTTGAAGACTGTCTCTTTGTTGACGTGGAAATCGAGGCAAACAACTTTAAGGTGCGAGGCAGTCTTGAGGTTTGTGCCTTACCTCCTAAAGCCTATAAGGATTACTTGTAGGCTATAGCCTCCTTTGCATTTGGATTTCGAGTTATAAAAGTTATCTCTTGGTTGAATTATCAGCAGTCCCCCATCTAACCAAAAGGCTTAGATAAGAACATAATTTTTCTTTCTTTGCAGATATGATAATTTCTAGAACTATCTTTTTTTTATGATTCCTTCCTTTCCTTTCATTCTCTATTTTGCGTCAGTTCACATTAGGCTCAGTCTACCTCAACCTGAAGTAGGACAAATCCCCCATTCGAATAAAACAAATTGATGAGTTTTGACAAAGCTGAAGCGAGGCTACTTCTGATCCCACCAGTACCTGATCCCAAAATCCGTAGCAGGGCTGTGCAGCTGCCTATCTCTCAGGTCACACGGCCCTCCATCTTAGTTCATTCTTATAATACTTTGTTGGCTGTTCTGATTATTTTTGAGAGACGGCAGTTTCCATTCTCTACTCCTGTAAGCTGTGGGCGTTGTGGGATCTTTTTTTAACCGCTTATTATCATAATCAAATATTGATTTTTTTATTCAAATGTAAAATCAAATGTGATTCTGTTTGTTGCAAACGGGAACCCTTGTATAACTTTATATTTAGGTTTCAACGGTATGCTCTGATATTTGTTGGTTCATAATCTGTAATATTGGATTTGTTATAAAGAAAATGTTTTATATTTCATACAATGGCTGCATTCATATGATGTGTATGCCATGACACTTAGTAAGACGAGCCTTCTTCACCTTATCTTGGTTAAAACATCTCGCTGCATTTTGACAGCTTTCATAACCACGCAGTTTGCTCAGTATCCTGAAGGTCGTTGCTTTTTCGCACATTCCGCAAGAACTGAAGAGAAGAGATCCTTAACTACTTGGAGTATACTATCTATGAGCCGATCAACCAAGTTGCGACTGTTTAAGAACTGAATGCAGTCATTCTGGTTACAGCCTTTGCACTAACCAGCTTTTGAATTGATGGCGGTATACCACTGAACCCAGTGTGCTTTTGACAACTCATAGTCATGGGTGGATATTACTGCAAGGAACATTTGAAGGGAGAGAAGAAACCTGCTATGCTATAGTTAAGAGGTTCTTGCATATTCTTGATTTAATGTAGATATATGGAGTTGAAAATCAGGTGTAGCCCGTTATACCAGTGAGATACAAGCACGGACGTTTATCAACTCTGAAAACCTTCAACTATGGCTTTATCTTCGAACATGAACAAAAAACACATCAGTGGAGGTTGTAGAAAGAAATATCGTTCTCTCTTTAAATCTTATCTGGGTTTCATTCA
This sequence comes from Alisma plantago-aquatica, assembly GCA_963693085.1. Lineage (NCBI taxonomy): Eukaryota > Viridiplantae > Streptophyta > Magnoliopsida > Alismatales > Alismataceae > Alisma > Alisma plantago-aquatica. The sequence continues at coordinate 1,431,666,286 of OY856409.1, forward strand.
CGGTGTATCTGTATGTATGGGCATATATCAAGACCACGTTTTCAGTTATTGATTACAACCACTACATGGTTGTCGGCTGTTCAGGAATCTCATCTGTTTATATACGTGTTAATACGGTTTAGCAAATGGTTGCTTGAAGTCAGTAAAATGTTGTTATTCACGGGGAAGGGGGAACGCTGCCAGTATTCAGATTCACTTAGGCCCTGTTTGGTACGATGCCTCTTATTTTCCTGGTGTTCAAAAGTAACGAGTTCAGAGTTGATTTTCGTTTGGTAAGATGCAGTGCGACGAAGTTTATTGAATTCTAACTGCATTCCGTCATCCGCTTGGCCAGAAAATCCGGGAAAAGGTACCGTGCCCGATCTGGGTGCGGTCCGGTGTAGAACCAACTTTTTAACCTGCCACAAAGTACCAGCCAGCTAGCCGAGTTGGTTAGCTGGTAAGCCTGTAAGGATGTTGATGCCACAGGTCGCCGGTTCGAAACCCGGCTGGGACACTATGGAGGGGATTCCCCATCGGTCTAGCTGGCATGCGGATTGTGTAAATAGACACCCCTCCAGCCAAAAAAAGCCTACCGGCTGCTACTATGGCGACGCCTGCTGCTGCGATCTTCTTACTCAACCAAACCACGAAAACGATGAACTCACATTACACAGTACCAAATAAATCTGAGGCTGCTAAAAAGACATGATTACGTTTGTTTGATTTTTCTTCTTCATCAAACTACACCTAACAACACCCTAACAAACAGGCCCTTAAAGTGAACTCAATACACCCCGGTTTGGAACTGTTTACTTCATATATTACCATTGAGCTCATGGTTTTACCTTTCGTTCATGTTTTGGAGTCTATACTCAAATAATGTATATGTATCTAATGTATAACGAATGCACACACATCGTTTACAAAAGTGATGTTAAAAGGCACCCCCAACCCCATGTTAAAAGTAGTGTTACAATATGTATTTATGGTAACTTGGTGTGGGTAGCAATTAGTAAAACTCATCACGAAGACGATTAATTATGGCAAATTAGTCTGATACATTAGAGGAACTTAAGCCCTACTGATATGCCACAAACCATATAAATTCCTAACAAAATGGATGATTTTAGACTATTAAAGCTTTTAACTTGGGTAAAAGCTTACTAATTTTAGAAAATGTTGATGCCTCAAAATTCAATGCAATGATTATGTGAAAATTGAAGGGTGGTCTTAATAGGATATGTCAACTAGGAAAGTTGTTGAAAATTATATAAAAAGGTGGTTGCCCTTTATTGTTGACCTGATTTTGTTGGGCCCAAAACTAGGAAGCCCTTGAAAGGTTGATGGCAAGTCAACAAAATCATGAAATTGTATTAAGATGCCTGACTCTGTTTGGAATCTGATGTATAGATTTTTGACTATCAAAACTCAATTAGAAGCATTGGAATGGACAATAACTCACATCTATTTACACAATTTGAACATCTGACCATTATGGGACTTTGTTATGTCTCGTATAAATTGTGGTTTTTGGTTTATGTTAGTTGTTTAGATGCGAAAACATATTGTGGGCACTTCCACACCATCACTTTGTTATCTGATATTTTTTGCTTAGTCTTTCCCTAGCTCTCAAAATTGCAAAATTGCTGATAGCTCAATCCAACCAAGCTCCATCAAAAGATATGATTGTGCGTCTTGACCTATTCAGCTTGAATGTCTCACAAAGAGAACTACACTTCATTTTCTTGCCGCTCCACTTACTATTGAAAGCCTTAGCCTCCCATTAGGTCTACCATTAGCTGTGATGAATGTGACTAGGACTAGACACAATAGAAATACTATTGCTACAATAAGAAATTTTGTGGAAACAATCTTGAAAAAATGTGGTAAAGGAGGGAGACAAATATGAACTACCTTACTCAACCAAACCACGAAAACGATGAACTCACATTACACAGTACCAAATAAATCTGAGGCTGCTAAAAAGAAATGATTACGTTTGTTTGATTTTTCTTCTTCATCAAACTACACCTAACAACACCCTAACAAACAAGCCCTTAAAGTGAACTCAATACACCCCGGTTTGGAACTGTTTACTTCATATATTACCATTGAGCTCATGGTTTTACCTTTCGTTCATGTTTTGGAGTCTATACTCAAATAATTTATATGTATCTAATGTATAACGAATGCACACACATCGTTTACAAAAGTGATGTTAAAAGGCACCCCCAACCCCATGTTAAAAGCAGTGTTACAATATGTATTTATGGTAACTTGGTGTGGGTAGCAATTAGTAAAACTCATCACGAAGACGATTAATTATGGCAAATTAGTCTGATACATTAGAGGAACTTAAGCCCTACTGATATGCCACAAACCATATAAATTCCTAACAAAATGGATGATTTTATACTATTAAAGTTTTTAACTTAGGTAAAAGCTTACTAATTTTAGAAAATGTTGATGCCTCAAAATTCAATGCAATGATTATGTGAAAATTGAAGGGTGGTCTTAATAGGATATGTCAACTAGGAAAGTTGTTGAAAATTATATAAAATGTGGTTGCCCTTTATTGTTGACCCGATTTTGTTGGGCCCAAAACCAGGAAGCCCGTGAAAGGTTGATGGCAAGTCAAAAAAATCATGAAATTGTATTAAGATGCCTGACTCTGTTTGGAATCTGATGTATAGATTTTTGACTATCAAAACTCAACTAGAAGCATTGGAATGGACAATAATTCACATCTATTTACACAATTTGAACATCTGACCATTATGAGACTTTGTTATGTCTCGTATAAATTGTGGTTTTTGGTTTATGTTAGTTGTTTAGATGCAAAAACATATTGTGGGAACTTCCACACCATCACTTTGCTATCTGATATTTTTTGCTTAGTCTTTCCCTAGCTCTCAAAATTGCAAAATTGCTGATAGCTCAATCCAACCAAGCTCCATCAAAAGATATGATTGTGCGTCTTGACCTATTCAGCTTGAATGTCTCACAAAGAGAACTACACTTCATTTTCTTGCCGCTCCACTTACTATTGAAAGCATTAGCCTCCCATTAGGTCTACCATTAGCTGTGATGAATGTGACTAGGACTAGACACAATAGAAATACTATTGCTACAATAAGAAATTTTGTGGAAACAATCTTGAAAAAACGTGGTAAAGGAGGGAGACAAATATGAACTACCTTAAATGACACAAAATGAGAGTTTTTGGTCCACTCTTGATATTAATTGAGTTAATATTAAGGATAAAGATCATGCTACAACACACATGGAAAGATACTTTGAGAAAAAATTCAACCAAAATAGAGTTACGTTGATATTTCACATTGATTGAGATGCTCTATGCCGCAAAATAAACATCCCTTATTGAACCTTTTTCCAACAAGGCAATTTCTTATGCAAAGAAATCCTTTAGAAATGACAAATGATTCATGCTTGATGGTTTCAATATTAACTTATTCCACAATAGTTAAGAGACTATGAATTTATCTCTTAATATCAATTTACTATCTACATGGAAATGAGATTTCATGATTGCCCCCTGAAAATGCTACACATTTTTCATTCTTATTCCAATGATTGATAATCCAACCTTCGTACAACATTCTAGACCTATGATTACATAGATGTATTACACTAAATTCGATCAAATTTTTGATATATAAACTCCAAAAAAGCATCTTCATGAAATTTTCATGTCAACCAAACATCTCTCCACATCTCTGCTAGACGGGAGAAGATTCCATGGTACTTATTCATAACTCACAAGATCATATGGCATGATAGTTATAGTTCCGTTAGTGGAAAGATCAGTTGAAAGTATGTATGCATCACCACAAACTATAATTATTTCCGTTTGGTCATTTAAAAAGAACCAATGGCATTAGACAAGCATGCCCTGTGTCCCTTGCGATGTTAATCATTGTGGTTTCCATCCCCCTCCACATGTTTGTAAAAGCTGATAACAAATCTCTCTTCTTTTTCAAAAGGACCACTTCAATGTCATACAATATGTAGAAAATACCATTATTTTTCTAGGCTAATGTCAAGATAATATTAGTACAACCATTCATGCTCTTGTCATTTTGCAACATATATCTAAGTGTAAGATTAATTTAAACACTTTATGAGTGACGAGATAGAACGATGATGATAAAATTATGGATTAAAAAGTATGATGATACTCTTGGTGAGCATGAGTTGCACACATACAATCACATTCTGCAATGAAAGGTTGAACAATTCCGTATTATTTATCTATACTTGTCCCTCACCCCATAAAATCAAGAGTTATGCATGGATCAAGTTGGAAAAGATGAAATATAATCTTTCAATGAGGAAATAAAAGTCCTTTTTAGATTGGAAAGATTCACCCTAGCAAATGCTATTTTATGAAAAATACCATCCTATCGCCTCATCTTGATGCTAAAGAAGAACAACACTCTCATTGACAAATTCATGGACTAAACTTCAATGAAGTACATGTTTCACCTTTCGAAACTCGTATGTCAAACATCATCATCATCATAATCATCAACTATACCTCAGTCCCAACCATGTTGTGGTTGGTTACATGGATCCTTTGTTTCCATTCAATCTATTATGGGTCATATTCTGATCGAGATGTAAACATTCAAAATCTCTCTTTATAAGCTATTCCCATGTTAATTTTGGCCTTCCTCTTCTTCTATTAATTGTTCTTGACTCAATAGCATTTCTTCGTATAGGCACATTACTCGATCTGTGTTGCACATGTCCATACCATCTGAGTCGACCCTCACACAACTTGTCCTCAATGCTCGCCACCCAACTTTTTCCTAATATAATTATTTCTCAAGTGATCTTTTCTAGTCTTCCCACACATCCATTTGAACATACACATTTCAACCACATTTATCTTGTTGAGACCTTATTTCTTGACTGCACAATATTTTCTCCCATAGGGCATTGCTGGCCGTAAAGATGTTCTATGAAAATTACTTTATAATCTAAGAGGGATCTTCCAGTTACATAAACTCCAGTTGCACTCTTCCATTTCAACCATCCTACAGTGATCATGTGACAAACTTCATCTTGGGCATCACCGTCTATTTGAATAATAGAATCCAAGTAATGAAATGTATCACATTTTGGTATATCTACTCTGTCTAACTTGGCTCCACCATTAACACTGTGAGATTGGATGAAATTGCAATGCATATACTCATTTTTTATCCTACTAATCATCAATCCATTTTGTTCCAATGCCTTTCTTCAAAGTTCAACTTTGTCATTCAATCCATCTTTGGTTTCGTCAATCAACACAATATCATCAACAAATAACACACACCAAGGAATATCATCCTGAACATTCTTTGTCAACTCATCCATGACAAGAAAGAACGTATATGGGCTAAGTGTGGATACTTGGTGTACCCAAACGTGACAACAAAATTTTGGTGTCTCTCCTCCAGGAGTCTTGACACTTGCAGTTGAGCTATCATACATGTGTTTAACAAATTCAATGTATTGAATTGGCACCCCCTTTCTGTTCAAGACCATCCACAATACTTCCCCGGGGACCCAATCATAAGCCTTTTCCAAATCAATAGAAACCATATGAAGATCTTTTTGCTTTCTCTATACTTCTCAATAAGCCTCCTTATCAGAAAAATAATATATGTTGTTGATCTTCCGTGCATGAAACCAAATTAGTTGTTTGATATCTACGTTATATATCTTAGCCTAAGCTCAATAATCCTTTCCCAAAACTTCATAGTGTGACTCATCAACTTGGTAACTCTGTAGTTTGTGCAGTTCTGGACATCTCCTTTGTTCTTGTAGATGGGAACTATAGTACTATTTCTCTACATATCAAACATCTTCTTGGTCTTCATAATCTTCTTAAAAAAATTTGTTAACAACATAGCTCCTTCATCCCCTATAATCTTCCATACATCAATGGAAATACCGTGTGGTCCACAAGCCTTTCTCATTTTCATATTTTTCAAAGCATTCTTGAGCTTAAATATTAAAACTCCCCATGTGTAAATGATATCTCTTGTATTCATGTCACACGAGTCACTTACATCATTTACAATATCTCCATTGAAAAGCTTATGGAAGTAGTTTCTTCATTGATTCTTGATATCATCATCCTTCACTAGCACTCTACCATCTTCATTCTTGATGAAGTTTACTTGACTCAAGTCTCTTCATTTCCTTTCCTTTCTCCCATAGGCCATTATATATATATATATATATATATATATATATATTCCCCTTCTCTTGTATCTAGCTTCTTATAAATATCATCAAAGCATCCAGAACTTGCCTCCTGAATGACCCACTTGTTGGTATGTATGCCCTAAGAGCCAATCATATGATGATTGTATTGGCATACGTCATGATTAATTTGATAAATATCAAAGGCAAGCTTCCAATTTATTCTAGTTCAATCAATTATGAGATAAAGGATGGATCAGAATGAATGTCTAAAGAATGACATTACTCAATGACGTATATCTTCAAGTATGTGACTTGAACAATGGGATCATACAAATGCTAAGAGTATGCACATTCTTGTTATGTCCGTAGTCAGATGTCATTGCGGAAGGTTGATAGACAACAATGACACATCAAGACTAGAGTGTGTGTTGGTTGATGACAGTGTCTCATTAGTCATGATATATGATATCAAACCAAGAACATAGATACATGTTAGATAACAATGTTTCAGACAGACCCACCATGAGAGTGACACATGAAACCATGACATGGTAGTCCGAATCATCTCTCATAGTGATGGTGGTGATTGTAATTCTTAGACTTGAAATCACTGCACTCGTCGAATGTGATTGAATACACTTTAACATCATCAAACACAATCCTAAAACATGGATTGTTATAAAGGTGATTATTGGGTGGCTTTGACGCATGAGATAGATTGTGAGTGATAGAAATGGGATTTTTCCCTCCTAAGGGAGTATGATGTCTAGGCCACTTGATAAGTGAGACTGAGAATAGCATGCACATGCACATGTGAATCAATATATGATATTGAGTTCACATATATCTCAGACAGTCTGTTCTAGTTCAAGAAACATGAATGAACATTGAAAGGATGACAACTCCATGCCTTGATTTCATTCAGGATATCAGAGACAAAGGAATTATACATTCACTTGAACACCAATCATAGACTGTAGGTTGAAGGTTGTTCTCCAACTTTCCATTCACTTGGGTAGCACTGACGTGCGACTAGGCACATATCTTTACTTGTGATGTCATAAGCTAGTTATGCACATTCACTGCCAATGTGATATGAGACCTATGGGGTCACACACATAGGATTCACCTGGAAGAGGAGTTTATCCATGAATAATGATTGGATTGATTACTAATGTGTTTAGGTACTCAATCAAACATTTAATCAATAGACTTGACTCAGAATCATCAGTTCAAGTGTTGAACCAACTGATTAGAGTGTCAGATTGATTGAGAACTGAATTGACTGAGTTTTGCACAATCTGGACTACCAACCGACCGATTCACTGGGTGAATCGATCGGCTCATGGTCAGTGGGATGACCGGTTCACTATGGTGAACTGATCGGTTCACTTGGACCAAACGAGCATGTGTTGGGTTTCCCAGTTTGTGAGAAAAGTTTCCTATTTCACTTGTTCAATTTGATTGGGACAAGAATTAATCTTTGTATTAATTATAAATGAATTAGAAAATTCAATTGCAAGCAAGTATGGCTTGTGAAACGCCCGATTCACTATGACAACTGACCGGTTCACTAGTGAACCGATCGGTTCACCTGCCGCAGTGTAAATTATTCCTGGAAAATCCAGACCCTTCTACTCCCGCACAGACTGGGAACCCTGAACTTGCCCTCTACTATAAATAGAGGGGTACATGAGGCTTCTCTAGACACACACAAGAGACACAACTCAAAACATCAATTGCTCTGCAAAGTTGTTGTCCTCTCTGGTTTTGGTAACAAAAAGAGCCCAAACAAGTTCTACCCGTCCAGGGAGGAACAATGAGGAAAAGACAACTGTAGAAAAGAAACTGGTTGTGGGAGAGTGTGTTGGTGACTAGTGTGTCAATAGAAGGGGATAAATCCTTCTGGTCCGTTCTTCAGGATGACTAGAGTTCCCGGTATTCCGTGTGGGCTATCTATAGAGGTGGGAGACTTCTGCCGCTCAGGAAGACGATAGTCAACCGCAGCCTGGGTCAAGACCAGGAGCTGCACAGACGTCGATGAAGACAGGTGGTTGAAGACCGCACTTGCTGTAAGGTATAGTAATTGAGCAAGCCTCTAGACCAGGTATAACTCGCTAAAACCATCCTTCCCATTACATAGATGTTGATGCAATCTACTAGTTATGAGTTTATGGTCAAGTATTTTTTTAATTTCTACTGCCTACTCTGACCACGTAAAACCCAACAGTGGTATCAGAGCCACGTCAATACTCTATGTTTTGGGATAATCGATATGATCGGATTTTGATTTCTTTTATTTATTGCATACGATGCAAATATTTAAATGACTAATGTGAATATCCGATTAATACCACATGATCCCAAACTGATATATACATATATGATATGGTATATATGTAATCAATACACGTCACCCTAAAATGGTTTTGATGGAGGATGTGTAACATGGTTATGGCCTATAAACCCTATGTGCATGTGTGTGGTTGGTTATGGTTGTTTTTATCTCGGTCTGCGCACCGAGCCCTCTTCTTCTATTCTAAATGTAACTCGAGATTATCTTCTACCTTTGCTCCCCTCAAATGTAACTCGAGGTTTCACAAAGATTATGAAAAATAGGATTAACTTTATTTCTTGTTATGATGAAGACTGAAGATGACCTCTTGATGGACCAAGACGACTGAATGAGGAGCAGTTGGTGGACCGACGAGAAGCCCTGATGACCAAATGAGCCGACCATCTGGAGGAACCAGACGACCGTCTGGAGGAGACCAACCAACCGGCCAAGAGGCGAGTTGACCAGTTCAAAGGTTGAACCAGTCAACCCAGATTGGCAAGCACATATCTTCATCAATAGCATGTTGCATGTGATGTATACCTTAGATGACCGTGGTTCCTTGTGGCTCCAAAGAACTATAATAGGATTGCCATAATCATCGCTTTATCATTATTGCATGTTTTTATTTGCAGGATATAGCATGTATATGATGCATACTATATATGTTGTGATTGGATACATATATTCATATATAAGCATATCAAACCCCTCAAATATAAATATTAAGTTTAAGATGCCTTCCAAAAGCAACACACATAAAAAACTTGATTGACTAAGTGTGGGCACACCTTCATGTGGTGCACTATCTATCTCATGGAAATGTGATAGTGGGTATGTGGGTCTGCCTTCACATGGTGCATACTCATTGTGTTGGCTTCTAGGAACAGACTTAACAAGGTAACCTTAATAGGATTAAGAACCTTGAGGCATGTAGATGTTCATGACAAAGAGTTGTGCATAACATCTATCAAGAGTTGCACATGATGCAATTGGCAAAAGTTACCTACTTGAAAGAATCTAATTGTGGATGAAAGCCCTCGCTGGTCCATAACTTAGATAAAATTAGGATCTTGCTCACTAGAAGGTTTTACGCTGTAATCTTCCAAATTGATAATGAGGGTTATCAATTTGAGATAAAATAGTGAGAAGCAAACATTAATTAAAAACCTAATTAAACATCGTCAATTTTCAAATCAAACCAGTCACAAGAGTTTTGGACTAAAATTACAAATTTCCATTTTATAGAATAAATGGCTACCAACAAAAATCACTTTTTGTTGTAATCAGTCCTTGAGAAGGACAAGCTAAATGGGAACAACTTCCACGACTGGTTTAGGATGTTGAGAATTGTTCTCACTCAAGAGTGAAAGCTCTATGTCCAAGATACACCATAGCCAGAAGAATCCGCTCCCACCACACCAAAGACTGAAAGGGATGCTTACATGAAGCATACTAAGGATGCCATTGATGAGAAGTGCTTGATGTTGTGCTCAATGAACTATGAGGTGCAGAGACAACATGAGAACATGGACGTCATTGAGATGGTTCAATGTGACAAAGTGAGGTTTTACAATATTTTTCTCTCTTAAAAGTTTTATTATCAATTTGTTGACCAAAATACCCTCATATACTTTCCTCACTCAATTGAACAAAGATGAGTCACAAATTGCAAAGAAAATGCAAACCCTAGCATGCTATGATGATAAAATACATGTGTTAGTGTATTTAGTAAATGAACATATCAAATATTAGAATTTGGATCTCAAACTTATACCACAACTTGATGACGACCTTATAGAACTACCCCTAAAATTTTGTTGCAATTGGATCAACCAATTGGGAAATATGACCAATTGAATTTGGTACATATCCCATTCATTTTTGGATCTAGGACCTTAGTTGTTGATTTAATTAACGAAATAATGTGTCACACAACCCTTTAAAGCCTGGGCACAGACCTTGGTTTAGGCTGAGGTTTTCTGGCCGTTGATTAGCGATCCAACGGGGGAGACTTCGTCTCCGACCTCCCGCAAAGGGCGGGGAGATAGAAGGCAACCCGAGCCTCAGCCAGGTTCTACCTCATCCACTTACTCGGATATCTATCCGCGTAAATATCTTAGTCTCGCGATTTTGTGGTCAATCATACCAACTTTGAATGAGTTTCATGCGCCGTTGCGCCAACCCAACAACCTGTTCCTCGCACTTCTCACCCGGCGGCGGCTGAGTTTAGGGATTCCTCGCCTAGCCTCCCTCATGCCTATATAAGGCCTCCACTAGCTCCGCCTCTCCCCCTTTAACCATCCCACAACCTCAATTTCACCCGAGGCACCCCGAGCATACACCCCCTTTCCACCTTCTTCAACCTCCAGCCACCACCACCAACCGAGCTCCTCAGCACCTCCCGCTCCCTTCTAGCCTCACCATCACCTTTGCCTCACCTCTATGCTTCCCCCCATCACAACCCCAAGATCCCAGACCGTCTCCCACTCCGTTTTGATTCCAACTCTGGTGACCTTGCCTGCCCACGCGGAGGCAATGAGCTACACAAGGTCTTACACCCTGTTTTGACCCTTGCTAGCTTCAGACCGATCCCCTGAATCCTTCCCAACCTTCTCCCGCTTGAGGATATCAACTGAGCACAAGATAGCTCTCGTAAAGGGCTCTCCTCTCACTGCTCGAGCAAGTAGCAAGCCAAAGAAGTTGATGCTCACGTGGGGCCGACCAGGCTGCTAGCTGGACCAGTCACAAAGTGCCACATCAGCCGAGCGAGTGAGCTAGCTGGGATCAGAGGGATCCAACTCGCACCCAGCCGACCAATCACGAAGCGACACGTCACCAAGTGCGATCCGAGCTCAACTTGGGGGATCAATCTGAGCCGTTGATCCAGTCAGATCCGGCCATTGATCGAGGTTATTCTTTTATTTTTATTTTTAATTACTCAAGAAAATGGATTATCTTAGAAAAATCCTAGAAAATGCTAGGATTATCAGAAAATATCGAACCTATATACTATTTTGATAAGAAAAATATCCTCTATCCAAACAAAATGATATTAGGACCTAGACCCGTCTCCTATTTCAAAAATAGTTTCCTAAAGCCTTAATGACCTCCTTAATTATAATTAATTATTGATAATAGTTTTCCTTGATGATATCTGACCTTCCAAAATGTATTTAACCTTAGATGTAACCCTGCTTCCAATATAACTCAAAACACTAATCTTAGTAGATAAATGATGAAATGATTCGAAGAAACCCTAAATCTAATTTTCTCTCTCTACATGTAATTGGATATACATCTTTTTATCAAATCTAGTATTATTAGATGCTATTTAGTGATCATGAATGGTCCTGAACACTAATTCAAACCCTAATATTATGGAACCATTAATATCTTAAGGGTTGCTTCCTTTTTATTTGACCATCCTAGAAACCCTAATTTATGAAAATCTTCTTTTTGAGTAATTCAATATTATCTTTTAATCAAACTTTTTATGATGGATCAGATGTGATAATATCTCAAAACCCAATTAAAATATGGAAAATCCCTGATCCGAATTAGATAGCATAAAAGATGATAATAGCTAAGGACATATCTTAGTCTTGGTCACATGGACCAATTGTAATGCTGTACCCTTGCTTTCTGTGCAGGGTGACTTGTTTCCTGTTGATTATACATTCTTGGATATCTGATTTGAACAAGCAGGTACATGGTCTTATAAGTATAAGACTAGATTTCTGGTTGCCTATGATATGTAATATCTTGAATGCTCATATTTGGATATGATTGCTTGGTTGAACTACTATGAGTTATACTTCGCCAAATCTAATATAACATAAATGAGTATGATGGGTTGTAGCTACTAGAGCACATAGCCTGGTGTGGATTATGTTGCCTAACATGGATGTATGATTCCTTGGCCCATGTTAGATGTATGATGATATTATATTGCCCACACTAGATGTAAGTCAAGTGCAAATATGTGTAGTACAACCGCATCAAAGTGAATGCAATAAAAGGAATGTTTACCTGATTTTCACCTAAAGAAATGGTTTTATCTCTCTTTCTTCTTTTTCAAATATTATCCTTTATGCAACCTTATTAGTGTAACTTTTTACCACGTACCAACTTTGTTGATGTTTTTGTTTCTTGTATTTTCTAGGTGCAAGGAATAATTGACAACAAAGTAAAATGCATGCTCAAAGTACCTGAAGGCATAAATTAATAAGCATGGATGATATATTAGACAGAACTATTCCTCTTATCTCATTCTTTCTAGATGCTAGTTTATTTCTTTTCTAGTTGATGTTGAGGATGACTGATATCCTATGTAATAATGTTATCTTTTCCTAGAACAATATTTTCTCTCCTTATGTAACGACTTTATTTTATCCATATGAATGAATGTTCGTGTGGCATTATATGATGATGTGGACTTGATCTTGGATAAATATCTATTTTTAGTTGACTACCTTAATCTCTTATATTTTCCCTTTTTACATCAATAGATATGAGTGCACGCATATCTGTGAATGTCACTATGGAAAGTATATAGAAATTGGGGTCGTCACAGTTGGTATCAGAGCCAATGTTCACACATCAAGTCACATGAACTTCATTCACCCTATTTTGAGTCTCGGGTAGTCCTTGAGTTAGGGATGTGAAGGGTGGAGGTGTCTAGGATAGCATCTGCCATGGGTCTGACTAAAGTCTCCAAGCTACTTAGCTTGGCAATCACGAGGCTACCTTTATGGAAGTATAAGTCTACATGGCCAATACCCTAAGTGTCTCCTATTCTTGGGCTTACCTTATTTTAGGAACCTTCTCATCTATAGATTTTCCCTCTCATCCCTTCTATAGGAAAAATTTCCCTCTCATCTATGTTTTAAAATAAATTTTCCCTCTTACCTATGTTATAAGGTTAGGAAGGAGTCTCTCTATTTAGAAAGTCCTAAGGATCAATTGATAAGGATTTAGGGTATCCTCCACAAATCATGACATTAAGGTCATTAATAATTAATAAAAGAGAATGTGATGTATTACGTGATAAAATAATGATGATGACAAGAATAATTGTTGAAGTAATAAATCTAATATGTCCAAATTAATTTCAGGATGCCTCCTAAGACTCGCAACTCTAAGGCCTTAGAGGAATCGTCCTCTAAGAAGAGAAAAGATCCTGAAACCTCCGAAGTACCTGATCCCGAAACTATGGCCAAAGAAAGGTGGGAGGAATAAAAGAAAATCCTACTAGACTTCATGGAGACCCTTGCCACAAAAGGAACCCCTGAACCTAGCTCCTCTAGGAAAAAGGAGGTGACGGTGATAGACTTCATTAAGCTCAACCCTGACTCCTTTTGGGGGGAAGACCAACCCGAAGTCATGGACAAGGCTGAGGCTTGGGTCCTTTCTGTAGAAAATGCTTTCCGTACCCTAGAAGTACCCGAGGAAAAGAAGGTCAAATTCGCCACCCATCTGCTTAAGGGAGGGGCGAAGATCTGGTGGGAGAACTATGGTGGGAATCGGGGAGAGGAAGTAGACAACTTGGGGTGGGAAGCCTTCAAGACCCTCTTCACCGACCGTTTCATGCCCATAACTGAGAGGAAGAGGAAAGAGAAAATGTACATAGAGCTTATGCAGGGAAGTCTCTCAATGGCCAATTATACCCGAAAGTTTAGGCTTCTGGAACGCTATGCCCCTATCCGGACTGAGGACCGCCTCACTGAGCATTATGTAGACTGCCTCTCCGCACACATGAAAACCCTAGTTATAGCCTCTCATCCCTGAAACATTGATGAAGCCCTAGACATGGCCCTTAAGCAGGAAAGGGAGCAGGGATTGCATAAGCCTTCTAGTATGGGATATTTAGGGTTGACCACCATTGAGGAAGAGAAGTTCAAGAAGTTCCACCCCGGCCATAATAGAGGATCGGGAAAAGGAGGAGGTTCAGGGAAGAAATGACAGAAGAATAGCAAGCTGATGGATTACCGCAACACATGTAAGACTTGTGGATGAGGACATGATGGGCCTTGTCGCTACACCAAGACAGTCTGCTACAACTGCAAGAAGGAGGGACATTTCCTTGCCAAGTGCCCCAATGCGTCTATCCTTGGAAAACCTCCAGCGGGTGCTCCACCCCCTCAGGGACACCGCAATGCTAGGGTGTTCGCAGTAACAACAGAAGAGGCTAGGGAAAATCTGAACCAGCTTGTCGAAGGTAACCTTAAATATTTTTCATATATCTAATATCTCGTTCAAATGCCTTCAATTATTTAAAATGTAATTATCCTGTGTAGGCATTGTTTTCTTGAATGGACATCCTATTAAAGCATTGTTTGACTCGGGATCCACAAATACATTCATTTCTCAAAATCTGGTCTCAATGTTGCACTTACATATAAGGGACTTGGGTTATATTTTGGATGTGTCAACTCCTAGTGGTAAAATATTCACTACATTGTAGAAAACTGATGTCCTCCCTCTAAAATTTGAAAATCATGACATGCCCTTTGAATTCGTTCTCTTAACCATGGAAGACTTTGATATTATTCTTGGTATGGATTGTCTATACACATATCATGCTCACATTGAGTGTAGAAATAAGATGGTAGTTCTCTCTCAACCTCATTCCTCTCCCGTGGTGATCCCTCGGGGAAGCGTATTCTATAATAATGTAATAATTTACTCTCTTAAAGCTACAAAGCTCATATCTAAAGGATGTAAAGTCTTCCTCGCATTCATCTCAGAGACCAGTCCTGACAATGGGCCTGTAGAAAGACTAGAGGTGGTACATGATTTCCTAGACGTATTTCCGGAGGAGCTTCCAGGGCTGCCTCCAAACAGAGACATTGAGTTCTCCATAGACCTTCTTCCTGGAACCACTCCGATTTCTAGGGCACCATATAGGATGGCACCTGCTGAGCTTATGGAGTTGAAGAAACAATTACAAGAACTTCTTAATAAGGGTTTTATCTGCCCTAGCGTTTCCCCTTGGGGTGCACCTGTCCTTTTTTGTTAAAAAGAAAGATGGTTCAATGCGGATGTGTATTGACTATCACATGTTGAACCAAGCTACCATTAAAAACAAGTATCCTCTCCCTCATATTGATGACCTCTTTGATCAACTTTGTACTGCTAAAGTCTTCTCAAAAATTGATCTTCGTTCTGGCTACCATCAACTTAAGGTCAAAGATTCAGATATATCTAAGACTGCTTTTCGAACTCGTTACGGGCACTACGAATTTCTGGTGATGCCGTTTGGGTTGACCAACGCACCTGGCGTATTCATGAACTTGATGAACAAAGTCTTCCAACCTTATCTTGATGAGTTTGTGGTCATCTTCATTGATGATATTTTGATCTATTCTGATTCTATGGAGAAACATCAAGAGCATCTGAAGTCTATCCTTGAGATTCTTCGAGCCTAGAAATTCTATGGCAAGCTTTCTAAATGTGAATTCTGGATTGACAAAGTTATGTTTCTTGGTCATGTCATCTTTGGGGGCAATATATCTGTCGATCGTGCTAAAGTTTCTGCTGTACTTGATTGGCAACCTCCCAGGAATCCTTCTGAAATCCGGAGTTTCTAGGTTTGGCCGGATATTATCGTCTTTTTATTCCGAATTTCTCCAAAGTGGCACTTCCTCTCACTAAGCTACTCGGAAGGATGAGTATTTCATCTGGTTAGCTGCTTGTGAGTCTAGCTTCCAAGATCTCAAGCAGAAGTTGATGTCAGCACCTGTCCTTGTCCTACCATCTGGCAATGAAGGATTTGTGATATTCATCGATGCTTCTCGACATGGACTAGGGTGTGTCCTACAGCAGAACGGGAAAGTAGTGGCCTTCACTTACAGACAACTAAAACCCAATGAGATGAATTATCCTACGCATGATTTGGAGTTAGCTGCTATTATCCATGCTCTCAAAATCCGGAGGCACTACTTGTACGGGGTAACATTTGATATCTTCACCGATCACAAAAGCCTCAAGTACATTCTGACACAAAAGGATCTGAATCTGCAGCAATGACGGTGGATCGAGTACCTGAAGGACTACGATTTCACTATTGGCTACCATCCAGGTAAGGCCAATGTAGTTGCAGACGCTCTTAGCAGGAAAAGAGTTATGGGTGCATCTCTGTCTATACTCGAATGGAGGAACACGGAGGACCTAGTAAGGTGGAAACCACAATTCCTGGCTGATCGTATGCATGTCAATAACATCTCTATCACGCCCAACTTGCATTCTGAACTTATGGAGGCACAAAAAGCTAGTCCTAAGCTTGCAGAGCTCTCATCTCTCCTGTCAAAGCCTCAAACACATCTGTCTGTGGGTCTTGATGGTGGTCTTCGATATAAGAACCATATGTGGGTTCCAGAGCAGTCAGCCGAAAAGACAAAGATTCTCAGTGAGGCACAAGGGTCAAAGTACACAATCCATCCTAGCAATGAAGATGTACAAAGACCTGCAACGTCAGTTTTGGTGGAGAGGCATGAAGAGTGATATTGCTGAATTCGTGTCCAGATGTCTGACATGCCAGATGATCAAGGCCGAGCACCAGAGACCAGGCGGTCTACTACAACCCCTTGAAATTCCAGAATGGAAATGGGAGCACATCACCATGGATTTCGTGGTAGGGCTACCCAGAACCAGGAAGGGATACGATGTTGCATGGGTCGTCGTGGATCGTCTCACCAAGTCAGCTCATTTCCTCCCTGTGAAGACCACTGCGAAAGTTTCTGAGTTGGCCGACCTTTATATACAGAAGATTGTATGTCTGCATGGAGTTCCAACGTCCATTATCTCGGTCCGGGACCCAAAGTTCACTTCAAAGCTATGGAAACAAGTTCAAGAAGAATTGGGCACCAAGTTGAACTTCAGTACAGCTTATCATCCGCAGACAGATGGACAGTCAGAATGAACAGTGTAGATTCTGGAGGATCTTCTACGAGCTTATGTGCTTGACTGGGAAGGCTCGTGGGACCATTACCTTCCTTTAGCTGAGTTCGCCTATAATAATAGCTATCATGCGAGTATTGGGATGCCACCATACGAAGCTCTCTATGGCCGACTGTGCAGATCTCCATTACATTGGGACGATGTCAGAGAACACACCTTGATGAAATCTGAGGAGATGCAGCTGTATGTAGATAAATTTGCACTGATCAGGCAGAGAATGAAGTGAGCACAGGATAGGTAGAAATCGTATGCAAATGCTCACTGACAAGAATGTTAGTTCAGGGAAGGTGATCATGTCTTTCTGAAATCTGACCTATTCGAGCTTTGGCTAAGAATACGGGAAAGTTCAGTCCTCATTATGTGGGACCCTTCGAGATCCTTGAAAGGGTTGGAGAATGTGCCTATCGTCTTGCTTTGCCACCTTAGTATAGTGCTATGCATAATGTATTTCATGTATCAAATCTGAAGCCTTATGTAAAGGACCCCAGTCACATTCTGAATCATGAGCCTCTCGAGCTAAAAGATGATCTATCTTATGCTGAATCACCAGTCAAAATCATCGATTTAAAGACAAAGGATCTTCGCAATAATCAGCGTATAGATATGGTGAAAGTTCTATGGAGCCACCATGATCAAACCGATGCTACATGGGAGCTCAAGTCTGAAGTCGAGCGGAAATATCCACATCTCTTTCAGGCTGCTTGAATTTTGAGGGCAAAATTCTTAAAAGGAGGGGAGAATGTGACAAAGTGAGTTTTTATAATATTTTTCTCTCTTAAAAGTTTTATTATCAATTTGTTGACCAAAATACCCTCATATACTTTCCTCACTCAATTGAACAAAGATGAGTCACAAATTGCAAAGAAAATGCAAACCCTAGTATGCTATGATAATAAAATACATGTGGTAGTGTATTTAGTAAATGAACATATCAAATATTGGAATTTGGATCTCAAACTTATACCACAGCTTCATGATGACCTTATAGAACTACCCCTAAAATTTTGTTGCAATTGGATCAACCAATAGGGAGATATGACCAATTGAATTTGGTACATATTCCATTCATTTTTGGATCTAGGACCTTAGTTGTTGATTTAATTAACGAAATAATGTGTCACGCAGCCCTTTAAAGCCTGGGCGCGGACCTTGATTTAGGCCGAGGTTTTCTGGCCGTTGATCAGCGATCCAACAGGGGAGACTTCGTCTCCTACCTCCCGCAAAGGGCGGGGAGATAGAAGGCAACCGAGCCTCGGCTAGACTCTACCTCATCCACTTTCTCAGATATCTATCTGTGTAAATATCTTAGTCTCATGATTTCGTGGTCAATCATACCAACTTTGAACGAGTTTCATGCACCGTTGCGCCAACCCAACAACCTGTTCCTCACACTTCTCACCCGACGACGGCTGAGTTTAGGGCTTCCTCGCCTAGCCTCCCTCACACCTATATAAGGCCTCCACTAGATCCACCTCTCCCCCTTTAACCATCCCACAACCTCAATTTCACCTGAGGAACCCTGAGCATACACCCCCTTTCCACCTTCTTCAACCTCCAGCCACCACCACTAACCGAGCTCCTCAGCACCTCCCGCTCCCTTCTAGCCTCACCATCACCTTCGCCTCACCTCTACACTTCCCCCCATCACAACCCCGAGATCCCATACCGCCTCCCACTCCATTTCGATTCCAACTCCAGCGACCTTGCCTGCCCACGCGGTGGCGACAAGCTACACAGGGTCTTACACCCTATTTTGACCCTTGCTGGCTTCAGACCGATCCCCTGAATCCTTCCCAACCTTCTCCCGCTCGAGGATATCAAATGAGTACAAGATAGCTCTCGCCAAGGGCTCTCCTCTCGCTACTCGAGCAAGCAGCTAGCCAAAGAAGGTGATGCCTGCGTGGGGTCGACCAGGCTGCTAGCTGGACCAATCGCAAAGCACCACATCAGCTGAGTGAGCGAGCTAGCTGGGATCAGAGGGATCCAACTCGCACCCAGCCGACCAATCACGAAGCGACACGTCACCAAGTGCGATCCAAGCTCAACTTGGGGGATCAATTTGAGCCGTTGATCCAGTCGGATCCGGCCATTGATCGAGGTTATTCTTTTCTTTTTATTTTAATTACTCAAGAAAATGGAATATCTTAGAAAAATCCTAGAAAATGCTGGGATTATTAGAAAATATCGAACCTATATACTATTTTGATAAGAAAAATATCCTCTATCCAAATAAAATGATATCAGAACCTAGATCCGTCTCCTATTTCAAAAATAGTTGCCTAAAGCCTTAATGACCTCCTTAATTATAATTAATTATTGATAATAGTTTTCCTTGATGATATCTGACCTTCCAAAATGTATTTAACCTTAGATGTAACCCTACTTCCAATATAACTCGAAACACTAATCTTAGTAGATAAATGATGAAATGATTCGAAGAAATCCTAAATCTAATTTTCTCTCTCTACATGTAATTGGATATACATCTTTTTATCAAATCTAGTATTATTAGATGATGTTTAGTGATCATGAATGGTCCTTAATTCTAATTCAAACCCTAATCTTATGGAACCATTAATATCTTAAGGGTTTCTTCCTTTTTATCCGACCATCCTAGAAACCCTAATTTATGAAAATCTTCTTTTTGAGTAATTCAATATTATCTTTTAATCAAACTTTTTCTGATGGACCAGATCTGATAATATCTCAAAACTCAATTAAAATATGGGAAATCCCTGATCCGAATTAGATAGCATAAACGATGATAATAGCTAAGGACATATCTTAGTCTTGGTCACATGGACCAATTGTAATGTTGTACCCTTGCTTTCTGTGCTGGGTGACTTATTTCCTGTTGATTATACATTCTTGGATATCTGATTTGAACAAGCAGGTACGTGGTCTTATAAGTATAAGACTAGATTTCTGGTTGCCTATGATATGTAATATCTTGAATGCTCGTATTTGGATATGATTGCTTGGTTGAACTACTATGAGTTATACTTCGCCAAATCTAATATAACATAAATGAGTATGATGGGTTGTAGCTACTAGAGAACATAGCATGGTGTGGATGTATGTTGCCTAACATGGATGTATGATTCCTTGGCCCATGTTAGATGTATGATGATATTATATTGCCCACACTAGATGTAAGTCAAGTGCAAATATGTGTAGTACAACCGCATCAAAGTGAATGCAATAAAAGGAATGTTTACCTAATTTTCGCCTAAAGAAATGGTTTTATCTCTCTTTCTTCTTTTTCAAATATTTTCCTTTATGCAACCTTATTAGTGTAACTTTTTACCACGTACTAACTTTGTTGATGTTTTTGTTTCTTGTATTTTCTAGATGCAAGGAGCAATTGACAACAAAGTGAAATGCATGCTCAAAGTACCCGGATGCATAAATTAATAAGCATGGAGGATATATTAGATAGAACTATTCCTCTTATCTCATTCTTTCTAGATGCTAGTTTATTTCTTTTCTAGTTGATGTTGAGGATGACTGATATCCTATGTAATAATGTTATCTTTTCCTAGAACAATATTTTCTCTCCTTATGTAACGACTTTATTTTATCCATATGAATGAATGTTCATGTGGCATTATATGATGATGTGGACTTGATCTTGGCTAAATCTCTATTTTTAGTTGACTACCTTAATCTCTTATATTTTCCCTTTTGACATCTATAGATATGAGTGCACACATATCTGTGAATGTCACTATGGAAAGTATATAGAAATTGGGGTCGTCACATTCAACATCTCAAGAACATGTATCAAGACCAGGCACGGCAAGAGAGATATGATGTCTCCAATGCACTTCTCAAGTGCGTCATGATAGAAGGAGTTCCAGTAGGCCCTCACACACTCAAGATGATTGGGTATGTGGAGAACCTAACTCGACTGGGATTTCCTATGAGCCAAGAGTTGACTACTGATGTGATACTGTAATCGTTGCCAGAATCCTACAATTAGTTTGTGATGAACTACAACATGAAAAAATTTGATAGGTCACTGATAGAGTTGTCAGGAATGTTGAGGACAACCAAGGAATAGATGAAGTAAGACAAACCCAAATCTGTGATGATGATCAACAGAAAGAAGGGAAAGTCTAAAGGCAAGGGCAAGGGCAAAGAAAAGAAAGGTTCTAATGCTAGCCAACAACCCAAGTCATCTTCAACACTCAAAGCCAAGGGAGGGCTGAACAAGGGAGGCAAATGTCACCATTGTCATGAGCCAGGACATTAGAAGAGAAATTTCCCTCTCTACATAGATGAACTTAAGAAGAAGAAGGAGGGATGGAAGTTTCCACCTCAGGTATAATGAAATAAACTTAAAATACTTCTTTATCTCATGTATGTGATACCAAGATATAGATCTGACATATATGATGTGCTGAATCTGAAAAGAAGTGAAGGCCTTTATGAAAGGACCAAGAAGGAACACTCATCAAGAATGGAGCAAGTGTTGCTGACATAGATAGTAGTACCTTTTAGTTTATTTCAGCCCAAAGGGCATGCAATAGAGTAATGAATTGCTATTTTATTTTCCCAATAAATAGAATCATTTTTTTATTTCTGCATCTTGTAATGACAAGGATGTCTATCAATAAAATTCATGTTTCAATTTCAAAGATATGATATTTTATGGCGATGCCTTATTTATCTTGTGGTACTTGGTATGCATGAGATAAAATAATAATACCTAAAAGTTATTGATGACTCAAATGATAAATTAGCATTTTCATCTAAAAAATGAATGAGAAATTCATCTCTAGGTTCCATGTTGATGGATAAACTAGACTCTCTTGGTTAGTGAACCATTAAGAGATATGAATGTCTTGTTTATTGGGCATGATGGCAAATCAATTATCACTAGATGTAGTGGGAGAATGACTACTCTATTAGGTATAATACATATTGATGTATATACATACCTATTGGAATAAATGCTAATACTTCAGATATGGTATTTAATGAAATAAAAATATGAATGTCTTGAAGTGTTCAAGAATATCATAAATGAAGAACAAACTTGGTAAAAGTATTAATTCTTTGATATGATCAATGTATGAGATACTTAAACCAAATGTTTGAGGACCTTGTGAGTAACTATGATAGTGTGTCATAGAGAACTCATGATTAAGGCATAATAATGTCTAAATCAAAGAAGGAATCATACTCTAAATAGTAAAAAGAACATGCTTTACACTAAATAAATGTACCATTCAAAAGGTATAAAAGACACCATATGACATATGGTATTGGAAATGTTCCAATATGTCTTTTAGTGATTGAATTCTCATATAAGAAAACTAGTTTCTTAGAAAGAGCTTCATTTTGAAATCAAATAATGTTAGTTGAATACTAATCTCAATCCAATAACAAAGTGTTTGTTATAATGATATCTGAATTCTAAAAGAATTAGTGGGAGAGAAGTAGAACTCAAAATGTTTGAGATCAACATAATAACATTGAAACCTGATAAGGTACAAAAGAAGATTAAGAACCACACGTGTTGTGGGATCTCAAATTCCTTATGTAATAGATACACCTCATATATCTAGTAGAAAATACCTTGAGCTTGATATCCTACAAACTCAAAGGTTATAAATTGGTCATATGATGATGAGCCAATAATCTATCTAGATGATGTTGAGGAACTAGATTTTGAGTTATGGCTTGAAGCCATAAGATCCAAAATAACTTCCATGTGAACCAAATAAGGTATGACCTTAATGGTAGCACTTATAGGGATAAAACCCATAAGTGCAATTGGGTCTTAAGAGTTAAGACTGACATGGATGAAATTCGAAGAGCTTATTGGTTGAGATGAATTCAAGTGAGTTCAAGGTGTTGAACATGATGAATTTATTTAACCAATTGCAGTGGCTATAGGCCATAAAGGATCATGCTTGCTATTGGAACTTGAATACTATGAAATTTGGCATATGGATATTAAAACCACATTCCTAGAAGGAATAACATGAGGCTGTGTACGTGACACAACCTAAAGGGTTTTATAATTCTATTAATGCAAATGTAGTCTATAAGTTACAAGAGATTAATCAATATGATTGATTAAATACAAGCACCTTAGAACTTGAGTCTTTACTTTGATTCTATAGTCAAAATATTTGACTGATATATCAAAATAAAGAAGGGATCTGTGATTACAAAGATTTAGTGGGAGCATATTCATGATGATGAGGAATGAAACATTCTAAGAATAGAAACTGGTGTGGAAAAACCTTCTTTAAGATAATAAAGAGAAATGTCCTACATGATAGGAATAGAGACCTATAGAGATAGTTCTCAAAAGTCTCTTAACTTGATAAAAGAGAACATACATTGGCAGTCTATGCTGAAGAGTTCAATATGCAAAGATTCAGTGGGAGAAAACTTGTCCGTATTACATGGAGTTAGTCTCTCAGATTCCTACTGTCCCAAATTCTGATGAAGAATAGGAACACATAGATGGATGCCTTCTGCATTTGCAATTGCATGTATCATGTATCATGTATGTAATCATCCCATTATCTTGTATGTATCAGACATGACAAGAAAATATATGCATTCATCATCTTGAATGTATTGGACATGACAATATGATATGCTCATCCATTTATCTTGTATGTAATGGACATGATGAGTAGGGGTGTAAACGGTGTGGGTACGGTGCGGGTCTGGCCATACCCATACCCATACCCATCTAATTTAGCGGGTCCGGTTCCGGTTCTAGACCCGCATAATACAAAACCTAGACCCGCACCATACCCGTACCCGTAATAATAGCGGGTATGCGGGTAAGCGGTTCTATAAAATATCATATTGTTTATGTAAGAGAAATGACTATGTTATGTATATTTAATACAACAAGATATTATTATCATATAGTATATTAACATGTAATAGTTATATTATACAATGCTATAGTCTATACAATAAAATTAATTGAGTAATTGTTTATATATTTGTAGTCATGATCATAACATTTAATTTATGTAGAAAGTAATGTAGATTAGTAGACATTTTGATTTTAAGTTTACATATGATGCTCGTTATTGTAACTAGAATAGTTAATTATTAGTTATATGACTAGTCTCAACCTTAGAGTAGGATATAAGCTCAATAATTATATTAATTAGACAGTAAAGTGTGATATATAACATATTATTTTAGTAGTTACTTTTGTATAGCGGGTACACAGGTCTAGCGGATCTGGGTCCAAGCATACCCATTATTGGACCCGGTTATATGCGGGTCTAAGGGTATACGGGTCCAAGGGTATGCGGGTATAAAAAATTAAACCCATGACGGGTTTTTTAAGGGTCCGGATTTGTGGGTCCGCGGGTCTACCCGTACCCATTTACAACCCTAATGATGAGTGGATGTATGTCTACTTCCAGTGAGAGTCACTGGAATGCCATAAAGAACTTATTTAAGTACTTATGAAGTATTAAGGGATTAGTTCTATGGTAATAAAAGTAAGAGTTAAGTGTAAATTAGTTACACTAATGCAAGCTTCTGAAATGATAGAAATTGATTGCAAAATACAAAATATAAAAGTTATATTTAATTGTAAAGTGAATATATGTTGATAAATGGAAATGTTCTGAGTAAAATTGAAAGCCATTTAATTCTCAAAGGAATGCTGAGTATCCTTGTGTTGAGAACACCAGAGGATACCATATGGATCTAGAAGTTCATGGTGATGAACTTATATATATATATTCCAACCATTGATGACAAAGTAGAAATACTAAGACAAACTATGGATCCAATTGTTAGCCAATGAATATTAGATAGCATATCACAAAAACTCCATCTCATACGAAATGTGGTACAACGAGGATATGTGAAACATGCAATATACCGACTAAAGAAAAATGTTGTTATCTCACTAGATTAGCACTAGTGCAGCAGAAACATGTTGGACATGTTTAGAGATCACTAAGAATATGATTCAAAGGTGATTGGCTCTAAGTGCAAGTGGGAGTCTGTTGGTATGTATGCCCTGAGAGCTAATCATATGATGATTGGATTGGCATACATCATGATTAATTTGATAAATATCAAAGACAAGCTTCAAATTTATTATTGTTCAATCAATTATGGGATAAATGATGGAGTAGAATGAATGTCTAAAGAATGATAATACTCAATGACATATGTCTTCAAGTACATGACTTAAACAATGAGATCATACAGATGCTAAGAGTATGTACATTCTTGTTATGTCCCTAGTTGGATGTCATTGTGGAAGGTTGATAGACAACAATGACATATCAAGACTAGAGTGTGTGTTTGTTGATGATAGTGTCTCACTAGTCATGATATATGATATCAAACCAAGAACATAGATACATGTTAGAGAATAGTGTATCAGACAGACTCACCATGAGAGTGACACATGAAACCATGACATGGTAGTCAAAATCATCTCTCATAGTGATGGTGGTGATTGTGATTCTTAGATCTGAAATCAGTGCACTCATCGAATGTGATTGGGTACACTTTGACATCATCAAATGCATTCGTGAAACATGGGTTGTTATAAAGGTGATGATTGGGTGGATTTGATGCATGAGATAGACTATGAGTAATAGAAATGAGATTTGTCCCTCCTAAGAGAGTATGATGTCCATGGAACTTGATAAGCGAGACTGAGAATAGCATGCACATGCACATGTGAATCAATATATGATATTGAGTTGACATATATCTCAGACAATCTGCTCTAGTTCAAGAAACATGAATGAATGATGAAAGGATGACAACTCCATGCCTTGAGTTCATTCAAGATATCAAAAACAAAGGAATTATACATTCACTGGAACACCAATCACAGACTGTAGATTGAAGGTTGTTCTCCAAATTTCCATTCACTTGGGTAGCACTGACATGTGACTAGGCACCTATCTTTTCTTGTGATGTCATGAGCTAGTTATGGACATTCACTGCCAACGTGATATGGGACCTATAGGGTCACACACATAGGATTCACCTGGAAGAGGAGTTTATCCATGAATGATGTTTGGATTGATTACTAAAGTGTTTAGGTACTCAATCAAACATTCAATCAATAGACTTGACTCAGAATCATCAAGTTCAAGTGTTGAACCAACTGATTAGAGTGTCAGATTGATTGAGAACTGAATTGACTAAGTTCTGCACAATCTGGACTACCAACCGACCGGTTCACAGGGTGAACCAATCGACTCATGGTCACTGAGATGACCAGTTCACTTTGGTGAACCGATCGGTTCACTTGGACCAAATGAGCATGTGTTGGGTTTCCCAGTTCGTGAGAAAAGTTTCCCGTTTCACTTATTCAATTCGATTGGGACAAGAATTAATCTTTTCATTAATTAGAAATGAATTAGAAAAGTCAATTGCAAGCAAGTCTGGATTGTGAACTGCCTGGTTCACTATGCCAACCGAATGGTTCACTATGCCAACTGATTGGTTCACTAATGAACTGATCGGTTTTCCTGCCGCGTGAACTGGGCAGTTCACAAGCCAACTGATCGATTCACTATGCCAACTGACCGGTTTACTAGTGAACCGATTAGTTTTCTTACCATAGTGCAAATTATTCATGGAAAATCTGAACCCTTCTACTCCCACACAGACTGAGAACCCTGAACCTGCCCTCTACTATAAATAGAGGGGTACATGGGGCTTCTCCAGACACACACAAGAGTTACAAATAAGAACATTAGTTGCTTTGTAAAGTTGTTGTCCTCTCTGGTTTTTGTAACCAAGAGAGTCCAAGCAAGTTCTATTCGTCCAGGGAGGAACAACGAGGGAAAGAAAATTGTAGAAAAGCAACTGGTTGTGGGAGAGTATGTTGGTGACTAGTACACCAAAAAAAGGGGACAACTCCTTCTAGTCTGTTCCTCAGGATGGCTAGAGTTCCCGATAGTCTATGTGGACTATCTATAGAGGTGGGAGACTTCTTCCGCTCAAGAGGACGACAATCAACCGCAGTCCAAATCAAGGCCAGGAGCTTCACAGATGCCGATGAAGATAGGTGGTTGAAGACCACACTTGCTGCGAGGTATAGTCATTGAGCAAGCCTTAGGACCAGGTATAACTTGCTAAAACCATCCTTCCCATTACATAGATGTTGATGCGATCTGTTAGTTATGGGTTTATTGTCAAGTAATTTTTTTTTGTTTCTACTGCCTACTCCGACCACGTAAAACCCAATGCCTCTTAGCTTCTTTCTTTTCTTACTTGTATCTCTAGAAAGTTGCATCATCTTGAGATATGGGCAAGCTCCTATAGATCTCCCTTTTGAGTTTAATATCCTTTTATACTTTTATTATTCCACCATCAATTCTCTTTCTGTGGAGGCCCACAACCATTAGACTCTCCTAACACATCTTTTGTGATTTTTGTTATGTAGAAGCTCATATCATTAGTACAGAATGGGGATATAGCATCAGTTATTTTAGGCATACAACATTTGTTAAAAATTGATGACCAAGTGGATGACGCTAAAACTTAAGCCATTCTTCATCGGTTAAGGAGACCGATGACAAAGCTTTTTGTCATCGGTTCCACATTACAGCAAAAATGGTGACATAACACACAACATGTGACAAGTTTGTGGTCTCCTTTGACCTATCCTTGTCAGTTATTTGGACAACAACCGAAGACTTTAAGCTAACATATGACAATTCCTCGTTGGTTGTGTAATGATAAATAACCGATACCGAATATCTTGACGTCAATTTTACCATTGATTGAATAGTGAAAATGTTAGGTATACCTCGTCGATTTACTATGAATAATTGAAATAGAATGTATATGTAGTTGGTTATTTATAAATAGCCAATGAGAAATGTATATTTTTTATATATAGTAGGTATGCAGACCTATTGTCTGACTACTAGCTTGTTTGCTGCATGCAATTCTTCTAAACTGAAAGTTCTGATGAACTGCAGGCCTCTACAAGCATCACAACTTAACAACAGGTCGAAAAACCTATAAGAAAAAGATATATATATAAAATATCACAATGCATTTGATACAATAGGCACAAACAAGCCAAAAAGCCTCAACATTTCTTTCTTTTTTAATTCAAATGCACACACATTTCCATGAACTCACAGCTCCTTCAATTCATTTCGCAGGCACACATTCAATTTCATACATATTCACAAATACACATCATTCTCTTTCTCATGCATTTCACATTCAATTCACACACATATATGCACTTCACATTCAATTCACATAAACAAATACATATCAACATCAACTTCCATCTCAGATTCAAAGTCCATAATGTGTAATAATATAATAAACAAAATCAGACATCAAAGTTTGAACTACAAAAATATCAACCCTCCCATTCATTGTCAAGTCCACATGTTTGATGAAGCAGTCTGCCTACTATTTGCGTAGGTCATTTAACTGCTCCAATGTATATGGTTTAATAGTTTTAAAAAACTATAAAGAGAATGAGACATAATTCTGATTAGATTTGATTGTTTGTTAATGTCAAATGAGACTACATCATTAATATGATCTAAAACAAATAACTTACATTCTTTATATATTTGATCTATTGTGTGTGAGTGACAATCATCTACATGTACAACATCCTATAATATGAGTATGCCCCATCATTGTCTTGTATAGGGCCTTGTAGATTTATAATTATGTTAATAAATATAATCAAGTAGAGTTGATAATATATATGCAATTGGAATGAGAAGACTATATCAACACTCTTCCAAGTTATCAATTTCTATTTCTTATTTACTTTCCCTCTACTGCTACGAAATTCTTTCACATCCCTATAAGTTAAATTAATAGATATATTGCATTATTAAATTGTCATATGATGCAAAATTAATAAATATCTTGGGCACCGAAAAACTATACTTACGCGTAAATCACCAATTTCACTGGGTGTCCCTCGTTTGGTGTCAATTTTATACCTGAAGGATCAAAGAAATACACAATCTAAGTCTCGGGAACAATCACTAACAACTGCCAATGCTTATTTTTGAGTAAATAGAAGGAAAATAAAATAAAAATTAAATTCCATAATAATTTGCATGAATAAGCTAGACCTATAAAACAAGCCCAAAACTTACACAACATTGAAGGGAGCTATGTCACATTCTTGGAAGCACCAAAAAACTGCATCGCGGTACTCACATGATCTTTAACATCACTTGAATCTCTAAGTACATCACTAATCAATGATGGAATTAGAAATGACACATTTTCTATTCCAAACTCAATAGTCGCATACTACAAATGAGTGAACTATATATATGTATACACACACACACACACACACACACACATATATATATATATATATATATATATATATATATATATATAGTACTCAATTAATATTTGGGGAACAATTAAACAATTATCTCATATGACAGGTTATTCATACTCATTGTATCCAAAGTTCTATCATTGATGTGTTCATCCATTCATACTGAAATAGCTTAGAAACATCTATCAACACTATAATACTATAACGTTCTATACCTATGATCTCCTCCTAAAGACTGATCACCATGGTATATGTTTGGTATATATTGTCTAACCATCTAGTTAACTTCTTACAACTAGGGCCTAAGGAGTCAAACAACTCATGCTGAATAAAATTTAGGCGCAGAGGCTTCAGAATCCTATGAGACTTCTTAACTGTTGTGGGTTGCATGCATGTATTATCATATTAGCCTTCGATTATATAAATTTTCAATATACATGTGTCATACCTAAAGAAATACAATGAATCATTTGGGCCACCCAATCAAGTTGCCTTCTATATCTCCAAATGAGGTGTCATGCAGGTGCTCATATGGGAGAGGTGTGCCTCTCATTGCCAGAAAGACACATATGACTCTCACGTTAATGTGATCAGGGGGAAGGGGAATATCACGAACCATATTGGCAATAGAAGCCTCTACATCTACGATGATGTTGTATGATGGAACATCAATGGCAAGACACCATTCCCTCTCTTATGTATTGATTTATCAGTAGCGTCAACACCCTAGTCAGGATGCTCATCAAGATCCCCATGCTCAAGATTCTCATGCTCATGATCCTCACGCTCGTGATCACTGTGCTCCTAGTTAGATGTCATCTATAAAATCAAAAGTAAACATATGAAAAAAGGCGGATCACATATAAAAAGTTAGATCACATATGAACAAATAAACATGTTATATAATGCAAATAACATATTAAATATGACATGCAGTATACCTTGAGCTAATATCCCTTCTGTGGGATCTTCATGCATATAGTCATAAATGTTAGTTTCAACATTTAATCTTGGTAAGCCAATAGAAAATGGACTAGAGTCATCACACTTGTCATAGTACTCGTCTTCATTAATAAGATATGAAATAAACTGTCTTTTCCCATGAGGAATGACAAACCATTTTTTTGCAGGATCAACGATATAGGACACTTGTTTTGCATGTGATGCCATGGTGAAGGGTTCACCCTTTTCATATGTCCACTCAAAATTCACTATTGCAAAATCGAGTTTGTCAACTACAACTCCTTTATTGTTATCAACCCATTTATACCTAAATAATGGAACCTAAACTATGTGTAGTCAATTTCCCATATGTCTTTCCTTCACGTGGACTCTTATCATTGGCACTAGAAAAATACAATGAAGATGCCTGAAGGGTGAACCAACTATTTTGGATGCCACTCTTATCATCTTGACATTTTGTGTAGTATGAAAATCCATTTATGTCAAACCCTTTGTAAGATGTAACATGGGTCTTTAGCTTATACATGAGACATTTGATATTTTTTGTAACATTATTTGGTCTTTGAGGTAGTTGATTGAATACTTTCTTTTCAAACCACCTAATAAATGTTCGATTATGATCTCTAGCAAGTCACATTGAACTGGCTTGGGGATAACTTATCTTGAGCTTGTTGGTGTGTTTGGTGATATATATACCCACATCATAAATGTTGTGTAAAATATATAATTGTGTGTGTTCTTACTACTCATGACTGATATTTATCTGTCATCTCATGAAATATCTTTGCTGGAATAAAAATCAAGATTCATAGTATAAACAAGTATTTTGTTGCAACTCAAAAAGCCATTGCAAGAGTCCATAACCTCCCTAGAAACATAACTCTCAATGATACTCTCTTCAAGGTGACAACGGTTCCAAACATCACCTTTAATATTACTCATGTACTACTCAAAAGGATACATTCAATGTAAGAAAATAGGACCCATCATTTTCCTTCCCTACTCAAATGGACAACTATATATACCATGATATCAAAGAATGACGGGGGAAAATACTACTCAAGTTGGCATAGGGTGACAACTACTTCTCTTTGGAACTTATATAGAATCTCAGAATCAATTACTATGCTGCATAGAGTGTGAAGAAGAAGCAAATCCTAGTGATTGTAAACCTTACATACTTAGGAAGGATAGATCGAATATCCACATACAATATATGTTGCATTAGAGTGTGACAATCATGAGATTTAAGACCTATCTGTTTCAGATCCTTCATTGATATCAATCTATAGATATTGGCTGAGTATCCCTATGGTACCTTAACATTACACAAGCACTCACAAACAATTCTCTTCTCCTTTGTAAATAATGTGTAACAAGCATGAGGTAGATATGTATGACGACCCTTGGTAACTTATTTTGTTAATTCTTTCCTTATACTCATTTCACATAGGTTCATTCTGGATTTGATACTGTCTCTAGTCTTACTAGATATATTCAACAAAGTATCAATAATGCTATCAAAAACTTTTTTCTCAACACACATGACATAGATATAATGTTGAACTATCAAAGAACTCCAATAAGGAAGATCTCAGAATATCAACCCATTTTTTAATAAAGACTTTTCACTTGTGGGAGTAATACATGGTCTCTTACCAAAATAATTTATTCATTTGTTCACTCTTGCATAAACATCATCCCCTAACATAGGTTTACGGACACTCTATTCCACAGCTGAGCCATTGAATATTTCACACAACTTTTGATAAGGATGAAACTTTAGCAAAAACCTTTAATGACCAAGATATACAACCTTACCACCATGTTTAGTTGGATAAAATTTGTATTTTTTCACATATAGGACATGCCTTGATTCCTTTGACGTTGTAGCCAAACAAGTTCCCATAAACAGGAAAGTTATTAATGGTGAAAAACAACATATCACTGAAATTAAACATCTCTCTACGCAAAGCATCATAAGTCATCACACCTTCTCCCTGTAGTTTCTTAAGGTCATCAATCAGATGTTCAAGGCAAACATCAATATCATTGTCAGGTTGTTTGGGGCATGATATCAGCAATGACAACATGACATATTTAATCTTCATACACAACCATCGAGGAAGATTGTAAACAAAAATCATGACATGCCAAGTGTTATGTTCGCTGCTTAATGTTCTATATGGATTCATTCAGTCAATACAAAGTCAAAGTCTCAAATCTCTAGTTTCTTTGCCAAATTCAGGATACAATAAATCAATCTTCTTCCATTGCGGAAAATTAGATACATGTCGTAGCATACCATCTTTATTTTTCTTTACCTTTGCATGTCAAGATAATTTTCTTACATCTACGATACTAGCAAATAGGTGTTGTACTATGGTATTATAGGCAAATACCACATCACCTTGGCAGAAGACTCAATTTTGGTCTTACCCGATGTCATCCTTTTGTACCCAGACGCCCTACATATTAGTCATTCTTTCATATCGATATAGTCCTTTTGAAACAACACACAATCATTTGAGCATGCATGTATTTTCTTAGCCTCCATTCCCATTGAGCATAACATCTTTTTCATTTTGTATGGTGAGATTGAAATCTCGTTGCCTTCAATGGATAATTTCTTTCAACAAAAACAACAGAGAAGTGAAGCTTTTGTCGCTCCATTTATTGTTAGCTTTCAAAGTATACAATCTCAACACAACACTCAACTTTGTAAACTTAGTACAACCTAAGTATAACAGATTCTTAGCATCATGTGAAATGTTTCTAAATAAGGGAGGTGGATATGTAACATTTACTCGACAACTATCTAACATCACATCAACAATGTCTATTGGAATTGGTTTGTTCTCATCAACATCTTCACCCATTTCTTCTTCAACACAACTACCACTACTGACATATGTTGATCTCATACTAGGAATCTCTCCATGTCAGTACATTTCTTTATAGCCCTATACAATCCCATTGCACATGACATGATCTCTGATCATGTCAACAATGTCAACTTTCAAGTTGTTACTACAATTCATACAGGGGCAATAGAACCTATTTCTCATTTGTTTTCTATGTTCCTATGCAAATCTTACAAACTCATCAAGGCCATTAATAAACTCCAGAGTGATAGCGGTTTGGTTTAGACATCCATGATCGATCCATTTCTATGATCAGACGGGAGACAAGTAGCTCATTAGGTTCTAGCTAGTAAGTTAATTTTAGGAAAAATAATAAGCTTGAATTGAGCCCTAATCATCTAGTAGCATTCATATTCATGAATGCATACCAAATATCCGATTCATGAACACTTCATCTCACTAATAAGTGTATAATATGTGTTCAATTTCAATAATGTTCGACATCATTTCCCCATAGTTCTCTAAGGACACCGATGTAGATGGGAAAATACCCACCTACATATGTACCCAAAGAACCAAAAGGGAAATGCTGTCAAAATTTATTGACACACATTATACACTTACATCCTAAGTGAGATGAAGTTCTCAAGAACAATGCCAAATTGGTGACTATCCATGATTTACTCTTAAGAATAAATCTAGGATGTGTTTCTGAGCCAACAGAGTATGGTGGTTAGGGTTTACAAATTAAAGTTTACTTTTTAGAAGTTTAGGGTTAACACAACAAATTTATATCCATTTTAATGTAAATTAAGTTAATCTAGATCAATTCCTATCAATTTTAGTGTATTAATTCCTAGGTGCGATCATTACGAACATTTAATTGCTAATATTGAAAATGCACTTATCATACATATAAATGAAAGTAGTGTGACCATTTATCCATACTAACATTTAAGTGCTAACATTTCTAACATCAAACAATGCACTTAACTTTAGGGTTTAGGGTTTATAAGGTAATTTTTTATCAATTACAATGTAAAACAAGTTTTTTTAGAGCAATTCCTATCAGTTTCAGTGTATTAATTCCTAAATGTGATCATTTATCCATACTAACATTTCATTTCTAATATTAAAAAATTACACTCATCATACATTATGTTAATGTACTTAGAAAGGACATCTAGTAGCATTCATATTCATGAATGCATACCAAATATCCCATTCTTGAACACTTCATCTCACTAATAAGTGTATAATACATGTTCAATTTCAATAATGTTCGACATCATTTCCCCATAATTCTCTAAGGACACTGATGTAGATGGGAAAATACCCACCTACATATGTACCCAAAGAACCAAAAGGGAAATGCTGTCAAAATTTATTGACACACATTATACACTTACATCCTAAGTGAGATGAAGTTCTCAAGAACAATCCCAAATTCGTGACTATCCATGATTTACTCTTAAGAATAAATCTAGGATGTGTTTCTGAGCCAACATAGTATGGGGGTTAGAGTTTACAAATTAAAGTTTACTTTTTAGAAGTTTAGGGTTAACCCAACCAATTTATATCCATTTTAATGTAAATTAAGTTAATCTAGATCAATTCCTATCAATTTTAGTGTATTAATTCCTAGGTGCGATCATTACGAATATTTAATTGCTAATATGGAAAATGCACTTATCATACATATAAATGAAAGTAGTGTGACCATTTATCCATACTAACATTAAGTGCTAATATTTCTAACATCAAACAATGCACTTAACTTTAGGGTTTAGGGTTTATAAGGTAAATTTTTATCAATTTCAATGTAAAACAAGTTTGTTTAGAGCAATTCCTATCAGTTTCAGGGTATTGATTCCTAGGTGTGATCATTTATCCATACTAACATTTCATTTATAACATTAAACAATTGCACTCATAATACATTATGTTAATGTACTTAGAAAGGAACATTCATAAAAAAATCCATACAAAACATCAATTATCCATACAAAAATTATGCACTTATCTATACAAAAAATTATGCACAAGATTAGGCATAAAATAGGGAATTTTGAAGCACACATACCTCTTTTTCAGCAGAGGCAAGGAGGAGAAGCGGCGGCTTTGGCAGAGGTGAGGAGACTAGAGAAGTAGCTTCAGAGAAGAACCATATGGAGGAGGAGGAAGCAGTAGAAAAATTGGAGTAGCACTGGTGCAAGCAGTTGGAGGAAGCTCTACCAGAGAGGAAGCTATGGAGAAAGCTCCAGCAATGGAGAAATCTTTGGAGGAAGCTTTGGGGGAGGAGGAAGCTCTAGTGGCAGAGGAAGCACTGGCGGTGAGTAGCTCTGACAACGGAGAGGAGAAGAATCATAAGGAAAAATCATGGAGCACTTTTCCAGAGAAACACATGTAGGGGAAAGAAGGGAAAATGGTTTCTCGTGGGGGTTTAAGTAAGACTTATCCTATTGTTTATTTATAAAACTAATGACCTAGGGTGTAGGTTGTCGATTATAGACAAACTACCACTGGAAAAAAGCAAACTTTGTCTTTGGCTGTCTACAACAAATTGACGCCTAACCTCACATCCCAGAAGCAACCCAACGATACCTAAGCCGTCGGTTATGGTCAAGATAACCAATGAAAAACACAAAGTGGGGGTGGGAAAATTTTCACAGAGCACGTGGCACATATATATTTCTCATCAGTCACTGAAGACACAACCGATAAAAAAACCAATTGGGGGTGGAAAAATTTCTCCAGATACATGACATGTACACCTATTTATATCATTAGATATTAATAAAATAACCAATGATATAGCTTTTTGTTGGCAAATGAAATGCCCCACAAAAATTTACACAAAATTCTATTTTGTAGGCGATATATAGTGTTGGTTGCTTTGAGAAGAGACCAATGATAAAAAAACATAACTCGTGTTACCTCAGCTAGTCAAACAACGACGGTTGTCATTGAAGAACTGACACTAAAGTTAATACCATCGGTTTATCTTGAAAAAAACCCATGAAATATGTCATATCTATAGTAGTGAATTTTCCACATAGTGTTAACATCAAACTTCAAGTTCCAAGTTCCTTTGTTCATGAGTTTATCATAAAAAGTTGATTTCTTTTCTCCTTTAAGATTCCACTGCTTTATTCTGCTATCTTGATTTTTTCATGCTTTCTTATAGATCTTCATGTTAATATACAAAACCACCAACCTATGTTTGGTGATGAGTTCTTTACTAAGAATCACTTTACATCCTTCCATACTTTACAATCCACCCACCTTGTAGGGAAGTAGTCAATTTGGCTACAATTATGCCCACTCTTGAAAGTAATCTTATGAGATTTCCTTTTCCTAAAATGGGTGTTTGCAAAAATCATATCGTATGAAACTGCAAAAACTAATATCCTCTCCCCTTCTCTATTTCTACTACCATATCCAAACCACCATAAACTCTCTCATATCCAACATTGCTACTTCCCACATGGCCATTTAATTCACTTCCAATATAATCTTCTCCTCTATCGATATTCCCCGCATCAAATTCATCATGTATTGTAAGACCTGTGGCCTGGGTTTTGGGTTAACTCTATTTGCTTTGGCTCTATGAAGTGCTTAGAACCTTGTTCTAATCTTTTGGAATGCTTTTAGGGCTTGTAGAGAGCTTAAGTTTCAAGTTTGGGCTTGTTTGGATGATGTTTGTACTTTGTGTGCTAGTTTTGGTGCAAATTGCAATTTACCCAAGGTAGGGGTTGATGTGCAATTTGTTACTCCTAGAGTGTGTCTTCCATCCTTCTACATCATCTAGAGGAGGGAGAAATAAGTGGGCACCCTGTTTGATCCTTGGGTGAGTTCTAGCATCCTCGGTGGTGACTAAGGTTTCTAGGGTTTGCTTTGTTTTGACCTTATTGAACCCTGGTGATGGTAGCGACCTAGGTAGAGATCTAGGGGTTGTCTTAGATGTGTTTCTACTATAACACCTACCTTGGCATGATGTTGTTATGACCGTGATGGTTTTTAGTGATGTCTTTTGACCTACATGTATGTCTTCTTGTATTTCGACCTCTTTGATGGTGATGATCTTGTTTCAACCCAGTATTGATGTTTTGCTCTTATTTCGACCTCCATGAAGTGTTGCAAACAAAACCACATGTTGAGGACCCAAGTAGGTCGACACCCAAAATAGATTATATCACCATCTTGTGCATGTGTGGTTAAGGTGGTTTCATGTTGGTTTCTTGGGTGGACAAGTGTCCCTTTGATACCTTAGGGTGTTGAAATCTCATCTATTGCCCTACCTCTCTCCTCCTTTGCTATATTAACCCTCTTCTCTCCATGCAAGTGACTCTTTTCGGCCATATTCTTCCTCCCTTCTTGCTTGGTCATTCTTGGATCCTTGAGGAGCAAGAAGATCTATCTTGAAGCTCTTGGTGTCCAGACTTCCCTTGCATGTGGTTCTTGTGGTGATCCTTGGTCATCTTCAATCCTAGTGCTTTGTTTCCAAGAGTGGAGCTTTGGTGGAGTTCCTTTTTCCCTTGATGATTGTGTGCTTGGAGCTTAATTCTTGGAGTGATATTTTTTAAGACAATTTATATAACTCTTAACCTTCTCTATTATTGCACTCTTTTATGCATATATGCTACTATCTTTTCTTCCTAAAACGTTTCCTTAACATACTTTTGAATGATGATAATCTCTATAAATTGATTGATGGTGGAAATCTTGCTTGGTTTGGTAGAAATCTGAAACCCTAGTCGTGTACCCAATTTTTGGTGACTAGGATATAATGGTGGTTTTTCTTCATCTCTTGGCCATGGTATTGAGTATTCTCTTTGAGCCCATGTACCTTGATATCTCATGGTGTTTTAGGTCCTATTTTAGGTTTGCTAAATGTGGTTTTATCACTCTTACATGTGATAATTTCTTTGAGTTCCCTTGGTTCAAGTTTTAGGGATTTTGGTGATCATTTGTTGTGGAGTGTTCCACCTTGATGATGATGTTCCCTGAAGTTGTCTCCTATTTTAGGATCGCGTTCTTCCCTGTCTTGGTTTTGGTTAAGTGTTAATAATGTGATTGACCATGTGGGGTTGCTACCCATGGTTGGTTGCGGTCGATACCTTATGTTGGATCAATTTGGTCGTAATATGTTAACATCTTGTAATGGGTCACTACCCTCTCCTTGTAGCAGTCGTAACTATGTCCTTGTGGGTCAAGATGCTTGGTTCTTGTGGCAGTCATAACATCATGAAGATGGTTGACCCTTTATGCATTTTATGCTGGTGGAAACAGTAGTGTTGGTCATGGGTCGTGACCCTAGTTTCTTGGATGGTCGCTACATGCTTGTGAGGTGCACCAACTGTAAAGAAGCAAAAACACCTCCTTACTAAAAATTTGAACAATAGAACCTCCAGTCAGAACACACTTAGAAGGTATGATGGAGTGGGTGTAAAATTTTCAAATCTTTATATAATGGTAATCAACAGACCAAAGTATAGCAGCGGAATAAAAACATGACTATATTCAATTATAAAACAAAGGGTTACAACTTACATCATAAGGATCCATGTAGAGGAAATATAAACCACCTCAAGATTGTCTCCAAGCTTTAACTTTACAATCTAAGTCCGGGTCCACATGTCAAGCCATCCTTGTCCTCCACCTAGGGTTGGAAGCATACCCCAGCAAAAGAGAAACAACAGGAGACATCAGCAAAGGCTAGTATGTGCATACTAAAAATCAAATTGAGCAATTTACAAGGATAAGGGAAATCAAAATAAAAGGCTTCCCATGCAAGAGATAAGTACCACCCAAATGGGTATCAAGAGAAAGAATCACATTAAAGGCGATACTTTCCATAAATCAACATAAAAAAGGATTGTGCCATAAATAAATCCACTACCATGGTGGGAAACAAAGCACAATTAGGGCACACACCCCCCAATCAATATCCTGCATGCATGTGAGATAAATATAGCCCTAGAACAATGTAAATACAATTGGCG
This sequence comes from Alisma plantago-aquatica, assembly GCA_963693085.1. Taxonomy (NCBI): domain Eukaryota; kingdom Viridiplantae; phylum Streptophyta; class Magnoliopsida; order Alismatales; family Alismataceae; genus Alisma; species Alisma plantago-aquatica. Next base: position 1,431,705,940 of record OY856409.1, read on the forward strand.
GCCAAACCCCATAAAGTTGAAGCCTGATAGAGAAAGGAATACTGCCAATCTCCCAAATATATATAAAATGGGTCAAGAATCACACATCTTGCCCTGGGTATGAGGTTCCTTGCCGTCCCAAAAAGAGCAGGAAATATCACATCTTCTATAAACAAAACCAATGCACTTACACTACTCTAGTGCTATTGAATCACATAGCATGTTTAATGTAGAGGCAAGTAGAAAGTATAGTCAGAATATACAGTGTTTCCATCACACAATGGATAACTCAAACAAATAAACAAATCCACTTCAAAGTGGGCATATATCACCAAGTAAACTTCCACATCACAGTGGGCATATAATATCAAAAGTCCAAATTACACCAAGGCAACAAGATAAGATTCTAAGAGAATAACCATGATCACAAGATCAATAACAAAATAAGATACTTCACATGAAGCATGATTTCAAAAGAACAAGACAATGTGTAGGCTAATGTCCATAGGACCAAGAGTAAGACAAAAATAGGATAATTGCTCAAGAAGAATAATCAGAGATGCAACATACCTCAACATCAGATTCAAATGATCCAAAGTCCAACTAGATCCAAGCCTTGGCTTCCAAAGAACCTATGATGCATATATGTAGAATTAGGGTTAGGTTTCCAATAATTATTCAAAACTCTAAAAACCACCTTTTTATTATTAATGAATTAGGTTATCAAAACCATGCCATATTTTAGGTTATATTTTTATGAGTCCAAAACATATTTTATTATATTTTTATGACTTTTAAATTATTAGTTATGAATTATACAAATTATTAATTTATTATAGATCCATCAAAATCACCACTTTATAACATTATATTTAGGCAATAAAACCATTCTCATTAGATAGGAAATATTTTTATGAATTCAATGAGTATTTACTTGTAATTTTTGGACAAACAAGGAATTAGTTAGGATTTTTCAAAGCTTGACCAATCACAAAATCCTGAAAAGCCATGTAGGCGAAGAAATTCGCGAAAAAAGGGAGAGAGCGGCTGACGTGGCCCAATAAGACCAGGCCAACAAAGATGGGTCAAACACCGATCAAGCGCTCAAATCACAGAAGCCAAAGGACAGAAATACCCCTCTCGAGCGTGAGAAAAATCAAAATTAAACAAGGATGGTTTTGTAAATCACTCAGGGATCGTCTTCTTCGTTGGTCTCAGACGCGAAGAACAACATCCAACAGGCAGGAACCGAAAACCAACATCGCTGGTCTTTCACCTTCGATCCAAAGGACAAACACCAACCTATTCTCTGAAGCTAGCCGAACCTACTGGATGTCTTTGGAGACATCGGAGATGACCAAAACCTTGAAATGTACCTCCGCCGCCAGGAAAGCAAGAAGGGAGGAGGTAAAGAGGGGAAACCAACTGACCTGCCAAGATACTAAATTGGCAGTGGCCAAAGCTTCACGGGATAACCAGGATATGTAAAACCTCGCCTCGCACGGCCCAACGGGTCCAAGACACCGGGTCGACAAAGCAGCAATAGAAGCAGGTAGCTGGAGTAGGGAAATAGTACACGGTGTTTGAAGAAACCAAATTAAGGCAGGAAACCAGGACCTGGGATCCCGACGGAGGTCAGGGAATGAATTCTCGACGGTCCGATCGTCTGATGTGATGAGGAGATGCCACAGAGCGGGAAATAGGGGCAGAAATAGAGAGAAATGGAGGCGCCTCATGGTTTGGGATATCGGGGTATAAATACCTAGGAAACTGGTATGAGAAGGTGCGGGAAAAAGAAAGGAAGATGTGGGAGAAAAAATCGAAGAAGAAGATAGAGAGATAAGGGAGAAATCAGAGAAAGAAAATCGGTCAGAACTGGTTTCCCAGTTCGTGTGGAACCCAACGAAAATGGAGGTAGAGGAAAAGATAGTAGCCATGCGATCTTGATCCAATGGACACAAAAGCACCTGAAATTGGAAAGGAAAATCAAAACCAGCCTGACAAAAATCGAGTTTATTTAATAAAGTGACATTGCATTATTATCCTTTTTCACTTTCCTCTTTTGAGGGTACAAACAAGACCCAAATTAGATGAATTTTTGCACAGAGGCTAAATTAGGCATGTCGATTTTGATTATAAAATTAGGTTTCACTTTTGGCAACTTTAGGTATGTTATTTAATTTATTCATTATTTCTCTTTCCAGATGCATTAATGACTCATGGATTAACCAAATTGGATGAAACTTCATCCACAAGTTAAGTGTGTTGAATACGAATTTTCCTTTATTTCCAACTTTTGGTGTCATGAATTATATTTATTTATTAATTACACCTTTTAGGCATTTTCTCTCTCCTATATATTCCTATTAATCAAACATTATCCAAATTAGTTGTAATTTTCCCAAAGGCTTATTGTTATGTTTAGATTATGAATCTAAGATTATTTTCCTCTTTCGAAGTCATTTATTATTTTATTTGATATTTTGAGGAAAAGACACATCTTCTTTTCCAATTTGAATTAAATGAATTATTATTATGTGAATAATGTGAAACTTGACCCCCAAGGTAATTGGGACCCAAGGAACACGAAATTAAACTTATTTTTCACTTTTGGGATTTCTTTTTATGAGATATGTCATATGGCCCATTAGTGGCTCATTATCTTAATTACTTATTCAATTAAGTTCTTTAGCATCTTTTTACCATCCAAATGAATTATGTGGCATATTAGATTACATTATTCATGCATTAGATTATTAGGTTCACTCTAACCTCAACCTTGTTTGGCTAAGACCAAAAGGTCAAACTTCTAGGGTAAGGTTCGAGATCTGGTATGTTACACCAACTCTTGTGTTCTGACCAAAACCCTAACCCTAGTGGGTGTAGTGGTCGAAACCACTTTGGTTTGTTGAGGTCGTAACAAGGGAATGTGTTACACTCATAACACATGGTTAGGGAAGGTCGATACCTTGGTTATATGTATGATCGTGACCTCGATGTTAGAGGGTCGTAACACATGTAGGTGGTGTGGGTTAACACCTATGTATGTGTACATGGTTAGCACATAAACACATGAGTAGATGATGATACATGTATGGTGATGTATGGATAACATAATGCTTAATCCTAAATGTGATACTTAACTCTTATGTGTTCTAAGAATGTGGGAGGTGACACAATTGGGGTTCAGTGTTATAATCATGTTGTAAACCCTAATCGGATAAGTATGGAACCCTAACCCTAACCCTAACCCTAACCTTGGGACGAATTATGTGTTTGCTTCTGTCCCTTGGAATGGCTATGGTGTTAAGATGTTACCTCTCTTATTTATGAACCCCTAACCTTGCAGGTGATGTGGGTTTGAATGTCATAGCTAGTTTATACTATGGTAAATATGATATGATACAAGTTTAATGCACCTTGATGAGGCATGTCAAGGTACTTGTGATGCAGGACTAATGTGAATGGGTCAAATGACCTGTCAGGTGCCTTGTGCATGATTTGAGGTGATAACCTCTAGAGGTGTGATTGAGGGATTGATATCCCATAGTGATATGACATTAGTGATGGCCTGGTGTGGCTATGTGATAGTGATGATGGTATTTTGAATGATAGTGCTACAATGCTATGTGATGATGTGACAAGTTCACATCTTATACATTTTATATCTTCTGAAGTTGTACTATACCCTTACTCTTATGGAGTTTGTTATGGCTTTATCCGTTGTAACACTTAATTGGCATAAATAATCAAGTGGAACCTTAATCATGTAGTTTCCATGTGCCATAGATCCATTCCAGTGTCAGTCTTAGTGCTGGATGGTGAAACAAGTTCTCCCTTAGTGAAAGCTCAGAGTCATATACTGTTGAGTATACACATTCAAAGGATTGGCAGCGGGCCATACCCTAACAGGAGTTTGGCTATGGGCCGTAGCTCATTGATATGACTCAGTATATACTTTCATAGGATTGGCTAAGATTTTTTCCCCTTCTGTGTAGCCCCTCGCCCCACCATGGCAGAGGGAAGCTCCTAGTTCCCCAGGTCACAAAACAACCCAAATCAAAGCTTGTTAGATTCGGGAAGGGATGGAGAATGTTTTTTCGATTACAACTTTCACCAATTTTGTAGATAGATGATCTTTCGATTCAAGGAATCCACCTTCATTTCCAGTGACTTGTGAAGAACAATCGCATGCTTCTTTTCCAATTTTGCCCCTACTTCCATTGCTAATGTGTCACGCCTATTTTGAGTGTCTGTGTAATTTTACGTGTGACAACTGAGCAGCTGCATATTTTGTTTTAATGAGGTCTGATGCCACAAGGAAGAACCTAATTGGGTCACCTCAGAGAGGGTTGGCTCCTAGATAAGCCGCTGACTTTTGGGTAATACACACATGCCTTTTTATGGATTTTTGATTGGCTATTATTTCAAAATTTGTAGTAATTCAATCAATGATCAGAATATTATGAATAAATACTTTTTGGAAAGCACATGGTCCAAGAGATTAGAGTTGGATCTAGAGTAGTTCAGAAATGATGAAACCTAGGGGATGCGGGGGGGCATGGGGGTAGAGGCGGCGGCGCATGAGATGTGAGAGAGACTGATCCTGAGGAGGGGATCATAGGAGACAAGAAGAGGAGCCGTGCTGATGGAGAAGGGGTAGGAGAGAAGCATCTCCCAGGCGAACGACTAGTTTTTCCATACTGGAAATTTGTATTGAGTTCAACGTTGCTAGGATGCGCAGAGATGGGTAAACCGAACCAACCCTAGTGACGTAGCAAGGAAGACGAAGCACACAAGTAAATACCACAGGCGCCAAGGTCCAGGTCGATGCAATTGTGGGTAGTGGGCATACGACATCGGATAGAAGTACGCAGATGGAAGGAAAAATGGAATCACCACCCTCCTTCAGCAAGGTCATCTCAGGCCACAGCGGCCCCTTTTCTCCAAACCGTTTCATGGACATACTGTTTGAGGACACCCTTCCGGAGGAAGCAGTATCCCTAATGGAGGTGGAAGGGGTCCCGACCCTATCCATATTGTCGGAGGCAGAAGATACCCTCGTCAAGCCATGGAGGTATGCGGTAGTTGTAAGGCTAATGGGAGCCAATATAGGATACATGACCCTGAGGGACAAACTCAAGATGCTTTGGTGAATCACAGGGAGATTCAATATGTATGAGCTGGACATAGGGAACTTCGCGGTGCAGCTATCCTACCAACAAGACTACAAGACAACGCTTACCGGTGGTCCATGGAAAATTTTTGGATGGAACCTGCTAGTCTGGGATTGGTATCCTACGTTCAAACTGAAGGAAGAAATGCCTGAACTGATCATTACATGGGTACGTGTTTTGAACCTTCCTCTTCACCTATATGTCCCAACAATGTTTGAGTATATTGGATTGGCTCTGCGTAGAGTGATCAAGGAGGATATACATACATCCAACCAGTCTCGCAGCAAGTTCATGAGACTAGAATTGGAGATAGACACCACGAAGCCGTTCATTACTACTATCCCGATTAACGAGGTTGAATATGAAGTTGTGTATGAGGGATTCCCTTGGGCCTGTGCTCTATGTGGGGAGGAAGGACACATTTCCAAGGACTACAGGTCAGAGGAAGTCAAAGGAGAAGAGCACAACACATCTGAGAAGCAGCAAACTATAGGCCAGACAGCTGAGCAAATCCAGGACCCAATCGAGTAGCAAACACAGAAGAGGAGAGGTGGAAAGAAAACCAATGTGAAACAAAGAGAGACCAATGGGAGTTACAAGGTTGATGCAAACCGCTTTTCTACGTTCAGTACGGAAGACATCGTTGAAGATACACAGAAGGAGAGAAATACTACAGATGAGCAGAATGTGAACTACCAGTTACCTAGACACAGAAGCAAGGTGTGGAAGAAGAAAGTGACTACTGATCCAACCAAAGCATGAGAGGCACTAGGGGACATCACGAATATGCAGGTGGAAGGCCCGGCACGAAACAACCAAATGGAGGACAAGCACGAGGCAGTGAACCCAGAGGTAGACGAGGTGGTGGAGGTGTTCAATGTGGAAACTATAGATAAGCCGATTGTCATAGGGGAACCTTTACATAAGCAAGCGGAGGATGCATCACCAACAAAGATTTATGTAGTTAATGAGGCCATGGCCTAGTTACATATTACTGATGGTAGATAGTCAAAAGGCAAATCAGCTAGAATGAAAAGGAAAGGAAGGGTCCGTCAGGCCTTTCCAAACGAGAACCCGAGGAGAAGCAGCAGGAATGCACAAAGTGCAACCCACGATAGAGAGGACCTGCAAAACCTAGGTGAGGAGGAAGCTCAGATGTTTGAAGGTGATGATCTTGATAACAAGAACCAAGTACCCCAAACCAGTGCTTAATCCAATCAGTTTTTTCCCTCGAACCTTCACTATACTTATGCTGGACATCATGTGCTGGAACATAAGAGGTATTTCTAGAGCAGAGAGCAAAAGAGTCCTCAACGAACACAAAAATCAATACAAACCCAAGGTACCCGATATCCTAGAACCATGGATTAGTGGGGATAAAGCCACTAAGACCATTAAGAGCCTTAGATTTTCAAACTCGTTTAGAGTGGAGGCACATGACTTCTCAGGCAGAATCTGGATCTGTTGGAATGAATGGGATTGCAAAATTGATATTGTGAATTACCACAGACAATTCGTCACTTTCGATATGAATGAGGAAATGATGATCACTTTTACCTATGCTAGTCCCCATATCAACACCAGAAATCTCCTGTGGAAACACTTCATCAATATGGGAAGGAACTTTAACCAGCCATGGATAACACTTGGGGATTTTAATACCACTGTAAACCCAAACGAAGGTAGTGGATCAGAATACTATAACCATGTCAAGGCAAGGGTGTTTCATGAGACTATGTTGGAGGCTGGCTTGACGGACTTGGGTTTCTCGGGACCCAAATTCACATTTAAGAGAGGCAAACTTTAGCAGCGCCTCGACCGGGTGGTGGCGAATGAAGCTTTTATACGGAAGTTTTTCTCAATATATAGTAATTCACCTACCCCGCATGCCTTCTGATCACTGCCCCCTTCTCATAAAGTCAACTGAAAAGAAGGCCAGACAACACCGCTTCGTTGCTAAGGCAGCGTGGTCGCATGATAACAATTTCAAGAAACTACTGCAATCCAACTGACAGAACAACATGGATTTCAATGAAGCACTTGGGTCCGCAAAGGGGGAGATCACACGTTGGGATTGAGATGCTATGCAAGCCCAGAGAAAGAAAAATAATCACCTCTTATGCAACATCAGTAACCTAGAGAAAGACCTTGCCTACTCTTATAATTCTATTACTTATGAAATATACATTAATATGCATGCTGAGCTTAATGACATCCTAAAGATCGAAGAAGAAGAGCTCCGAAAAAAGAGTCATTTGAATTGGCTAAAGTATGGTGATGCGAAATCAAAATACTATCACACCTACATCAATCAATAGAGAAGATTCAACACCATTGCTAAACTCAAGAATGAAGAGGGAGCATGGATAACTGACGAGCCAGAAATCTAGAATCCAGTCTGCAACCATTTCAAGCGACTGCTCACAGAAACTATTAGAACATAGAGAGATACCATCTCAGAGATTCCTGGGTCCTTCATGGAACTCAATCAAAACCAAAAAAGATAGGTGGAAGCAGTCCCAAGCGAAGTCAAGACACTAAACATACTTAATAGTATGAATCCATACAAGGCAGTCGGACCGGACGGAGTCAACAACCTTTTTCTCCTCAAAAACTAGATGTTTATCAAAGGTTTAGTGATGAATACTTTAACAAATGCATTAGCCAGGTGCACACTGAGTACTGATCTGTGTGATTCCACGATTGTCCTGATCCCCAAAGTTTCAAATCCTGAATCCTATGAGCAGCTATGACCTATCTCTCTGAACAATATATGTCTTAAGCTTACATCCAAGATAGTCGTAGAGAGGCTAAAAGGCTATATGCCGTCATGGATAGGACCATCAAAAAGCAGCTTTGTACTGGGCAGATGCATTACAAATAATATAGCTATGAAACAGGAAGTCATTCACTTGATGAAGAGGAAAAAGAGGGCAAAGTATATGGCCATCAAAATAGATCTATCTAAAGCTTATGATAGGCTATCATGGGAGTTCATAAGTGACACAATTCGAAAGCTTGATTTTCCACGGAACATCAACAGTTACATCATGAACTCTATCACCACAGGCGAATGTTCAGTTTTGTGGAATGGATCCCTTACAAGCACGTTCAAAGCTAGTAGGGGATTACGTCAAGGGGACCCCTTGTCTCCCTATATTTTTGTCCTGTGTATTGAATGGTTGAGTCAAATGATTGAAGACCTTGTTAACAGGAAGAAATGGACCCCTATGACCATTGGAAGGAGAGGAATCAAGCTTTCTCATCTATGCTTTACAGATGACTTAATCCTCTTCAGCAAAGCTTTTGGAAAACAAATGCAAACAATAAAACAATGTTTCAAGAATTTTGAAGCAACCTCGGGCCAATCCATATCTATCAAGAAAACACAAGTCTTCTTTGCCGCGAGTGTCCCCAGAAATACCCGGAGAAAGGTGATAAGAATTGGGTCATTCAAAGAAACAGATGACCTAGGAAGATACCTAGGCATTCCCATCATCCATTCAAAAGTTAACAAATGCACATATGCTGATATCTTGGAGAAAGTAGATGACCGCATCAATAGTTGGACTTCCAAAAGCCTTTCATTTGTAGGATGGTGTTGTCTTATTAGATCTACCCTTTCTGCCATCCCTACTTATTCAATGCAGACTACACAGCTTTCATTGAATTTGTGCGATTGAATTGACAGTAGCATTAGAAAATTTATATGGGGTGGCAAACATAAAACACATCCCATACCTCTAGTTGCATGGAACAAGGTGACAAGCAAGAAGGATGTTGGGGGATTGGGCATTCAGAACATGAGGGAATGGAACATGGCACTTCTGATGAAGAACACCTGGGAGGTCGCTACTGGAAGGGACACCATCTGGTGCCATTTCATCAAGCCCAAGTAAGATATATATGATAATGGGAATCTCCCAAACCTCTCTAGATTGGCGAAAGTCATACTCAAGGGCAAGGAGTTCATGGAAGAGAACTCGTACAAAGAGATCCTGAATGGTAGACAAAGTAACTTCTGGAAAGACTACTGGTGTCATGAGGATGTCAAGTTGGAAGATATTGCATTAAGACAAATACCGACTAAACTAGCCGATCTTCAGGTTAGTAGCGTGTTAACACTGGATGGAAACTGGGACGTGGAGTTCCTTGAACACTGGCTGTCGGGCACCAGTGTCGCACATACATTGACCAAAACACCCCCTGTACTTCAAGGAACCAATGACATCTGAGTGTGGAAAGCAGTTGTAGATGGGAAGTATTTGACCAGGTCTGCATATAAAATCCTCAGAGCATCAAGGGATGTTAAGGTTGATGGTGAGTGGGAAATGCTATGGAAAACTAAAGTGGTTTCCAGAGTCAAACATTTTATGTGGCTACTTATGCATGGAGCTCTACTCACAAACCATAAATGAGTCCAGTGCCATATGGACATGGACCCCCTATGCGGGAGATGCCGGGAGGAGGAAGAAATGGCCATTCATGCTGTGTGGGACTGCAGATTTGTAAAACTTGTCTGGGATGAACTATTCCATGGGCGGATGCCTCCCACCTTCTTCGATACAGATATCTGTAGTTGGACCAAGCTGGGATGATGAAAGGCGAGCAACAAGGCCAATTTATGATAGCTTGTTGGTATATTTGGAGCTGCAGGAACCAACACCTATTTGAAAAGAGCAACAAACCCACTGAGCACATCATCGGATACACCATCATGGAGGCGGATGCTTCTGATAAGGCTTGGCGGGAAGATGGAAGTCAACCCACCGAAAAGGCTGTTAAACAATGTGAAGAAACTTGGCAGTGCCCGACCACTGGGAGATTGAAGATGAACGTGGATGCTGCAGTTATCCACAGGAAGAGCGTCGCAACCTCAGTTGTTCGAGATGCAAGTGGCAACTGGATGCTTGGTTTCAGATGGCCATCATAAATTACGTTAGCGCTGCATGCGGAACTACTAACTCTATACCTCACCATGAAGAAGGCTAATGAACTAAAGCTGGGAGCCATGGACACTAAAATTGATTGCAAGCAGGCTGTGACGACCTTGCACGGTAGACCTGTTGATCACCCAAAGTATGCACACATCATTCATGACTGTCAATAGCATCTTGCTAGCAATGAGAACTGGAAATTAATGTACATTCGAAGGACTTGCAACAGATCATCGAACAGACTTGCCAAATATCACATTAGAAATAAAAGGAGACCATTTTAGTATACTAGGCCACCAGAGCAAATCTACAAATGGCTGCATATTGATAAGTGTAATGGTAGTAGTACTACCACGTTTAATTTGCAATTTGAACACTGTATTCATAACACTTTAACTACACCTACAGGAGGAGAGCAGGATGAATAGATGGTCTCCTAATTACACAAAAAAAAACTTTTTGGAAAGGATTTTTTGAGAGGAATCTAATTTTAGAGTTTTCAAGATATGGTTTTTCTTCCTGATCTGATGTTTTATTATAAACCCTAGTTTGACACATGAAACCCTAACTAATATTTACATGTAATTAATGTGTATCTAATCCAACCAAGTTTTCCTAATCTAATGATGTGGATTAGTAAGACTAACCCTAATGCACTCAAACCCTAATCTACCCTAATTCAACCTAGGATCAATACAAGGTATTGATTTATGATGTTTAATAGTTATGAACATGTGTTTAGAGCCTACTCAACATAAAAGAAGGTTGACTTAGGATATGGCTTAAGATCAGAGAGACTAAGTTAGGATTTTCTTTACTCTAGGTAAGCAAGTCATTCCACTATACATATTTACATTGGTTGAATTGGATGTTATGTATGATTTATGGATTAGGATTTCAATTTAAAGTTCAATGCTCAAATCATGTTCATCATATAAATTGGTTGATGTTTACTATATCTTATGTCATATGGTTATCATGTTTATTAAGAATAGAGATTATGATCAATGATAAATGATTAATGGATTTAAAGTTCGTGTTTCAAGAGGGAGAAATCCCAACATGTTAATTTCAAGGATCATGTTAGTGTTAATGCTAATGTCATGTTAATGATCAAGTTAATTGGAATTGAATCAGTTTTTATATGCTTCTCGAATCATGGACCTCAAGGGGTCGTTAGCGGCATTCGTGCCAATTATGAGCTTTTATATATAGATCATGGGCATTTGTGTCGTATGGGATTTCCTAGCATTATGGGCTTTTGTAGTAATCACATTCTCTTAAGTGGGCGTCATAGAGAGAGGAATATATCAATTTTCAATTCATCATGTTATGAGAATCATGTAATGAAGAATGCTTAATTCAAATACATGTCAAGATTTTCTTTCAAATCAAGTATACATGCTTATTTTTCTATTCTTATAAAATGTATAGTGTCTCTTACTGATGTGTGTCTTTGTTTTCTCATGACCGTGGGAAGAGATGTCCCTAGATCAAGGAGCAAAGGAATTTGAAGTAAATGCTTCAAAGTAGAAGTTTCCAGGACCTAGCTTGGTGGGGTGCCATCTACACATTAGAAGATAAGTATTAAGTTTCCAAAGAAGAATTATGTCATAGATTTGTTCTACCTTTCATGTATTATATGTTAGTTCAAGGATGAGATTAGTTTATGGTATTATTTTTCTCTTTCAAAGAACAATGTACAAATCAAGATTTCCAATTAATGCAAGGTGTTTCATTTATCTTTTTGCTATGTATATCATGTTTTGTAATTTTCCTCCAAGCCAAGTGACCCATGTTATAGACAACATAGGGTTTGCTTCCTCTATTGTGTATGTACTTGGAGGGGCATTACAATATGGTATTAGAGCAACGAGTAGATTGCCACTAAGCTAAAGATTTACATGTTCTAACCCTAGGTGTGGAAAAAGTAAGTGAAAAATAATAGAAACCAAAGTAGAGATATAGACATGAGACATAAGTTAGATAGAGTCAGGTTTAGGTTCCTAGATGGTTTTGGACTTTTATGTTAACTCTAGAATTGTATATAGAATACTCTCTCTTTCCAACATTTTTGTGGTATGGGACACAAACTTATGGGATTTTGTAGAGAGAATGTTATATGCATAAGCATGATTGTCTTTTCCTATCAAGTGCATGTAGTATGGAACATGTGCATGAAGGAGGTACTAAGATAAGTGTGATAAATCATGTCACACTTGAATATATGAGCGGTCAGCATGTATCCAAAGGTGACAAAGAAAATAAGAGTTGCATTAAAAGTTTGAGACATATAGTCACCTAAACCTAATCAGATAAGCAAATAAGGTCTATGGTAGACTCAGAACCCCTAGAGAAAAGGTAAAAGAGGTCCTTTGTCATGTCACTGATAATGTAAAATAGATTCATACCCATATTCTGATAGTGTTTAAGATGATGTTAGAGATTAGGGTATATAGAATAAGTAAAAACCTAAGGTGGATAGTATGAGAAAATTTTGAGGACAAAATTTATTTAAGGTGGGTAGAATTGTAACATCCCAAATTTTTAAATAAAATAAGTTTAGGGCCCTTAGTGCAAATTTTCAACTGTTAATTTCAAAATCCAACACATAGATGCAATTTATCTCAAATATAATGAATTATTCCCTTCAACTCAAATTTTGGGTTAACCAAGTCACTAAGGGAAGGGTAACTCCATTAATCTCACCTTTTAATAATATAAGCATTAAGATAATGACCCATATGAGTTTGATGAATGAAAAGTGAATGAAACCTAAATCAAATCATATAGGAAGATTCTAGACCATATAATTGACCTATGTTTCAATTTTGAGGTGATTTTAACTTCATTTGACCCCCGAACTTATTTAGAGAAAATTTTGTATAGTTATTAATCAAAATTAATCAACGATACCATTCATTTTCCTCATCTAACCTATAGTCATGACTTCTGCATGTTGTCATGCGGGCATAATCCCTCTACTGGGTCAGACTCCCAGATCCCGAAGAGGTGAGAGTCACCTCTCTCACCCGAGTCCTCGCCTCACTGGACTCCTACAGTAACCGCGACCCTGCCCCCTAGCCTCTCTCTCTCTCTCTCTCTCTCTCCAGTGAGTCCCAGCTCCGCCAAGCTTCTCCTTCACCACCAGAACGTGCTCCTAAGATGATAGACCCCTTACATAATAGGGTTATGATCCCTAGAATTCCTAGATGATGGGGATTTCTCCCTTCCTCCCCTGATTCCCATCTCATCTGGGAATCTAGCCCCTCAAGACACAAACCTATATAGGAGGTCAATTGAAAATGCTCCCCAGACATCCACAAAGTAAACTCCCACATAGTCAATTCCTCTATCACCCTCTAACCTACCTCCCCTACTCCGTCGATGACTCCTCCTCTAGTTTGGCTGCGGTGGCGGTATTCCAACCTTCTCCACCCCAAGTAGATGCGTGGAAGGGTCATCTACAACCCAAGAAAAATTTTGATACTCAAAATTCAGTGAGATTTCAGGTAACCCTGTTTCCCCCCTTTTGCCTATACTATTGTTTGTGTGCATGTCTTAGGCAATTCATCATCTTCAGACCATCTTTCCCAGTGATTTCATCATCTCGACCTCTGCCTGAGGTCCCTAAGCCTGCGCGAGCCTTTTTGATCATTTTTGGTCTTGAAACCTGGGGTTTTTCTAAGATTGTTTTTCCCCTTCTGTGTAGCCCCTCACCCCGCCATGGCAGAGGGAAGCTCCCAGTTCCCCAGGTCACGAAACAACCCAAATTAGGGCTTGTTAGATTCGGGAAGGGGTGGAGAATTTTTGTGTAATTACATCTTTCACCTATTCTTAGAAAGACGATAGGAATACACCTTCATTTCCTGTGACTTGCGAAGAACAATTGTAGGCTTCTTTTCCCATTTTCCCCCTACTTCCATTGTTAATGTGTCCGACCTGTTTTGGGATTCGTGTAATTTGATGCATGACAGCTAGGAAATCACATATTTTGTTTTAATGAGGTATGGTGCCACAAGGTGGAGCCTGATTGGGCCACCTCAGAGGTCGGCCCCTAGATGAGTCGCTGACTTTTGGGAAATGCACACGTGCCTTTTTCTAGATTTTTGATTGGTTGTTATTTAAAAATTCATAGTAATTTAACCAATAATCAGAAAATTATGAATAAATACTTTTTAGAAAGGATTTTTCAAGAGGAATCTGATTTTAGAGATTTTAAGATATGATTTTTCTTCCTGATCTAATGTTTGATTATAAACCCTAGTTTGACACATGAAACCCTAATTATACATTACAAGTAATTAATGTGATCTAATCCAAGCAATTTTTCCTAATCTAATGATGTGGATCAGTAAGATGAACCCTAATGCACTCCAGCCATAATCTACCCTAATTCAACCTAGGATCAATACAAGGTATTTATTTATGATGCTTAATAACTATGAACATGTGTTTAGAGCCCACTCAAGACAAGAGAAGGTTGCCTTAGGATTTGGCTCTAGATCAGAGAGACCAAGTTTGGATTTTCTTTTTTCTAGGTAAGTGGGTCATGCCTGTAACACCTCGTCATGCTAAATGAGATTACTCAAAACACAAAACACGATCAACTACTAATTAATCACATAGTCGAAAATGCGGGATAATTAAAACCATTTCCAATAATGTAAACAAACTTTAGAACATTTATAAAAGGTCCATCATTCCCTTCTCATATACTGTAATAAGTATTTACATATGGGTCCAAAGACCTCAGTCACATCATGCATATAAAATATATTTCACATGTACTTGCCATATATTTACAAACATTGGCACACTACCAAAATCTCATGTCGATACGAGTATATCATCTAGAAAACACATCCCATACCAGGACCTGAGAGTATAGGGACGACACTAGGACTCTACTACTAACATCTACAACTAACCAACCTTATGAATCTATTGATCACCAGGTTGGTTCTCTTCCACAGTGCGAGCTCGACCACGTTTCCCACGACCACTAAAAAAATGTGGTGACCCACAGGTGAGACCCAGTCCCAACGAGAGATATAACTCTCTCCAACATATATTGATTATAACATATTAATTAATAGTAAATACATTGAGCAGTTTGGGTATTGAATAAACAATATGAATAGAGTGAACAGTTTAAGCATACTAAGCAGTTAAGAAAATAAGTTGTAACATCAAGTAGAATTGTACAATTTTCATAAGTCTGCATCATGTAAAAACTATGCAGTGTAAGGACAAGACAAGGGGTAATCAACCAATGTGATACGTATTAAACCCTAGCAACTATACTACACAGCTGATATTATATCTTTTATTATTATGCCATGGGGAGTTTGAGTCATACCACTCAAAGTCCAAATGACCACTACAAAGCGCTATTCAGTTCCGTATAAGATCTAGGAGTGTCAGTATCCTAAGATCTCTTCCCCTCAGTCCATACGAGTAAACTACAATGACATACTAGTCAAACTGCCAATAGTGACATAGATTCAATTGATAACAACTAATCTGTACTTGGTACAAGTTACGACACTAGAAAATAGGGTATACAAAACCCTCTAATCTGAGGTACAACCGTAGTTGTCCTCAATCACATCAAATGTCAGAGGCATGACCATAGCCATCCTCCATAACCTGCAATTGTGGATGACAAGGATATATCCTCAATTTTCCACCCCCACATACTCAACAGTATGCGCTCTGAGTTTCCCTTAGGAATACTCGTTTCACCATCTAGTAAGTTCTGACACTGAAGATGGCTCTATGGCACATGGCTCTACATGATTAAGGTTACACTTAATTAATTACTGCCAATTGAATGCATTAAGGCTTTATCATAAAAGTGGACATTCAAACCATAATTCTTTTCTAAAAAGAGTATATGTATAAAAACTTCAAAAGATATAAAACATTTGAGATATAAATCTTAATCACATTACCACATGCTATCATTCATTGCAAATTAATGGACCACACTTATCATCATACTATTGCAGGATACCAATATCTTATCACAAGTTCCAGGGTTTTAACCCTTATTGGAACATGAAGAGGATTTCACCTCAACCATGGCTTCAAACATGCCAAAAGGTCTTTAAGACCATGACATTATTCATAGTAAGGTTATCATCATCATTCCATGCCTTAAACAAGGCTCAAAAGATCAATAGCAAATGTATGTCCATAGATATTAACATGGCAAGGCACTATGACATTCAAATAATACTACATTGTGGTTTCAACACAAGAAGAGTGTAATTCATTATCACATTAATCATTCAAGAGGTCTGATTATAACCAATCAACATCATATAATTACATTAAGGATAAGTATAACAAGCTAGATCACATTGGAGTTACACATCCACTTATTATAGTGATTTATCAAATATGACTATATAATGGCAAAGGTAAGACTACCAATTAATGGTATTGAACCATAGAAATATCATAATTAGGACCCACAAATAATACCATATAATTTATTCTAATCCATTGGATGTTAAAACATCGAATATTATTCATTGGATCAAGTTCATTGTTCAAGGTTATCAATTGAAGTATAGGTCTAACCATTAGATCAATTGAGCCAAGGAACCATTGTTTCAAGGTTTAGTCAAATATACAATTACAGTCCTAATTCATCATATATGGTGATGACCTGATCCACCATTAATTGTGATCATTAGGTCACCATTGGTTGCTAGATCAATAATACATTCAATGAACACCAGCAAATATTAAGTCAATATCATGATCAATTGATAACATCATTAGAATACTTAATCGATGATAATTAAATGTCTAATTGAGACAAAACCTGACCTAAGGGGTGACCATAGGTTGTCACCATACATTTGAAACCTTTTATCACGAACATCAGTTCCCAAGATAGCAACACCATTGGTTGTTGAATGGTATGTCCATAGGTTATGTGATAGAGAAGGAAATAGCTTGAAAACCCTAATTTGAACCATCAATTGTTTTATACATCGCACCATAGGTTATTGCCATAAACCTATCCCAGATTAGGTTACACCTTATAAAGGTTGTACACATGTTTACAGGTTCATATAGAACTGGAACAAAATAGGAAACACCACAAAAATTCGTAATTCTAAACAAGCATGGTTTCTCTATGCTTAGATCATCACATTCAAGCATAAACATGAACTAACAAGCTTCTAATAAGCAATATAAGTGAAGAATGTTATATAACTCGCCTCTATAGAGTAGGTAAGATAAAAAACAGAAAGAATATTGAGAAAATAGGGCAAGGAAACCTTGAATTCAGATCTAAACTTGGCCAACTATGCAATTCTCTCCACAAACAAGCAAAACCCTAGAAAAGAAACAAGAAGGAAGGAATTTTGAGTTCTAGGGCCACTTTCACCATAGAAAAGCATGGTTCTGACCTGGAGAGATGTAGGAGGAAGACGAGAAAAGAATTAAATGGAGGAAATAAGAAAAAACTTACACTTTTAGGTCAATATCACTAGGAAGAAGCTTTATAGACCCAAAAAGGGAATCTATTGCAACCATAGAATTTTTTCCAAGAAGATCCCCACTTTCTTCTTCCTTGGGAAGAAAAATTCATAGCTGAACAGAGGGAGAACGAAGCTGGGAGAATGAGAGAGGTGGTGGAGAGAAAGTGGCTCATTTTGGTGCTTGGGGATAAGTATATGACACTTTAATATTAAGAAAAAGAAAAAGTTGAAATTCTAGTATATATCCAAGTGTCCATGGCTTTAAATTATTAAGAATACATAAGCAGACACACAAGAAGCTCTCCCACCATCCCTATAGACCTTCTTAGCATTCCTTTGTCGAAATTCCCAGCCAATCACATAATTCTTTAGTTGATAGCTACTAAAGGTAGCTCATCCATGAAGGGGAAACCCTAAAATACCCTTGATGAAAATACCTTCAAACCATGGCTTAACTAGGAGCCCCATGGCTCAAAAATCTCAAGAATGATAATATAAAATCTAAGGAACATAATTTATGTGACAAATTGCAAAGAAAACCCCCCAATTGGGTAAATTGCAGAAAAGTCCAAAATGTACAAAAAATTTCATAACTTGCTCAAACAGTGTCCAAATTGGACCAAATTTGAAACTTAAGCTTGTATTATGATTTCAAAACATATCAGAAGGTTATATTAGGGTTATAAGAATTCAATTATAGTAATTAAGCTCATTCAACTCATTAAGCAAGTTCAAGGGTCTTACAACTATAAACCCCTAACAAGGATTTCACCCCAAAATCCTACGCAAAAAGAGATGAGTATTTTCTAAGCATCTCATTCTCTAGTTCCCATGTGGCTTCCTCTATGCCATGATGATTCCACAAAACTTTGAATAGTATTATATCTTTTCTCTTTAGGTTTTTCACCCTTCTATCCAGGATCAACACAGGACCCTCAACATGGAGATATCCTCATCTAACTCAACCTCTACTGGTTGGATTGTCTGGTCAGTATCTGGATGGCATTTCCTCAAGATAGAGATGTGAAAGACATTATGCAATCTATGTAGCTCTGGTGGTAGCTCCAACTTATATGCTACCTTTCCAACACGAGCTAGGATAGGGTATGGTCCCATAAATCTAGGAGTCAACTTACCCTTCTTTCCAAACCTGAACACACCTTTCCAAGGAGAAACCTTAAGATATACTCTATCTCCCACTTGGAACTCAAGTGGTCTACGTCGATTATCTGCATAAGATTTCTGCCTGTCCTATGATGCTTTCAACTGTTGTTGTATCACTTTAATCATTTCTATAGTATGATGTACTAGCTCAGGGCCCAAAAGTTGATATTCACCTGTCTCTAACCAACAAATAGGAGAACGACATCGTCTACCATATAGAGCCTCACAAGGGGCCATATCTATGCTTCTTTGATATCTATTGTTGTACGGAAACTCTATTAGAGTCAGATGTACATCCCAACTACCAAGAAATTACAGCACACATGCCCTCAAGAGATCCTCTAAAGTCTGAATAATCCTTTCAAACTGGGCATCAGTTTGCGGATGAAAAGTTGTGCTGAATCTCAGCTGTGTTCCTATTGCAGAATGTAGACGCTCCCAAAAATGACTTGTAAACTGTGGACCTCTATCAGAAACTATAGTCACTGGAATGCCATGCAAACAGACTATCTCATCAGCATATATTTGTGCCAATTTCTCTATTGTAAACGTCGTCTTAACTGGAAGAAAATGAGCTGACTTAGTTAATCTGTCTACTATCACCCATATGGAATCATGACCCTTGGCTATCCTAGGAAGACCAACCACAAAGTCCATAGTAATATGATCCCATTTCCACTGGGGTATTGACAAGGGTTGTAATGTCCCTGTAGGCTTCTGGTGCCCAGCCTTCACCTACTGACAAATTGGACATTTGACAATGAACTCTGCCACATCACACTTTAGACCTGGCCACAAATACATGTCTTTCAAATTTTGGTACATCTTGGTACTTCCAGGATGAATTGCATACATGGAGGAGTGAGCCTCCTCAAGTACCATCTTCCTCAACCCATCAACATCAGGAATTACTGTCCTATTATGGTAACAAATTGTACCATCATCTGCCTCATGAAAGCCATCATACTTTTCACTGCCAATCCCTGATTGAATATTCTGTATCATAGTTTCATTCTGTTGTGCATCATGAATCTGCTGTCTCAAGGTAGGTTTAACTTGTAATTGTGCCAACAATCCTTCCAACAAGGAAACTTCTAGCTGTACATTCATCTGGCGAAGAGACACTAGCATATCTCTCTTATAGCACATCAAGGAATTTAATTGTGCATTAT
Organism: Alisma plantago-aquatica; assembly: GCA_963693085.1. NCBI lineage: Eukaryota > Viridiplantae > Streptophyta > Magnoliopsida > Alismatales > Alismataceae > Alisma > Alisma plantago-aquatica. The sequence goes on from OY856409.1 coordinate 1,431,725,874, forward strand.
CTACCATTGAAGACGAAGATAACTTTCTACTCAATGCATCAGCTACCACATTAGCTTTCACTGGATGGTAATCTATTGTGCAATCACAATCCTTGGTCAGCTCCATCCATCTCCTCTGCCTCATATTCAACTCCTATTTTGAGAAGATATACTGTAGATTCTTGTGGTCAGTGAAGATCTGACACTTTTCTCCATAAAGATAGTGTCTCCAGATCTTTAAGGCATGTACCACTACTGCAAGCTCTAGATCATGTGTTGGGTAATTCTCCTCATGTTTCTTAAGCTGTTGTGAAGCAAAAGAAATTACATTTTTATCCTGCATCAACACACATCCCAACCCATTTTTTGAAGCATCACAAAAGACAATATAACCTTTTCCTTGCTCTGGTAGTACTAACACTGGTGCACTAGTCAACTTTTCTTTCAAAAGCTAGAAAGAATGTTGACACTTGTCATTCCAAGCAAAAGGAACATCCTTCCTGGTTAATCTAGTTAGGGGTAACGCTATAGAACTGAAGTCTTTGATAAACCTCCTGTAGTAACCTGCCAGACTTAGGAAACTACAGATCTCTGTTGGTGTCTTTGGTTGCTCCCATTCTAGTACAAATTCCACTTTCTTGGGATCAACACAAATGGCTTTCACAGATATAACATGACCCAGAAAAGACACTTCAGATAACTAGAATTCACACTTGCTGAACTTAGCATATAGTTGGTGCTGCCTCAACAAAGTCAATGTCTGGCGAAGGTGTTGCTCATGTTGTTGACTATCCTTGGAGTATATCAGGATATCATCTATGAACACAAAAACACACTGATCAAGATAAGGTCTAAAAACCCTATTCATTAGATCCATAAAAGTTGCAGGTGCATTGGTTAGCCCAAACGGCATAACCACAAACTCATAATGACCATACCTAGTCCTAAAAGCTGACTTGGGTATGTCATCAACCTTAATTATCAATTGATGGTAACCCGACCTCAGGTCTATCTTTGAAAACATAGTGGCACCTCTCAACTGATAAAAAAGATCATCAATCCTCGACAAATGATACTTATTCTTTATTGTCACCTTGTTCAACTATTTGTAGTCTATACAAAACCTCATTGAGCCATCCTTCTTTTTAACAAACAATACGGGAGCACCCCAAGGGGAAGTGCTCGGACTGATAAAACCCTTCTCTAACAATTCTTGTAACTATTTCTTTAACTCTTGCATCTCTGCTGGTGCCATTCTGTATGCTGACTGTGCTATGGGTTGTGTTCTAGGAACAAAATTGATCTCAAACTCAATCTCTCTAGGAGGGGGAATGCTAGGAAATTCCTCAGGAAAGACATCCTCAAATTCTCACACCACTGGTACCTCCTGGATACTAGGACCTACTGCCTTTGTATCCACAACATGAGCTAAGAAAGCCTCACATCCTTGTCTCATCAACCGCTCAGCTGTCATAGCTGACATCAAACATGTAGGAAGAATCTTTCTATCACCCTGAAAAATCCACTGTACATCTCCATCATGGAACATCACCACCTTTGTACTACAATGCAAGACTACTTTGTATTTTTCCAAGGTATCCATTCCAAGGATTACATCAAAACAATGCATGTCAAGTGGCAGAAGATCTACTTGAATATTGTATCCAGAAAAAGAAAGAACACAAGAAGGGCACACTTTCCGCAACTTAGCGGAATCAACCAAAGGAGTCTCTAGTTGTAGGCTATTAGATCTAAGACTAACATGTAAATAAAAACTATCTATCACCTCTCTGGTGATAAAAGAGTGTGTCACACCCGGGTCTACTAACACAGATACGAAACAAGAAGCATACATATCAGAATGAAATAACTCCATCTGACCTGTCACGACTCGAGGATTGACCACTGCTTCTGGCTGGGTCATGGCATAGAACCTTGCTGTTGCCTGTTGTCATCCACGTCCTCTGCTTGCTTGTCCAGAGTATCCTACTTGGGATGCCTGACCATGTCCTCTTCCACTGCCACTACTAAACTGTCATTGTTGTGGACCTTGTTGACTTTGCCTTGGTTGCTGAGTCACCTCCTCATATTTGATAGGGAAATAAGGTCTTCTATGCCCCACTTTCCCACACTTGTAACATGTTCTGGTGTCCTGATATGGCCTAAATTTCCCTGTCACTAAAACTGATGAGGGACTGCAGGCTCCTGTTGGTGGAAAATTGTGACCTCTACGCTGACTCGAGGTCCACTGTGATGGTGCATGTGATCTTGGTTCAGTGAAGGTTGACCTTGGTTGTGACGGTGGTGGGAAAAACCTTGGCTTCTTAAAGCCTCCAGATGATTGCCCTTGAAACTGCATAGGTCGCTTCTTAGCATTATCTTCACGCTTCTCTATGGAAGACCTCTCAATCCTCCTGACAGATTCCACAAAGGTGGAAAACCTTTCCCTATTATCCAAGGCTGATGCTGTAGTAGTCAACTCCATACTCAAACCCTTCTCAAATCTCCAAATCCTTTCCTTGTCTGTTGCTGCCATGTGCGGGCAGAACCTCAGAAGTTCCATAAACTTTGATTCATACTCATTGATATTCATAGCTCCCTAACGAATCTTCTCGAACTGAAAGATTTTCTCATCTAGGTAGGTCTCTGGAAAATATCGACTAGCAAATTCCCTCCGAAACTCCTCCCATCCTATCAAAACTCCTGGCCTTTTCTCCTCTTCTATGGCCCACTAGAGGCCAGCACTACCCTTCAACAAGTATATTGCATACTTAACTTTGTCTTCTTCAGTGATGTTTAGAATTTTGAACGCCTTTTCCAACTCAGTCAACCACATGTCAGCGTCTACTAGATCAGAAGTACATGCATATTCAATTGCCCCAACACGTCTAAGATGTTCAAATGTCTTCTCGACACCTTGGGACTCCACATTAGAGGCGGCTACCCTAGCTTGAGGTGTTGGCGCTCTGTCAGCAATATGTGTAATTGTGGCCATCATCTATCTAAACATAGAATGAAACTCAGGATTGGCCATCATTGTTGGGTCTAGATGAGGCATTGCGGTTTTCTCTGGTCCTACTTCTGGCACTCTCTCATCGCATGCCTACCTCCCTACACCTCCTCCTGGTGCAACATAGCTACTCTCAACATGTTCTTCATGTCCTCCAGACATATCTACATAAGCATAAACCATGATTGGATATGTTGGATACATAAGAACAAACTCAAGCCTAAGTCCTATGTCCCTATATACTCAGTAAAACTAGAGCTCTGATACCAACTTAGCTTGTGACAACTCGTCACGCTAAACGAGATTACTCAAAATACAAAACACGATAAATTACTAATTAATCACACAGTAAAAAATGTGGGATAATTAAAACCATTTCCAACAATGTAAACAAACTTTAGAACATTTACAAAAGGTCCCCTTCTCATATACTGTAACAAGTATTTACATATGGGTCCAAAGACCTCATTCACATCCTGCGTACAAAAGATATTTCACATGTACATGCCATATATTTACAAACATTGACACACTACAAAAATCTCATGTCAATATGAGTATATCATCTAGAAAACACATCCCATACCAGGACCTGAGAGTACAAGGATGAAACTAGGACTCTACTACTAACATCTACAACTAACTAACCTTCTAAATCTATTGATCACCAGGTTGGTTCTCTTCCACAATGCGACCTCGACCATGTTGCCCACGACCACTAAAAAAAATGTGGTGACCCACGGGTGAGACCCAGTCCTAGCGAGAGATATAACACTCTCCAACATATATTGATTATAACATATTAATTAACAGTAAATACATTGAGCAGTTAGGGTATTGAATAAACAATATGAATAGAGTGAACAGTTTAAGCATACAAAGCAGTTAAGCAAATAAGTTGTAACATCAAGTAGAATTGTACAATTTTCATAAGTCTGCATCATGCAAAAACTATGCAGTGTAAAGACTAGACAAGGGTTAATCAACCAATGTGATACGTATTAAACCCTAACAATTATACTACACGGCTGATATTATATATTTTATTATTATGCCCTGGGGAGTTTGAGTCGTACCACTCAAAGTCCAACTGACCACTGCGAAGTGCTATTTAGTTCCGTATAAGATCTAGGAGTGTCAGTATCCTAAGATCTCTTCCCCTCGGTCAGTATGAGTAAACTACAGTGACATACCAGTCAAACTGCCAACGGTGACATATAGTCAACTGATAACAACTAGTCAATACTGGGTAGAAGTTATGACACTAGAAAATAGGGTATACAAAACCCTCTAATCCGAGGTACAACTGCAACTGTCCTCAATCACATCAAATATCAGAGGCATGACCGTAGCTATCCTCCATAACCTGCAATTGTGGATGACAAGGATATATCATCAATTTGCCACCCCCACATACTCAATAGTATGCGATCCGAGTTTCCCTTGGGAATACTTGTTTCACCATCCAGTAAGTTATGCCACTGAAGATGGCTCTACGGAATAGGGCTCTACATGATTATGGTTACACTTGATTAATTACTGCCAATTGAATGCATTAAGGCTTTATCATACAAGTGGACATTCAAACCCTAATTCTTTTCTAACAAGAGTATATGTATAACAACTTCAAAAGATATAAAACATTTGAGATATAAATCTTAATCACATTACCACATGCTATCATTCATTGCAAATTAATGGACCACACTTATCATCATACTATTGCAAGATACCAATATCTTATCACAAGTTCTAGGGTTTTAACCCTTTTTGGAACATGAAGAGGATTTCACCTCAATCATGGCTTAAAACATGCCCAAAGGTCTTTAATACCATCAAATTATTCATAGTAAGGTTATCATCATCATTCCATGCCTTAAACAAGGCTCAAAAGATCATTAGCACATGTATGTCCATAGATATTAACATGGCAAGACACTATGATATTCAAATAATAATACATTGTGGTTTCAACACAAGAAGAGTGTAATTCATTATCACATTAATCATTCAAGAGGTCTGATTATAACCAATCAACATCATATAATTACATTAAGGATAGGTATAACAAGCAAGATCACATTGGAGTTACGCATCCAGTTATTATAGTGATTTATCAAATATAACTATATAATAGCAAAGGTAAGACTACCAATTAATGGTATTGAACCATAGAAATATCATCACTAGGACCCACAAATAATACCATATGATTTATTCTAATCCATTGGATTTTAAAGCATCCAATATTATTCATTGGATCAGGTTCATTGTTCAAGGTTATCAATTAAAGTATAGGTCTAACCATTAGATAAATTGAACCAAGGAACCATTGTTTCAAGGTTTAGTCAAATATACAATTACATTCCTAATTCATCATATATGGGGATCACCTGATCCACCATTAATTGTGATCATTAGGTCTCTATCAGTTTCTAGATCAGTATTACATTCAGTTAACACCATCAAATATAAAGTCAATATCATGATCGATTGATAACATCATTAGAATACTTAGTGGATGATAATTAAATGTCTAATTGAGCCAAAACCTGACCTAAGGGGTGACCATAGGTTGTCACCATACATTTAACACCCTTGATCATGAAAATCAGTTGCCAAGATAGAAACACCATTGGTTGTTGAATGGTATGTCCATAGGTTATGTGATAGAGAAGCAAATAGCTTGAAAACCCTAATTTGAACCATCAGTTATTTTGTACATAGCACCATAGGTTGTTGCCATCAACATGTCCCAGATCAGGTTACACCTTATAAATGTTGTACACATGTTTACAGGTTCATATAGAACTGGAACAAAATAGGAAACACCACGAAAATTCGTAATTCTAAACAAGCATGGTTTCTCTATGCTTAGATCATCACATTCAAGCATAAACATGAACTAACAAGCTTATAATAAGTAATATAGTGAAGAATGTTATATAACTCACCTCTATAGAGTAGGTACGATCCCAAACAGTGAGAATCTCGAGCAAATAGGGCAAGGAAACCTTGAATTCAGATCTGAACTTGTCCAACTGTGCAATTCTCTCCACAAACCAGCAAAACCCTAGAAAAGAAACAAGAAGGAAGGATTTTTGAGTTCTAGGGCCATTTTCACCATTGAAAGGCATGGTTCCGACCTGGAGAGATGTAGGAGGAAGAAGAGAAAATAATTAAACAGAGGAAATAAGAAAAAACTTACACTTTTAGGTCAATATCACTAGGAAGAAGCTTTATAGACCCAAAAAGGGAATCAATTGCAACCCTAGAATTTTTTCTAAGAAGATTCCTACTTTCTTCTTCCTTGGGAAGAAAAATTCGCAGATGAATAGAGGGAGGACGAATTTGAGAGAAGGAGAGAGGTGGTGGAGAGAAAGTGGCTCGTTTTGGTCCTTGGGGATAAGTATATGACGCTTTAATATTAAGAAAAAGAAAAAGTTGAAATTCTTGTATATATCCAAGTGTCCATGGCTTTAAATTATTAAGAATACATAAGAACACACACAAGAAGCTCTCCCACCATCCCTATAAACCTTCTTAGATTTCCTTTGTCGAAATTCCCAGCCAATCACATAATTCCTTAGTTGATAGCTACTAAAGGTAGCTCATCCATGAAGGGGAAAACCCTAAAATACCCTTGATGAAGACACCTTCAAACCATGGCTCAACTAGGAGCCCCATGGCTAAAAAATCACAAGAATGATAATATAACATCTAAGGAACATAATTTTTGTGACAAATTACAAATAAAACCCCTCAATTGGGTAAATTGCAGAAAAGTCCAAAATGTATAGAAAATTGCATAAGTTGCTCGAACAGTGTCCAAATTGGACCAAATTTGAAACTTAAGCTTGTCTTATGATTTAAAAACATATCAAAAGGTTATACTAGGGTTATAAGCATTCAATTATAGTAAATAAGCTCTTTCAACTCATTAAGCAAGTTTAAGGGTCTTACAATGCCACTATACATATTTACACTGGTTGAGTTGGATGCTATGTACGATTTATGGATTAGGCTTTCAATTTCAAGTTCAATGCTCAAATCATGTTCATCATATAAATTGGTTGAAGTTTTCTATATCTTATGTCATATGCTTATCATGTTCATTAAGATTAGAGATTATGATTAATGGATTTGAAGTTCATGTTTCAAAAGGGAGAAATCCCATCATGTTAAGTTCAAGGATCATGTTAGTGTTAATGCTAACGTCATGTTAATGATAAAGTTGATTGGAATTGAATCAGTTATTATATGCTTCTCAAACCATGGACCTCAAGGGGTCGTTATGTGCATTCATGCCTATTATGGGCTTTTATAGCCAAATCATGGGCATTCGTTCCGTTATGGGATTTCCTAGCATTATGGGATTTCCTAGAAATTATGTCTCTTAAGTGGGTGTCATACAAAAAGAGGCATATATTACTGTTCAATTCTTCATGTTGTGAGAATCATGTAATCAAGAATGCTTAAGTCACATACATGTCAAGATTTTCCTTCAGGTCAAGTATACATTCTTATTTTTTAGTCCTTATAAAATGTATAGTGCCATTTAATGATGTGTGTCTTTGTTTTCTCATGTCTGTGGGATGAGACGTCCCTAGATAAAGGATCAAAGGAATTTGAAGTAAGCGCTTCAAAGTAGAAGTTTTCATGACCTAGCTTGGTGGGGTGCTATCTACACCTTAGAAGATCCAGTATCAAGTTTCCAAAGAGGAATTATGTCAAAGATTTGTTATACCTTTCATTTATTAGATGTTAGTTAAAGGATGGGATTAGTTTATGGTATTATTTTTCTCTTTCAAAGAATAATGTATGAATCAAGATTTCTAATTAATGCAAGGTGCTTCATTTATCTTTTTCTATGTATATCATGTTTTGTAATGTTCCTCCAAGCCAAGTGACCCATGTTATAGATAACATTGGGTTTGCTTCCGTTGTCGTGTATGTACTTAGAGGGGCATTACACAATCAACATCGAATCTTTCACATGCAATAAATTCTCAGAAGTGAGAGAGAGAAATTATGTAGGCTAATTTGTCCATAGTGCCAAGAGAGAGACATAATATAGGTGACTACTCAATATTATGAATAGGTATGCAACATATCTTAAATAAAGTCTACATGAGTCCAAAATCATCCATAGGTCCAAGCCAAGAAAAATATTCAACAATAGTAGATGTATCTATTAGCAGCAAAAGAAATTTAACAAACAACATTCAAATCATAATCTACATGACTTGTCATCTTTTATTCATTTTCTATGGAACTACTTGTTTTTTTACCTCACCATGTAGAAGTCACCACAACATATTCTTGTGTCAAGGACCCAACATCACAATATTAAGGTTTAATCGACCACTCTAAGATATCAATGACATACCCAGATCTACCTCAAGGCTACATAAAGAGGCTCACATCCTCATCTTGGGTACACGAGACATGAATAAACAAATAATATAGTACATATAATAACATTTCTCATGTTTTACAGTTTACATTTTATCCAAGCTATTCCACATGGAGATAACTTCAACAACAAAGGTTAGGGCCAGAATCACAATAGATGACTCTCTCCTAAATCATGGTGGTCTAATCTTTAAGGTTGCGATCCACACTATAGAAATCATCTCATAATTCTTTGATTACTACAAGGAGATCCATTTCATTTTTTTAGCATGGACTTCAGGGGAAACTCACGGGGTTCAGGACATCTATCTAGATGTGTCATCATTTCACTTGTTATTAATCCCTTTTTACTCATCTTAAAGTAAAATTCAAATAATCATTTATCAAATGTGTATATTCTTGCACAACTAGAATGACACAAAACATATTCTTCTCATCAAGAAAGACAATGATAGAAATAAGAATCACACCAAATTGTAATTTGCAACATAAATGATTTTCACATTTCCACATCATTCATATAAGTCATCACTCAGGATATGAGCTAGTGACACCATCAAATTATCCAACATTTCTCTAAATAAGTCTTCTCAAAAATATAACCATTGCATGTTGATTCGGTCCGAGCATATTTCTTATCTATTTGTTCGATATCACAATTTTCATCAAATATTCAGAGAGACATTAGAACTAGAAATAATATAAGCATACAAGTAGCTTGTATCATTCATTATGCTCAGAGAAGGTTTATCATACAATATATATTTATTCCAAGTATGAATAAAATTTGAAGCATAAGTATGCGAAAAACACTTAATGGTCCTCTTTTATTATTTACCATTCTTCACTTAGGATTACTATTTAACACATATGTAATCTCATTTGAAATACTTCATATTAGAATATCCTAAGTATAGAAGTATTATACAGACAATTACAATCCAAACGAGTATTCTTATGAATCAGTTCACATCCATGAACTTCATCTTGTAGTTTAATTAAACTAAACTTTTTACATTCATGAATACCTTATTTCAGGGTTTTATTCATTATTATCACGTAGCTCATCATATTAGGATTAGAGTTAGTTTCTCAGATCCAACTATCAACTTTATTCATTTTTCCTTCATTTCATAATCATTAGTCATAACTTCTTTCATATCATGCTCACTACTATTCTTGGAATCGGTGATTCAAAATTTACTTAATGCAAAGGTTTCTCTCTCATTGATATATTTGTAATTGACTTTTAGTGTAATTCATTCAAACTAGGTCAATCCAAATATAAAGTAAATAGATGAAAGAACTTCTCATACTCAATTCGTTAATGCTTCATTCATTACTTATTAACACAATTCCTTTCATTCTTGTCCATTTCTTCTTTTGCATTTAGTTACATGTACCATGTCACTTGACTTATAATGGCATTTTGGTAATTAAAATAAAATCCCCTATTTCTTTTAAACTCTCAACTTAGGCAGTACCACAGTTTAGGGATACTTGTTATTACTCCCTAATCTTTTGTCATCATCTCAATTCATACTTGTGTGACTTGTATAAAAGACTTGCATTTCATGTGGGGTTTACTGATTATTCAAAAATAATTTAGTAGAATATATGCATTAGGATTAGATCATCTTAAATAAGACTTATTACCTTCATTTTAAGTAATAATACCTACAATCGAGCATATCATCACACTTAGAAGATTATATACAAGTTCAAGCTTTATCTTTCATACTTGCCTAATACTCAATGTCTTGGGTTTAAAAAATTTAGCTTAATCAATACCTCATTAGAACCTTATTATCTACTAGCCTCATAAGGATTTATAGAGGTTCATTAAGGATATTCATGACACATATAAACCATAGTTTCTATTTCAATAAAATCAATTCATTATTTATAAGTATGCATCGATTAATTGGCCCATTTGAGTCTATCCCTCAACAATAACCCTAGAAAATGTAATTCTTCAATTTTATACACTCATATCAATCTTTATGTACATTCCATATGTAACTCTAGAAAAGACCCAAAAAATACAATTGAGGAATTCATTATTATTATATTCAACATTGATTCTATACTTTTCAAGTAAAGTTTCATGCATATCCATCATTAGGCTGATTTTAGATAGTATTCAAGTAAAGCAACATAGTTATCTATCCATAGTATTTTTCATAAAACTTAAATAATATATCAAGAACTGAACAAAAAAAATAAAAAAGAAATAATCTAAATCAGTAGCATTTGATTTGCTTAATTCCAATTGATTATGTAATCACATACAATTGAAAGCAAGGATCTTGGTTATTTTATCTAGAAAAGAATAGGCTTTCAACATGTTATAGATCTTAATAGGTAGATAAACACTCACCTTTGTACCAAAGCACCATAATGTTACAGCCCAAGGACTAAAATTTTGATACTGCATTCAATTCCTAGCAATCAACTCTTTTTTTCCTCCTTCCAACTCTAAAATCTTGGAAAAGAATAACAGGAAAGAAAGAAATAGAAAATAGGTGACTTGATATCCTTTTTTATTAAAATTAGAGGAGGGATGAATTTCAAATAGAGGAAAGAATATTCACCAGGAAAACCTATCTATGATTGATGAACTTATATGAATTTGCAAGGTTTAGGAAGCTAAAATCCTAATTAAACATTTCCAAGGATTTCTTTTTCAAAACCCTAATTCTTCCCCCCTCTTTAAAATTTCATATGTTGGGTAGGAATGACGGATTAGGGGAGCCACTATGGTGTTATTTTGATGATATGGATCCATTGAGATGCTTGGAACATTATAAATAAGTACCAAATCTATTTTTAGTCTTCTTTTTTATTTATTCAAATTGGTTGGTAGTCCCAGTTATCGCTGATAACAACTCAGTTGACAAAACACCCTACATCACTCTTATACCATTCCAAAATGTTGAGGATTTTTTGTGTTTTTAAAATTGAGTTTCTAATCTACAATAAAAATTTCAGCTCATTTAGTGTACCAATAAATAACTAAATATTGAATACCATAACACTATACTTTAGCCTATATAGTATGGCCGACTGGGTTTGCCCTGGGAAACTCGATCGACCAACAAGTTAGAAAACATTTAAAAATTATGATACTTTGAAAGAAGAATAATATTATATCATCTGATTATGCATCCCTATCACATTCTCCTAGAATGGTTTACAAGTTATCTTTCTCCCTTCTTGCATCATTTTCTTACTTTTTAGACCTATTCATTGAAATTATAACTTTACTAAAAGCAAGTGGATATTTCACCTCCTATCATCATCATATCCCTCTTTAAGTGTGACATACACATATTTTCTAAAAATCATGTTAATAAATATCTATCAAGATGTAATTTGCATAACCTTTCATATTCTTTTAAATTTTGATTATATATATCATGGATCAAGATTAAAATTTAGTTTTTATTATTATCCACATCCATTACTTCTCTTCATAATGAAGATTATTTTAATCAACATAGTTCTCAATTATCTTCTTTCTCATACAATTTTACATTTTTACTTGTCATACCCTTCCAAAGAAGATAGGGATATGGAGAAAATCCCATCCTCTTGGTAGTGGCCCTTCCAAATAAGATAGGGATATGGAGAAAATCCCATCCTCTTGGTAGTGAAATTTCATCCAACGGTAACATGGAAAGTAAAATATAGGTGTTCAAAGTCCACCAAGTTTGTTGTGGGACACAAGGTAAAACACAATAATTCGTTGAAGCCACAATGTAAAACTGAGTTGTCATCCAAATCACTTAGATAAACAAAAATTAAATAAACCTAGGAAAATTCATTTCAACAATTTTGTTAGGAGTGGGGAAGGATTAGCACCCCCATCTAGCCTGGTAAACTAGTGTGGAGGCACTTTTAAGTTGTTGCAAAGAAAGAGATAAATTCAGGGCAGTGTAAGTACACAAAAAAGAGTAAAAAGGTTTTTATAGGTGGGTAAGGTTTTGGGCTGGAGATATCTATGTCGTTCCCATCATATTCCTAAAAGTCCTATTTTTAAGTAAGTTGTGTAAGGAAAGCGGGTGCAAATATAGACAGAAGAAACAAAAATAAAATAAATGCCCCATTCCCTAACTAGCAAAATCACATCAACAACAATGTATCTAGGAGGGAAAGTTTGTAAGGTTATACCTGGTCCTAGAGTAAGTCTAACAATATTACCCTTACAGTAGCATCGTGCTTCTTCTTCTTCAAGCAGTAGCTCACTCCTTATTCAGCAACAATACTCGAATAGTCATCTCCACCGGCCTCCTGGTGCAATACCATAGATAACAGTTGACGGTGTCTTCCTAGCGGTATACAATGGCCTCCCGCCTCTAGAGTAGTCCACACAGACTATTTGGAACTCCACGTTGTGCTACTATCGCCAACAGGAAGGAGTTGTCCCTTCTAAATGTCAACCTGCTAGAGTTGATACACTCTCCCATAATTGTCTCTCCCATGCTATTCCTCTCTTAATCAAGTAGGACTTGCTCATGTTCTCTATTGGTTACCACAACCAGAGAGGACAAAAAATGTCATAGATATTGTTATGTTTTGAGAAGGCCCCAATACCCTCTATTTATAGGAGAGGCCAGGGTCAGGGTTCCCAGTCGGTGTGGGAGTCGAAAGGGTCAAATTCATTAATTTTCTAGAACCTGCGCACAACAATCGGTCGGTTCACACTCCTAACTAATCGGTTGGTGCGCGAGATGGTTGGTTCACTAGGTGAGCTGGTCAGTTCGTGTAGTTTCCCATTCTGAATCAAATTGATAATCAATGCATGATTAATGCCAAACATGATGGAAACATGAGTCCTTGATCCAATCACTAGCAACCTAAAGGGTTGGTTCATCCCATTAACCGATCGGTTGAGATATTTTATTCGGTCAGCTCACTATGGGAACCGGTTGTTTCACTCCTTAATTCAGCCATTGATCAACCAATATTGATTCAAATTGACCTGACACTCCAACCAATCAATTCACTACCCAACCAGTTGGTTGGTAGGGTGAACTGGCTGATTTAGAGTCTAGTCAGTAAATTTTGAACCTCAATTGTTTAATTGAATACATAAACACATTTAGTAATCAATCTAAACAACATTCATGAATATACTCCTTTAATCTAAGTGCATTCCTATGTGTGTGACCCTATAGGTCTAGAATTACATTGGCAGTGAATGTCCATAACAGACCTATGACATCACAAGCAAAGAGAGACGTCTAGGAACACATCATTACTATACAAGTAATTCACAAAGTTGGAGAACAATTGTAACCTACAATCCATGATCAGTGTTATCATGATCGTATAGTTCCTTTGTCTCTGATATCCAAATTGAACTCGAGGTATGGAATTGTCATCCTCTCAATGTTCCATCCATGTTCCTTGAACTAGAGTAGACTTTCTGAGATGTATGTGAGTTCACATATCATATATTGAATCACATGGGTACAAACGTACGTTTCTCAGTCTCACTTATCAAGAGGCCTTGGAATTCAATTTTCTGTAGGAGGGACAAATCCCATCTACATTACTCACACTCTCTCCCCCATGTGTCACAGTTCACCCAATCATCACTATTATTGCAGTCCTTATTCAGGATCACATTGGATGATGTCAAAGTACATGAACAACATGTGATGAATGTAATGACTTCAGGTCTAAGAACCACCATCACCACTGTCACTATGGGAGATGATTTTGACTATCATTCCATGGTCTCCATGTATCACTCTCATGGTGGGTATGTACGATACATTGTTCTCTAACAAGTATTTGTGTTCTTGATTTGATATCACATATCATGAGTAATGAGATTCTGTCATCAGTCAACACATACTCTAGTCTTATGTATTACTGTTGTCTATTTTGCTTCCATAGTAATATTTGACTAGGGACATAACAAGAATGTATATACTCCTAACATTTGTTGGATCTCATTGTTCAAGTCACACACTTGAAGACATACTTCACCGAGTAACATCATTCTTTAGACATCTACTATGTATGTATCATCATCTCATGCTAAGACAAGCATAATAGAGGATATTACCTTTACTATTATCAAATCAGGTATCCAATGCCACACTCCAATCATCATATGATTCGCTCTCTGGGCATACATACCAACAAGTTGGGGTCCTAATCACCTCAAGGACTCCTGTGTGAAGATCCTTCACATGTGATTAGGATTGCGGGATAGGGTTAAACGATAACTAGAAAATGTAGACTAATAAGTTCTAACTTTCGGAGAAGTATGATAGCAGTGTAGTAAAACAAAGCAGTAGATCAAAATGATAGAACAGAGCAATATGATAGAACAGAGAAAATTTAGAAGTTATATATATTAGATATAACAATTATAATAGAGAAAATTACCATTTTAATAGTCTATAGATGCTAACAGAGTAGGAGGGCCCATAGTAAGGGCCGCTGGGCTTTCTCTCTCTAGGGCTCCGCTCCCCCTTCTCTCTAGTCAATCCTGGCAGCTGCTGCTGGGGGGAGGGCGCTCTCTCTGCGTTTCCTCCCCCTGGCATCCAACACGCGCGGCGAGGCCACTGTGATGAGTAGATGTGGAGCGATTCTCTGGTGACGAAAGCCGGTGGGTGTTTGCTGGCGCCTACTCGGTAGATCGGGGGTGAAGGAGGTGCGACGCACTGCGAGGAGTCACGATCCAGGCCAAAGGTGTGGCGATTCGACTAAGTCGAGCTCTGTCCGTTCAAGTGCGACGGGTGGAGAGAGACCACTCTCAGCCAGTTCCAAAATCGTGTTGCTGCTCCACCGTGCTGGGGTGTGAAGGGTTCCTCTGTTCGCCTCTAGTGACCTTCTCTTTCTTTCCTCCGAGTAAACCCTGGCTTGCCCAGGTTGCTGTCAGTTATGAATCCGTCCAGGTTCTTGTCTAGGTGGATTCGGTGGCAGTAGGGTGCTCTTTGGATGGCTTTGTTTGCCCGAATGACGGTGGGTCTCTGGTTGTCTACTGTGCTGGTCCCCCCATGGGGTACTCGGTGGCTAGCAGGGATTTCAGGAGGAATGGGTTGATCGAGCTCGGCCTGTTGGGCCACTGATCGAGCTCTCACATGGGGTCCCTCCCGCGGTGGTGGTCAACCTTATTGGTTGTTTGTCCCTCACCTGGGTTCCCTTGATTGCTCATCCTCTGCGGTTTCGACCCCGAAATAATACATGTGCGGTATCGTGCCTGCTGTCTTCTATGCTGATGTGTGAAGGAACACCGTCAATGTGTTCGATGAAATGCTCTGTGCAAATAGGGTCATCGTGTGATAAGCTTCCGCAAGGTGTTGGGTTCAGGCCTGAGTCGGCTTCATCTCAGTTAGGATAATGACTGGTTTAGCTCTGTTCTCATCCAGTTCAGCTCTACTGCTCAGTGAGCTTCTCCTTGTTGCAGATGTGTGATCGGGTTGCGCCTCTTAATCTGCTTGTCTCTTGATTGGTGAAGAGGACTAGGAAATCTATCTTTCCCGCATACTTTTTGAGATGTTCACAACGTCAGTGCTGGGGAAGATGGTCGTTTTCTTTTCAAGGACATCAACCGATGGAAAGCTCATGGAGGGGAACCTCCTACTGTGCCTTCTGCAGCTTGGATGCTTTTTTTTGGTGTAGTAACCTTTTTTTCATCTCGTCTAGATAACATTGCCCTTTCTTATATGATGGGTCAGTCTCCAGTCTTGCAGGATGACACAATTTGAAGGTGGGGTTAATGCTAGTGTTTGTACTGGTTGTTTCTCTAGTTAATGCCTTCATCTATTAGGCAGTGTCTGTATTATCTAGAAGTTTTTGGGGTCTGGTTCATGTTATACTTTTGGGGGTCTATAAACCTTCTTGTTATTTCGGATGTTATCATCCATGGTTGTAATGGGGCGCAGTGTCTGTACCCAAAGTTTTTGGAATTATATAGTAACACGCTTTTTGACCGACCAAAAAAAAAACAGAGTAGGAGGCATCATAGGAGGATCCTCTAATCATGAGTGATACATAAATAAAGGAGAGAGGTAGTTCAATCCTCTAGTTTTAGGAGGTTCAATAGGGGCCCATAATATGGGTAATATGGGGGTATTTAAAGGTGGATATTAGGGTTTGATATTTTGGACTGAACCTTTTGGAAGAGGCATCCGATCACCATCATATGCCACATTGGTGGGGTCAATAGACCGAGGTGATCTGCCATACAGAACATGGAGGATGGCTTAGATCCAATGGGAGTCTCAATTGGTTGAAAATCTATTTCTCTATTTCCCAATAATTTCAAGAATATTCTGGTGGAAACTGGAAAATTTATTGATAAATATAATTTAGAATAATCTATAAGATTTATCATGGAAAATAATTGAATACCTACAGGAAAAAAGAATATTTTTATTTTGGATAACTCAATTGGGAAATTTAAGAAGAAGAGTTTGTACAGGGAAAAATTGAGTAAAAATTGAAAAGAAGGTTTTTTCACAAAAATCCCCAATTTGGGTGAAAGTGAGTGTAAGTGTGAGAATGAAATATGTAGAAAATATGGAAAATTGTAGAGAGCTAACAAAAAATTGGGGGAAAAAGTGGAATATGGAATGGAATTCATCACTAGAATTTTTTTTTTTTTTTTGCATTCATCGTGAATTTCTATTGAGTGCGAAAAATGGGATGTCAACAGTTTGCCCCTCTCAAGGCAAGGTTTGAGATAAGAGTGAGAACCACATGCTTGAGCCAAGTTTGACCCCATTTTTGGTAATGAAATGCCAAAAAGATTGGACTCATCAAAGATGTTTTGACAAGCCTTGTTGAGGGTGGAAAGCACAAATGATGTCATTTCCTTCAAGGGACAATTTGACTAAGATAAAATTGGGCACAAAATATTTATATAGATTAAGGATAGCCTTTGGGTTAGACAGTTACATGTATATGACCAATCATTTATACCCCTAGAATTCTAATGATCGTTAAGAGGTTTTTTGACTGCAAAGTGACTTTCACATTGATGCAGTTCTTAAACTAGTGCATGCTTGATTCTCTTACTAATTCATGCCTTAGTGTGAAAAATACATGGATATGAAAAGAAAATGGGTTTGAGATTTGTCAAAAGTAATTGTAATCAAAATTCCATGAATCATGGAAAATAGTGGCAACTTCTCATCCTTTAGGAAATATCTTTGAAAAAGAGTTACCATCCCCTTTTCTTATGCATCTTCAATTTTAATTTTTTTTTTCAAGTGTAGACCAATTCAGAGTTAGGACGAGGAATCTACAAAATCACAATATGGAGATTTATCCTATCTAATATATGGATTGAATAATCAAGATTAGCGATAGAGGGTTAGACTAGCCTCCAAACTTAATCTTTCCTTTTGACCAATGACTGTATCGATCAACTATCTATCTTCTTGCAACACATGATTAAACTAAAACTGGGCATTTACGCAATTATCTAGTGTCAAGGTGGTCTCCATGACGTGTTCTTCCATAGGTTCATCAACCACTATTAGAATGTAAAAGAGAGACTATCCTTGACTTTCTAGTTCTCAACTTTAGAGATTTGATCCCTAAGACAAGTTTATAAAGCAACTAGAAATTTAGTTTGTTTTTAAGTCATGATTTGAGAATGTTAAAGGACGTGTTTGTGAAGGAAAAGATGATTCCCTAGTCATGATCTGAGGTAATTTTAGGAGTTTTGCAAGGAATGGTATTCTTGATTTGTAAAGATGAGCAAGGGGTTGGTCCAATTTTAGGTCAAAGTTTAGGAACCTTGTGTTCATAGTTAGATTATTTTTCTTTTAAAATAGGGGAATTTCATCTTTTCACGCCAATATTTAGCATTTTTATATTTTGATTTTTTTTATTTTTTTGGTTGTTCTATGATTTTAATGGGGTTCTCAAAGTTTGTTGAATATCTAGGGACCTATCTGTGACTATTGCAATAGTTTTTACTTATAGAAGAGGGAATTGGGAGGAGGGTCAAGCAACCTTCACATTTCTTCTCTCGCATGAGGTAGCAATGGGGTAAACCAGCTTAGAGGTGATTAGGGAGGCGACAACGACAATAAGAGAAAGAGAGAAAGAAATCTGGCGGATTGCGCTGACCCACCAGCATAAGATCAGTAAATCACTGTATTCTGCCATCTCTTCTTGGTAGTTATGTCGGTCATGGTCTTGCAGTGGTAGAATAATTGTGCTCTCTAGTGATATTTTTGTGTGGGTTTCAGCTACATCCATCTTAGGGAAGGTATAACTTTTATTTTATTCTTTAGTTTGGCCATTTTTGACGGTTAAATCGAATATGTGGATTCCTAGTGTTCTTTGAAGTCTGGAGATTGAGGATAACATGGATGCACATATTGATTGATGATTCAATTGATTATGTTGCTTTGATGTTTTCTTGGCCATCTGTCATCTGATTGTGCCACTTTTAGTTGTTGTGAAAATCTCACGTTGATGGCATCATACTTGTGCAGATGGTGTCTCGTGACTGCAATGTGGAGGACCCCGTCATTGATGATCAGGACTTGGGTGAGGATGTAGAGGATACCAAGGCATATCCACGATATGCATGGTAGCTTCCTTCATAAACTTTGTATTTGGCTTACATGTTCTCGAAGGAATCATGATGCTACGAGCATGATCATGGGTGAACTACTTCTAGCCAAATAGTTTGTGCTTCATCCATGCATGTTATGGATGAACCTACATCATAGAGGTCATCAAGTGGGGGATAAGGTATACTTGGAAACTTTGCTCCATGTTATTTTCTTTCTACTTTGTTGATCTTGAATCAGGCTTTTCTTTTCATGGTGATTGTATTGACTTTGTATTCCACCTTCCTTTCCTTGCAAGGCTAAATACTCCTGGGTGACCAATAGCGAAGTAGTACCGTGAGGGAAAGGTGAAAAGAACCCCCATCGGGGAGTGAAATAGAACATGAAACCGTGAGCTCCCAAGCAGTGGGAGGAGAAATGTGATTTAGTGTCTCAGATTGTTGAATGTGTACTAGCGGACCCATTGCAATGAGTTGGGTTTGTTGTATGATATCTTAGTGAAAGAGACATAGACCTTCTTGAGAGGAACAATTTTGGTAGCACTTTTTATTATGATATCATCAACAGGCCCTATCTCCTTCCTACAATTACTCTCACTCTGAGACTAGCACTTTCCATTTTACTTGTGAGGATTGGTTTTGGTAGCAGTTACCATTGTGGTGGACCTTGTATCTTGGAACTAGAAAGTGTGTTATAATGTTGAATAAATAGCTAGATCCAGTTACCATTTATAAAAAAAAGACGTGCAAGCAGACTATTTGTTCACCAAAAAATACCCAGAAAACCCAAATTCATTAGAATCACCAACAACAATGATGTTGCATTCTCTTATAGAGTTTCCATTTTGGTACCATTGAAATTCAAAATTAAGAAATGGACATATCGGGTCAAAACTAGAGTTTCATCCATGTTAATGAGGAGAAATGAGGAAAATCATGGAAAAACTTTGGAAAGAGGGTGCATATGGAAAAACATAAACCAAAAAATTAAGCATCATGTTATGTGTGGGGAAGGTGTTGGAAATCCTAATTATTCCCTATCATTTTTGTTATCCCCTTGAGGTAGCCTAGGTTTTCAGATATCTACAATTAGACTATATGCTTAAATAATTTAAAAGGATATGTAAGAAAGAAGTTAACACAAATA
This sequence comes from Alisma plantago-aquatica, assembly GCA_963693085.1. NCBI lineage: Eukaryota > Viridiplantae > Streptophyta > Magnoliopsida > Alismatales > Alismataceae > Alisma > Alisma plantago-aquatica. The sequence continues at coordinate 1,431,745,980 of OY856409.1, forward strand.
TATAATAGAGGATATCATCAATCTCAAGTGCTACTATCATCATACAAATGTGGGATTGGAAATGGAGAGAGTCAAATGGTCTAACATTATGTCTGAAAAAATTTCTACTTTGCTTAAACATTACAGTGGGTGATGATGGATATTCTTCTACTTTCTCTCTTAATTAAAGTGCATATTCACTCTAGGATTTTGAGGTGGGAGATGGGGTTTGTTTGGTATTCTCAAATTAGGAGGTAGCCTTTTCTTATGTTATTTGTCCTAGCAACATGAGCTAGCCTCTATAAATGGGAGCTAGGCTCTATATTTAAATAGACCAAGAGGGTTACCTAGAGTTAGTTTTTAAGTGGAGCCTTTATCAATTCAAAAGGTGGTTGACTGGTGGTGGCTGAGACTCTATGTTCAAACCCTCCCTTCTAGATTCTTATATGTGCAATTAAGTGACGTTCCGGATCAATCAAAGCAAGGAAATTGGGGTGTGTGTTTGGTAGTGTGTCATTACTTTGAAGGCTATTGGGTGTATTTAAGCAATGCTTGGTTGATTGGTTGAAGCAAGAAAAATAGGTTGGTAAAGTAGTCGAATCATAGACTGATTCTCTATGGGATTTGATCCCCTCCAAAATGCGGTGCATGCCTAGTAGGTTCCCCACTTCATCTCATTTATCGTGCTATGGTGGCACATAAGACCAGATATTAGCGATAACGACAAGGTGCATCTTTGGGGAGAATCACATGGGAGTGTACTGAATAACTCGCTCTTTGTGAAGGGGACCTGATTATGGAACTATCTTAGGCTAAGGCCTCAATGATAATGCCCAAGTAGGTAATTTGTAGAGAAGCATGTAATGTCCAAATTTATGAAGCCTCATAAATGATCTTAAATAAAATAATTAGACTACACATATCACAAAGGTACACCTCCTTTTTAGGGATACCATCACTAATAACTATGTGATTAAGCAAGCTCAACCCATAGCAGTACTTAGATGGGTGACCTATTAGAAGTTGATCCCAGGATGTATGTGAGTGACAACAAAACACGCAACATATGGCCGTGGTTTTCTGTGGGGACAATCCTCATTCTTTAAACTCTATCAAATCCATGGGCAATGATCCCACTCATTACAAATAGTATCAAACTTAATTCCCCTATAGTATGTGGGGTCCACTTAGGCATGTGGCATGCTAATTGTTGAGCATTGCAGTCTAGGCATGATGGAAAGGGATAGGGGTGGTGATTGAGCCACCCTTGCATCGGTGGCCATGATGTGGAGTTGGGTGTACATGGGCCAATCTAGGTCTATAATTAAATGAGGAAAGTTATGACACCATGTAGTTCAACATAGATGAGGACATAAGAGTTTGAGTGGGGGAGATTGTAGAATCCTTGATTTAAAGCCGCATATAAAATTATTTTAAAAGAAATGATTGGATTACCAATATTACCAAGGTACACATCCTTTCTAGAGAGACTAGTACTAAAAACTATATGGTTAAGCATGTTCAATCTAGAGTAGTACTAGGATGAGTGATCTATCAGGAAGTTGATCCTATAATGTGCATGGGTGAGGACAAAAGTGCATAGTCGAGGCTAGTGGTGGTTTGTGGGTCTAGTGATCATTCTTGAAACTCTACTAGAATCTTGGATAGTGGGCTGATAATTACATAACATCCATCAATTAAACATCAGTTTTGGTTGACAACCTTCCCATTTCTTGGAATTTGATGTTTTATATGAATATAACTTCTAACCATGAGAGATTTAGGATAATTTTTATGTACTCATTAAGTGACTGCCAATTGCATCATTTCAAACAATATTTTATATTTGATCATGGATCTAGTCATAATTCTTGTGGTCGATTGGATCTTCTGAGTTTAGCTTTGAATCATATTTATGTATTCTCACATCCCTTAGGACATTAGTCATGGAACTAAGATGTTTATATCACTCTACCTCTTTCCATTATGAATTAGTACCTCCCTTATATACTTTAGTAACTATGGTTATGACTTAGTCTAACTTTTCTTATGAATTTGAAGTTGTGTCGCATATCTATACTTGATTTATGAATCATTGGTATTGACATATTTCATAGTTTTATTTGTTGAATAACTAACTTGGTAGGACTAAGAATTGGAGTTTCAACAACAAGGGATCATCATCTCATGACTTACATACACATCAAGTTTGGCATTGATATTGAGGTCATGACACCTTATAATATGCCATGTAATATATCACTTCCATAAAATTTCTATCACAACAACAAGACTGATGTATCACAATAGAAGATATGATATTGACTAGACTCTCAAAGGTGTTTCCTCGACCCCTGCCTTCACAACTACAACATCGACTAGGGTTGCGGTCGTTTTTTTACTCTCTCATGTGGGTAACACTCTCTTGGAGGTAAAAGGGTGTGCTAGATGTCCTGGGACTTCCTTCTCCATAGAAGTAGAGATTATAGACAGATGAGCTAAGATCAGGCTCACACAAGATGAAGAGGATCTGATACAGATTTTGGAGGATGATACTCTGGTAGGGGAAGAACACATTGAATTGGCTTTGATTGGGAGGCACTTGGCTGATTGCACATACAATTTTTTGGCAATAAAAAGAACCTTGATACAAGCATGGGCCCTATTAGAAAAGGTGACATTCAAGAAATTGAAGGCCAGAGTGTTTGTTGTACAATTTTTCCACTAGAAAGTTAAGAAAAAGGTGATCGAAGGTGCACCTTGAAATTTCAAAAACAAGCTCTTATTGTTCAAGGAGATCTAAGGCAATGAGTAACTAGATAAGATAATACTCAATTACAGCCCTTTCAGGATGCGGTTCTATGGACTCCCTTAGGGTTCAACTCAGAAGTGGCAGTCTGAACCATAGAAAGAAGAATTGATGAGGTTATCCAAATCAATTGAGATGACCTAGGGTTGGAGGAGTCTACACGAGTATGGGTCTCTCTAGAGGTATCGAAGCCATTGAAGTGGATCCTATGAATCAAGGGGAAGAGCTAGAAAATAGTGGAAAAGAGGTGAAGTACGAACACCTTCCATCATTTTGTTCTCTATGTGGAAGAATGGGCCACATAGACCAGAATTGCACCATACAATATGAAGAATTTGAGAAAGATAGGCAATGGGTGTGTAGTTGAAGGCGTAGACAAGGTAACCAAGGATCTCAATTGCAGAGGAAGTTTATGAAGAAGGAAATATCAAGAATAAAGTATCTTTCCAAGAAAAGGCAAAAACACGATGAACGGAGGGGACTAAGTGAAAGAGGAAACAAAGTAGGTAAAGATCCTTGGACGGAGGATGGAAGGGAGAGAGAAATGGAGGGCGACGACAAACAACAAACCTTAGACACGGTCTAAAAGGAAGAGATCAAGAAATCATAGAAGAGATATTGAAAAATCAATGCAAGTCAGGAGGATGGACCGACCACAAAGACAAAATTGTGTTAAGTGAGGGAGGCTCACCATACGAGTATATGAGGCAGAGGCAAGGTTCGATGATGGGACAAAAGGAGGATAAAATTAGGAAAAATGCAGATGTAGAAACACAAACATGATTGAAAATAAACCTGGAAGGCAGTAAGGTGATCTCGTCACCTCTAAATAACTCATGTTGATATTTGAAGAAGTTAGGATCCTCGAGTACCCGCTAGAGATAAATCAAGTAGTGATGAGGGACCATTTGTGAACACAGAGATAGGGGAGAATCTCAAAGACATCCCTATTAACTTAAACTACACCCTGAATGAGGAAGGCCCATTGATTAGAGAGAAGGTCATGATAAGGGAACAAAAGAAGAAGGAACAATAGTGTACCCACAACCATAAAAAAGGTAAGAAGAAAATGGAGAAAAAGAAAAAGTGAGTTTGGGTCTATAAAATGAGTTGTGCGGATAGAATTGGGGTTACATAAGAAGAGGTGGTATGAAATATCCATATAGGAAAAAGGCAACTAAACATGGGGAAGAGAGACATGGAAGTGGATGTTGAGAAGTTGAAAAAAGGGGGAAAATTAGGGGGAAAAATCTTTTAGAATCCTCCAATAGATGGGGTTCACACCACCCAAGTAGTAGAGGTTGGTGTCACCCAACCCTGTGAACAATAATGAAAATACTAAGTTGGAACTGTAAGGGCATGGGCCACCCTGACACTATTCAAGCTCTCCAATTGTGGTGTTGGAGAGAGAACCCAAACTTGGTTTTCTTGATGGAAACCATGGTACTTGTGGTGAAAATAGAGGAGGCAAAAAAGGCATGTGATTTCCTTGATGGAATATGTCTGTCTAGCAATGGAAGTGTGGGATGTATTAGCTTCTAGTGGAGATGTACTTTGGCAGAAGTGATATACTATTCACAACATCATGTTTACTATTTATATAAATGAGGGAGATAATAAAATATGGAGGGCAATTGGTATCTATGAATGGGTGGACCATGTACAGAAAATGAGGACTTGAGATCTGATGAGGAAAGTAGTGGATGACTTAGACCTTCCAGTGGTATTCTTTGGTGGCTTCAATGAGATCAGGATCCATAACGATAAAAAAAGCAGCCCTATGAAGCCAATTAAATTTCTGTAGAACTTCAGAGATGCTATAAATGACTGCAAGATGATGGATTTAGGCTTCTTAGGAGACCCTTTTACATGGAGGAGAGGAAACACCCAGAAACACTGATACATGAGAGATTATACAAGGTGTTGGTAAATTCTGACTGGATCAACATGTACACTTACTGCAAACTTATTTGTCTTCCTAAGTATGAGTCAGACCATGCACCTATTATTATTTCAATAGACAATAGGGAAAGGAGGAGATGAGAGAAGATTCAATTCTTGGCTTTTGAACCTATGTGGGCGAATGAGAATCAGTATGCAAAACCTATACACATGAGCTAGAGAGAAAGCTAGGGGCTTAGTGTGTCAGAGAAAATTAAGGTGTTTCGGGAAAAGCTTAAGAAATGGGCAAATGAACATTTCAGGAGTATCAAAAGGAAGATCAAGGAAACTAAAAAGCTTCTTGAGGAACATCAACAACTTCCGCCGGACAATATGGTCTTGCAAAAATGTACTGAGTTGACAAGAGAGTTGCAATATTGGCATTGAAAGAATGAAGCCTACTGGTATGCTAGGTTCAGGGTCATGAGATGAAGGAAGGGGACAAGAACACATCATATTTTCAGCATAAAGCATCAACAAGAAGGAAAAGGAACAAAATCTCTAGGATAAAGGATAGAAGGGAAATGTGGAGGGAGAGGAGGAGGAAATTAAGGATATTGTTTGTGAATTCTTTGAGAACCTTTTCAAGACTAGAAAACCCATGGGGTTTGAGGAAGCAACAATTGGGATTAGAAATCACATTTCTACAGCCATGCAAAATAGAATAGAAATTGATTTCACAGATAAGGAAATATGGATGGGTGTTAAATATATGCATCCAAATAAAAAGCACCTGCTCCAGATGGTATGAAAGCCATGTTTTACCAAAAGTTTTAGTACATGGTGGGAAAGATGTGGCTAACTACATTAAAGGTTGGTGGAAAGATAATTCAGTTTTTGAAGAGGTGAACTCTATCTTGGTGGTGATGATACCTAAAGTACAAAATCTAGTGGACCATGCTAAATATTGTTTCATTAGTCTCTTCAATATGATATATAAGATTGCGTCTAAGGTGGTGGCTAATAGGCTCAGACCTCTCATGAATGAAATACTATCAAAGAACCAAAGTTCATTCATACTTGGAAGATTGATTATTGATAATGCCCTTATTGCCTATGATTTTTTCATATATGAAGGGAGGGAAAGGTAGATAGAAAGCTCACATTGTATTAAAGCTCAATATATCAAAAGCTTATAATAGAGTGGAACGGAAATTTCTTGATTATGTTCAGGAGAAGCTGGGTTTTAGGAAAATATGGAGAAGGAAGATCTTTCAGTGCATCTCTTATGTGAGCGTTGCCTTTTCAATTAACGGAGATAGCACCAGGACCATCAAGCCAGCCCGAGGCCTAAGATAGGGAGACCCTCTTTCACCATACCTTTTTATTCTATGTGCTAAAGCATTTTCTACATCTATTAATTTAGCTGTTGAGAATAACCTTATACATGGCATACAAGCAAGTAGACATGCTCCATGCATCTCTCACTTGTTTTATTATAGATGACAACATTCTTTTTTCTAGAGCGACTACTTTTGAGTTCTTGAAGGAAACTAGGATTATCATCAAATATGAACAAGCATCCATGAAAAAAAATCAACCTATCTAAGACGAAGGTGGCTTTTAGCAAGGGAGTGTGCCACATGAAAAAGGAGGAGATTAAAGTTCTTCTGAACGTGACTGAAGTAGATCGATATGCAAAGTACATGGGATTCTACAAGGTGGAGGGAAGGTCCAAAAAATAGGTGTTCAACTTCATCCAGGACAAAATAGGGAAAAGGTTGCAGGGTTGGAAGGAAAATACTTCTCTCTAAACCAGGCAAAGAAGTGCTTATAAAAGTGGTGGCATAATCTATTCCTAACTATGTTATGAGTGTGTTTTAGCTCCATGTATGAATCATTGAGGCCATTAATAGTGCAATGGCTAGGTTCTAGTGGGGAGTGAAGGAAGGAGAAAGAAAACTTTAATGGGTTAGTTGGAGTCAGTTATGCTAGACAAAAAACCAAGGGGGAATGGGCTTTAGAGATAGAAACACCTTCAACAAAGCTTTACTGGAAAAACAAATAAGGAGGCTCTATAGTAGACAAGATACACTAGTTTACAAGGTCCTCAAAGCAATATATTTTCCAAATTCCATAGTTCTTGAAGTGAGTAGGGGACACAACCCGAGCTATACTTGGCGGAGTATCTGGAATTCAAAGTCAATGATTATAGAGATACTACAATGGTTGATTGACAATGGAGTTCATATTAATCTGTGGAATGATAGGTGACACCCATAGGGGTGTGGTAGGATCACCCAATACAGGACACATGATCAACCAAATATTCAATGTGTGCATGATCTCATGTTTGAGGAGGAAAGATGATGGAATGAACCACTAATAGATTTACTATTCCCATATCATAAAACATCATATATTGAAGCAGTGGCGCTGAGTCTACAACCATGAGAGGATGAGCGCTTCTGGTGGCCTAGGGTGGATGGAAACTTCACAGTCAAAACCTGCTACTGGCTAGGGATATTGACATCAAGAGAAGTTGAGAATCTAAGGAAAAGGCAGAGTTAGAAGTTGTGGCAAGAGATATGGAGAAGGGGGTGGCCTCCCAAAGAGGCTCACTTCCTATGGAGCGTTTGTCCATTAAGCCTAAAAATACTTGGATGACTACAAGATAGATTCTATCACCTGAACGGTGAATTATCACGTGTCATGATGGGAAAGAGCCTATAAGCCGTAATTATTGTTTGAACGCAAGCATGTCTAGGAGATTTGGCAACATTGCAGGCTTGACACTTAAGCGGAGATTAAGGGAGTGGCCATCCTGCATCTAGGGGAGGTAGTAAGCAAGGTGTTGAGCTCACACAAGGGAGAAGAAGCTAATAATATTTTTGGGGCTATGTGGATGATCCAGACTCACAGGAACAAGGTTATCTTTGAAGGAGCAACATCGGATATCCGCTTTATCCATAAAGAGATGATGGTTACACTATCTTATTACCAAAAGACTTATGAACAAGAGACCAAAAGGGCTGGGCAACATGGGCGGAATTGTGATGAACAACATAAGTGACAACCTCCAGAAGAGGGACACACCAAGCTAAATGTCGATACAGTGTGGAGCAGGAATTGGACGACAAACCTGGAAATGGTATGGTAAGATGTTGAATGAGAAATATTGATGATCGAAGGGGTGTTTCTAGAGCATGTGGTAGATCCAATGATTGCAGAAGCCTTAGCGATCAAATCTAGGATGATGGCAAGACAAAATCATGGTCACCTTAATCTATAGGTGGAGACTGATTCTCAAATCATTCACAAGGTTATTCATAATTTTGTCACGAGGCATGATCAAATTAGTGTCATTCTGGAGGACATTAGACACATAGCTTGTTCTTTTCTTCTATTTGCCTTTCTTTTGTCAATATGGTTACAAATCATGTCACTCATGATATTGCAATGGTAGCTAAGGGTCGTCTATTATTTTATTTATTTATGCAACATTTTCCTTCAAACTTTGTTAATGTAGCCCTTGTCGATTTGTCAACTTAATGAAGGTGATGGGAATTTAAAAAATAAAAGACATGGTATTGGCCACACTCATATATAACAAGTAATATGAGTGTGCTAAGGGGACAATACCTCATATGGATCTTGTTCTCTTACATACACTCACTTTTATAAGACTCTGATCCCTTTCCATGATACCTAGATCACTAAAAGTTTACCCTAATTACTTTCTAGAATTTTGAGCACTAACAAAGTTTTATCATGAAAGAGACAAACTATGATGAGAGGGTTCCATTAATTGGTTAATTTAATTATGAAATATTTTTAGGGAAGGATTATGTTCATCTAATCCTACAAGGAGTTAACCAAATAATATAGTAAAGAAATAAAAATGCTAAATTTAGTTGACAAAGCACATAAATATATAATAATTACATCCATGGACTATGAATAAACAATCAAATATTTTTGGCTTAAAATAAATTTCTCTTTTATTATGTATCATCATTCCGCAAAAAAAAGCACTTCTAGAAAGTTTTGTCAATAGATTCCTTTGTGTGATCTCATAAGACTAGAATTTGTAAAATCCATCAGGATAGGTGATTTGGAACAATTTTTATGTAACCGCAAAAGGCTTGGTAATATAGTAGGGGAAGATCATACATTTTTATATAACTACAAGTTATTCTAGAGAAGAAGATAAAATAAGTTACATGTATAACACACAAAACCACCTTACAAACCCACTTCAAGGTCATATATCTTATAATTTTGTATTTTGGTGATTTAGGTAGAGTGTGCATCAAAATAACTCGAACCTAGAAGAAGTATCTATCTCCTAATTGTTGAACAAAGATCCTACTATTTAATCATGAAAGAAATAACCCTAGCTTCAAAAGCTACATAATAGAGCTCCAATTAAAAAATTTGTTGCACCAGCTCCAACTAGGTGAAAGATGGAGAAAAGAGATGTAATGGAAGAAGAATTAAGATTTCATTCCAAATTTATTTTAGAACTCAGACCATGAGTGTAATGAAGAGAGAACATAGGTGAGAAGATGTTAAAAGGGATAAAACCTATCAAGATTGAGGCTCGTCTAGATTAGAATGGTGTTTCATAGCTTCAATCATGAACAATCAACATGAAAGATCAGCATGAAAAACCAATATGCACTTGATCTCTTTCAAATGAAAGTTGATCAATGAATTTAAATAAGGGTTGGGGTCGTTAAATTCACATACGGGCTCAGTGGTGTGAAATTTAGATTTTGGTCCACTTTGCACTATCATAGGAAAAAATATTGTAAGTTGGTCGACTATTCAGTACTCGGACTGACAAATGCACTCAAATCACCTCTATTCGTCGGTAACGAGGCTAACTAGCAAGACCTCACTCTCCCCAACTATTGGATAATTGGATGATTAGTTAGTCGGCCTAACTAACCGCTACTCAGTAGACTAATAGCCTAATCGATGGTCAGTCTCAGTAGTGCCCCAAAAGTAGCAACGTGCAAATCATTAGATATTAGTCAGATTCACTAAGGAAATAGTAAGAAAAAATTTTAACCCAACCTAAAAATTGTAACAACTTTAGGGAATGGTTTTTCTTTGGCAACCTAATCACCCAAGTCATTCTGATAAGCATAAAAATGAACAAAAACTTCTTATTTATGGTCAACTAGTGACCCATGTTGAACCCTCTATCGATCATATAGGTTTCCAAACTCTATGTAAGGTTTGATAGTCTACCATGCATATCCAAAATCAAATGTAAACATAATATCTCAAACTTAGGTGGTTCTGATGTTCATGTTTAAAGTTGTGAAATAATAAAAACACCCTTGGAAATAAAATTATTCATAAATAATGTTTCAATCGCACAAAGCCTTATAGAAGCATATGTAAAGCATGTCTAGTAGGTGTATGAAGCATTGATAAGATTATAATTATTGAATACTAAAGAAGAGAAAGAATGTATTGAAGGGAATAGAAAATCAATTATAACTAAAATAGGAAGCATTATTTTACAGTTGTACTTGTGTTTTCTTTTCATTCTTTTCGGCACTTTATGTTCTTGTGTGAAAAAGAGCAATAGCTTATCAAACCGCATAATGGTGAACCTAAATATTGAATGGATAATTTCTTTCCTTTGAAAAGTTCACTTTTGATATATCACTAGATATATTATCTTTGCTAAAACCAATGGTTGATACTACCACTTCAAGTCGTGAAACAAATCCCTGACATATATATCTATAGTTAACTTCTCGCGGGTGTGTCTCTATGTGAGGTAATCTCTCAAAATATTGAGATGGTGCTTTGTCCCACAGAAAAAGGGGTAGGCATTATATCCTCATTTAGAAATGCTTGGTCAACAATCATGGTTAAATGATGTTGCCTTGACCCGTTGGAGGTGCCTTTATTTCGCATGATTTTAGTGTAGGTGGTAAATATATTTCCCTAGTCATCAATACCATCTGACTTTTATTAATTGGATAGCTGAGATGGTGTTTCATTGTGTTGGGTCTGAGTGTTCTGGTGGTGTAGGAGTTGTGCCTTACTTTTGAGTTACCTTAACCAAAATTACTACAACTTTAATAACTCTTCGTCTGTTGGTTATCCTGTTGGGTCATTGTGTGTTGTTTTGTATGGAGTAATTTGTCAAATATGCAACTTAAAATAGATGACATGGTCTATAGAAAGTAGTTGTTGGGCCGCATGCTAGGAATCATGTGGATATATAGCACTCAACAACAACAACAAATGCAACATACTTGCATCACTTAACCCCCTTCTCCTCTAGAGTTTATCCATAGGCTATATGTTGGTGTGTACAAAGGCCAACGAAAAAGTAAATTTAGTCAAAATAATAGTATCCTAACCTCATTAGATCTTCTATTTTCTTTGAACACTTATATTATCACCTCGTCTATAGGTATATGTTGCTAAGTAGAGGTGGTTGTGGTCTGGTCAAATCAGATCTAACTGTAAAACTATTAACTAGACCACATATAGTGGTCTAAATGTTTTTCTGATCAAACTTGATTGCTGAGAGGGTCTACAACCAAACTTAACTTGACCATTAAAATCTGGTCAAGTTTTTTTGAGTTCGATCTAAATCCACCACACCCTTAAATGAAAATAAATAAAAAATAGTTCAATAATAACTTGATTCAATTTTAATGTAAAGTTATTGGTTCTCTTCAATAAAAACTCATACTGTAATAGTATGAAGTTAATGTTATTATCTAAGAATTATATAGAATAATTTGGATATTACATGTGGTTGTTAAATAATAAATAATTTTAAAAGATTATATATATCAACTACAATTTTAGTATAAAATTCATTTGCAACAAGGATAATAATAATTTTAATATTGATATCATTTGAAACATTGTCTATACATCAGTCAAATCATGACTAGAATAATTTGGTTGAGTATATATATAGACATACACACGTATACATATAGTTGGTCAAGTTCGACATGGTTAGTTAACCAATTTTTGAAACTTTTACCAGACTAGTTAAGGATGCTCTGAACATTCTTGAACCAAATTCGACTGCAATACCCATACATACTAGATTAAACCTTTGGGTCTCATCAAGTTCAATTTGGTCTGATGTCAAGTTTAATTTCCGTGCAACCCTATTACTAAGCACGTAGGGAATCACTAACAATTCACTACTCTTTGGTATTATACTTCAAGTTTGATCCTGAAGAGCTTAATTATATACTCAAAATGTCAAATTGTGGCCATCAAAGTTAGTTTTTATGTTAAACTACTTAAATATAGAAAAAAAATTAAAAGGCCGCTTCCATTTGGAACAACTATAACTGGTCAATTAAAATGCACCATATGATGAACAAAGAATAGACCTATGAGGGAAATAGTAATGTATATTTGACTATATATGATATAAATAGTTTTTTAGATATAAACTACTAATTAGTCGTAAAATCCAAAATGTTGGGTGTTTAATATTGAGTTGTTATCTTATATGAAGCGGAAGATCTAGGGGCAATCGAGGCTGAAGCCCTCCCCCTCCCAAATCAATTTACATGTATTTATACTTATATATTATGACCAAATAATGTTATATACTGAACATATTCTGGTATAACTTTTAGTAAAATGGCTAGCTGGGCCGATGTCAAGTTACTATTTCTAAGATAATTGCTTAGGTTCAAATCTTTAAAAAAACATTTTTTCAAACTCATTTATCTCAATCTCCGATGTTTTAATTAAAGCTAAGTCCTTCCAACTCAGTATTCTATTGACATTTTCTAAACCTGATCCTATTTATATATTACACATCCTACTTAGAGTTCCCTGATTCACCACTTGCCTACGCCGAGGATAGGTATATATTATGGCGACATACCTTCGAACAACTCCTCACTAGGATTATAAATGGGTAGGGTATTACCCGTTTATCCACAACACATACCATGTAGTGTAGGGTAAGGGTAAACATATTTTTACCCACCGTCCGTTTACCCTTAACCTGCTTTACCTGCATCTAAAGAGGGTAGGGTAAGGGAGAAGCTTTACCCTACCCGCTTTACCCATTTACCCATTAGTATAAGGTTGAATTTATAATTTCATAATATAATTTATGTATTATTGCTTACTAAACCCCCAACAAGCAACACCATTACTTTCTCAATTGTACTATTATTAGGGGTGGGCATGGTCTTATCAAGTCTGGTCTGACCCTAAAACTATAGGCCAGACCACATATAGTGGTCTAAAAATGTTCTAGACCAAATTTTACTGCTAAAAGGGTCTAGATCAAACTTATCTTGACCATGAAAATGTGGTCAAGTTTAGTTGAGTTCAGTCTAAAACCACTACAACATGGTATTTACTAGCCGCACACTTAAGTGAAGATAAAAAAGTTCATTAATATTGATATTAAGTTTTGATTTTAAGTTATTGATTCTCTTCCATAAAAATCATACTCTTAAAAAAACAAACTAAAATTATATTCAAAATATTACATGGAATGTTTTGTATATTACATACAATTAATAAATATTAAATTCTATACAATATATATATATATATATATATATATATATATATATATATATATATATATATATATATATATATATATAAACCACAACACTACCATAAAAGTTACTCTGAACACTAATAAAAAAGAAAATGTTAAGATCTTTAGAATGATTGTCTATACATTAAAAAATCATGAATAGAACTATTTACTTGGGTATACATATAGACACACAGACATATACATATATAGAGTTGGTCAAGTTTGGTCTGAACGGTTAACCAATTGCCAGACTGTGACTAGACTAGTTAGGGATGGTCTGAACACTTTTAAAACTAAACTTGACCACAATACTCATCTAAATTAGACTTAACCAGGCAGTTTGGTCAAGTTAGGATTGTCTGATAGTCAAGTTTGATTTGCTGTCTAGTCCTAACTATTATGAATCCCAAAACTTTAATAGGAAATGGGTAGCGTGAAACTACCTTTTATAATCATATATTTGAGAGAAAATAGATTTATCAATAAGAAATAATACATTAAAAATGTTTGGCCTTGTCTTTAGAAAAAAAATATCGTGTTAAATATTACTATTTTTTGTTATATCTAAAAAAACATAATTATTACTATCATAAACTAATTTCAAGAGTGTCTTGTGTTTAGAAAAATCATCTAAAATTCTTATTAAAAATATCTTCTACTATCTTCATGTTCTTTTACCCATTTCACCCTTGCTCTACCCATTTACCCTGTGGGGAAAAGAGTGCAGATAAAGATAGACTAAAGAGTTTTAGACAAAGAATAATTACTCAACCCAAGGATGAGTCTTTATCCTACCCTACATTACCCATTTACAGCCCTACTCCTCACCCACTATTGAGATATCTCGTGTTGTTTTGTATGGTCAGAGTGAGTACTTATCGGCAAGGATATTATGAGGGGGGCAGATGAGCGTTGGCGTGCTGTGTGGCCCGGCCGGCCTCATAGACACGATGGTCTCCATCCTTGACCTCACCCTTTATTAAGGGCAACCGCAAGTCAATATATTAAAGAAAAAACACAGCATTCTGCTTACCATATTGCAAAAGCAGTAACCGAAACGTTTGAAGAGTAGTTGACCAACCAGTTATCTGACCGACAAAGTTTTTCTGACATAAAATCATGATTAGGCTAAATAAGTGGACGGGACCTACGATGGACATCGGTCCTGCAAAGTGAAATTTGCACTTTCTTTCACGCCTTTATAAAGACATAAAGTTGGAGACGATTGCAGATCTAAGTAGTTGCTAATAAAAGACAACTTTGTCCGTAGAGACGTGGTTGGTTGAATTGCATACTAAGGGGCTGCTTGGGTACCATATTTCACTGTGGGATTTAATTATAAATGGTATTCTAACTGCCGTTCTTTATCAAGACGTGGTTTGGATATCTAGTGAGGTAGTGAATGACTACCGGTATTTGTAGCGTGGTATTCTTAGAGGGTCAAATACGACGACGTCCTAAATGACGCCAGTTCCGGCATAATTTGCGAATATTCAAAGCCTCCGCCTCGGAGCAGCATCCCCTTTCCTCCGTCGCTTCCTTCCCCGCCGCCTCCGGTTCTCTCCTTCCGCTCTCCTTGCAGCATCATCTCCCTTCCCCCTCCGTCAATTTCTTCTCTGCTGCTCCTATTCATCCTTCCCCACCTCCGGTTCCTCCTGCTTCCCATCTTTCCTTCCCGGCCTCCTTCCTCCGTTCCTCCCATTTTGATTCTTCCTCCGCCTATGATACATGACCAGGAACAAAATATTTTGCCATTGCTCCTCTCCTTCCCACTACAACTATTGTCGTGTCCCTGCTTCCACAGCTTCCGTCACCTCTTCATTATCTAACAGCTCGTCAACCCTCCTACACCATGTTTCCTCTGTGACAGGAAGAACTGGGCGAGAGTTTGAGATGTACGGTATGTACCTCCGTCGCTGGAACCCGTAAAATACCTGCAAATAACTTTTTTGCTATAAAAACGGCACATTTCTAAAGAACGGAATTTATATATGCTGCAGATACACTTCTGAAGCTTATGAATACACACGTACTCCTGAATGTACCATCCAAATGGGACTTAAGTGAGATGAGCTCGTAAAAAGTTGTGTTATATTTGTTTAGTTTGATTTGTCTCTGATCACTTCCCTTGTACCCTTGGATACTGACACAAGAATTAAAGAGACTTGGAATGCTAGTGCTGATGCAGTGTATGGAATCGAAAGGTTCCTCTGATATACGATTTCGTCATACAACGGACTCTGGCTCGCTTCGAACACTTTGCAGGGCAGGAGTCAGGGGGTAGGGTAGCCATAACAGAATTTTATTAGTATAAAATATGAATTGAATAGGAAGTAGTTGATGATTCTATCGAGAATTGGAAGTAGTTGATGGCATCATGGTAATACTGTGTGCTGCATTGTTTCTTGGATGACAACTAACGTTATACAACATGCGATGTGAAGGAAGATCATAGTGACTTGTGCGTCCTACTAGAAAATAATTGATGGTTTGAGGGATGAAACAAACGACAATACCCACTAATTTTCTTGAAGAAAAACTTTTTTTGAGGACCAATATGTGTTTTGGTTTGATTTCAAAAAGAGTTGTGGGTGATCATCCGGCGAGTATATATAGCGCGGAAGATGAAACATGTATATAGTCATCACCATTTTATGTGGAAAAACAGAGAAACTCGAAGCAAACTCCAAAAGAGAGGTTCTATAAGGGTGAAACTAAGAACTGCGATCTAGGTAGGAATTGAGTCATGTGTCAACAAAAAAAACTAAGAACTGCGATCTAGGTAGGAATTGAGTCATGTGTCAGAAAGGTGTTAGAAACGCCCACATGCACGAAATTGATATTGCTTATCCAGAAGAGGAAAACAACAATCTTCATTACGGAAAAATAAGGTGAAAGAGTGTCTAATCTATATACTTTGTAAATGCATATATAGGGGCTGAGAAAATATTTAGAAAAACAATGGTTTATGTGGAATCAGCGACCCATAGTGCATATATCATGACACTACTTTGAGGTCAGAAAACAAAAGGGAAAATAGAGATCTACATTGTTGTAGTGCTTCTATCTTGCTTATATGTCTTGAAGGCCAAAATAATTCATCCTCCTTTGTTGTTCACCAAAAGTGGTAGATTGTGGTATCGTACATGTGAGTTACATTCTTCAATTCCATCAGGTCATAACCTTAGAGGTTGGTCTAGGGTTTATAGCTTATAGGGTGATGTTTGGGTTGATTTAATTGCTTTTGAGTGTTATGGATGTGATCCTTTATAAAAAAAACAATAGGGGACATTCTATAGAAATAGAATGGTTCTATTTTTATGACGCGGGACCTTGTCTCTCTCTCTCAGTAAACATAATTAGCCCAAAAATGTACAATTATATTCCTTGACAACACCCACCTTGCGTAGGCCTTTTAGAATATTTTTTAAGAAACTACATCAATGTTGTTATCATGAAAATGTTAATGACGGTGCACTCTGAGGGGACGCCCACGTGGCTATTTGAGATATTTTGTGGATGTGATTGGGATAATGTCAATGGTTTCACAATTATTATTGAGAACTCCAAAGGAGTTGCATCCTCAATAAATGCTTCCTTGTCTGTAGTCTCATGCCACTTCAATAATCCTAATATGGAATATCAATTTTTGAGGAAAGATGGCATAGAGAGGATACATTTTGAGAATGTGCCGAATATGTGCTTGGGTTCAAAGAGGTAACTGGGTTTCTTAAGTGGTTAATTGTGTATTGGTTGAGTTATATTTGTTTTGGGTTTCAAGGTTAGGACCTTGCCTTCTTCCATTGGTGACAACTAAGCAAGGTATATTGTGACTGTGTATTAGTTAAATTTGATGTCCATCTTGGTTGGATACTTTCCCATTGTAGGAGGTGATGTTTGAATTGTGAGAATGTGATATTAAGTATAGCAGAGATTAGAATATTTATTTAGTTAACAAGTCAGATTATTAAAAAACATTCTGATTATTGAATCAACTTTTTTTAATCTAAATTTGTGTTCAGTTTTGTTGGATTTATTTGCATTGTATATAATCATCTCTTCATGTTCGGACATTCCCATTGATAACACTCATTTTATGGCTGTTAAAACCTATGTTTTACTATCAGAACTGCCTCCTAAACTGACTTTCTCCCCGTTTTATCCTATTTTCTGTATAGAAATAATCACCACTATGCTCCTGATAATATTTCCTATCTTTTGTAGAAGTTTCTCTTATTTTCCAATGAAAAGAATCTTAATGGACCCTTCTCAGCCGATCCGCAACAACTGACCTGTCCCGGCCCAGTGAGCAACGCGAGGCGACACACCCCTTACCTGTCATGGTCACTGCCCGATATGACATCAACCTGACACAGGCGTTTCACACAAGGAGACTCTGACGGACAGCACACTACTTACCCGAGACGGAGCTTTTCCCGCCGCGACCCATCGGTCGACATAGTCCTTCGTGCGATACGGCCACCGCTCGGTACAACAGCCTGCCAGAGCCAACCCGACACGATCAGGCGTGATTTATTCACAACCCGGCACGTGATTACCCTCCCAGGTGTGTCGGATGACAGACGTGTCGGCCCTCTCCCGAAGCCACATAAATAGAGCAGAAGAAGGATACGTGGCCCAACAAGAGCCGCAATTCCTACCAACTGCTGCCTATAAATAGCAGCTACATGACTTCGATGGGACGGGTCACAACCCTACGAGAGCTAACTTTGGAAGTGTAGCTAGTGTGTGGAGTTTCCAGGCGTGCTGGGTGATACTAGGTGAGCACACTCCCAACCCGAGAGGGGCGGGAGGAGTTCACTTAGAACCCGTCCCGGTAGTCGCAGCAGCACGATATGACCAATAAGGCTACCCCAATGTGTCAGGTTCCTAGATGGGCCTCAACCCGAGATGGCTCACCCCTCTACACTCGGTACAAGGAACCCGAGAGCCTAAGTGTTTCCTAACCTGACACGATACTGAACCTGATACAGACCACCATCAAGGCATGTCGCCCGATAGGGCTGGCAACCCGACACAGCCGTATCAGGTAGGGAGTCTTTCCCGATACGCCCTAGCCGTTGCGGCTCAGAACCCAACACGGTCGAGAGCCCGACATGGGCGTATCGGGAAGAGCTCCTGCCCGGTACCGGGTTAGGGGAACCGTAGGGATCCGCTGCTGTATATCGACCTCCTAAATCAAGGAGACCAATACTTATCTTTCCCTTTTTACTACATTTTACTTTTATTTCCCTATGCATTGTAACTAAACCTTTTACACTCTTTAAGCTTATTGGAATCTATGGAGCTTATCTCATATTATTCTGTGTATGGCTCCTTTTTGTTGGATGATTTCTTTATAGCATATGAACTCTAGTCTCTTCTTTTAGATCACGCTTTTGACTAGATATCGAATCGTGTTTCCCGTTTCGACACCCTTGAGAGGGGGTTTTCGCAACTCTAGAGTTTGGTCTGATCTAGGTGTATGAGAGTACCCAGGATTAGGGCTGCTTCGGTTTACCTTACCACTTTAATCTACAACCATTACCCTTGAGAGAGGGAGTCGGTACATGGTTAGAGGCATCCTCTTTGAGAGAAGAGAATGTGGGACGTTTTCCGATGTCGCTTGTTATGCCTAAGTTTTCTTCCTTCGTGCCTTACCTTGACGACCGTTTTATTCTCCTGGCTTCTGATATACAAAACCCCTATAAAAATTGCTAAACCCTAAAATCACAATCTTTCTAGTAACTCCAGTTGGAGATAGCCTTTTAGTCTATTTCCTTTGTGGTGCTTTCTTGTTACAACCAAACCCATCCTTTTACATGTTAGATGTGCTTAGACAAGTGAAAGTTGAGTTCCGACGTGTTGTTCTTCCTATCCCTACGTTCGACCCCGAACTACTTCGACCCTGTGCTAGTTGTAGGTGTCTCAGACATTCGGGTATTATAAATTATAAAAGTCTGATGACTTAGATACGTCTCCACTCTCTAGACCTACGTCTAAGGCTGATCAACTTTTTGGCACCGTTGTCGGGGATAGGCAATGAAAACCGTTCTACGAACTTGAGTTTTGCTTGCACTTTGCCAAAAACCCTGTACATATGCATTTAACACTACAAATATTTACTGCACATAATATTTATGCAAAACACTAATACCTTTTGCATCTTTCTTCCTTTCCAGGTACTTTTCTTCCTTTTTCTAGGTCATCCTTGCCTTTCGCAAGTAATGGCTGACCAACCTCACGAAGCCCGCTCCCAGCGCTCATTTGTCCAAGTGCGGGAAAATGAGGAAAGGAATCTCATTGTTACGCAACCTCTCAATGTCACCAACTTTGAGCTGAAGCCTTCTTTCCTTCAGATGCTACAACACAATAGGTTTGGCGGGAACACCCTCGAAGAGAACCTGTACAACCATCTGACGATGTTCAAGAGGATGTGCAACACTTTCAAGATTAATAGGGTTCCACTAATGTATATCTACATCCAGTGCTTCCCCTTCTCATTGAGGGATAAGGCATTGGAATGGTACACCAGTCTTTAAAGATGGAAGCCTTCCCGACTGGGATCATCTTGCTAATGCTTTTATTTCCAAGTTCTTTCCTATTGAGAGGACAATTAAATGCCAGAACAAGATTACGAGGTATTCTCAAAAGCCATCAGAAAACCTTCATGAAACTTGGGAGAGATTTATGAGCTATCAGCGTGAATGCCCTCATCATGGTTTTTCTAAACCCAAGCTGATCACCACATTTTACAATGGGGTGTGTCCTGCAGAGAGGAAGTCCTTGAACGCTGCAGCTGGCAATGACTTCTTGGGACTCAATGCTCAAAGGGCCATGGAAATCATTGAAAACATGGCCACGAATCAACAGGATGGCGACTACGACCGCGAGTCGACTAACCACACCACTCTAGGTGAATCTAAGTCTATGGAGGCCCTTACAACCAAGCTTGACAAGATAGTGACAAATGTCCAGACCCTCAAAGAGCAAGGATACAAAGGGAAAGTTTGACAGGAAGTCGTAAAAAGTTGTGTCACCTGTGGAAAGCCAGACCACTTGTCTAAATTCTGCCCACACACGGCACCCCAACAAGATTTTGATGAAATCAATATAGAGAATGTGAGTTACGTCCAGTACCAAAGACCTGACCATCCTAATTTCTCTTATGGGAACACCAATGCTGCTGAGAACTCCCACCAGATGGCAGGCGGAAATCCCTCTGAAGGACCGTCAAATCAGCAATGCCAGACGGGGTTCCAGCAGCAACGAACTTTCCATCCGAATCAGTAGCAAAGACCGTCTATGATGACGGAGTTGATGTCTTTTGCAAAAAGGCAAAATGAACTGAATGAGAAGATGTACAAAAGTTCAGTGGACAGTACGACGATGTTGAAGCTGATGCAACAACAGATGGGGGGCTTTTCATCCCAGATTGGAGAGCTCCAGCAACATAATAAACAGATCGATCAGCAGCTGGCGAGTCTCGCCCAAACTATCAACCATCAGGTAGGGCGTTTCCCCTCTAACACTGAAACCAATCCAAGAGAACATGAGACTGCGTAAATGGTCGTTTTGAGGTCAGGAACAATAATTTTGCCAGCCGTTGAGAAGTTAGTAGCGCCACCGACAGAGCCCGCCGAAGAAGTCAACCCAGAGAAAGAGGAAGAAGTTCCGCTAAAGTCAGAGAAAGTAACCAAAGACAAGGTAAATGACGTCTCCCCCATAAGCTGGTTAAAGCCCAACTGAAGAAGAGATATAAGAAATTTTTGGCCGCAATAAAGAAACTGCACCTTGACATCCCTTTTCTGGATGCCATCAAAGAGATGCCAACCTACGCCAAGTTTTTAAAGGATCTAATATCAAGGAAGAAAAGAGGTGAGTATGTAGAGACAGTGAAACTGGCACAGATGTCCAGTTCCTTCATCACTGCAACTATGCCATCCAAGAAGAGAGATCCTGGGGCCTTTGTGATCCCCTTTCAGGTTGGAGATAATGTGACCCGCAAAGGTCTGGCCGACTTGGGGGCGAGCATCAGTCTGATGCCTCTGTCCCTCACTAAAAGGATTGGGCTCACCGACATGGTGAGCACCAATATGAGAATCCAGCTAGCCGATCATACCTTTACCAGACTGGTCAGAGTTGTCGAGGACATGCCTGTTCGAGTAGGGAGTTTTTTTTATTCCTTTTGATATAGTTCTGATCGACACCGTAGAAGACCCCAGCTGCCCCATCATCTTTGGGAGACCTTTCCTAGCTACTGGCTGGGCCCTCATCGATGTGGAGGTAGGTATGATTACAATCCAAGTTGGAAGAGACCACATCGACTTCAACATCTGAGATTGTATGAAGGCCCCCGCGTTCTTCGAATCTTCTTATTTCGTTGAAAGCTACCCGCAGTTATGCGACGAAGTACAGAAGGAGAAGGCCATGGTAGACCCCCTTATGCACGCCTTATCTGGCAAAGCACAAGAGGCCGAAGACCCAGAGGTCAAAGATTTGCTAGCTCTTCTAGATGTTGAAGGTACTTCTGAAGATGATGATCTTGTGGACACAGTCATGTATGCTACTCTCCGAAAAGACCCAGCCAGTGAACAAGAAAAAGAAGTCCCGCTAGAACTGAAGGTTTTGCCAAGAGGTCCGGAATACCATTTTTTAGATGAAGGAAAGATGAATCCGGTAATAATCAACTCAGAGTTGACCAGTGATTTAAAAAGTGGGTGAAGCATCCGCTTAAGCAGTCAAGCCTATGTCCCGTTGTAATTTTAGCTGAAGCGGGCTTTGAAGCATTTTGGACTGAAGCGACCACTTTTTCCCGCTTTTTACCGCTTCGGCCGCTTTTTCAGCCCCGCTTAAGCGACCGCTTCAGGGTGCTTCATGACAAATATTGCTGGAGTGGCCTAATCACTCGCCAAATCTATAGAAAAATGAAAGCACTACTTTTGGAAGATGTGATACTCCAACTATTGTATCTCAAAAGGTGTAAGAAAGTTTAGTAATTAGCATTTGTCTTTACTTTGTTACTGCTGTTTGTACACTCTGTACAACTAGACTAGTAATTTGTACTTTCAAGTTTGTTTATGATATTATCATGTATATTTAATGTTGTTTATTACTGCTGATACTCTAATAGTCTGACATTTAGTATACTTGTACAAAACCTTTGCACAACCATCTGTGGACTGTAACAAAATGATGTCGTAAAATATTGTTATATTGTCAATTATGTACTTAGTGCAGTTACTTATTGTTCTTTATGATCTACTATGTATGATATTGGCATGTATGTTTAATGTATTTTATTACCACTGAAAAATTAATAGTCAGCCATTTTGTATACTTGTACAAAAATTTTGCACAACCATCTATAGACTGTAACAAAATAAGGTAGTAAAATTTGTTATATTGTTTATTATATACTAAGTCTAGTAGTTTATTGCTCTTTAGGATTTACTCAGTAATATCTAATTATCTTGATTCTACTATATATTGTCATGCATTTCTCTTTATTAACTATTTAAATGTGCATCTATTTATATTATGTTGAAGACTACCTTACTCAGTCAACAATATTTGTACAGAGTACTAGTATTTAACTACTACTACCTCCAATTTTTTTTACTAAATGATAATTTCTAAGCCCAATTGTTGAAATAATATTAAGTACATAGTACTAGTATGATACTTGATTGTTGAGCGAGGACTATGCAATTTTATGATGTTTGAGTATTTTTATCTTGTAACCATTTATTTTTGTAAATAGGACCCTTTTTCATATGTAAAAGTCATTCTGACGCAATGAAATATCATTTAGATGCTTGATTAATGATATGTGAGCAGTACGATGGTCACCAAAAGTTTTCTACATTTTTTTAAAACAATGCAGACTGCTTTTTCAAAAAGCGCCAGCTTTGGTCCGCTTTAAAGCCCGCTTTCTGCTCCCCACTTCAAAAGGGTCAATCCGCACGCTTCCCGCTTCGCGCTTTCCAAAACCTAGAAGTTGAATGACAGTAAAAAAGATTAGTTGCTCGAAGAGTTAGGGGTGCGGAGGAAAGACCTGGGATACTCAATCAGAGACCTGAGGGGTATAAGTCCCTTCGTGTGCATGCATAGATACCATCTGGAGGAGGACTCCGTGTCGTATGCCCAGCCACAGAGAAAGTTAAATGAAAAGCTTCGAGAAGTTGTCAGTAGGGAAGTGGTAAAGCTTCGGGACACTGGTATTATCTATGCTATTAGCGATAGTACGTGGGTAAGCCCAATCCAAGTGGTTCCAAATAAGGGAGGTATGTCATTGGTCAAGGGAGATGACGGAGTCAAGATCGACACCAAGATGGTTTCCAGTTGGCAGATGTGTATCGATTATTGTAAGCTAAATGCCGCCACCCGCAAGGACCATTTCCCCATTCCGTTCAATGATCAGATGCTGGAGTGCCTGCCCCATCATTCCTACTTCTGTTGGTTGGATGGATACTCAAGTTTCTATCAGATCCCCATTCACCCTGATGACCAATAGAAGACCACCTTCACTTGCATATATGGAACTTTTGCCTTCAGGAGGATGCCCTTCGGGCTTTGTAATGCACCTGCTACCTTCCAGAGGTGTATGAATGCAATTTTTGCTGATCTCCTTGAAGACAAAATGGAAGTGTTTATAGACGATTTCAGCGTGTACGACAGCTCCTTTGATGACTGCCTGAACAACCTGTTGCTTGTGATGAGAAGGTGTGAAGAGCAAAGCCTAACTCTAAATTGGGAGAAATGACATTTCATGGTTCGAGAGGGCATAGTTCTGGGGCACAAGGTGTCCAATAGAGGTATTGAGGTCGATCCTCTAAGGTCGAGGTGATTGCCAAGATCCCTCTTCCCACTTCAGTTATAGGTATTCAAAGTTTCTTGGGTCACTCTGGCTATTACTGGCGTTTTATTAAAGATTTCTCGAAGATAGCAAAACCTCTTTCCAACCTCTTGATGAAAGATGTGAAGTTTGACTTCACAGATGAGTGCATGGAGGCATTCTCCAGGCTGAAAGATGTCGTAGTATCTGCACCTATTCTCTAGTCCCCCGACTGGAATCTTTCATTTGAGCTTATGTGTGATGCCAGTGACTTCGCCATTGGTGTTGTTCTAGGCCAAAAGAAAGACAAGAAACACCACATCATTTTCTATGCAAGTAAGACCTTGGACGAAGCTCAGTTGAATTACACGACTACTGAAAAGGAGATGATGGCTATTGTGTATGCTTTCGACAAACTCAGGTCCTACCTCATGGGTTCCAATGTAATAGTGCATACCGACCACGGGGCCATCAAGTACCTGATGCAGAAAAAGGATGCTAAGCCCAGGCTACTACGCTGGGCGTTGTTGTTACAGGAATTTGATCATGAGATAAAAGATAAGAAGGGTTCAGAAAATGTGGTCACCGACCACCTCTCAAGGATTCAGGTGGAAGATGACCACCCACTGCCCATCAATGAAAGTTGTCCCGATGAATCCTTCTATGTTGCCTAGACAGCCAACCCTGAGGGGCCGTGGTATGCAGATTTCTGCAACTACCTACCTTGTAAACAGCTTCCCCGGGACATGTCTTATAATCAGAAGAAGAAATTCTTCTCTAATTTAAAGAATTACTACTGGGATAATCCTTTGTTGTTTAGGCGTTGCGTCGATGGGTTATATAGAATATGTATACCTGAGGAGGAAGCCCCCAAAATTCTATTTGAGTGTCACTCCTCTCCCTATGGAGGACACCTGGGAGGCAAAAGGACTGCTGCTAAGATCCTCCAGTCAGGTTTCTACTAGCCAACTCTATTCAAGGATGCACATGCTTATGTGAAGTCCTACAATGAATGTCAACGAACTGGAAACATCGCTCGCCAAAATGAGATGCCGCTTTCGGATTGGATCGAGGTTGAGATCTTTGATGTTGGGGTATAGATTATATGGTGCCCTTCCCTTCTTCCTATGGTTTTAAATATATCCTAGTTGTAGTTGATTACATCTCTAAGTGGGTTGAAGCAGTGCCCGCCATTACGTGTGATGATAAAGCAGTAATAAAACTTTTTACTAAGATTATCTTTCCAAGATTTGGAGTGCCAAGAACCGTCATTAGTGATGATGGTTCTCACTTTGTAGAGAAACAGTTTGAATCCCTCTTACGGAAGTACGACGTACGTCACAAGGTCGCAACGCCATACCACCTGTAGACATCCAGACAAGTTGAGATCTCTAATCGGCAAATCAAGTAGATTTTAGAAAAAAAGGTTGGCAAATCCCGCAAGGACTGGTCGGCTAAACTAGATGACGCTCTTTGGGCATACAGAACAGCTTTTAAGATGTCGTTGGGTACCATGCCCTACCACTTGATTTATGGGAAAGCATGCCACCTTCCCTTAGAGCTGGAGCACAAAGCATTCTGGGCGATCAAATGCCTCAACATGGACCTGACACTAGCTGGAAAGAAAAGAATTCTTCAACTTCAAGAGCTTGAAGAGTTGAGATTCCATGCCTACGAAAATGCAAGGATCTACAAGCTAAGAACTAAGATCTGGCATGACGCCCACATGAAGAAGAAGGACGTCAACGAAGGTGACAAGGTTTTATTATTTAAATCTTCTATCCACCTCTTTCCAGGAAAGCTGCAAACTCGATGGTCCAGGCCTTTCATCGTCGCAAAGATCTATCCGTCCAGAATGATGGAGCTCTATGACAAAAAAGATCCAGTGAAAGTTTTTCTAGTAAACAGGCATAGAGTCAAGAGGTTTTATGAAGACAAAGCATTTGTCTGAAGATCAGAGATGCCCCTGCAGGATGCTGAAGCTACAACTGCCGAAGCAGAGTAGAAGGATTTGAAACTGTCGAGCTGATGACACCAACCACATCGCTCTTTGGGAGACAACCCAAATCTTTACTTTTCTAGCATAGGATGTTATTTCCTTTCCTGTAGAAAGACATTACGAACATTATCATTGTAATAAGGCCCGAGTCAGTGTATGCGCCACATACACAGACTCACTTGTTTTGTGGGCCACCGACTCAGTTTTATATATATAGCTTGGTGAGTAATACCATAGGAGGCTGAAAGTTTACTCTTGGGCCAATGATGTTTTACCCACCAAGTGCTTTCTAATTTCTTTTTTTTCCTATATTTGTTTTGCTTTAGTCTTAGTTTTTTTGTTGCATATCGGGTGTGTATGCTGAATGCACCCTTTTTGCTCTGAACGATGCGCTTCATGAATGTTGTATCGCCCAGCCAGTTCTCTCGTATCGGGTCGAACCTTTACCCTTACCCGACACCATGGATAATGGGAATAAGGGTCGTATCAGACACGAGTATCGGGCGACGCATATTGCAGAGCACAACACGACTCCGATATCGAGCAAAAATGGGAGGAAGGGAAGCACATGTCAGTCGGCACAAAGATTCCACGCGACATGCACTAAGCGTGCCTGGGAAGGCAAATCGTTTCTCAACGCGACGGATTAGACTGATCCTACCGTGTTACGGAAAACAATACACCTTATCGCACGACACGTGTCCTAGTTTTACCCGTTTTACCTCGCTCTCCACGGCTATATATAGTAACTTCCGTTTAACCGTGTCGGGCACATAGTTTACTTCTTCACCTGCTCCCGTATCGCACAAGTGTTTGCTCTCATGTTGGCCATCCTCTTCCCGACATCCGTGTCACGCATCAACCATCCCCACCCGATACAGGTATAAACCCGATATCGGCCTGACAAATCGGCCAAGTTATATCACGTGGACCGTGTCGGTCAGGCTTGTATCACGCGATACCGTTTCATAAGGAACCCATGTCGGACTGGACCTTCGCCCTGTATCATGCTTTGTTTATCACATGATAGGTTTTATTTGCTGCTTTAATTTACGTGTCAGCCTTTCGCCCCTATTGCGCGACATGTGTATCACACGATATGGATGCCCAAGCAACACAACCTTGAGCACCCGTGTCGGGCAAGATTCACATGTTTGTGACAAGTAACCCTTATCGCCCTGTTTGTTTTATGAAAGGTTCGGCTCATATCGGGCGACACAAGTTGTTACTCGACACGATAGCCTATCAGGCAATGACCCCTATCGGGCACCTGTATCGGGCAGGGCACATTTTTAGCAACCTGATATCGGCCTGACCTATCAGCCAGGCCCTATCGGGCAGCAATGTGAGTTTTTACCCTTTCCCGATACCGACTTGCTACTGTCGGGTGCTTTCGTATCGCGTAACGATCTTTCATCAAAGACTGTTGCCCGATATCGGTTTTTTGTATGTCACTTAACCTGTATCGGGCAACGTGCCCCTCTTGGTCTGCTGTCCGATATTGGGAAAAGCGATCTTGATGAACCAACTCTTTTGTGACTTACTCTCTGTCGCTTGAAAATGCAGAAATGGCCCGCACCAAACAAACTGTGGTCCGGGTTGACGAACAAGGTCGAAGGATCAATCCTGAGGCAGAGAACGAGGCTTCCACCGCTGGGAAGAAGTGCCCAAACCCCGATACAGTAGGGCCATACGAGGCTGAAAAGTAACCCAGACTAGAAGAACCAACCCCAGCAATAGCTTTGACAACAGTAGCAGAACTAGAGCCGCTGGGTCACTCACCGGGCAGGTTCATGCCTAGATATGAAGAACACAGGCGGCGGTATGCAGAGCTGGCAGCCAAAGCTTACCGGCCAACCCGCTTCTACCACCAGTCGTCCTTCAATCAAATAGGCATTTTCGACAAGCTCAAGAACGTCTTAAGAGATGCTGGGCTAAGGAATATATGCTTTAGCTACACTGCCTCTTACACTGAACTCACGAAGGAGTTCATGTCATCCCTCCGTCGGGTGCCAAATACATCGGAAGAAGCCAAGAGATTCGGTGGAGCGGATAGACTACAGGGGCACCTATACAACATTGAGCATGATATCTCGAAAAAGCTGCTCAACGAGTTCTTCTCCTCTAATGAAGCTGAAAGAGACCTTCTAAACAATGATGTCAGAAACACCGAAGGAGACGGGTTCAACCCAGTCATGCTCTGGAGGAAGCTAACCGGCAAATCATTGTTCAAGCTGGGAAGCAAAGTGGTGGCAATACACTCCTACTTCTGGAGAATAATCCACAAGATCGTGGCGAGCCTACTCTTCAATAAGTATGAAACAAGAAACCTGTACACTGAACAGCTCCACCTCATGTGGCACATGATGGAGGGCCGCACGATAAACCTATGGCGGTTCCTGCTCAACAGGCTATATCCCATGAAAGACGCCACCAAGGAGTACAACATGGGAGGGCTGGTCAATCTGATCACGGTAG
This sequence comes from Alisma plantago-aquatica, assembly GCA_963693085.1. Taxonomy (NCBI): domain Eukaryota; kingdom Viridiplantae; phylum Streptophyta; class Magnoliopsida; order Alismatales; family Alismataceae; genus Alisma; species Alisma plantago-aquatica. The sequence continues at coordinate 1,431,774,541 of OY856409.1, forward strand.
GGTTGGGGTACCCTAAAGAGCCGCACAGCCTGTCGAGGACAAGGGGTGACAACAGGATAGACTTAAAGTTCCTCGCGAGGGCCAACATTATCAAGAAGGAGAAGAGCCGCTTCTTCTACAGATTTGCAAGGACAGACCTGCTCCTGCTCCTGCCCCTCCCACTCTGCGTCAACTATGATGCAGAGAAGCTGGTATTCACAAAGGAAGAAATTCAAGCAATTATAGTTGAAGTCAGCTATGCCGCCACCAGAATCATACAGGAGAGGGTGGCGGCTACAGGAAGGCCAATCCCTTTTGACGCTTGACAAGACAAGTCATCGGCAATCACCGTCGATGACTCACCTATCATCGCCAATGCTGAGCCGTCCACCACTACCAAACAATCAGTAGTTGTCGCTCTCATGACAGCCACTGCCACCACCGAATCAGCTGCGACAACCACAACTGCGCCCGCCGCGGCTACTGAAGGGATAACAATGATCGTAGAGGTCATCCAGACCATTGGGGCAGATGCTATGATGACAACCCTAGAGGCCATTGCGACAGAGGTGGTCACAACTCCTGAAGCTTCAGCCCTGCCTGAGACGACAGAGACATTAGCACACCTGAATGCGCACCACAACAGTGACAATGCGTTCGCTGAGCTCCTGGAGGTGGAGCTTAGGCCTGTGCAGCCAACACCGACGCTGCCACTTGTGACGTAGGTGATTGCTGCGGAGGAGGACACTGAGAGTCGGATGGTAAATCAGCATCCGCCCACCCCCACACCCTTCTCCACCACCCCAAACTGACGAGGTGGAGGCAATCATAAGGGTGACAATGCCTCGCCCTGAAGCCACGCCCTCACGGACGGTTCAGATGGACTCAGCCCCGATCAAAGACGCGCACTCTTTGGGCCGATCTTCTCATGTGAGGAGCGGTACATGAACGAGAAGCCGACCAACTACAACCCCTTCATCGCTAGGGAAGATGTTCGGCCTCTTTAGCATGCCTGGCCAACTGGAGGCGCTGAACAGTACAATGCAGATGACGCTCCAATGCCTGGACGCAATCGAAGAAAGGTTGAACCGGAGGGATGACCATCCCCTCTTAAAGCGTCCCAGGAGATCCCCTTTGCGTCCAGGCTCCGACTCTCAACCTACATCTTCAGCGCCATCATCTAGATCGTCATCTTCCTCCTCCTCCAGTGGGCCCTCCACAATGATCAAGGAAAAAGCAAAAAATAAAACCACCGACGGGGCTCCAGCAGGACAAGAGAGTGTCCGCAACATCGACACTGCTGCTCCTATAACCTTCCTAGACCAGCCAAAAGATGAAGACATATCTATCAGATTAGAGTAGGGTTCATCTAAAAAATCAGAGGGAGAAGGGGGAGATATATACTTCTCCATCAAAAACAACCCCCCTAGAGAAAAAACTTCGACGACAGATGCATTCTCTACGCCGTCAGAGATCCCTTCTTTTGAGATGGCTGATTTTGATAGGAGAACCATCGGCTACCTGATGATCCGGGACCAAAAGCTGTTGAAAATGGTGCTAAGGCCACAGGTAGATGAAGAAGCCATCATCTAGAGCGATGGTTACTTCTCTGTACAACGGAGAGCGCTAATAAGCATGTTCCGCTCGCCAGCCATCGTGGCGAAAGTGCTCTTCAGGGTCCTGGAGGGTGCAATGATCGAAAACATCGCCATCAGGACAAGTTGACAATTTGTCTACAACGCCACCCCGGCCTTGGCAAGAAGAATAATGGCAGGGGCGTACGACGCAAAGCAGGTGGTAGATATGCTCCAGCACATCGAAGAACACAGTCCAAACCTGATGCTGGCCCCTTACAAGCACATAAAGAACTGGTTCCTCTGTGTGGCAGACCTCCGCAACCACGACATCTCCCTCCTCTGTTGCTACAACATGGAGGTCCCACACACATGACAAAGTTTCTTACGCCCCGAAGACAAATGCCTCAGATTTCTCCCACTGCGTCTTCATCGAATAATCAAACAAGGAGTCTGACACCGTAGTAGCTTTTGGAACTTCTTTTCAATCTCAGACTTCCCAGTCCAAGAGGAGTCAGGAAGCGGAAATAGCGCCTTCATCGTCCTGCGTGCAATGGAGCTGCTGAATATATTCAGATACATAAGGCAACTCCAGGGGCAAAACTTATACCAACTAAGAAGCATGTACGTGCTGCTGCTAATCAAGGACATGAGCTACTTCTGAGACATAGATCTGCCAGAGGAGCTGCTGGATACAGATGCAGAGTCAGAATGTTCTCGGCCTGGAAGCCCTTCAAGAGAAGAAGTACAGATAGCCACGGACGTCTACGGGGAAAGCAAGCGGATTGAAGTTTTGTGAGAAATACTCACCAACAAAGGCTCCATTTCGCCTAATGTTTTAGAAACATCAATCAACGATTTTTACCATTCCACATGTACTTCACTGTCTCAAGAACAAGTCAATGAAATCCTCCTCAAGCTAGCTGATTCTACACCCGCAGACGTCATTTATGAGATAGACAACGTCATAGTCCCTCTCGATGATCTTCGGGACTTAGTAAAGGCGGGAGGATGTCTAGCACTGTCGGTAGCGTCAGCCTACATACAGATTCTACAGAAGAAGTTTGAACATGCCTACATTGCCCATCCGATGGTTTTCAATGATATCTGTCTAGCTGATGAATTAGGAGTGAAGTAGCTATTTGTACACCAGATACAAAGCAGCACGCCACACATCAACTTCTTTCCAATGCTGCAACCATTGGACGCTCCTGATGATATACATTCACGCGTGAGAAACAATCTTCTACAACATCTCTGATGCCAACAAAGACCATCCGGTGCAGTGTACATCAACCTCGTTGACACCCCTCGAACGATTAGCAAGGAAATATTACATCGAGGTGGCAACGTTGATCCAGCCATTCCTAGAGAACCCAGAGACCAAGTGGCACAAGCTTCAATTCTGCCACAGCAGTCCACAACAAGCTCCACAATCAAACGATTGTGGCATCTACATTGATAGAATGGATCTCTAGCTCGGTGGCGCTACAACAAACACCTGACAAGCTCCACTACATCGACTATCACAACAAACACGGACAGTATGTGATGGAGCTTCTATCTGATAAAGGCGCGCGCACTAGCTAAAACCTCACTGACCTATGTCTGCCCTTCCCTACTTATCTCACAACTCTGAGGACAGAGTGTGGGGTAAGTTTGGGGGGGGGGTATTCTATAGCATCAGTGGGGGAGGTACTCAATTTCCCCCCTTTTTGCTCTTCTGTCTTTCTTACCAATACTCTGTATATACAATACATACACAATTGCTTATCTCTCAAAAACTGTACAAAACACTTTATAGTAAAAATTTGGTACGATTTCTTTCAGTTCATTATCTCCGTATCTAAGGCGGTGCATATTTCTATTTTTCCCTTTTGAAAACACAGTCTTGAATGGCAAAAGACTTCAACTTTTATATGCCAATTTTGAAAAATAATCTCGCAACAACTAAGAGATGTGTATGGGAAGGAAAAAGCTGTCCAAACAACAAAATCTCTTTTTTTCTCCTACCCATCAAAAACCCCAAAAAGAGAGGAAACCTTATGAGAATGAATAAAAGCATGAGAGTTGTGCAAAAAAAAAAACACACACACTTTCCTTTTCAGAAGTACCCATCTTTAGGCATGGTAGATCTGGGGCAGGGGTACATAGGATGTGAAATCACTGCTCTAAAGCCAACTGGCTTGGACTGCATGGACCACTTGCCTGTTAACAGATCCGTATCTGGATGGACTGATGGGAAGTAAGAAAAACCCAAAAAGCCTTAAGCCTACCCAAAAACCCAACTTCCTTCTCCCAAAGTAGTTTGGTGTGAAAGCTAACTTCGAAACCATGCACCAAAAGTCTCACTGAGGCTGAAGAGAAATTTTTTACTTAAATAAGGCAGGCAAATTAAGTCTGTTGTCCGTAGTCAGACGTAATTTTCCCCAGGGGAATCTCAAAAATTCCTTTAAACCCCTTGTCCGAAGACTACGCCTAGCTTTGAAGAAGTATCACAAACAAAGTTTTAAAATAGATAAAGATTGATTGAGTACAATCAAAATGCTAAGTTTAGGGGAGTTGATAACACCCATTTTATGTCTATTAAAACCTATGTTTTACTATCAGAACTGCCTCCTAAACTGACTTCCTCCCCATTTTATCCTATTTTCTGTATAGAAATAATCATCACTATGCTCCTGATAATATTTCCTATCTTTTGTAGAAGTTTCTCTTATTTTCCAATAAAAAGAATCTTAATGGGCCCTTCTCAGCCGATCCGCAACAACTGACCTATCCCGGCCCAGTGAGAAATGTGAGGTGGCACGCCCCTTACCTGTCATGGTCACTGCCCGATATGGCAACAACCCGACACAGGCGTGTCGCACAAGGAGACTCTGACGGACAACACACTACTTACCCGAGACAGAGCTTTGCCCACCGTGACCCGTCAGTCAACGTAGTCCTTCGCGTGATACAACCACCGCTCGGTACAACAGCCCTCCAGAGCCAACCCGACATGATCAGACGTGATTTATTCACAACCCGGCACGCAACGACCCTCCCAGGTGTTCTGGGTGACAGACGTGTCGGCCCTCTCCTGAAGCCACATCAACGGAGTAGAAGAAGGACATGTGGCCCAACAAGAGCCGCAATTCCTACCAATTGCTGCCTATAAATAGCAGCTATAGGACTTCGATGGGACGGGTCGAAAACCTACGAGAGCTAACTTTGGAAATAGAGCTAGTGCGTGGAGTTCCCAGGCGTGCCGGGAGAAACTAGGTGAGCACACTCCCAACCCGAGAGGGGCGGGAGGAGTTCACTTAGAACCCATCCCGGTAGCTGTAGCAGCACGATATGACCAAGAAGGCTACCCCAATGTGTCGAGTTCCTAGATGGGCCTCAGCCCGAGACGGCTTGCCCCTCTACACACGATATAAGGAACCTGAGAGCCTAAGTGTTTCCTAACCCGATACGATATTGAACCCGATACGGACCAACCGTCAAGGCATGTCACCCGATAGGGCTGGCAACCCGACACAGACGTATCGGGTAGGGAGTCTTTCCCGATATGCCCTAGCCGTCACAGCTCAGAACCCAACACGGTCGAGAGCCCGACACAAGCGTATCAAGAAAAGATCCTGCCCGATACCGTGTTAGGGGAACCTTAGGGCTCTGCTATTGTATATCGACCTCCTAAATCAAGGAGACCGATACTTATCTTTCCCTTTTTACTACATTTTACTTTCATTTCCCTATGCATTGTAACTAAACCTTTTACACTCTTTAAGCTTATTGGAATCTATGGAGTTTATCACATATTGTTCCGTGTATGGCTCCTTTTTATTGGATGATTTCTTTATAGCATCTAAACTCTAGTCTCTTCTTTTGGATCACGCTTTTGACTAGCTATCGAATCGTGTTTCCCATTTTGACACCCTGAAGAGGGGGATGCCGCAACTCTAGAGTTTGGTCTGATCATGGTGTATGAGAGTACCCAAGATCAGGGCTGCTTCGGTTTACCTTACCACTTTAATCTACGACCACTACCCTTGAGAGAGAGAGTTGGTACATGGTTCGAGGCATCCTCTTTGAGAGAAGAGACTGTGGGACATTTTCCGATGTCGCTTGTTATGCCTAAGTTTTCTTCATTCATGACTTACCTTGACGACAGTTTTATTCTCCTGTCTTCTGATATACAAAACCCCTATAAAAATTTCTAAACCCTAAAATCATAATCTTTCTAGCAACTCTAGTTGGAGATAGCCTTTTAGTCTATTTTCTTTGTGGTGCTTTCTTGTTACAACCAAACTCATCCTTTTACCTGTTTGATGTGCTTAGACAAGTGAAACTTGAGTTCTAAAGCGTCGTTCTTCCTATCCCTATGTTCGACCCCCAACTACTTCGACCCTGTGCTAGTAGCAGGTGTCTCAGACATTCAGGTATTATAAATTATAAAAGTCTGATGACTTGAACACGTCTCCACTCTCTAGACCCACGTCTGAGGCTGATCACCCATGGTTGTAACTCGCTTGTTAAAAATATTCTTATTTCTTTCTCTTAGTCCAATGCAACATTTCATGCCTTACTTGACACAACTAGGTATATTATGGTTACATCTATACTTTAGAGTTGTATTTGTTATGGTTCGACACATAAGTTTCTTTTCACCAGATTGATAATGACATAATGACCATAATTTGACTATAAGGTGAATGTTGATGTTTGGAGCCATAAAGATAAAGATAAGATGGACTCAAGATATGTGTTTAGAGCTTGTAATGGAGATCGCATCAAGGAAGGGTATATGGAGATTCCTTACAATGTCATCTTAGAAGGTGAACTCCTGGCAATGTGGAAGGTCTCTTAGCTTGCAACAACATTAGCAGGGAGGTGTCAATTCATTCAGATTGTATAATGTAGTGAAGTTCATTCAGAACCAACAACCACCTACAACTAGATATGAATTTGTTTGTATAGTCATCAAAAGAATAGCCTCCAACAATTGAAAATACAACATTGTGTCCCTAGAATCTCTAATCAAGGTGTGGATATGTTGTCCAAGTGAAGCATCAAGCAGAATGTTTACTGTAGTATGTGGAATATATCCTAGTTTCATGAGAATCATACTATTATATGATGTTGCTAGTGCTAGTAGTTTAGCACAAACTACTTGTAAGTCCCATTTAAGGACCAAAAGTTGTAGGAACGACAAATGATCCTCCCAAAACCCACCTCCCATTTCTTTATCATATTTATATATGGATACACGTATCCAGGTCTGTGTAACAAGCCCTGATTCAAATTGATCAAATATGGGATGTCATAACAAGCCTTCACAATTATTTTTTAGTAAATGATTGGTTGCAAAACATTTTATAGAAGTCCATACATTATAATGTATTTTTCTTGATGCTTAACTTGTTTTAAATTTTTTAGTGACCATTACTTTACTAGAAGATATGGAGGCACTCATATTTTTACCTCAACATTGAATTTTATATCCATTTGCAAAATATTTTTTGTTCCGTTTAAAATATTTTAATGCACCATACTTCTATTTTCGATTGCTACTGCATATTCAGTTTCTGTAAATACTACACAATTAGATACCTTGTATCCATAAATTATTCCAGAACATGCTTTAACTAAGATTACATTTTTGACAGTTACATTCATTTACAAAGTAAATTTTTCATACATAGTGATTGACTAGAATATTTTCATAAAATATTAATAAAACTGTGTCATTTTCTTCTTGAAAAAATAATAATTATGGTTTGCTGTCATTTTAATGCAATATACCTATTACATCATACTAATATTCCCTTTTATTAAGAGTTTATAATAAAAAGAAAACTAGTGGTTTATTGGTACCATGCACAAGATGTCACTTTGAGATGATTTTGTATTTTATTTTTTATGTAAAACAAACAACTCCATGATATGTTTAAATAAATAATATTTATTTTATAGGTTGTTTGAAGAGGAAGGATTATAGCCGATGTTGGAAATCATGTTGGTTTAATTGGGTTTTATTTCATGTCAATTTGGCTTAACAACTTTTGGGCAAATCTGCATCCCTCAACAGGGATCTTCTAGTTAAAAAACCTAGACCCTAACCATCACTACTATACAATGGGGATATGGTGTCAGTTATTTTAGGCATACAACGTCCGTTATATACCGATGAACAAGTGGGTGATGCTAAAATTCAAGGCATTCTTCGTCAGATGACATAAACCGATGATAATATGTTTTGTCTTCAGGTCCACGTTATAGTAAAATTAAGATGTAATGTGCAATGGGTGATGTGTTTGTGGTCTCCTTTGACCTTTCTTTTTCGTTTTATGAACAAAAACTAACACCTTTTTACATTTCCTCACCATTTTGGTAATGACAATAATCGACGCTGAATAACTTGATGCCAGTTTTATTAATGACTGAACAGTGTAAAAATTAGATAAACCAATTCTGTTGTTGGTAAATAACTGACGTAGAATGTATATTTAGTCAGTTATTATAGCAAAGTCTGCAGACCTATTGTCTAGCTGCTAGCCTGTATGCAACCTGTAGTTCTTAGAACTAAAAGTTCTAAAGAATTGCAGGCCTCTGCATACATCACAGCTTAACAACATGTTGAAAAAAGAAAAATATATATATACAAAATAGGAAAAAACATGCCACACATTCTAACGTTTTTCACTTCAAATGCACACAAATCCATGAATTCACAGCTCAATTGTTTCATTTCTCAGTCACACTTCAATTTCATACATATGTGCACAAATATACATCATTTTCTTCATCATGCCTTCACATTCATATCACACACATATGTACTCTACATTCAATTCATACATACAAATATATATCAATACCAACTGCCATATCAAATTAAAGTCCACAATGTATAATAATATAACAAATAAAAATTTGACATCAAAGTTTGATCTACAAAAAACAGCCCTCCCATTAATCGTTCAAGTCCACATGTTTGATGAAGCAGTCTGCCCACTGTTCACGTAGGTCATTCACCTTCTCTAATGTATAGGATTTTGTATTCTCAAAAAACTGCAAAGAGAATGAGACTTCTAATTAGATTTGATTATTTTTATTATCAAATGATATTACTTCATTAATATGATACAAGACTAATAACTTACATTATGTATACATTTGATCTGTTTCTCATGAGTGAAAATCATCTACATGTACAACATCACGTAATATGCACATGCCCAATCATTGTCTTGTATAGGGCCCTGTAGATTTATAATTACATTAATAAATGTAATTAAGCAGAGATGGCAATATATTATGCAATTGAAATGAGAATATTGTATACATCAACACTCTTCCAAGTTACCTTTTTATTCTTATCTACTTTCCCTCCACCAATATGAAATTCTTTCACACTCCTATAAGTTAAATTAACATATATATTGTATTATTAACCTGTCATATGATGAAAATATATACAAATATGTTGGGCACTGAGAAACTATACTTACACGTGAATTACCAATTTCATTGAGTATCCCTCATTTGGTGTCTATTTTATACCTGAAGGATCAAATAAATACACAATCTAAGTCTCAAGAACAATCACTAATTATTGCCAACGTTTATTTGTCATTGAATAGAAGACAAATAAAATAAAAACTAAATTCCACAACAAATTGTATTCATAAGTTAGACATATAAACAACAAGCCCAAAACGTATATAGCGTTGAAGGGAGCTAAGATCACGTTCTTAGAATTACCAAAAAAACTACATTGAAGTAGTTACATAATCATTGACTTCACTCAGATCTCTTATTACATTGTTAATTAATGATGGAATTAAAAATCTCACATTTGCTCTTCCAAACTCACCAGTTGCATAGTACAAATGACTAAACACAATATATATATATATATATGCAATACTCAGTTAATATATTGGAAATAATTAATAATTTTTCACATATGACATGATATTTAGACTCACTGTATCCAATGTTCTATCACTAACGTGTTCAACCAATCATTATCAAATAGCTCAGAAACATTTGTTAACACTATAACAATGTTGTGTTATATACCTACATTCTCCTCGCCAAGGATGACTACCATGGTATCTATTTGGTCTATACAGTCTAACCATCTTGTCAATGTCTTATAGCTAGGGCCTAATGAGTCGAACAACTCCCATGGAATAAAATGTGAGAGGGGGGAGGCTTAGAAATCCTAGGGGGGCTTCTTAGCAGCCGTGATTTTGATTATTTATAATAAATTTAAATATACATTTGTCATACTTGAAGAAATATAACAAGTCATTTGGGCCACCCAGTAATGTCGCCTTCTACCTCTTTCACTGTACAATCATCCAGGTGCTCGTATGGGATAGGTGTGTCTCTCGTTGTTAGAAAGACACATATGACTCTCACACAAAGGTGATCAGTGGGAAGGGGAATACCATGCACCATATGGGTGATAGAGGCCTCAACATCTCCCACAATGTTGTGTAATGGAACATTAATGGAAAGACGGCAATTTTTTCCCACCTACAATTTAATGAAACATAAAATTTAAATTGACAAATATGAATATTGACTTGAGGGGTATTTTTATCATAATGTATATATAAGTTGACTTGAATTGAATCTTACCCCAGTCGTGCCATGCAGGTTTAAAGGAATACTCTCAATGCACTCTATGGGTGAGAGATGAACAAATTCTATGACTGCTGGAGAAGCTTGCACCATGTGAGAAGTTTTGAGATTCTCTAAGGATGCATCTACCAATCTATACATGTATATGTGATCCACTTCCCCTTTCTTAGTATGTTTGCATTTTTTCTAGGATGCACCAATTTTTTTATCCCATACCTAGATTCATCTCCCCTAACACGTCTGGGATGCTCCTCTATCCCTAGAGAAATTGTCAATTCATCGTGCGTGCCCTCTTTTGTTTGGACACCCAACTCCAACTAATTATCATCAAAATTGACTAATCAGTAAAACTTAACAATCCAATGAAGAAAGAACATGGACATATTGTGAGACAAAAAATTTGCCATTTTTGAAGCCACCTCCTGTGTTTCTTGCATAGAAATTTCTCTGTCTTTATTTTTCCTCGCATCTATCCACTCAATATAATGAGACAACCTTCCAGAAGCACTAGAAGACTTAGCAGTGCAAGGAGTAGGAGTAGATGGCCCTTGCTCGTGCTCTCTCTCTTGCTCTCTCATCTGGCATCATTTAAAATAATCACCTAAACCCAATCAGTGGTTGTGCACATTCTTGTCACGTCTATCTTTTTTAGCATCGTGAATGGTCTAATAAATTCAATAAGAAATATTGTTAAGTAACCATAATAAATCATAAAAATGTAATTAATTCAATTTCTTTGTTAAGTAACAATAAGAAATCAGGAAAACATAATTAATTCAATACCTTGAATGCATCTATTTATCTCCGTAAACAAACTCCTTCCAATCATTTTGATCAATATAGTTCCATTTGAGTCTGGGGTCCAGATCCTTCTTGTCTCCAAAGATGTAGTGTCTTGTATGGATTTTCTGCCAATCTTTATGTGTTCTCCTTGACAAGCTACATAAAGGAGTTGCGATGCAACTTTTTATCAAACTCATACCGGACCTAAAAAGGTTCAACATTCACTACTATTTAAAAATGTTAAAAGAAAGAATATTAAAAGACTATCAAAATGTAAATGCATTTATCTCACCTTGAACTTCCTCCATATGAGATCTTTGGTGGCCGTACTCACTTGCCTCCAATCCTCAACAAGGATAGGAACTTTGTTTTGACCAAGTAACTCACAATAACTAACAAATTCTTTAGTAATTAGCGTGCATGTTTTATTGAATTCAATGACATCCTTCCTCCCTTGTGTATTTGCAGAATTTTTCATCACAATTATCCCTCTAACTCCTACACATTTTGATGCCCCGTCAGCACCATCAGTACCCTAGTCAGGACGTTCATGATCCTCACACTCATGCTCCTCTTGAGATCACTGTGCTCTTACTCAGATGTCATCTATAAAATTAAAAGTAAACATATGAAAAAAATCAGATCACATATAAAAAGTCAAATCACATATAAAAAGTCAGATCACATATGAAAAAGTCATATCACATATGAATAAATAAACATGTTATATAATGCAAAAAAATCCAGATACATATGAACAATATACCTTAAACTAATATCCCTTCTATGTGATCTTCGTTTGTATATTCATTAGTGTTAGATTCAACATTTACACTTGGAAAGGCAATAGAAAATGGTCTAGAGTCATCATACTTGTATTGGTATTCTTCATCAACAAGATCTAAAATGAACTATCTTTTCCCATGAAGAATGACAAAGTAATTTTCTTTTATAGGATCGTCGATATTGAATACTTATTTTTCCTATCATGCCATGATGAAGGGATCATCCTTCACATCCGTCCACTTAAAATTCACTATTGTGAAACCAAGATTGTCAACTAAAACTGCTTTGGTGTTATCAATCCATTCACACCTAAATAATGGAGATCTATACCATATGTCTTTAATGACACCATAATAAGACATATTTCCTTCATGTGGAATCTTATATTTGGCACTATAAAAATACAATGAAGACGTCTGAAGGGTGACCCCACTGTTTTGGATGACACTTTTATCACCTTGACATTTTGTCTAGAATGAAAATCCATTTATGTCAAACCCTTTGTAAGATGTAACATGGGTCTTTGGCTTATACACGAGTCATTTGAAAATTTTTATAACATTATTTGGTGTTTGATATAGTTGATTGAATACTTTCTTTTATAACCACCTAATAAATGTCTGATTTTGTTCTCTGGATAGCCATATTAAACTTGCTTGGGGATAACTTATCTTGAGCTTGTTGATGTATTCAGTGATATAAATACCCACATCATCAATGTTGTGTAAAACATATAAGTGTGCTTGTTCCCACTGCTCACAATTGATATTTATCTACCGTTCTCCCAAAATAACTTTGCCAGAATAAACATTAGGATTCACAATATAGACAAGAGTTTCATTGCAACTCAAAAAGTCATTGAAAAATTCAGTAATCTCCCTAGCAATATAGTCTGAATGATACTCCTTTCCGAGTGACAACGGTTCCAAACATCACCTTTAAAAACACTAATGTACCGTTAAAAAATATACATCCAATGCAAGAAAACTGGACCCTACATTTTCACTTCCCTAGTCAAATGGACAACTAGATGTACCATGATATGAAAGAATGAAGGGGAAAATATTGCTCAAGTTGACATAGGGTAACGACTACTTCTCTTTGCAACTTATCTAGAATCTCAAAATCAATTACCTTTTTGCATAGAGTGTTGAAGAAGAAGAAGCAAAGTCTAGTGATTGCAAACCTTTCATGCTTAGGAAGGATAGATCAAATGGTCATAGGAAATATATGTTGTATTAGAGTGTGAAAAACATGAGATTTAAGACCTATCAACTTCAGATCCTTCATTGATATGAATATTGGCTGAGCATCCTGTGGTACCTTAACATTACACAAGCACTCACAAAAATTCTCCTCCTTTGTATACAAGGTGTAACAAGCAAGAGGTAGATATCTGCGGAGACCTTTGGTAACTACTTTTGTTAATTCTTTCCTTATAACCATTTCACATAGGTCCATTATGTATTTGATGTCATCTTTAGTCTTATAGGGTATATTGAACAGAGTGCCAATAGTTCTATCACAAACATTTTTCTCAACACGCATGACATTGACACGTGTCAAATTGTTAAAGAACTCCAATAAGGAAGATCCCAGAATATCAACCTCTTTTTGAAGAAAGACTTTTCACCTATGGGGTTCGTACATGGTCTCTTACCAAAATGATTTACAATGTTCTTTACTATTGAATAAACATCCATCCTAACATAGGTTTAGGGGCACTCCATTCTTCAGTTGAGCCATTGAATGTTTTGCACCACTTTTAGTAAAGATGAACTTTTGGTAGAAACCTTAAAAGACCAAGATATACACTCTAACCACCATATTTTAGTTTAATAGAATCTATATTTACCTCACATATAGGGCATGCCTTAGTTCCTTTGACCCTATAGCCATACAAGTTCCCAAAAGTAGGAAAGTCATTCATAATGCAAAATAGAATAGCACGTAAATTAAACATCTCTCTATGCAAATGATCATAAGTCATCACACCTACTCCCCATAGTTTCCTTAGGTCATCAAACATAGGTTCAAGGTAAGCATCAATATCATAGCTAGGTTATTTGGGGCTCGATATCAGCAACGATAACATGACATATTTATTCTTCATACACAACGACGGAGGAAGATTGTATACAACAATCATGAAATGTCAAGTTCTATATTATCTACTTAATGTATTATATGGATTCATTCCTTCAGTACAAAGTCCAAGTCATAAATTCCTTGCTTCTTTGCCAAATTTAGAATACAATAAATCAAATCTTATTCCGTTGCAAGGAATTCGACGCATGTCATAGCATACCATTGTTGTTTTTCTTTACCTATGCATGCCAAGATAAATTTTATGCATCCTTGTTTGTAGAAAATTAGCGTTGAAACTATGGTATTATAGGTAGATAAAACATCACCTTGGCATGAGACTTCATTTTGGTCTTACCCAATGTTGTCCTTTTGTACCTAGGCGCTCCACATTTCAAACATTCTTTTAGATCGATATAGTCCTTTTGAAATAAAACACAGTCATTCGGGCATGCATGTATCTTCTTAGCCTCCATTCCCATTGGGCATAACATCTTTTTCATTTTGTATGTTGAGATTGGAAGCTTGTTGCCTTCAGGGAGAATTTATTTCAACAAAGACAATACATAGGTGGAGATTTTGTTGCTCAATCTATTGTTAGCCTTCAGAATATACAATCTCAACACAACACTCAACTTTGTAAACTTAGTACAACCTAAGTATAACAATTTCTCAAAATCATGTGCAACATTTCTAAATAAGGGAGGTGTGTATGCAACATTTACCTCACAATTGTCTAGCATTTCATCAACTATGTTTGTTGGAATTGGCTCATTATCATCAACATCGTCTGCCATTTCTTCTTTGACACAACTACCACTCTCGACATCTACTAATCTCATACAAGGAATGTCTCCATGCTAGTACCATTTTATATATCCCTATACAATCCCATTGCACATGACATGATCTTTGATTGTGTCAATAGTGTCAACTTTTAGGTTGTTACTACAATTCCTACAAGGACAATAGAACCTATCTCTAGGTTTTTTTCTATGTTCCACTTAAAATCTTAAAAACTCACCAAGACCATTAATAAACTCCAAAGTGCAGTGATTTGGATTAGACATCCATGATCGATACATTTTTGTGATCAGATGGGAGATGACCAATTCATCAAGTTCTAGCTAGTAAGTTAATTTTAGAAAAAATAATGTTTGAATTGATCCCTAATCAGCTAGTAGCATTCATATTCATGAATGTGTACCACCTGTCCCAACCTTGATCACTTCATCTCACTAGTAAGTGTATAATGCGTGTTCGATTCAATAAATTTTGGCAGCATTTCCCCGCAGTTCTCCAAGTACACCGATGTAGATGGGCAGATGCCCTCCTACATATGTACCTAGACAATAAATGGGGAAATGCTATTGAAATTTATTGAAATTGAACATGCATTATGCACTTACATCCTAGGCGAGATGAATTTATCAAGAACAATCCTGAATCGGAGACTATCCCAGGTCTGCTCCTATGAGTAAATCTCAGACATATTTCTAGGCCAATGAAATGGTTCAGAAATTAGGCTTTAGAAAGTAAAACACCTCTTTGTATAGTCTTGTTATGGATACTATCTGTTGAAACATGAGGTATTGTCAATTTGGGTACATGTAATGTGCTAAAGGATTTCATTAGACAAAAATGAAACGAGCTAGAATCGTGGTATTCTTGAACTACATATTAGTGGAGAAGCTATAGACAAAACCATCAAAAGCTTGGGATTCAATATCTTCCATTGAGTCGAGGCACATGGATTCTCAGGAGGAATTTGGGCGATATGGAATTCCTTTGAGTCATCAGTTGACATTCTCCTCAGTCATTGTCAGTTCGTGCACACTCAAGTGAATAATTCCATCTTGATGACCTTTGTTTATGCCAGTCCTAATATTAATACTAGGAATCTTCTTTGGACCCACCTTAAACAACTTAGCACAAGAGATTTTAATATAATGGTAAGCCCTGATGAGAAATGTGATAGTCCTCTGTTCAACCATAATGATGCTACTTTGTTTGCCAACACTTTGCTGGATTCGATCCTGCATGACTTGAGTTTCGAAGGAACCAAATTCACTTATAAGATGGGCATGGTCCATGAGCATCTGGACATAACTATTGCCAACGTACATTTCTTTAACAACCACAATAACATGTCCGTAGAGCACTCACCAAGAATCAAAATAGAACACTATCCTCTACTATAAAAAATGTGCTATAAAGATAAGGTGAACAATCAGTTCAAAACAAAGGCATCTTGATACCTTGACAGCCAATTCAAATATGTGATTAGGAAGCTCTGGAATAATGACAATGATTATTTCTCAACTCTTAAAGGGGCAACACCTGGTCTTACCAGATGGGATAAATCAAGGATGAAGGACAAGCACAAGGAAAAGGAAATTCTGCTCGAAAAGATCAATAAACTCCAAGCAAACTTCAGTGTAATTTATGATGCTCAAAAGGATTACCGATGTCTTAGGTTGCAAGAGGAGATTGAAAACATCCTGTGCCAAGAGGAGGAGGATTGGAAACAAAGGAGCCATGTTAATTGGCTTAGGAACGAGGACAACAACAAAAAGTCTTATCAAGCCTATGTTAATCAAAGATAGAGACATAACTATATCACTATGCTTAAGGAACACAGAACACTGGATGAAAGATGCTTCTGAGCTTCAAAAATTGGTACAAGACTTCTTCAAGAAAAAGTTCACCGGAGGATCAACTATAACCACATCAGTAAAATACTTAGACAGTTTAAGCCTCTATCTCCTACTCAATTAGAAGCCATTAGTAGAGTACCCACTGCCAATGAAATCTTCAATACTCTTATGATGATGAACCCATATAAGGCTGCAGGGCCAGATGATGTAGACACCTTATTCCTACAAAGTCATTGGGATTGTGTTGAGCACTCTGTAACTTTATCCATTACTAAAGCTTTGGCAGGGGAGGATCTTCCTGTTGGTCTATGAAAGTTTGCTATTGTTTTAATACCAAAAGTTGTTAAACTTGATAGATGTAGTCATTTGCATCCCATCACATTGAATAATACATGCCTAAAACTATCCTCCAAGATCATTGTTGAACGGTTAAAGAAACACATGGGAGGCTGGATTTTGCCCAAAAAAAGTGGCTTTGTGCCTGGAAGGCATATTATGTGTAATATTATTCTTGTTCAGGAAATCATCCATAACATGAGGAGGAAATGTGCTGCTAAAACTGTGGCCATCATAATTGACCTTTCCAAAGCTTATGATCGCATGGAGTGGTGTTTCATTAAAAACACCATTATGAAAGCCGGTTGGCCAACCAATATCATCCAATACACCATGAACTCCATCTAGGGAGGTGAAACTAATATAATTTGGAATGGAAAGTCCTTGGAATCCTTTAAGGCTAGTAGGGGTCTGCGACAAGGGGACCCTCTCTCCTTAAATCTTTTCATTCTCTGCCTTGAACCTCTCAATCAGATTATTGAAGAGGGGGTGAATAATGGTAGATGGACACCTACCAAAGTGGCTAAGAATAGGGATAATATTTCTCATATTAGTTTTGCTGATGATATCATTTTGTTTTCTCGTGCCACAACTTCACATTATTTTAGAAGTATCTTGAAGGTCTGATGACTTTTATTTAAGAGTATTTAGCTCTATTCACCCCCCTCTATAGCCCATATTTTGATCCAAAATGTAGTATTAGAGTGGGACTTCTCCAAGAAATACTTCTATAAGTAGGAGAAAAAGGGAGATTATCAAAGTGGGAGACACCTCATCAACATTCCAATCTTTGATGGGAGCAACTTTCTATATTGGAAGAGAAGGTTACAATACTACATAGAAGGATAAAGTCTTAAGCTATAGATAATAGTGGACCTTCCATACAAGCTACCAGAGACAAAGATATAAGAATGCAATGAACCTACTTTGAAGAAAGCAACCTTGAATGCAAGAGCCATCAACATTCTCTATGTGTCTCTTTCCCTGCTGAGTTGAACAAGATTTCTTCTTGTGAGATGGACTATGAAGTATGGAGAAAACTATGTGTCACTTATGAGTGGACTAAGCATGTGAAGGAATGTAAAGTCTATATGTTCAAAGGCCTATTTGAAAACTTAAAGATTGGACAATAGGAGAGGGTATCCAAGATGTACTCAATGCTCAAGACCATTGTGAATGGTCACGCTGTTGTAGGTCATCCTATGGATCAAGGAGAGAGAAATTCAAAGATCCTTAGAAATCTACCCATGAGGTGGAAATCCAAGGTGACCTCCATAGAAGAAATAAAGTCTCATCGTGATATTCTATTGAAGAACTCATAGGAAATCTACAAGCCCATGAAGTTAAACTTGAAAATCAAGATGAAGAAGAAAGAGAAGAAAAGAAAGAGATCAAGAGCATTAAGAAGGCTGAAATCAAAGCCCAAACAGAAGTTATTGTTAGTCAAGATTCTCCATCCTCTCAAGTTGAAGAAGTTTCCATGTACTCTAAGGGTAGACTCTATAATGGCAAGTCTTCCTCCTCAATCTGGTGTTTCAAATGTGGAAAGAAGGGTCACTCTAAGGATGATTTTCCACAAAGAAGAAAGACCCATCATCAAAAGAGAAGAGAAAAGAATAACAAGAAGAAGGAGAAATGCCACAAAAGATTTAATGACTCCTCGAACTCAATATTAAGTGAAGAATCGAGTGGAGAATCAATCTCTAGCTCTAGTGAAGATGGAGAATGTCATTTTTCTCTCACGGACTCAACAAATGAACAGTCAAATGAGGTAAATCTAATATATTTAGGTAAATAATCTTTAATTACAATTACTCATGCTACTCATGCTATCTAAAGACTTATAAAAAGAAAAAGAAAAAGCTGGCTAGAATTGGAAATAATTTGCATTTAGAAAAAAATGATCTTGAACATGCTAATATTTTCTTGCAGATGAAAACAATGGTTATCTTAGTCAAGTAGACTCTGTTAAACTTGTTAATGCTAACTTACTTGATAAGTTTATATTTCTAGAAGCTCAACCTCTTATGTCTAGATCTAATAAAGAGCATAATATTATTGTGAATTCTCTCATGCTTGATATGGATGTTCTTAGAACTGAAAATGAGGACAAGGATTATGTTTTGTAAGGAATATAATTTGAAAATAGTGTCTATCTTTCTAAGATTATTTTGCTTGAAAAAGAAATGCTTCCTTGCTTGCTAATACTAATGTCCTAGTTCTACTAGTAGAGAGAATAGTGCTATTTTTTCATATTGAAAAATATTCTTATATGACCGAATCTCTTTGCTTAGAAACCGAAATTTTGCATGCTAGAGACGATATCAATCAATTGACTTCTACTATTACTTCTCTTATGCATGAAAATCATAGTTTGAGGGCCTCTATGCAAATATTCTTAGATGATAAAAGGAATCTTAATCAAATCCTAGATCATACTACTGAACAAATGGGTAGAAATAATATTGGATCTGATAGTAGCCAAAGGAAAACCAAATACAAAGGATGCGACATCCCCAGATTTTATAAAACTTAATATGATGTGTGATGTCCAAAATGAAACCCTCACCTCAGTGATAATCCCAATTTAAACACTGCACACTAGGCTAAGAAGAAGAAAACCAGAGGAAGTCAGAAGGAAACAACAGTAGCACATGCACATGAATAATAATAATACCATACAACACATGTTCACCAGTCAACACATAATTACAACATGAATTGTTATAATATTTGATATTATATATTGAACAACAAACTTCTACATATACATGTGCTACCACTAAACAACATGATCTTAAAACAACAGGTCCAGCTGTATATCAGCTCGCCAAAAAAATCTCAACTATCTTGATTCTGCAAGATCACATGTCCATAACCTAAACAAAAGATTACATATGGTACATGTCAACACAATATTCAAGAATATTTTACTGAGTACACCTACTTGTGTGACATCCTTAGATTTTTTAAAACTTAATCCAATGTGCGACGTCCAAATTTAAACCCTCACCTTAGTGAGAATCCCAATTTAAACACCCCACACTAGGCTAAGAAGAAGAAAATCAGAGGAAGTTAGAAGGAAACAACAGTAGCACATGCACATGATCAATAATAAAACCATACAACACATGTTCACCATTTAATATATAATTACATAATGAATTGTTACAACATTTGATATTACATATTGAACAACAAACTTTTACATACACACATACTACCACTAACCAACAAGATCTTAAGACAACAGGACCAACTGTACATCAGCTCTCCACACAACTCTCAACTATCCTGGTTCTTCAAAAGCATAACCACAACCTAAACAAAAGATTACATGTGGTATACGTCAACACAATATTCAAGAATATTGTACTGAGTACACCTACATGTATTTTCATATACCTCTCATTATTAAGCTTGGAAATAAGATAAAACAAATACTTATCAGCATTAAACAAATATAATAAAAAGCGTATACTTGCACAAAGATATTTATTTACAAAAGAGAACACATATTTTAAGCTCATTTTCCATTATATCATCCGTGCATTTAGTACCTGAGAGTTGAATGCATTAAGGCCTTTATGATCTACTACTAAAGATTTTGAGATCATTATACATGTGATCTACTACCAAAGAGTTTGAGATCACTTCCAAG
Organism: Alisma plantago-aquatica; assembly: GCA_963693085.1. Classification (NCBI taxonomy): domain Eukaryota; kingdom Viridiplantae; phylum Streptophyta; class Magnoliopsida; order Alismatales; family Alismataceae; genus Alisma; species Alisma plantago-aquatica. The sequence continues at coordinate 1,431,795,042 of OY856409.1, forward strand.
TACTTTACTACCAAAGAGTTGAAGTACTTTACTTTCCAACACTTTACTACCAAAGAGTTGAAGTGCTTGGATATAATGGAACAAATATATTATGTTTCATATGTTCATAGCCATAAGTATGGAAAATCAAGCAAGATATCATACAAGAACAATCATTTCATCCAATATCATATGCCAAGTGTTTACTACACATGTAATGCAAGAATATTGTACAATGAGCCAAGTAAGAGATAATGGCATACTCTAATCAAGAGATATCCTAATCACATATTCCTCATGTCAACTTAAACCTTGTTCAACCCTGATTAAGACAAGATTACACATCACCATCAGGTTCTCGTCACTTTCATAACCCCAGTTATGTCCATTAGGGTTAGCTTAGTCTTATGATATTCCCATCAATATTTCTTGTCTTACTCTTCTTGTGATCTAGGATTGATGTTACTAATGTTGTATTGTAGATTAGGATTAATAATTTGATTATTTGATTACATATTATTATATGCACATATTAACCCTAGATCATATTTATTAAGCATATTAGGGTTTATATCACATTAAGAGCAATCATCATCGTATAACATGGATTATGTGTATCATGTTAATCTCATAATTAAATCCGAGGTTCCATATACTGATATGATCTTATACAACATATTCCATTATTCATTGACCACATATGTATTTTCTACATTTTATTTAGGGTTCTTAGCCCTAGATTGTCATATTAAGTAAATTACATGATTTTGTGCATCAGCATTATAACTATTGACATCAGATGGATTATAAACACAAATATGGATTTACTGACATATTATCATAATTTTAGGCCATCATTTGGTATTTATTATACATCAAATGAGTATTATACATCTTGTGTGATAACAACATATTTCTTTCATCAAAAGACAAATATTAGGGTTTCATGTGGTTCTACACATTTTTCTAAACATTTTGGTACCTTACTTGCAATTTTCTAATAACCGAGCTAATTTCTATGAATTAAACAAGATCTAAACATTTCTGGGAATATTTACCTTTTTCGGCCTATCCGAGATTGCCACGTGTCCACCAAGGGGCGCTTCCCTTCTTTGGCCAGTGACCCGGTGGTTCAGGCTAGGGATTGGTAGTTCAGCGGGGTAGTCTGGGCAAACTGAACCCGATCTCCTATCCTTTTCTCACACATGACTGGACTCTCAGTCTTTCCTCACTCGCGAGTCCCCAGTGGGACTCTGATCTTCCGTGAGCACTAGTGCCACTACTGGGTTTTTCTTTGGCGAATGATCGATCGCCCTGTACTTCACCCCTATATCTCCTAACACCTCCATGACCTTCTTTTGGTCCTTCCTCACGCCACTGGACATGTTCCTTGCTCTGACATTACTTCTCCTCATGGTTGGGAGATCTCACCGGCACTGCTACTACCAAAGTAGAGAAAAAGGGGCAAAGAGCTTCTAGACATCCAAACATCAATCCAACACTTCATATAACATCACAACCCTTCAACGAACTTCACTATAGCTCCCAATAGTGATGGGAAACACTTACCCATAGCCCCCAAGCTATGCCTTCATCTTCGGCTAAAGGGGTTCTTCGACCAACAATGCCACAATGGGTGTCCCATGGAAACAACGGGGTTGAGCTTCCCTCACCTCCTTCTTTCTTTGCCTTCTCTTATCTTCCTCGAATACTCTCTCTCTGCCTCTGCTTCAATATTCCTCCTCTGACCTACTTTGTCTGTGTTCTGAAAAAGAGACGAGAGGGAACCAAGGGACTTGTTCTCCCTAGTCTCGTTACTCTGAGACACCTAAGAAGGGTCAGAAGAATCATATTGACTTGGTGGGAGAAACCACTCAGTCAGTTTTCTCTTTGGATCCATGATCCCCCATGAACTAGCGATCAAAGCTTCCCCCTCTAATCACACAGGATGCCTCGTCTAACTGATCAGGAAGCTAAGGTTCTGAGCATTCGATCTGACCCATCCAATGGTCAGAACAGGGCCACATTGTGCATCTGTGGCTCCTCATCCTGGGGGGGGGGTGACATCTCCTTGACCAAAGCCTATGTTTCTAATATGAAACATTGATCCAATATATATCAAATATACACATTATTTCCCAAATTTCAAACCTCAATAACTCCCTCTAGGATACTCCAATTGCCACCAAATTTTAACCATAGCTTTGATACCCCTACATCTGCATTATACTAAATTTTGGTAACAAAATATCATTTCTTGACCCATCAAGTTAATACCTAAAAATGGTACATACTTAGGGGAAATAGACATAATATCGACAACAAAAGACTTTCAACATCCATGCTATTACAAATTCTTGGAACCCTTGGCATAAACCAAAAGAATAAATTCAATTGTCATTAGATGTTCAAAGATATAAAAGTTCACTTCATCACATCCTACACACCTTAAAGCAAATTTCATCCTCAAAATTAAGGAAAAAACCACTCTATCACAACTTGTCTTTTATATATCTCTCATTACTAAGTTTGGCAATAAGATAAAGATAATACTTGGCAGTAGTAAACAAATATAACAAAAGGCATATACTTGAACAAAGATGTTTATTAACAAAAGAGAACACATATTTTAAGAATATTTCCATCATATATATCGTACATCTTCCACCAAAGGGATATATGCATTTAGGCCTTATGATCTCCTGCCAAAGAGTTAGATCATGTATACAATGTGATCTCCTAACAAAGAGTTAGATCACTTCAATGCAATGTACTACCAAAGAGTTTAGTGCTATAATATGATGGATCAAATATCTTATGTTTCATGTGTTCGTATCCATATAAGTATGAAAAACATCAAGCAACATATCATTCAAGATGAATCATTTCAATTAGTACCATATGCCAAGTATTTGTACACATAATACACGCATACTATATAATAAGCCAAGTAAGAGGTAATTGTGTACCTTGATCAAGATATCCTAATCATCACATATTCCTTATGTCACTATATCCTCTTGGTCAAACCCTGATAAAGACAAGACCATGTATTATCACCAGATTCTCATTGTCTCAACCCTAGTTATGATTTATTAGGGTTTGAATTATATCATTAGGACATTTCCATCATTACTTGTGTTCTTGACTTATGACTATCTTACTAATGTCATTTTCTAGATTATGTCTCATTATCCAATAATCAAGTTTCACATTAATGTGTGCATGTAGTAACCCTATGTCATAATCATTAAGCATATTAGGGTTTATATCACCTTAAGGGTAATCATTATCGTATAACATGAATTATGTGTATCATCAGAATCTCAAAACTAAACATGATGTTCCATATACAGACACAAGCTTATGCTGAATATTCCAACATTTATTGAGCATATATGTATTTTCTACATTTTATTTAGGGTTATTAGCCCTAGATAGCATACTAAGAAAAGTATATTATTATGTGTCATACCATGATCATATCTAACATTTTATGGATTATCTGTCATATTCTAGAGTTACAGGTGCATTCTCATAATTTTAGCTATTCATTTGTTATTTATTACATGTGAAACATGTGTAATGCATATTGCATGATAACATAGTGTTTTAAGCATCAAAAGACTGAAATTATAGTTCTATGTTGTTCTACTAATTTTTTTGAGAATTTTGGTACCTTTTTGTATTTTTCTTACATATGGTCTATTTACTATGGATTATTGAAGATCATCAAATTTATGAGAATATGTGATGACCCAGATTTTAGGAGTTGATATTGGATATAGTGTTTGAAGGAGTACCTTGAGTAATATGAATCATTGTTGGACCTTGAGGTATCATGTGGTCAATTAATGAACTCTAAAGTGTTTTAGGATCACATGAGTATTCATGGACTTGTTTAACTAAGACTCAATGATTAATAGAATTTGATTTCAGGTTCCTACACCTATTCCTATGGTTATTTAAAGATTTCATTTACATGATCAAATAATAGAGTTTTAGTCTCAAGCTTTTAGGGATGAGAAAACACACAATGTAAGGGTGGTGCGCCAAATTCTAGGATGATCAGTGGTTCCCATACAAAGATGTACTTATATGAAATTGAATACACTCAATAATATATATGTATATATATTGTCAGACTTTGTTCTTAATAATTAAGTACCTAAGTTGTGATAATTTTTGGTATCATGCTAGCTTATTATCCTTTTATTTGAGTGCGGCCAAATGTCTGTAAATCTGGCCCTATTGTAACTGTGCAATACAAATCCGAGAATGAAGACTTCGTCTCCTCCCACTTACCTATTTCTATGGAGGAGGCAACCTCGACTCAGCTCAACGATGCTCACGCAGAAATTGGATCAAGGAGTGAAGCAGTAATTCCATTCTCTCTGTTACTTAGAGACGACCGCAGAGACCCCTAGACAGAACCTTCAGACACTGTCGATCAAACCAATCCCCCTGCATCCTCAAGTTTCTGACCACCCTTCTTTGAGCCCGACTACACACCACTGTGTTGACCCCTCACTTTGGAGTTTCAGGTTAGTAGCCTTTGCCGCAGAGGGAAGCCATAGGACTACCCCTCAACTCAGCATGAATACAGACCCCTTCGTTTAATGCTCCTTGCAAGACCAACCCATTACCGAGTTGTTCCAAGGAAAGACGAGAGAGAGACCAAACCCACACCACCCATGGCTGGCGCTGCGGACTCGCATCCCAGGAGCATAGAACGGAGGTGAAGGATCCAGAAGCGAGCTCCATGCCGACGTGCAAAGGAGCAGGCGGAACTCTTGGTTGAGATGGACCTTGGAGGAGGGGCCCTCCTCCTGATTTCCGGCGGCAGGCTTGAGGAGTGACCGATCCCAACCCCGCCCAAGCAGTGAGCGCGAGAATGGGGGCGACCGAGAGGAGTGCACAGCCGTGTAGCGGTGGCTGCTCCCAGGAGACGAGGCACCCTGGTGTCGACCGACCAGGTATAGACGCGAGGCCAGAAGCAACTGACAGCATGGAAGGAGTCATGCTCGCCGAGAAGCAGCTGTGTAGAGGTAGCTTCATACAAAGAACAATGGCAGGCCGCGCTGGAGCTAATCTGAACTGGAGATGTGGGCGATGTCATGGATTGCAGATAGGCCAGCGGTGCAGAAGAGTAGGACTCTGGGTCCAACCTCTCGCTCTTTGTGGATCCATGCGGTGCACTTGCAAATCGCAGTCGAAGCTTTCAGCGAGCAGATGATGGAATGATCCCCAATCCACAAAAGGAGGCATTCAAGACTGTCGGGGTAGGGGTAGATCTACCGCAGATATCAGAAGCCTTTAGAGAGAACGAACCGAAGGGCAGCAGCTGTTTAACCATAGTAGCTGGGTGAAGAACCTTGGAGCGGCAGCTTGTTCCTCGCCAGATCTGGGCTGGCGGCGGCGGCGACTTTCCAAGGGACGAACAGAGAGCCGCTGAACGCGACTCGTAGTGTTCGCGTGAGAAAGAAAAGGAGAAAGTATGAGCCGGTTCAAATCCACTCAGACCCGAGGTGAACTAGACAATCATGCTTGAATCGGCTCCAGACCAAGAAAAACCACCCGGTATGACCCTGGATGTAGAAGAAGGATGCGCCCACCTGGAGCCATGTGGCGCACCATGATTGGCCACAAAAGGTAATATTTCAGTAAATCGACGGTTCTTACATAATTCATAGCAATTAGCTCAATGATAAAAAAAATACAAATAATATACCGAAATTCTCAGAAAAATACGTAGAACAATATGGAAGCATAATATCAGCCTTTTAATTCTTTGATATCAGTGATATCATGTAAGATGTATTATACTTGTTTCATGAGTAATAAATATTAAATGATGGCATAAAATTATGAAAAAATGTCAGTAAATCTATAATTATGTATAGAATGCATATGATGTCAGATATGGTCATGTTGATGCACGGAAGCCTATAATTTGATTAATTTGGCTAATTAGGGCTAATAACACTAAAGATAATGCAAATTAATACATGCATGCCCAATAAATGATGAAATTCACAGAACATTCGCATATCTGTAACTGAATGATAATATGTAAATATGAGACCGGTTTTGTACACGAAATTCATGTTGTAAGAAGATGAACCTTGATACATGGGTTGTAACCCTAACTTGAATAATGTATATAAACTAGGGTTAATATGTGCCCGAAAAAGGATATGGGACCTAATATTCAGATAATGAATCATAATCTGGAAAATGACATCAGTAAGATAAATATAAGACAATAATGCAAATAAACGTTGGAATATCCTAATGAGATAATATAAACCCTAATGAACACGACTAGGGTTAAGATGATCAGAATCTGATGCTAGTATATGATTTTGTTATTAATCAGGTGCTGACCAGTTTGTCTAGATGATCAAAGATACTTATGAATCTCTGAACTCAGGTAGGTGGGTTTTTATATGACTATGGTTTTCTTGCTTGAAATCATGATATGTATGTATGCTCTCTTCTATTTGCAAATATTGGATGTAGTAGCACTATATAGTACTCGATGTTTTATCACTTGTAAACATAAATGATAAGTAGATGTTTTGTAGTTATTTAAGGTGTTCATTATCCCCCTTACGAGGGAATGAATTAATGTTGGCTAGTACACCTCCCTAGAGCACACGGCGTACGAGGAGTTTCCCTAGAGTACTTGGTACACGGGGATGGGCCCAATATTTATGTTTTGGTACTAGTCCACCTTGATAATGCAATTCATCTAGGAAAATGACTTAAATTGGCATATTTCGCTTAATAAAGAAGTGTTTTCTATGATTTTCTTTCCTTCTGCAAATATTTTTCAAAGTTATGAAAGCCTTAAATATATGTATCTTTCTACCCACGTGCACAACACCTTGTGTGTTGATTCGTTGTTTCACGTATGTTTTAGGTTCAGAGATAGCGTGGGATTAAAGAAAGGAAGTGAGCAGTTGTCCAGGTTGTACCTATTGTGTTAAGATCTTGTTAGCATACATGTTATTAGACTTGTAAACCTTCTTTTAATATGTAAATTTAATTCATGTTGTAATATAAATATGTTGAATGTTGAGAAATGTTATGGTTGTATGTTCATGTATGCGTATTATGCTTCCGCATCGCGTTCTGATATGATTGCTAATGTTTTCGGATTTTGTCTTCTCATCTCCATGGGGTTTTGAGAAGGTGAAAATCTGGGGACGTCACAGAATATTACCTTTTTGGACCACTCAGAATGTGCCATGTGTTTGTGTAGGGCCACAACTCCTTTCTTGAGTCGTTCGACCTACTCACTAGGTTCGATTGAGCTGGCCCTAAGACCTACAAGTCAACTGTTGGTTGATTGCCCTCTCTCTCATCATGCATATCTTGATTTTCGTTCTATTCTAGTCTAGTGCGAGACTGGTTTCTATGTGTGAGCGCCGCCGCTTGGGAACTGCTCCGGGCAATCGAGTAGGATATCTTCCTCCTTGTGATCTTTGACTCTCTCTATCTCTCTCCCCACATTCTCACATGATTGGGGCCCCTGCCCAGCTGTCATCGTGTTGCTGGTCTCTGCCCATGGTCGTTGATGTGAGCTATTCTACAGCTTGAGATCCAACATCGCCAACTCCTACCTGATGTGCGATCAGCCATTAAGTTGTCACCCTACACATCCACTCCATCAAGCATCTATCAAGGGATCGGGTGCTCTCCAAACTTTCATGACCATGAGCTCTCCTGCCATGGCCGCCGGTGATGGCCTCCTCCACGGTGGTGGGTGGAAAGGGGAACTAGGCTTCCCCGCTTCAAGCTTGCATCTAAGGCATGTAGAATCTTTGGTGGAACTACATGAACCTAGATAGCCCTTGAGTTTGAGGTATAAGGGACCATTGCAGCTTCCCCAGTCATACATTTTTTTTAGTTAAGGGTGACTCAACCTCCATGAAATCTAGAATTAGAGAGAACGAAAGTACCAGAAAAGAACTCTACTAGTCTTCCACATCATTTTCCACTACTACATTCCCTCTAGACACCCTCTTATAATAATTCTCTACCTCTGTTACCTCCTGATCACCATGGTGGAGAGCATGGGGAAAGGAGACAATTCTTCTCCCTCTAACCACCACTAGAGACAATGAAGTATGGGTCGAAAAGTCATACTTGGTGAGTTAGAGTTAGATTCCCTCTCAGAAATGTTCCTCCAACCACGATCCATGACTACAAGGATGTGGTCTATCACTACCCACAACACAGTCGTAAGTGTCAAGTAGAAGATGAAATCAGGGTTGTTGGTTCTTCATTTACAGATAAGATGGAGCATCCATTGTAGTGAATCTATGGCTAACCCCTTTAGAGGGTGCATCACACTGATGCCACTCAAAAACTTAGGCTAACCGATATTAACTTACTTCTAGTATTATCAAGATACTAATTATTTCATCATATTCAAACCTACATAATTTCTTCTAGGAACATCAAAAAATTATGAAACTTTGACCATAGCTTTATCATAACTTGATCTTCAATCTATTCAAATTTGGCATCAGAACTCAACTATTTGACTTTCCAATTAAATACTTAAAAATGACATGAACTTATGGATCTTAATTATGATATCAACATTGATCAAAACTGAAACTTTACCAAATCACTTGAAGTTCTCAATGTAACCCAAACACACATTAAATCACTTATGCCACTAAGTATTTAGGGATTCCAAAAGTTCAATCCATCACATCCTTCATACCTTTAAAGAATTTTTTCCCTCAAAATTAAGTTAAAATCCAATCTTTCACATCATATACATCTTAAAAAGAATTTCATCCTCGAAATTAAGATACATTCTTACTCCAAGGAAAACTAAGAGCTATTTATTTGTATGTATGCCACCACTCTAGGTGCAACATATGAACAAAAAAATTCTTCATAACTATGTTCATGTCTTTCTAGGGCATTTCAAAAGAATATAGGGTTAACTACCCCTTCATATAAGGTTGAAACAAGGGTGCTTCCTTTAGAATCTCAGTTTATGTCACACCATATTTCATATTTTAGGATTTACATCCTTAAATAACCCAAGAATTAAACCAATCACTAGGTTTTCCATCACGTCATATCCTCTATCATATCTCAAGATTGGATCACATTCTTATATGTATGATACCATGGTTGTACTAAAGAAGCTTAAACAAGTGGCTTGTCAAATATATATCAAAAATTCATCTACTCCAACTGAGGTTCTCCTAACCCAAATCATGAGGGTAGTGTCATGCTTAATCGCTCTGAGCTAACTCAACTCTATGAGTATCTCATATGCATATACCTTATCCTTCCTCTCTTAGTCTAGGGTTCTCAGATTACCTCATTAGCTTTAGTGATATCCTTACAAGCTCTATCCACATAAGCACAAACCAAAACATGCTATGAAATTCTCGTCATAGGTCTCTACCCATGACATACTATTTCTCAACTTTCTCTCTTATACACATCCACTAGATTCCTATAAGGAACCACCAACCCGAGTATGAGTCTTGATAGCATACTAACATTTCTTACCTCCTCTAGGATCTTGGGACTCTCTCTCCCTTACCCAGATGATAGGTTCTCATGATCGTGTTCACATATACATATATAACCAGCCTCTCTACGACTCTAGGGTTCAACAGATCTATAATAATCATGCATAAAGCAGCTCAACTCATTCACTCAGGAGTAGTCTAGTTTAGGACTTACCGTATCACATATTTCTAATAATTCTCATATCTTGGTGTTTAGGTTCTCTAACCTTCTCCCTATGGGTCTCACTCACTCTAGATTTAACCCTATAACGGGTCCTAACACTAGAGGTCCTCCTTTGTAAAAGAGCTTGAGGCTCTTGCTAATTCACAACCATGTCTTACATAGATTATCTTAACTTATCTTATCTTATTTCGTAAGAGCCTATGTACTTACATCATTAAGCTTATCTTAAATCCTCAAAATTGAACCTTAATCCTTAAGACAACATTCATCATCATAAACCATCTTATATCATCTATATTATACTTACATCAAATCATCAAAACTTATTTAATCTATTCCACCTATCACATATTCTAACAAGGCTCTAGACATCTAATATTGAACTACTCTTGCTTCTAGAATGATGTCACTCACTTTCACTTAGATTGCATGACCACCTCCTACTTGTACATGAGTGGGGACATATTTTTGTAATACTTACATATATAATAAAATATATACAGTTTTTCTCTAATAAAACATGAGTCAAAGAAAATTATCGACTCTCAATCCGATTGGAATCAAAACCAAATCCTGAAAATGAGTGTCCTACACATAGTAGAGAATACAGTTCCATAAAAACTAATGAAAAGGGTGAGAGCATGGTGTAGAGTAGAATAGATACTCTAGACAATGAGCTCCATATGTCTAGGCTTTCTCTTCCCTCGATGTACGTCATTATCAAATAATGCAATGTCCCATACCGCTGCACTATAAGGAAAGAATGACACCTAAAGAATTTATATACAACATGCACCGGTCTAGACCTAGTTCTCAAACGTCTAGGTGCTAACCTAGAGGATAGGTTAGATCTAGTCTTTAAAATATAACTAATATAACCCTAAAAGATCTTGAAAGTTCAAGATTCTCTTTAATTTGAGTTGCATGATGAGAAAATGTCAAGCTTTGCTATTATTCATGCTCTGATACCACCTGCGACGTCCCCAAATTTTCTAAAGCTTAATTTGATGTGTGATGTCCAAATTAAAACCCTCACCTCAACGATAATCCCAATTTAAACACCGCACACTCAGCTAAGAAGAAGAAAATCAGAGGAAGTCAGAAGGAAACAATAGTAGCACATGCACATGAACAATAATAAAACCATACAACATATGTTCACCATTCAACATATAATCACAACATAAATTGTTACAACATTTGATATTACATATTGAATAAAAAACTTCTACATATACATGTGCTACCATGAAACAATAGTATCTTAAGACAATAGGTCCACCTATACATCAGCTCACCATACAACTGTCAACTATCATGATTATGCAAGATGACATGTTCACAACCTAAAAAAAAGATTACACGTGTTACATGTCGACACAATATTCAAGAATATTGTACTGAGTAGGCCTGCGTGTCTTTTATATACATCTCATTACTAAGCTTGGAAATAAGATAAAGCTAATACTTGGTAGTAGTAAAAAAATATAACAAAAGGCATATACTTGAACAAAGATGTTTATTAACAAAACAGAACACATATTTTAAGCATATTTCCATCATATATCTCGTACATCTGCCACCAAAGGGATAGATGCTTTTAGGCCTTATGATCTCCTTCTAAAGACTTAGATCATGTATACAATGTGATCTCCTACCAAAGAGTTAGATCACTTCAATGCACTGTACTACCAAAGAGTTTAGTGCAATCATATTATGGATCAGATATCTTACGTTTCATGTGTTCATAGACATATAAGTATGAAAAACATCAAGCAACATACCATTCAAGATCAAGCATTTCAATCAGTACTATATGCCAAGTATTTGTACACATAATACACACATACTGTATAATAAACCAAGTAAGAGGTAATGGCTTACCTTGATCAAGATATCCTAATCATCACATATTCTTATGTTACTATATCCTCTTAGTCAAACCCTGATAAAGACAAGACCATGCATTATCATCATATTCTCATCATCTCAAGCTTAGTTATGATTTATTAGGGTTTGAATTAGATCATTAGGACATTTCCATCATTACTTGCATTCTTGTCTTAGGATTATCTTACAGTTGTCGTTTTCCAGTTTATGTCTTATTATCCAATAATCAAGTTTCACATTATTGTGTGCATGTATTAACCCTAGGTCTTATTCATTAAGCGTATTAGGGTTTATATCACATTAAGGACAATCATCAGCGTATAACATGAATTATGTGTATCCTCATAATATAAGAATTAAACATGATGTTCCATATACTGACATGAGCTTATGTTGAATATTCCAACATTTATTGAGCATATATGTATTTTCTACATTTTATTTAGTGTTATTAGCCCTAGATAGCCATACTAAGCAAAGTATAAGATTATGTGCCATATCATGATCATATCTGACATTTTATGGATTATTTATCATATGCTAGAGTTACAGGTGCATTCTCATAATTTTAGCTATTCATTTATTATTTATTACACATGAAACAAGTTCAATGCATCTTACATTATATCATAGTGTTTTAAGCATTTAAAGATTGACATTATAGTTCTATGTTGTTCTACTGATTTTTTTGAGAATTTTGATACCTTATTTGTATTTTTCTGACATATGGTCTATTTATTATGGATTATTGAAGATCAGTAGATTTTTGAGAATATTACCTTTTTGGACCACTCAGAATGTGCCACGTGTCTATGCAGGGCCGCAACTCCTTGCTTGAGCCATACGGCCTTCTCACTGGGTTTGGCTGAGCTGACCCTAAGACCTATGAGTCAATTGAGGTTGGTCGATTAGCCTCTCTCTCCTCACACATATCGTGATTTCCATTCTGGTCTAGTCTAGCGTGAGACTGGTTTCTATGTGTGAGCGTCGCTGCTTGGGAACTGCTCCAGGCAATTGAGCGGGATCTCATCCTCCTTGTGATCGCTGACTCTCTATCTCTCTCTCCTCACATTCTTAGACAATTAGGGTCTCTGCCCAACCACTGTCATGCTGCTGGACTCTGTCCATCGATGTTGCTGCAAGCTATTCTACGGCTTGATATCCCGCATTGCCAACTCCTACCTGATGTGCGATCAGTCATCGAGTTGTCACCCTACACATCCACTCCAGCAAGCACCTATGAAAGTGATCGGGCGCACTCCAGACTTCTACAACCATGAGCTCTCCTGCCATGACCGCCGATGATAGTCACCGCTGTGGTGGTGGGTGTAAAGGGGAACTAGGCTTCCCCGCTTCAAGCTTGCATCTAAGGCATGTAGAAGCTTCGGTGGAACTACATGAACCTAGATAGGCCCTGAGTTTGAGGTATAAGGGACCACTACAACTTACCCAGCCATACCTTTTTCATTGGAAAGGGTGACCTCGATCTCCATGAAATCTAGCATTAGAGAGCATGAAAGTACCAGAAAAGACCTCTACTAATCTTCCACATCATTTTCCACTAATGGATTCCCTCTGGACACCCTCTTATCTCCATTCTCTACCTCTGTCACCACCTGATCACCATTGTGGAGAGCATGGGGAAAAGAGGAAATTCTTCTCCCTCTAACCACCATCAGAGGTGATGAAGTATGGGTTGAAAAGTCACACTTGGTGAGTTTAAGTTAGTTGTCCTCTCAGAAATGTGCCTCCAACCACAATCCATGACTACAAGGACATGGTCTATCACTACCCACAACACAGTCGTAACTGTCAGGTAGAAGACAAAATTAGGGTTGTTGGTTCTTCATTTATGGCTGAGATGGAGCATCCACTATAGTGAATTAGTGGCTAACCCCTTTAGAGGGTGTGTCACACTAATGCCACTCAAAAACTTAGGCTAACTGATATTAACTTACTTCTAATATTATCAAGATACTAATTATTTCATCATATTCAAACCTACATAATTTCTTCTAGGAACATCAAAAACTTATGACACTTTGACAATAGATTTATCATAACTTGATATTCAATCTATTAAAATTTGGTGCCAGAACTCAACTATTTGACTTGCCAATTAAATACTTCAAAAAGACACGAACTTATGGATCATAATTATGATATCAACATTGACCAATACTGAAACTTTATCAAATCACTTAGAATTCTCAATGTAACCCAAATACACATCAAATCACTTATGTCAATAAGTATTTAGGGATTCCAAAAGTTCAATCCATCAAAAATCAATTTTCAATGAAGAATCCTCTAGTTCCAAAGCTATGAGATCATGTAATGAAATTGGTCATTATTCTACATATTGCCATTTCAGGAAAGCACCCAAGAGGAATAAGACTTGGGCTACAAAACTAACCCCCACCAGATAAAAAAAATGAATGGGGACCATTTGATCTTTCTTATTGTAGGTCACTTGCTAATGTATTGACATGAGCTATTGATTTACAAATTGTTTTCTCAATCCACATAAAAGAAGAAATGTGATATGTGTATGGGGTGGAAACAATTGGAAAAGAAGTGGTAAGAATGGAGGTAATGTTATTCATGCACATATACAATCATAGTGTATTTTTGCCAAGTTAGTATGCACTATATATATGGTCTTTGAGTAAAAATTGGTATTTTGTGAGTCTCTTAACTTTCTTTCTTAAAAATAATCCCTCAAGCTTTCTTAGTGCATTATTATCTTGATTATACATGTTTTTATATGGTTTATATTTTTATCATGCCACTAAATATAATTTTCTGAAATATATGTGCTTTTTGTTAGTAGTTTTAATTAGCTGAGTTTCCCTTGACAGAAACTCGATGGACAAGAACCAACGGATGTAGCCAAAAGTTTCTGTTGGCTAAGAAGTTCAACCCAAAAACTGGAATGACAACACTGGGCACAAAATATACAATTGGCTTTTTGGATGACAATTTTGCTCTCAAATAGACTTTCTCAACCAATAGCCTTATTAAATGGCACTCCATTTCATACCTTTGTGTGTGCTTATATCCTTGCTTTAAATCTTCTATCTTATATACAAAACTATCTCTCTAATTGCTATATTTTGGTATCTTTATATCTTGTAATTATTTGTCTTCAGTTTTTATGCATGTTTTGATGACGGTCTCTTTAAAACTCTTTGTTGTGATCTAAATAGATTCCATTGTGCTCTAACTTGCTACATATATCTAGTTGTATTATGCAACCTTGAGTCTCTTACTGGTAATCTTATTTTGGTAATGATGCATATTTTCTAGTGAGTAATATCTTTTCATGTTTTTAAAATTGAATATCTCTTAGTTTGGAAATTTCTCTACATCTACTCATAGCTTGTTCTTTAACGTGTGCATCTTTTACTATGATCTAAATCCTACTAGTAGCTCTAACTTGTGAAATCAGATACTAGTAGATCATATACATGTAGTTCTAGCCTTGTTCATCTTTTGGTATTCATTATATGCTATGTGTGTATCTTGTTTCATGCATACTCAAGCTTGTTACTTGATTTTCATACCTACTATCTTGAGTTACTTGCTTGCATAGCTTTGCTTAAATATATTCCAAAATTACATCTAGGGTTGTTCTAATACATGTCTTTATTTTCTTTATATACATTTCTTGGAGAAGCCCTTAGTTTTTTTTGCTCTTCTACACTCCCTTTTTCTAACGAGTTGTGTTTTATCTCTTCAACCCCTTCACTTATTGAAATCACAAAGGGGGAAAATACATGTCTTATGTAAAAGGGAGAACACATATATGTAGAGCATATATGAGTGGAAGACATAGTTTCTATAAATGTTATGAAAGAT